>JAVIAB010000092.1:125843993-126496493 GCA_032433765.1 Megaustenia siamemsis | reverse complement strand
TTTGTCTGCCACGAAAACTCAAATAATTGGTCAAGTGTGCTGTATAAATTGTTTCCTAAATGAAGTCCACAGGGTCAGTGAATATTGTGAAATGGCTGATCGGTGAGGTTTTCGCTGGTACTTTGGCTACTAATTGCTAGGCACATTGTTTACGTCATGCAAGCGTGTTCTGTTTACTGGCAACAGATGTGCCCGGGACCTGATACCGTGCTTGTATTACTTTATATAGTAATGGGCTATTAATAGCGTCAGCGCGTTGCTAATTCTTACCTTTTCATCTCTATTTAGATTGCACTTTATAGAAGCTGACACTATCAATTATTTACACGTTGTTTCCGGTTTATCTTCTATTTATATTTGTTTTGGTTACTTATAAGGACGAAGACACAAATGACAACCTTAAAAAAAGTGAATTAATATCTAGCGATGGAACAGTATCAGCCATTACTTGTGCCAGTTTTAACTTATTAGGCGCCCTTAAATATGGAACAGATACAAGCCAATACTTGTGCCAATTTTAACTTAGAAGGTGCCCTTAAATATGGAACAGATACAAGCCAATACTTGTGCCAGTTTTAACTTATTAGGCGCCCTTAAATATGGAACAGATACCAGCCAATACTTGTGTCAATTTTAACTTAGAAGGTGCCCTTAAATATGGAACAGATACAAGCCAATACTTGTGCCAATTTTAACTTAGAAGGTGCCCTTAAATATGGAACAGATACAAGCCAATACTTGTATTTTTGTCCAGCTCTCCTTTCATTCTGTTTTTGTTGGCTTCGGATCGAGAAATCAGCTAATGGACGTTTTGAGCAGTATACAATACATCAGTTGTGTGTGGCTACACTTTACGGGATGCAACTTCAACGCAACTCCTGTTCGTGTCCATACATCAAAACCTCTTATTCCTTTAATGATACATGTACACAGGGTGGCAATCAAGTCTGGTAAGCAGAGTTCATCATCATCATCGAGTGCCGTCTCTGCATCGAAGGTTGGCTACAATGGAGCGCCATTCCACTCTTGTCTCTTGCTTTGATGGTGCAGATTGTCATAGGTTGACTTGTCCATCTTTTGATGTTACTCGTCCATGTTAGTCTTGGTCTACCTCTGCCTCTTATACCTTGTATTTTCCCTTCCAATATTACTTTTATTAGGCTGTTGTGTCTTTTAACATGCCCCAAAAATGTCATTTGTCTTGTTCTAATTATGTTTAGTAGCTCTCTTCTCATTTTTAATTGTATTAAAACTTCATCGTTGTTTTCTTTTCTTTCCATCTAATTCTACCTATTCTTCTATAAATCCACATTTCAAAGGCTTCGATTCTCTGTTCTGTTTTCTTGTCTATTGTCCATGTTTGTGCACCATACAGGAATATTGAGAAGATGTAACATTTTGCTATTCTTAGTTTTAGCCCTGGTGTTATTTGTTTTGATGTTAGTTTATTTTTCATGGCATTAAAAAAAGCAGAGATGCGTTGTTAATAATTCAAAACACCATCTCTTATTTTCATCCGACTCTTTAGCATAAGTGTGGGACGCTAATGATACAATATTTAAAAGAAAACAGGGGCACATTTAAACCTGCAGACTGAGGATGATTTATACTGCATGTTGTTATAACACTATATTGAGATTTCAGTCCCATCTGGAGAAATAAGAATATTGAAGTCAGACTGATTAATTCCCTTTTGTGAAACACATACCTCAACGGCAGAATGAAGATGGAAAATGCAAATACATAAATTAAAATATCACAAGATCCTTGTCATATAGTTCTTCAGGTCACTTTAGATAAGAAAATGTGACACATAATCTGCAGACACTTCTTTAGATAAGAAAATGTGACACATAATCTGCAAACACTTCTTTAGATAAGAAAATGTGACACATAATCTGCAGATCAATTCTTTAGATAAGAAAATGTGACACAAAATCTGCAGATCAATTCTTTAGATAAGAAAATGTGACACAAAATCTGCAGATCAATTCTTTAGATAAGAAAATGTGACACAAAATCTGCAGATCACTTCTTTAGATAAGAAAATGTGACACAAAATCTGCAGATCACTTCTTTAGATAAGAAAATGTGACACAAAATCTGCAGATCACTTCTTTAGATAAGAAAATGATCAGTTGCTGGATACGATTTCCCCTTTAAATGTAACTAAAGCAGCCGCCTGTAGCTGATAGCCATTGTAACAGTTCGTCAGTAATGCATATATTTACATTCCCCGCACTGCCCTTCCTCAAATAACTGCCATATAAGGCACATGGGTAATATGATAGTTGAACGCTTTACTTGAGTGTATATGCCTTGTATTACCGTTTTCAACTGACATTTAAACGGGTTTTACTTCCTGAGCGTAGGGCTATTCCAACACGTCTGCGAATCATGTCTGTATGGTCCTAGGCATGATTAGGATGGTAGACTCCTGCATGAGACTTTGCTCCTGACGATCTAACGATAATGAGAGTTCTAGCACAGGGATTTTCAGTTTTTGAATCCGCAATATAATGATCACATCATTCTTTAATATGAAATACAAATAAATCTAGCATTTATCTATTTTTCTTGAAGTTTTGTCTATATCTGCAATGTAGTTTCCTTATCAATTTCACTGTCTTATGTAAATCTTGCAGTGATCCATATAGTTTTGTCTGTAGTGTTTTATCTCTGGGGCAATGTATCCCTAGTGTTATTTTGGGTACTCTATGTATGTATGCCCCTGCTCCTCCATTCTTTACTGCATTCTGTGCTGATCTATCTGTGTATACACGAACCCATAGATCTTGTGGCTATTCTTTATCCAAGAAACTGAGAGTGATTGTTTGACGCTGTAGACCAGTGGTGGCCAACTTGAGGTTGCCCGAGGGCCGGATTAAAGCCAAGGCCAAGACCCGCGGGCCACACTTAAGAATATCGTCAAAAATGACAGTAGGGACCTATGCGATATAGTAATATATAAATAATGCTTGCACTTTGACTACATATTTGATTTGTAACAAATCCATTAATTATTCATTTTAAAATTACCTTTAATGTCTCAGTGCGACGATTGTGACTTGTCACAGCTTTCCACCAGAGATTTGAAGTCCACTTCCATTTTTGACGTGGCGATTCGGAGAGTATGGGACAATGTCGAATCGGTCATTCTGTTCCTGGTCTTAGATTTAATTAACTTCATGGAAGAGAATGTTGTCTCGCAGAGATATGTGCTGCCGAATATAGAGCACATCTTTAGTGCCCATTTTCTCAGACACGGGTAACGTTCATTTGGTAGCAATTTCCAGAAGTCAGCTCCTAATGCCTTTACAGTACTGAGGAAGGGGTCACACTGAAGGTCACACAACTCTAGTTGAAGATCTGATGGCTGGCACTCCACTGTGCACTTAATTGGGTTATTAAAAAGTTCCGTTTGCGGACGAAACATTTCAAAATCTTGAAATCGTCGATCAAATTCACAAATCAAATGTTCAATGTCAGCTGCGTACTTACTGAAGTTTGCACTTTCTATCTCTGACAACAACTGCTTACAACTTGAAAAATGGAACAGATCATTTTTTTGCAAAGAAAGTCTAAATAGATTCAGCTTCTTTTTAAAACCATCAACATATCCCATCAATTGAAAAATGGTTTGCTTTTCCCCTTGTAGCTGCAAATTCAATATGTTCAAATGTTGTGTGATGTCTGTGAGATATGCCAGATTATGAAGGAAATTAATGTCTTTGAGTGCATGTTGAAGATCAATGGAGCATGGTAAGTTCTCTCGCAGGAAGTCATAAATGTCATTCTTCAGTTCAAAAAATATTATTAAACATTTCCCTCGACTAAGCCATCTTACTTCTGTATAAAGCAGGAGATCACCGTAGCTAGAATCTACTTCCTCTAAAAATGATAAAAACTTCCTGTGATTTAAAGACTGGTGTCCCCCTCTTATCAAATTTGTTATTTTCACAACAGTAGCCATGGTGTCTTTTAGATTTATGGACTTTGCACAAAGGGCCTCTTGATGAATTATGCAATGCAATGTAGGTACGTTAATTTTGTTTTGCTTTAGAAGTCCAACAAAACCAGTATTTGAACCAATAAAAGCTTTGCAACCATCAGTACACACTGCAGACAACTTTCCAAAACCACCTACTTCATCTACGGCACTATGAACTGCAGAAAATATGTCTGTCCCTCTACAAGTGTCATGCAAAGAGCAAACTTTCAACAATTCTTCAATAACAGTAAAATCCTCCTGGATAACTTTAACAAAAATAAGAAGCTGGCAAGTGTCAGTGATGTCAGTACTTTCATCAATCGCGAGCGAAAAATATGAGCAGTTTTCAATACAAGATTTTAAACTTTGAGACAGTTGCAGACTGATGTCTTCTGTTCTTCTGGCTGCAGTTTGTTTTGAAAGAGGCACAGATTCAAATTCTTTGGCTATTTTTTCTTGACCGAATGCCTTTGCCATTTGAATCGCACATTTCTTCACAAAATTTCCGTCAGTAAAGGGTTGTTTAGATTTTGCAAGCTCATAGGTAACTGTATATGATGCAATGATCGATGACTCTTTAATTTTATTGCCCTTTGTATACATACTTTGCTGTTGATTCAACTTTGTCTTCAGCTGTTCAACCAAAAGCTTCCTAGCTTCAATGCTATGTTTCTCATACATGTTTTGATGATGTGTGGCATAGTGCCGTTTTAAATTATATTCCTTCAAAACGGCTAACACTTGAACGCAAATTAAGCACTGAGGTTTACTATCCTTATTGAAGATGAACAAATAATCTAATTCCCATTCAGGTTTAAATATGCGATTTTCACAATCAACTTTTCTACGTTTTAACATGATTTAATACAAAATCTCACATCAAAGTTAAAAGTCACAGAATGTTGGTCCGCTATCGAAAATAAGTCCAGATTTGACAGTTATACACAGACTTGTGTTTGACAATGAAATCAAAAGATTGTGACCAAATAAACACGTTGCAGTCATTTTATGGACAAGACAAGACGATGGGATCAAAGGGAATGAAGGCGAACAGTGAAACATTTTAAATGTAACTTCAAAGACAGAATTAGAGCTACGAAGTCCCCTCACCCCTGTCCCTCCCAACCTCATTAACCCCTTACCGCGAAATGAAAGAGCCACCACAAGTCCAGACGACAAATGTTGAGCCAAAGATCTGACGCTATCACCGCACTGACAATAAAGCAACTTTGCGGTACCAACTCGAAGCAAAGACTTTGAATATTGTCGGCACCATTAGTTGTGCAGTGTGTGTGTGCGTGCGTGCGTGCGTGCGTGCGCGCGCGTGTGTGTGTGTGTGTGTCTGTGTGTGTGTGTGTGTGTGTGTGTGTGTGTGTGTTATTTGAAATTATGTTGCCAATCTAGCTGTTGCGAGAAATTGACAGAGATTTTCAAATTGTGTATTCTTGAACGATAGAAGAGTTAACTCCGACACGGATTAAAACCAGGAGAAATCCGCTATTAGGGGTAAAAAATGAAGTAAGTCCATGGAGCTTCGCGGGCCAAGAAAACTAGGCAGGCGGGCCGGATCCGGCCTGCGGGCCGCCATTTGGCCACCCCTGCTGTAGACTAATCTATTTCTCTTTGTTAACTATTCCTTTAACCTCTGTCCGTATTTGTATCGATAATCCAGATTTTTTCTGATCAGGGGTCTATCCTGGTATGGACAGTAGGGGGTTAACAACTCTTGGCATGTCTGGTGTTTGTCTACTAATACGCTTGGCTTGGTGGATAAAGGGAGCCGCGATAGCTCAGTGGTTAGTGAACTGGACTACAAAGGACAGGAGGTAGGGTTCGATCCCAACCGATGGCTCCGGTTCACCCAGCCTTTAATGGGTACCGGATTTTTTTCTGGGAAAGTAAAACGGCACGGACGTAATACCGACCACATTACACCAAAAATCATGTGCCGAAAGTGTGTACAATTTATGGTCACTAACACCATATTCCCTACACGCCACTTGGCGTGACGGGGGTACGTTACTTTTTTTTTTTACTTTGGTGGATAAATCTGCTTCTCTTAAGTCATCCCAATGCAAGATTTTGTAATCGGTCCTTCATTGGAGATCTCGGCATGTATGACAATTTTTCTGCCTGTATCAGCACCTTTGTGTCCCTCTGTTCTCTCAGTGCTAGTATCCTCCACAATATCTCCATCTCCAATATTGGTTTTGTTTTCATTGCTCATATGATTACCCTAAGATGCACTGTTGTGTTCTTTATCCAGCTCTTGTAGTGTGGTGTTATATGCTGAGAATCATGCAGATGATCCGTATTCTAGATGTGGGCGTATACTCTGTTGGTAAACTTTACTGAGTATTTTTTCTACTCGCACCCCACGTGTCTCCACTCAGCTTTCTTAGAATAGCTAACTTCCTCCTTGCTTTTTGGATTTCCTTACCTATCTTTAAATCTAGTATTAATATTATGATGCAAAAGTTCAATATCTAAAGTCATATTTAGTTGGTCTGAGTTGAGTGTTATGGGGTCAGCACGAACTGTTAGCTCACAGCCTGAATAGATAAAGCAGGTTGCAATTGCGTTATGGATTTCCCGTTTGTGCGGACTGGAGCTTGTCTGTCGTAGTGGCTCGCGCAGTACTCTTGTTTCAGCTGTTCCCACCACTGCGGAGATCACATTGACAATAACCTTGTTATGCAGCCTATTGTGACAGTATCTAGGGAACTCCACATTATTCGTAAAATAAGGTCTCAGTGAACTTGTGGGTTACTGATCTCGTCGACTGATGATCGATCGTTGGCTTGCTCAAGCTGTCCAGGCTTAACTGTCGGTGGTATAGAAATATTGAACTTGTTGCTTGACTGTGGGTGGTATAGAAATATTGAACTTGTTGCTTGACTGTGGGTGGTATAGAAATATTGAACTTGTTGCTTGACTGTCGGTGGTATAGAAATATGGAACTTGTTGCTTGACTGTCGGTGGTATAGAAATATGGAACTTGTTGCTTGACTGTCGGTGGTATAGAAATATTGAACTTATTGCTTGACTGTCGGTGGTATAGAAATATGGAACTTGTTGCTTGACTGTCGGTGGTATAGAAATATTGAACTTGTTGCTTGACTGTCGGTGGTATAGAAATATGGAACTTGTTGCTTGACTGTCGGTGGTATAGAAATATTGAACTTATTGCTTGACTGTCGGTGGTATGGAAATATTGAACTTGTTGCTTGACTGTGGGTGGTATAGAAATATTGAACTTGTTGCTTGACTGTGGGTGGTATAGAAATATTGAACTTGTTGCTTGACTGTGGGTGGTATAGAAATATTGAACTTGTTGCTTGACTGTGGGTGGTATAGAAATATTGAACTTGTTGCTTGACTGTGGGTGGTATAGAAATATTGAACCTGTTGCTTGACTGTGGGTGGTATAGAAATATTGAACTTGTTGCTTGACTGTGGGTGGTATAGAAATATGGAACTTGTTGCTTGACTGTCGGTGGTATAGAAATATGGAACTTGTTGCTTGACTGTCGGTGGTATAGAAATATGGAACTTGTTGCTTGACTGTCGGTGGTATAGAAATATTGAACTTATTGCTTGACTGTCGGTGGTATAGAAATATGGAACTTGTTGCTTGACTGTCGGTGGTATAGAAATATTGAACTTGTTGCTTGACTGTCGGTGGTATAGAAATATGGAACTTGTTGCTTGACTGTCGGTGGTATAGAAATATGGAACTTGTTGCTTGACTGTCGGTGGTATAGAAATATGGAACTTGTTGCTTGACTGTCGGTGGTATAGAAATATGGAACTTGTTGCTTGACTGTCGGTGGTATAGAAATATTGAACTTGTTGCTTGACTGTGGGTGGTATAGAAATATGGAACTTGTTGCTTGACTGTCGGTGGTATAGAAATATGGAACTTGTTGCTTGACTGTCGGTGGTATAGAAATATGGAACTTGTTGCTTGACTGTCGGTGGTATAGAAATATGGAACTTGTTGCTTGACTGTCGGTGGTATAGAAATATGGAACTTGTTGCTTGACTGTCGGTGGTATAGAAATATTGAACTTATTGCTTGAATTGTTCTATAGAATTATGCTGATACATCTGCTGCTGGTTGTTATATACATTCTCATCATTAGGCTTCCTATTTCATTCTTTCCTTACATTTGTTTGTCTTTGATACTATAGTTGATATACTCATGCGTGTATCTCAAGGAAGATAACATACACAAGCTTCCTCTAATATACATTCAAAGTTATTAGCAGAAACTGTATCTTACAATTTGGAGAAAAAAAAGAACGTGTGGTTTGAATTGAAATTGAATTGACTGCAATATTGCATTTCCGAAACTCTCAGATTTTCCAATCTTTGATCCTTTTTGTTACCAGTATTAACTACTGGCGAGAAATGTCACTTCTTGTGTTTAGTTTAATAAACTGAAAGCACTTCCATAAAATATAAATTTTAAGAGTGAGTGGAGCGTTCAAGGCTCATGGCTTCAATAAATGCTGCACAATCTCGTAGATTGGAACTAAAATGCCAAAAGTAAACTTTGAGATAAAAACAAATGTGCTGAAACTCGTCTCTACGCTTGTGGATCGGCAAACTCGTGGTGCGGTAAAACAGTGGGGCTCTAGATCATGCTGGCTATTCTTGTCCTGTAGAGAAATTAGAATGTGAAGATTGGCCCTCTGCTTATAAAGTGTTTGAACTTTGTAGTGGCCCTATTAAAACATTTGGAGGTGGGTTTGTGAGGAAAGGAGTGATCTTCGTCGATCTTGTTGTATCATCAGGAACACTCCTCGTCGTCTGCGTACATCTCTACATGTAAATATGAATAATTTCGAGGAAAGTGTTAGTTCGCTCAAGGTTGGTGACATCATCATACAGCTTGTCCCTCTATGGTACAGGAGATGGTCACAAGAGGCTTCTCTGTTCATGATATGTTGGGCATTATTGTAGCAGATGTTCTGTAGTAATTTTGGGCTTCTGTTCAGCAGTCATTTTAAAGGCATGTGTGTTCACTTTCACCAGAGGTTCCTATCCTTACAGTCTTGAAGCTTCAAACTTGAATCTGTTGTCGTTTGTTCGGAGACTAAACATTGTTACTTGTTCCCTTCTCATAAGCTGGTAAGGGCAAGGCTGTTTAAGTTTACCACCCTCCTTTGCCAAATTGTCGGTCTCATTGTTTCCAGGAAATTGCAGTGAGATGGAATTTGCTGAATCACAGTTCTTATAGTGGTATCTGGCAGAGCTGGTAGGGTGTTTCTCTTAGAGCATGAAGGTCTTCGTTTCCATGACTCATTAGCGTAACTACTGACAGAACAACTTATGTAAAGTTTGCAATGTTTTCTTCTTTAATCTTCACTTTCAAGAGAGTTTCAGCTCCAGTTTTCAGAGCCCATGCCTCTCTCTAAAAGTAACCTTGACTATTTTCCTGTTCTAATAAAGACTATTTTTCGTGTTCCATTTTTTTTTTAGTAAAATGAAAATTGCTGCTCTTCAATTTGCTGTTACAATAATTGCTGATCAATTCATATAGGCATGCGTCCAGGAAGAGTTTGGTATCTTATTGTGTTTCGTTGTTCTACATTCTGTTTGTATGTACTTTATCGATAATGCTTCCTGTTAGATCTGGGAGGCGATGTTGTCTCTACAGGTACTTGTCCGTCCGTCATGTTAAATGGTTTAAGTTCATCGTGTTGTTAGGGTTTGCTGTCTCTTCTGCCATCCATTAGTTGCAAGTGTGTAATTTCTCAGGTATTTAATTTACTGGTTCAACAGAAGTGTGTCCTTTTGGAAATATAACATGGCGTCGTGAAACCAGAGCGTAGTCGGTATTCTCAGAATAAACGAATAGTACATATTTGGAGCGGAGAGTGAAAGGAAAGACCACTCCAAACAACTTAACTGTGTGTCCTTTCTGCGTGACCTTGACTCAGTTGTAGAGAGTCTGAACTGTTTTTTTTTTAAATGTACACTCTATATCGATATACATATGTATGTACATTATATAAATAATTATGTATCATAGGCAAAATCGATGTGAAATGCGCACATGCGCTATTATACCTGTTGAAACAAGCTAGAAAATACGCCACTCATGCATTGCTAAATGTAAGTGTGTTTGTTTGTGTGTGTGTGTGTGTGTGTGTGTGTGTGTGTGCGTGCGTGCGTGCGTGTGAGAGTGAGAGCGCGCGCGTGTGTGTGTGAGAGAGAGAGCGAGTGTGTGTTTGTTTATGCTTGCCAGATTCCCTAGTTCTCTTGGGAAACTTTAGTGACTTTAGTGCGTCGAACACGATCTTTTTTCATCTTCTACTTTTGTTTTGTTTCTCACTTACGTAAAGCTTCTACCATGCCACTTTTTTATTTTTACAAATCTCAATTATTACTCTCTTCATCCGTCGCTGTTGTGTCGTAGTTCCTGGGTTTGTTCAAAGGCGCACCCGGTCCAGACCTTGATATCATCACTTCGTTTTGTTCGTTGCTTAATTAATTCTCCGTTCCCGCTTCCCACTGTTCAGTGTAAGATGACCGTGTACACGTAGTTTGATCTTAGCACGTGACAAGTCCATCCAGCACAGACTGGTAAATGGGGCGTGTCATGTCAACGAATATTATTAATACGATGGAAATTTTTACAAACTTTGTCGTCGTTTGTTCATGCGGTCTCAATATTAGACGTTGGGGATTTTACAGTAGATCATCTCTTCCATAGCTTGTAATTTACTTTGTAATTCTGCATTTACCGTTATTGTTCCACGAGGCAAATAACAATATAATAGCTTCACCGTACGAGGAAAGGGAGAAAGCAGTGACATGAATTATGTACATTGTCCTAGATGTGGGGGGGGGGGGGGGGGGGGGGTCTAAAGGTTAAGACGTCTCCCTCTGAACTGGAAGATTCCAGGTTCAATTCCACCCAGCGGAAATATTCTCAAAAATAAAGAAAATCTGTGGTTTCTTCGTGGATTTACCCTCCATGGTCTCAATGTAATGAGATCCGATGTATAGGTCTCTCTGTGTAGTGAGATCCGATGTATATGCCTCTCTGTGTAGTGAGATCCGATGTCTAAGCCTCTCTGTGTAGTGAGATCCGATGTATAGGCCTCTCTGTGTAGTGAGATCCGATGTATAGGCCTCTCTGTGTAGTGAGATCCGATGTCTAGGCCTCTCTGTGTAGTGAGATCCGATGTCTAGGCCTCTCTGTGTAGTGAGATCCGATGTCTAAGCCTCTCTGTGTAGTGAGATCCGATGTATAGGCCTCTCTGTGTAGTGAGATCAGATGTATAGGCCTCTCTGTGTAGTGAGATCAGATGTCTAGCCTCTCTGTTTAGTGAGATCAGATGTATAGGCCTCTCTGTGTAGTGAGATCAGATGTATAGGCCTCTCTGTGTAGTGAGATCAGATGTCTAGGCCTCTCTGTGTAGTGAGATCAGATGTCTAGGCCTCTCTGTGTAGTGAGATCTGATGTCTAGGCCTCTCTGTGTAGTGAGATCAGATGTCTATACCTCTCTGTGTAGTGAGATCCGATGTCTAGGCCTCTCTGGTTAGTGAGATCCGATGTATAGGCCTCTCTGTGTAGTGAGATCCGATGTATAGGCCTCTCTGTGTAGTGAGATCCGATGTCTAAGCCACTCTGTGTAGTGAGATCAGATGTCTAGGCCTCTCTGTGTAGTGAGATCCGATGTCTAAGCCTCTCTGTGTAGTGAGATCCGATGTCTAAGCCTCTCTGTGTAGTGAGATCCGATGTCTAAGCCTCTCTGTGTAGTGAGATCCGATGTCTAGGCCTCTCTGGTTAGTGAGATCCGATGTCTAAGCCTCTCTGTGTAGTGAGATCCGATGTCTAGGCCTCTCTGTGTAGTGAGATCAGATGTCTAGGCCTCTCTGTGTAGTGAGATCCGATGTCTAAGCCTCTCTGTGTAGTGAGATCCGATGTCTAGGCCTCTCTGGGTAGTGAGATCCGATGTCTATATCCGATGTCTAGGCCTCTCTGTGTAGTGAGATCCGATGTCTAAGCCTCTCTGTGTAGTGAGATCCGATGTCTAGGCCTCTCTGGGTAGTGAGATCCGATGTCTATATCCGATGTCTAGGCCTCTCTGTGTAGTGAGATCCGATGTCTAAGCCTCTCTGTGTAGTGAGATCCGATGTCTATGCCTCTCTGGGTAGTGAGATCCGATGTATAGGCCTCTCTAGGTAGTGAGATCCGATGTATAGGCCTCTCTGGGTAGTGAGATCCGATGACTAGGCCTCTCTGGGTAGTGAGATCCGATGTCTAGGCCTCTCTGGGTAGTGAGATCCGATGTATAGGCCTCTCTGGGTAGTGAGATCCGATGACTAGGCCTCTCTGGGTAGTGAGATCCGATGTATAGGCCTCTCTGGGTAGTGAGATCCGATGTATAGCCTCTCTGGGTAGTGAGATCCGATGTATAGGCCTCTCTGGGTAGTGAGATCCGATGTATAGGCCTCTCTGGGTAGTGAGATCCGATGTATAGGCCTCTCTGGGTAGTGAGATCCGATGTATAGGCCTCTCTGGGTAGTGAGATCCGATGTATAGGCCTCTCTGGGTAGTGAGATCCGATGTATAGGCCTCTCTGGGTAGTGAGATCCGATGTATAGGCCTCTCTGGGTAGTGAGATCCGATGTATAGGCCTCTCTGGGTAGTGAGATCCGATGTATAGGCCTCTCTGGGTAGTGAGATCCGATGTATAGGCCTCTCTGGTAGTGAGATCCGATGTATAGGCCTCTCTGGGTAGTGAGATCCGATGACTAGGCCTCTCTGGGTAGTGAGATCCGATGTATAGCCTCTCTGGGTAGTGAGATCCGATGACTAGGCCTCTCTGGGTAGTGAGATCCGATGTATAGGCCTCTCTGGGTAGTGAGATCCGATGTATAGCCTCTCTGGGTAGTGAGATCCGATGTATAGGCCTCTCTGGGTAGTGAGATCCGATGTATAGGCCTCTCTGGGTAGTGAGATCCGATGACTAGGCCTCTCTGGGTTGTGAGATCCGATGTATAGGCCTCTCTGGGTAGTGAGATCCGATGTATAGGCCTCTCTGGGTAGTGAGATCCGATGTATAGGTCTCTCTGGGTAGTGAGATCCGATGTATAGGCCTCTCTGGGTAGTGAGATCCGATGTATAGGCCTCTCTGGGTAGTGAGATCCGATGTATAGGCCTCTCTGGGTAGTGAGATCCGATGTATAGGCCTCTCTGGGTAGTGAGATCCGATGTATAGGCCTCTCTGGGTAGTGAGATCCGATGTATAGGCCTCTCTGGGTAGTGAGATCCGATGTATAGGCCTCTCTGGGTAGTGAGATCCGATGTATAGGCCTCTCTGGGTAGTGAGATCCGATGTATAGCCTCTCTGGGTAGTGAGATCCGATGTATAGGCCTCTCTGGGTAGTGAGATCCGATGTATAGGCCTCTCTGGGTAGTGAGATCCGATGTATAGGCCTCTCTGGGTAGTGAGATCCGATGTATAGGCCTCTCTGGGTAGTGAGATCCGATGACTAGGCCTCTCTGGGTAGTGAGATCCGATGTATAGGCCTCTCTGGGTAGTGAGATCCGATGACTAGGCCTCTCTGGGTAGTGAGATCCGATGTATAGGCCTCTCTGGGTAGTGAGATCCGATGTATAGGCCTCTCTGGGTAGTGAGATCCGATGTATAGGCCTCTCTGGGTAGTGAGATCCGATGTATAGGCCTCTCTGGGTAGTGAGATCCGATGACTAGGCCTCTCTGGGTTGTGAGATCCGATGTATAGGCCTCTCTGGGTAGTGAGATCCGATGTATAGGCCTCTCTGGGTAGTGAGATCCGATGTATAGGTCTCTCTGGGTAGTGAGATCCGATGTATAGGCCTCTCTGGGTAGTGAGATCCGATGTATAGGCCTCTCTGGTAGTGAGATCCGATGTATAGGCCTCTCTGGGTAGTGAGATCCGATGTATAGGCCTCTCTGGGTAGTGAGATCCGATGTATAGGCCTCTCTGGGTAGTGAGATCCGATGTATAGGCCTCTCTGGGTAGTGAGATCCGATGTATAGGCCTCTCTGGGTAGTGAGATCCGATGTATAGGCCTCTCTGGGTAGTGAGATCCGATGTATAGGCCTCTCTGGGTAGCGAGATCCGATGTATAGGCCTCTCTGGGTAGTGAGATCCGATGTATAGGCCTCTCTGGGTTGTGAGATTCGATGTCTTGGCCTTTCGGATAACGGCAAAAAAAGGGGGGGGGGGTGGAGGGGTCGTGTCCGCTCGTGCGCGTTAAGGAGCCCATGGCAGTAAAAATAGAAAAGAGCGGACAAAATTGTCAGCGAAAATCTGTCCACAGAGATGGGATCCCACAGGCCGTGTTACTGAGTTCGTGCACATGGGACAGGGTTCTCCTTGGAGATTCTCAATATCTGGAGGAGAAAATTGGAGCTCCTATGGAATATTTCTGAGTGCAGTAATGACGAATATAACATAACTAGGTCACACCGTGGACACGATACGACAAGAATCATTTAACGACTGACGTACCAGAGGCGGATTCTTTCATTGGTACATTTTTACTTCGTTACAGTCAAATCATTCCTTACTTGTTCTACTAATTTTCTTTGAACAAGCCCCACTCTTGCCTGCTGCGATCTAAACTCTTCCATGCATGTGTCCCCATGATCATCAAGTACCCTTGCCTGCTGGCTTAAAAGCGATCGTCTCTTCACAACTTTTGTGATTTATAGTTTGTTTTTATCAGGAAATTGCAGTCGTATCATACATGCAAATGGAAATAATAACTCTAATACAAAATTGCAGTGACAGATATTTACTGAAAGTAATTTAATGTAACTGGCAATTACATTGTTTAATATTACAACAAATACATGCTTATGTGCCGCAAATATGTCTGCTTTATATGGATTTTGGGTAAAGTGTAGGTTAAAGTGTAAATTAGTCTGAGATAACACAGGGGAGGGATTAGAGTATAGAATAATCATTCAGAAAACAGTTCCATCATGCAGAGTGCTTCGTGAATTATTAGTTGACATTGAATGATGGCAAGGCACTTTGTCCAGAAGTACTGATTAGTCTTTGTACTTATAGTCTATTGTTTTCTATCATTTGTTGTTATGTTGTGTTGAGATATTGTTTATTGTTTTGTTTTTTTTAAATCATTTGTTGTTTTGTGTAAGTTTATTTTGTTGTTTTCTATTATTTGTTGTGATATTGTGTAGTTATATTTTTGTTGTTGCTTTCTATCATTAGTTGTTGTTTTGTGTACTTTTATTGTTTGTTGCTTTTATCAATTTTTGTTGTTCTGTGTATGTTTATTGTTTGTTCTTATCTATCATTATTTGTGGTTTGTACTTATATTGATTTCTATCATTTGTTGTTTTATGTACGTATACTCTTTATTGTTTTGTGTACTTTTATAGTTTATTGTTTCTATAATTTGTTGTTGTTTTATATACGTATAATTTTGTTCCTATTAATTGTTGTTTTGTGTACGTACATTTTTTTGGGGGTTTACTTTCTATCATTTGTTGTTATATCGTGTATGTTTATTGTATTCTATAACTTGTATATGTGCGCGTCGTAGCTGCTTACGACATACAGGAAGGATATACACCAACAAACTAGGAAGCATTGGCTTAGGCAATAAACTAGGAAGCATTGGCTTAGGGGAAAGTCTTTCTTGTAAACAAAGGACTTCTGAACTTTCTGTTTGCGCGAAGTTTTGAATACTCTGTACACATACCTCGCGTACTTAGCTGAAAATATTTGTTTGGGAGGGATGTAGGTGGGGAGACAAGCAACAAAAGGTGTTTACCGCGTTGTTGTAGTGTACAGCGATCAGAGCCGGAACTAGTGTTACACATACCACGTCTGTGTAGGTCGGTCCGGGTTAAAGAAGGTCCACCCTTCCATTGCTCGTGCTATATACATAACCAAACTTGCCAGGTTAACCGGTGGGTGACTTTAGGCCTCAGTCTTCGCCAGTTTTTCGTCATCTGTAATCCTTACCAAAAAATGTGTGTCAGCTTTGTCGTTCGGCGCACAGTTCTGAAGTCTTACCTAGAAATGTAAGGGGGCGGAAATGTGGTGGGAATACTCGATCTCTTCACGTTCTTCTTCTTTCGATTTGCCTTTGTACGATGTATAGCACCTTGTGGTCCAGTTCTGCAGTCGCATGCACGATGTATAGCACCTTGTGGTCCAGTTCTGCAGTCGCATGCACGATGTATAGCACCTTGTGGTCCAGTTCTGCAGTCGCATGCACGATGTATAGCACCTTGTGGTCCAGTTCTGCAGTCGCATGCACGATGTATAGCACCTTGTGGTCCAGTTCTGCAGTCGCATGCACGATGTATAGCACCTTGTGGTCCAGTTCTGCAGTCGCATGCACGATGTATAGCACCTTGTGGTCCAGTTCTGCAGTCCGCATGCACGATGTATAGCACCTTGTGGTCCAGTTCAGCAGTCCGCATGCACGATGTATAGCACCTTGTGGTCCAGTTCAGCAGTCGCATGCACGATGCATAGCTCCTTGTGGTCCAGTTCAGCAGTCCGCATGCACGATGTATAGCACCTTGTGGTCCAGTTCTGCAGTCCGCATGCACGATGTATAGCACCTTGTGGTCCAGTTCAGCAGTCGCATGCACGATGCATAGCACCTTGTGGTCCAGTTCAGCAGTCCGCATGCACGATGTATAGCACCTTGTGGTCCAGTTCAGCAGTCCGCATGCACGATGTATAGCACCTTGTGGTCCAGTTCAGCAGTCCGCATGCACGATGTGTATATAGGCACTTTGACTTTTTTTCCAAAATAATTTCTAATAATTGAAACCAGTATAGCTAAATAGCCGCGACATGAGTGAAACAATGATACCTGAATCATATTTCTACGACAATTAGGAAAAAAGTTATGATTTTTTAAAGTGAATAATTACTCAAATGATGATACAAAGAAGAAAAAACCATAGCGCCAGATTTGGCATGCAAAAAAAAGTCAAATTTTAAAAAAGCCAAATTTTTTAAAATTAAATTGAAAATATTATCATTATATTTGGTGTACATTTTCAAAATAATCACTATATTATATTTGGTATAAAAAAAAATAATACCTTTTATTTGATTTGCGTTAAAAATAAGTCATTTAAATTTATATATATATCAAAGTAACTGATATTAATAGGAATTGACGTCAAAGTTAACAGTCATTCTCTGCAATTTATGTAAGAATAATTATAAATTTCTATGATTCAATTCACATAAAAATAATACTAATGTTCTGCTAAAAAAGTCACATCATTATTGTTATTTTATATATAAGAAGTATAATTTTATTATTAATTTTTTTTTATCATTTAAAAAAATATGTTTTTACAATATAAAAATAAACCAATAAGGTATCAGTGAATTAGACACATCAATAGCTATTTATCATTGTTTATTTAAACTTTAAACAGACTTCACAAACAAACAAACGAAGCTAAACAAAAACAACGTGCAAACAAAGAAAAAAAAATCACATTTGGGGAAAAACATCAAAATTTTATTAAATAACCATTGTTTGATGTTATTTATCAAAATCCACAATATGCACCATTATAGGAACATACAAAGGGCATTTTAAAAATGACATTTATTGAAAACAGAAAAATAATACTGCAGGCTCCAGCAACTGTCGCTTTCGATGGCACTGGATAGGACACACACTACTGAGAGTATTACGCAACAGGCCCTTTTTTGGAATCCTCAGGGGAAGAGACAAAGGAAGACCAAGTAATTCTTGGAAAAGACAGATAGAGTTAGAGATGAAGATAATGGGGAAGACATGGAATGATCTTAAAAGAATGGCAAAAAAAACATAACGACTTGGAAAGTGTTTGTTGAAGACCTATGCTCCACTGGGAGCTAAAAAGGTAAAGAAGAAGAAGATAAACACTGTACACAAAGGAGCATGCAAAGGGCATTTTAAAAGCGTTTTTGAACGTTTGCAATCTTTAATTAATATTTTTCACATAAAAACATAGTAGAAAAGATATAGGCTAATAGATATACGCTTTTGCGGTTTGCATAATTCAAAAAAAGAAACAAAAGATCTTAACAATCTTGTGAGCTGAGCGATAAACTGGGGAATTTTAACATCATTATTTTAATTCAAATTTAAAGCTGCATAGATGCAATAGTTATACTTCTGAAATTTTTTTTGTAAAAAAAAAAGAAGCAAAATAAACACAATTTTGTTAACTTAAAAAACCTGACCACTAATGATGTTGTCTGGTGAATAACAAGGATTATCTGTCAACTAACTAAAAGACTGAACTTTTTACTAATGTTATTGTCAACATGTAATGAACAATGTATGTCTAATGCTAATATGTATTATGAAAAACCATTTACATGGGATAATAACAGACACTAAAACATACATACCATTTTTGACAATAGAAACACGAAAAGAAACAGAATTATTAAATGTTAGGTAGAGCCAGTCTTAACATATGGATGTGAACACTGGGCAATAGGACAACAGACAAGAAAATCACTGGAGTCTGTAGAAATGTGGCTTTGCTGAAGAATGTTGAGAATACCATGGACAGTGAAGAAGAGTAATGAAAATGTTCTGAAAGATGTCAAAGCAAAAAGAGAGCTAATTTCCATTATTAAGAAGAAACAATCATCATTTTTAGGTCATGTAATGACAAGAGAACAACTGGAATATATTGTAACAACTGGAAACATTGAGGGACGAAGAGATAGAGGGAAGCAAAGAGAAAAAAATAACAGACAGCTTAAGAGAATGGCTTGGCAGAAGGTCAACAACAGAAATGATAAATAGCTACCAAGGTCGAAAGTTGTGGAGAGACATGATCACCTACGGCAGTAGGCCCGGTACTTGATGATGATGAGTTTTAACTAAATAGCTAACATTGTATGACTCTGTCGCATTCCGTCTAATTAAATCTATATATTTTCACTTACTAACGCACTCAAAGCCAGCATTTCTGGTCTTTAACTAACTTGGACTCTTGCATGTTTCAATGAATTACAAGAATATAAATAACTTCCATCCAGGGTCCAGTCAGGAACTTGGAAAACATACCCAGGGCTTGAAGCTGAATCTGGGTGTCACCATCCATCAGCTGCTTATGGATAGCTTCTTTCAAAAAACTGTTCCTTTCTTTTAAGAATTCCAGGAAGGTGCTTCTTAAACAGTGAACAGTTGCTGCCATATGGAACAGAACATGAATTCTGTTCCCCACATACCTGAGGATGGTGCCAGATTTCAGGTTCTTACCCGCAGGAATGTTTGTAATCCCTGTGGATCCCCAGAACCTTGTTTGTACCTTAGTTTTGAAAGATTGTGGATCAAGTTTGAAACCACACAGTCTGTTGGGGTCGAAGTTGTACCCTTCCACTCACTGTCCAATCTTGCAAGCGTGAGCCTGGCTGCACTTGCCAGACCATCCAGAGGGTGGACATGACATTTCAGATCATAAATGCTAAGATTGTACCTCTCTTCAAGTCTCCGAACAACACAGTGACTTACAACGAGAAGCCTACAGAGAGGTGTTTAAAGTCATGAATACACCTACAGCTTATTAAACAAGCTGAACTGCCCCGCTTCCATTTGAAAAGCCTTCCTCTACTCGATCGCTTGTGCGTGGAAAAGTTATGTTTAATATTTTGATGAACTGGAAAGAGCTGAGTGCTTACTTTATTAATGCTGAACCAGCTCACTCAAAATTAGACACAAAGTTTAAAGCAAGATTGTTGAAAGAAATGGTGCTAGATTACAACAATTACTTGTTCTTTGTGTTTGCAACACCCGTAGTCCAGGAGTTTGAAATGATGAACAGCCTTTTTCAACAAACTAAAGCTGATCCACCCCTATCATGAACTACATTTACAAGTCTTCAAAGCAGACTATATCATGCAAACGGACATTTAAAAAATGTTGATCAAGTTGATTTTGAAGTAAAATTGTTAACAGGAATATTAGCAGTTCCTTAAAATTATTTGTTCCTTGTATTAAACTGGATTTGGAGCATTAAATATGATGTGATTATGTCAAAAATGTTTGGCTTTTTTAGCACAGTTTTTTGGGCTTATATCAAAATTTCCATCTGTCAACCCTGGTGGCAGGCACTGTTAGATTGACTCCAATTCTAGGAAAAAAAAATTATTCACCGTTTTATAATTATTTAAATTAATTGCACATTTAATCATGGTCATTCATTCTCATCCTTCTTAATCTTCATATCTTATTATAATAATATAAACCATACATTTTATTTTGATACATTAAAAACATAATAATTATATAATATTAAATGATTAATGAATTATTATTCTATTATATATATAATTATTATATTAATCATAATTAATGATTAATGTATTGTGCTTCAATGCAATAATTGGGAATATTTATTAATATTAGGCAACTGGAAATACTACATTTTAAATTTGCTATAACTAGTTATACAGTTGAGTGAGTTAGAGGCACATGATGATGGTTGAAGAGACCAAGTAACAAACATGGGGGAAAACCGGAAATTTCGGGGTAATGGTGTGGTCGTTCAAATGCCAATAATTTCAAATAGCGCTGACAGATCAATTTAAAATTTCCCACAAATATGTAAAATTGGTTTTACAATCAGGTTGTCTTATTATTTCCTTTCAATCGGTGCAGTATTTTAGTCTGCTTTGACTTAAAGGTCGACAGTGGACCTGAGTGGAAATAGTCGCTAAATCGCCCATGCGTATCAATGGGGAAATTTTATAATAATGGTGTGGTCGTTCAAATGCCAATAATTTCAAATAGCGCTGACAGATCAATTAAAAATTTCTCACAAATATGTAAAATTGGTTTTACAATCAGGTTGTCTTATTATTTCCTTTCAATCGGTGCAGCATTTTAGTCTGCTTTCACTTTAAAGGTCAACAGCGGAAATTGTCGCCGATCGCCCACGCTTGCCGATGGAGCAAGCATATTCATGAATTTTCGTGATTTTCGCATTATCCTAACACGGATCACTTTAAAATTTCACACACTTATGTAAAAATAGACGCTAAATCTAACTATCCATTTAATTTAACTTAATCTTACCTTATTTTGGTAGAAAATGTGATGAAACCATAGTATGTAGCTGGAAAATTAAAAAAAAACAAGTAATAATCGACACCGATGGTTTGGCGTCTGCTATAAAACAAAAAGGAGCCTCGTTGTGAGAAAGCTAATTTAATTTCCGTACATGGCGTCCTTACAACATCGTCGGGAAACAATTGATATGATGTTTATTCCGGAGTTAATTGAGATGGCGCGAAAGGCAAAAATGGCTAATTTCCATGGAAACCGAAAATCTGGAAACGGCTTCCATTGGATACCAAAGTACCTAGTGTATATCACCTTGTGGTCCAGTTCAGCAGTCCGCATGCACGATGTATAGCACCTTGTGGTCCAGTTCAGCAGTCCGCATGCACGATGTATAGCACCGTGTGATCCAGTTCAGCAGTCCGCATGCACGATGTATATCACCTTGTGGTCCAGTTCAGCAGTCCGTGTGCACGATGTATAGCACCGTGTGGTCCAGTTCAGCAGTCCGTGTGCACGATGTATAGCACCGTGTGGTCCAGTTCAGCAGTCCGTGTGCACGATGTATAGCACCGTGTGGTCCAGTTCAGCAGTCCGCATGCACGATGTATAGCACCGCGTGGTCCAGTTCCACCCCTGCTTGCACGATGTATAGCACCTTGTGGTCCAGTTCAGCCGCCCGCAGTACTTATCTCTATTTTCCTTCCTTAGTATTTGACTCAAGTACAATATCCATTGTAATTTCCCTAAGAGGTCAGAGATGTTTGTTATCTTTTGATAATCGCCTATCGCGGGGAAGTTTAATCAGGAAAACGCAAACAAGAAATTAGTAATAAAAAGATTTGCCGATGCATCTTTTTCCTAAACGCTCATTTAAATGAAAACAAAAGACGTAACCTTTTAAGCATTGAGGTCACATTTTTTTTTTCACCTAAGACACAACAAACTTTACAAATTGTAGAAAAACAATTTTTCTTTAAAAACCATTGCCATGCCATGCTAGTGGCTATTTTAGTATCTTATTTACAAGTGCTTAGTCTGAAATATGCCTTTGCGATAAAAAAACATATTTCTACTAATGTTATATCCGTGCTTCGCAGTGCGATTTGAATGCTTTAAATTCCATGTTAACAGCATTTAAATGCCCCTTTGGTCAAATAACTGTCTTGTACCTCAAGCTGCCGCCACTGAATGGTCAGTGCTCACACAAATGATCGAAACGATTCAGTTCAATTCTCAGATGTAGATTATTTTTGAATTGATAATATGCATATTCTGTTAAACTTTATTATCTCTTATGAATATGTCTTATGTTTACATTTGTCTGGGTGATTCTCTCTTTGTTGGATTGGCCCTGGTTGATCATCTTGAATTGGCCTGTTTATTTTGTGGACATACTTGACACATAGCCTAGACAATATGTGACGAATAGACTATATCTGTGGTGACAGATTTTTATCACGATATCATAACATCCTACAATGTTTTATGAACAAAATGCACTGTTTAAATCAAGTCTTCTATATCACCAGATCTTGTTATCAATCATGACAACACTTGAATAGTCTGTTGTTATTCTGAGCGACTTAGGCAATGGTTCCTGGTGTAGATTGTCACACGATCGCTTCTTTTCTAACTCCTGAACAAACAAACTTGTTTGATAACTGTTTGATCACATGTCACTATATCAACACTCTAATTGCCAATCTGGACTCTGAATCCGGAAATAAATACCATTCACAATTTCTTAAAGAGTACAAGACCAGTTCTAACCAATCACCGCTGTCGAGTTATCGTTTCTAATTCATATGTAGCAAGGATCCTAAACCTATCTTGATATATTTAGCTAAATGTTGCTGCATAATCCGTCTACTTTAGTCTGTCTACAATTACACTCAAGCAACAGCCCGCCTCAAAGTGCTTGAATTACCATACAGCTCTCACCCAACCAGCTCGCTCTTTTATGGTCATCTGCTAACTGAAATTGACGAACTGTATTCTGGTAAAACTCTACATAATTTATTCATCATGCGGACGTGAACCCTCATCATATCCTCTAAACGTACAACAGAGGTGTCCTCTCTCTAAACATCTATACGTACCTTGAACTACACAATTTTACTAACTAATGTTGACTTTAATCGCTGTTTAGTTTGCTATCGTTGTTAATGTGTTCTGAACTACACTGTGTCTTCCTAGCTGCAACACCGACATGGCTTCTTTGTTCACCTGCCGGTACCGGAGAAAGTAGGGTGGCTTTTGGTGATTCTGACTACACCACCCATACAATTGTGTCGTTTGTTATTGAAAAATATGGCACTAACACATTCCCCTTGTTCGTGGAATGAACTTTACTATACTTCCCCGAGGAAAGACACTTTGCGCTAACCGCGGGAATGATCATCTGCCCAATGGCTACATTTTTCAGCAATTCACACGCTTTGTTTATTTAAAAAAAAACCTGTTATATCATGTTATATCTTTCATCTGTATAACTGCATAGCCATCTCTGTTACTATGCCGCCGTATCTGTAATGTTAGCGTTATAATGTACTGAGATATGAGAACACGTTTCTCTTGTTGAAACAGTAAATATTCAACTATCAAGCATGCGTAAACACACATGACGCGCTAATCTCTGTGCAGTTGAAAAGACGACAACCGAGCTCTCTTTTATCCTGTTTTACACAAGTCACATGATGTGAGACAGATTATAGCGGAAGTAGCTATTTTAAGTGTTTTGTATTAGAGACTTCTCTTCCTTTGAATCACGTGACTTCCAGCATAAATATTGGAACCTTCATATAAACGTTAGCAGGGCTGTCCTTTATAGGAGTAAAATTCTCTTAATTAATTAATATGGTTTATTATTTGCCAGAATAATTGGTGTAAAACTGTGATACTTTAATATTTCTTTTGTGCACGCCTTAAGTGACATGAAGATATAACGAAACGTTGGAAATATTTGTCTTTTCATTTACTATTGAACAAGCCACATTAAGTGAATACGACGAAAGCAAACTGCAGCATACCCGCTCAGTGCTTGCCCCCACACAAAAACAGTAACACCATCTGTTACTCTGTCTAAAGGTCACCGATATAAGGGCAATTCTACTTCCATAAAGACCTCATCAATGGAAAAACTAATAATGAACTTAGAAATGTCTGCAGATATATATATATATATATGGCCCTTTTCGTCTTGTCAGACGGTCTAGTGGAGACTATTGTGTATTTTTGTTTCTTTGTTGAGCTTTTGTTTTTGTCGAGCAGCTTCTCTCGTGGCTAATTATACCAATGTTTGACAAACACACACGGCCACAGAATGAACAAGTCAGGCCCACTGATCCTCGGGGGTTTCCATCCTTTTTCATGAGTCTTTTATCTTCTAAGTTTTGCCTCAGCACAATCTCAAATGATGTTATACCACTCCTTATACATGCTCTCCATGATGTGCGATCACTTGCATGATGTTCCCTGTCATTTTCACAGATAGAGAAGTCATTCAGAGATAATTTACAAGATATCTCTATACCGTAGTTTAAGTCTGCCGATTTGTCTTTTTCCGTGTATTAGTTCACCATATAGTATTTGTTTGGGGATGCGTGTTTCTTCCATTCGCTGGACGTGTCTTGGCAATCTTGATCTTCGACAAGCAATGATATGCAGATATAGTTTTTTTACACGCACGCAGGCAGGCAGGCATATAGTTACATAGTAAAATAACGAGAACAAGTCTTACATGGGCTTCTGAATATGAAGGTCACGGGTGCAAATGGCGGTGGTGTTTTTACTAAAAATTAGGAACAATTAAATCGTGGATTCGGGAGCCGCGATAGCACAATGGTTAGTGAACTAGACTAAAAAGGACAAGGGGTAAGGTTCGATCCCAACCGACGGCTTCCGGGTTCACCCAGCCGTAAATGGGTACCGGATTTTTTTTCTGGGAAAGTAAAGCAGCACGGGCGTAATACCGACCTCATTACCCCAAAAATAATGTGCTGAAGGTCTGTAAAATATAGGGTCACTAACACCATATTTGAGCCGCGATAGCTCAGTGGTTAGTGAACTGGACTACCACGGACAAGGGGTAGGGTTCGATCCCAACCGACGGCTTCTGGGTTCACCCAGCCATAAATGGGTACCTGATTTTTTTCTGGGAAAGTAAAGCAGCACGGGCGTAATACTGACCACATTACCCTAAAAATCATGTGCTGAAGGTCTGTAAAATATAGGGTCACTAACACCATATTTCCCTATACGCCACTTGGCGTGACGGGGGTACTTTACTTTACTTTTACGCCATATTTCCCTATACGCCACTTGGCGTGACGGGGGTACTTTACTTTACTTTTACGCCATATTTCCCTATACGCCACTTGGCGTGACGGTGGTACTTTACTTTTTTTTTTAAAACCGTGGATTCCTCGTGGTGTTATCCCTCTCTGATCTCTGGGTAGTGAGATCCAATGTCTAGTTCTCTCGCACACCAGCAATAAACAGAAGCTCCCGTGTGCAGTCGCACACGTTAAAGAATGCCAGTTACAATTGACAAGAGTAGGTCATAAATGTGTGCGCAGCACGGACAAAATTGTCAACAAAAACTTCCCCATAACGTGGATCCCATCCAGGTCATGCTATGGAGTTCGTGCACGTAGGCCAGGATTCCCTTCAAATTTTCTTGGGATTCTCGCGGGAATATCGAAGCACCTATGGATTCTCCCAGTTTGCGGTGATGATTATCCTAACAGCAGCAACAGCTTGCCTGTAGCTACCACTTGATCTCATCGCCGACAACTCCAAAATAACACGCTCCGCGACAAAAGAAACCAGTTGCTCTGTTACACAATAGCCTAACATGAAACATATTTGCGCTATTAAAACAATACAAGCGTGCATCAAGGTTGGCTTGTGATTGGAGGGATACATTGACAAGGTCAAGAATTAATGCACGTTTATAACAGAATAGTTCTCAGTTCAAATCATAACCAAACAATAGATACATTCAGTGGTGAATCTGACGGTGTAATAGGTGGATTAAGTTTTGGGGTACAAGGCGCAATAGATACATTTGCTTGCACTTAGGGCCACCACGATTGTTCTTCTAGCTACCAGTGTTCGCTAATTCTCATATACCTCATCTGATCCCACAACAAGATCTCAACATAGGTTATCATAGGACCCGCAACGATGTCTTTTTATACTTTTGGAGAAAAAAATGTGTCATGTCATTTACATATTAATTTATTAAAAAAAAAAATTGCCCATCAATTAGTCAGTCGTAGAACTTAGTCTTTTCCGTTCTCGACTGTCAGATGTTCTTTTAAATGCTCTGTGTGAGCACAGGACCAACGTGGTATCGTATTCTATACAACTAAACACCTGTCTTACCTGACTAATGTTCAGGAATTCTGGAAGAAAACACTTAGTTGCTTCACAAAGGAACTTGCTTAAATTACATCGGAGCATGAGGCGAGCATTGTAGCTACATATTCAATGTTATATATACACACTAGCGCGCGCAAGTACGCACATGCACACGCACGCGTTTATTTCTTTCAACCATGAATCCTCTTGTCATTTAAAAGACAAATTATCCAGAAGCACGACAGACAGAAAAATAATGGTGTGCTTATGGATAGCATCTGAGCCGCGATAGCTCAGTGGTTAGTGTACTGGACTACAAAGGACAAGAGGTAGGGTTCGATCCCCAACCAACGGCTTCCGGGTTCACCCAGCCTTAAATGGGTACCGGATTTTTTTGTTCAGGGAAAGTAAAGCGGCAAGGGCGTAATACCGACCACATTTACCCCCCCCCCCCCAAAAAAAAAAAAAAAAAAAATTATGTGCTGAAGGTCTGTAAAAATTATGGTCACTAACACCATATTTACCTTTACGCCACTTGGCGTGACGGGGGTACTTTACTTTTGTGGATAGCATCTGCTATCGAGTACTAATTTTTTTCTCTGTGTATTTATATGTATTTATTATGTATAATTTATTATTAAAATAAGACACAACAGCCTACTGAAAGTGATCCTGGAGGGGAAAATACAAGGTAAAAGAGGCAGAGGCAGACCAAGATTAACATGGACGAGTAACATCAAAAGATGGACAAATCAACCGATGACAACCTGCACCATCAAAGCAAGAGATAGAGCAAAATGGCGCTCCATGGTAGCCAACCTTCGTTGCGGAGACGGCACTCAATGATGATGATGATTATGTATAATTAATGCATATTTAATGTATATGGGGCATAATATGAGAGAGAATATGCCAGAACTTATAACTGTTTACCTTGAAAATAAGAGAGGAAAAAAATGCCAAAAGAGTGCTACATATTGTCCTATTTTTACGGGGGGAATTGAAAGTAGGAGGGGCACTAAAGCACTTGTAATAAAGACCGGTTTAGCCACCACTTGACGCTCGATCGAACCAGTGGAATCAATTTGCCCAACAGCTCTGCTAATGGTTCATATTCATTGTTTCCAATAAACCGTCAGCCTGTCAACATATCTTTTCCATTCGTTCTATTTGTTCCGGTACATCTCTCCAGTTATACTTTTAGTTTTCATCTCCTTTAACCATACATTCCCTGACCATTCTCTGGCAGAAGCTGATGTGGTAGAATGTACAGTCGGATTTTTTTTTTCCTTAAAAGGAAATTATTGTTTCAGCAAATTGAACAAGTCATGAGGAGCAGTGACTTGCACGTGGTGTAAATGTCTAGTTACTTTAATATTCAAGTACACATAAGTACAGCTAATGAATAAATAAATATAAAGGCTTGAATGAAACAAGCAGTGTTATTTATCATTGAAAACATGAAATATTGTAATGTAGGCACTTGTTCTTTATATAAGCACTGTCATGTAACAAAGAATAAACAAACTTAAGTCAAAGGTAACAAATAATTTAGTTATATATATATATATATATATATATATTATATATATATATATATATATATATATATATATATATATTACATATATTTTACACACACACACACATATATATATATATATATATATATATATATATATATATATATATATATATATATATATATCCTAACAACACAAGAAGATATAGAAGAATGCCAAATGAAAACATAAGAAAAATTGTAGGAACAAAACCCTGCCAAGAATATATAGAACAACAACTTAAATGGTTTGGCCACCTGGTCAGAATGAATCCGCACCAATCACCATCAAGGACGTTCTTCTCGAGAATGCACGGAAAAAGACCAAGAGGAAGACCCAGAAGAAGATGGATAGATGCAGTGACAGAGACATGTAACAACAAAGGAAAATCACTAATTCAGACAATTCGAGCAGCCCAAGAACGACAAATGATATAAACCACGACACCTTTTAGGTATCAGAGAAAAGAAGAATATATATATATATATATATATGCCATGCTCACAGTTATACTAATTTACTAGGCTTTGATATGACGAACAACCATCACTATGGAACAATCCAAAAGTTTATTTACTCACTCTTTTTGCCCCCCCCCCCCCCTTTAGATTAAAACAAAAAAAGGGAGGACAAAACAGTTAATACGGGATCGTTCGTTCGTTCGCTTTCGTCAGCTTTTGACCTCTGACGAAGTCCCACCCACTCAATTTTGTGGGACTGAATTTTGCGTGTAATGTCTGTTTTTATCCCATTACAGGATGCCCCTCGCCATGCAGGCAGATTTACTCCGACTTCAGAGGTACTAATTTTTATGGAATTAGTAAAACCCAGGTGTCCTCGCCAGGGTACGAACCCCGGCTGTTGCCGTGGTAAGCCAACCGCCTATCGATTGCGCTAACCGGACACCCTTAATACGGGATAGAAACGCAGTGATGGTTTGCTGCATAGAGCGGATATGGGAATTTCCCGACTGCTGTGACACCAGTTAGATCTAAAAACCAAGTGGAGACCGCTAACCTGCTTTGAACCCACGCTCATTTAAACGACAAGTCAGTGCGTTACCACTATGCTACTGACGCTCTTACATTCTTAAGGTGTTCATAAAGGAGGAATATACATATTGGATTATGTATTGATTAAATCACGTCGTGTTTTTCGAGGCGAAGGCGCCCCTCACAGCAGCAAAGCTGGATATTGTCTGTGACCCACAGCTGATGGCTTGCGTCAGGATCGGTGAACCAGAACCATCCAGACCCTGCCCCACCTCTCCGTGGTGCCTCCAATAAAAGACTAACCTGACTAGTCTGGCCACCAAGCGGGTAGGGATCGAAGAGGGAAGACAACCCGGCACTCAAAAATGGTATGCTGAAATCGAATGTGTTGGGCTGAAAGGCGCAAATATCACAGCAAAATGTATTTTCAACACAACGAAAACACGCCGACATAACGTCCTTTTAAGGGTGGATGACGAAGAGGTATACCCCTTTTGTCATCGGGCGAACGCAAGCAAGCAAGCAAGATCGTATTTGTGTGATGTTTATTTTTATTTATTTATTTTTTTTTAAAAGTTGAAACATCAAACAACAGTATGCTTCAAGTTCTTGCAACATTTTTTTTATTCCGGCATTTAGCTGTAACTTACAGGAATTGGTTTGATATTATCATTTGTTATTCCTATAACTTTTCAATTTACGCTTGGCTAATAACGTATCGTGTGTTGTTGTGGACTATTTACTTGAAATCGCTTTCTGACTCGGTGACCTTGCCTGGTGTGTTTACAAAAAACACAGCTTCGCACATACAAAACGGCCGTCTGATAATTCAGGTTTGAAACACACACCCTATCACCCTTCCCTCTTTGCTTCCCTCATTTAAAAAAAGTGGTTCTGAAACTTTTCTTTGGTTTATCATGGCCCATTCTCGCAGCCCCCATTAGCTTAACCAACGGTACCCCTAATATTGGCTTGATTCAAATATGTTAAACCCTAGAGTTACTGAACTGGTGTAATTGGAAGAGAATTACTCCCCTTGAAGTTATAAAGTAGAAAAACCAAGTTCAAGTTTCGGTTTAAAAGTTGTTGTTCCCAAGAGAAGTTTCATCCAAATTACCGGGGGAACATGAACACACTATACACCGTTCCTTCATTGATTCTTCATTCTCCCATTTCTCCAATCCCCCATTTCTCTCTTCCGCTGTTCATTCCCCCAGTTCCTTCTTTCACTTTTCATTCCCACAGTTCCCTCTCCCACTCTTCATTCCCACAGTTCTCTCTCCCACTCTTCATTCCCACAGTTCCCTCTCCAACTATTTCATTTCCCCATTCCCCTCGCTCCCACTCTTCATTCCCCATTCCCCTCGCTCCCACTCTTCATTCCCACAGTTCCCTCTCCAACTATTGCATTTCCCCATTCCCCTCGCTCCCACTCTTCATTCCCCCATTCCCCTCGCTCCCACTCTTCATTCCCACAGTTCCCTCTCCAACTATTTCATTTCCCCATTCCCCTCGCCCCCACTCTTCATTCCCACAGTTCCCTCTTTTACTCTTCATTTTCTCTCTTTCACTCTTTCATTCCTTCAATTTCTGCTCTTTCATTCTTCATTCCCTCAATTTCTGCTCTTTCATTCTTCATTCCCTCATTTTCCCCTCTATCACTCTTCATTTCTCCAGTTCCCTCTTCTGCGCTTCATTCCCAAAGTTCCTTCTTTTTCACCCTTTATTTCCCCGATCCCTATCTCCCACTCTTCATTCACACAGTTCTCTCTCCCACTCTTCATTCCCACAGTTCTCTCTCCCACTCTTCATTCCCACAGTTCTCTCTCCCACTCTTCATTCCCACAGTTCTCTCTCCCACTCTTCATTCCCACAGTTCTCTCTCCCACTCTTCATTCTCACAGTTTTCTCTCCCACTCTTCATTCCCACAATTCTCTCTCCCACTCTTCATTCTCACAGTTCCCCCTCTCCCACTCTTCATTCACACAGTTCTCTCTCCCACTCTTCATTCCCACAGTTCTCTCTCCCACTCTTCATTCCCACAGTTCTCTCTCCCACTCTTCATTCCCACAATTCTCTCTCCCACAGTTCTCTCTCCCACTCTTCATTCACACAATTCTCTCTCCCACTCTTCATTCTCACAGTTTTCTCTCCCACTCTTCATTCCCACAGTTCTCTCTCCCACTCTTCATTCTCACAGTTTTCTCTCCCACTCTTCATTCCCACAATTCTCTCTCCCACAGTTCTCTCTCCCACTCTTCATTCACACAGTTCTCTCTCCCACTCTTCATTCCCACAGTTCTCTCTACCACTCTTTATTCTCACAGTTCTCTCTCCCACTCTTCATTCCCACAGTTCTCTCTCCCACTCTTCATTCTGACAGTTCTCTCTCACACTCTTCATTCCCACAGTTCCCCTTCTCCCACTCTTCATTATCACAGTTCTCTCTCCCACTCTTCATTCCTACAGTTCTCTCTCCCACTCTTCATTCTCACAGTTCCCCCTCTCCCACTCTTCATTCCCACAGTTCTCTCTCCCACTCTTCATTCCCACAGTCCCCCACTCCCACTCTTAATTCCCACAGCCCCCCTCTCCCACTCTTCATTCTCACAATATCCCCTCCCTTTCTTCAGTTCCCTCTCTCTCCACTCTTCATTCCCACAGTCCCCCACTCCCACTCTTAATTCCCACAGTTCTCTCTCCCACTCTTCATTCTCACAGTTCTCTCTCCCACTCTTAATCCCACAGTTCTCTCTCCCACTCTTAATCCCACAGTTATCTCTCCACTCTTCATTCTCACAGTTTACCCTCTCCCACTCTTCATTCTCACAATTTCCTCTCCCTTTCTTCAGTTCCCTCTCTCTCCACTCTTCATTCTCACAGTTCTCCCACTCTTCATTCTCACAGTTCTCCCTCTCCCACTCTTCATTCTCACAGTTCTCCCTCTCCCACTCTTCATTCTCACAATTTCCTCTCCCTTTCTTCAGTTCCCTCTCTCTCTCCACTCTTCATTCTCACAGTTCTCCCTCTCCCACTCTTCATTCTCACAATATCCCCTCTCTTTCTTCAGTCCCCCCTCTCCCACTCTTCATTCCCACCGTTCCCCCTATCGCACTCTTCATTCTCAGTTCTCTCTTCCACTCTTCATTCTCACAGTTCTCTCTCCCACTCTTCATTCTCAGTTCTCTCTTCCACTCTTCATTCTCACTTCTCTCTCCCACTCTTCATTCTCACAGTTCTCTCTCCCACTCTTCATTCTCAGTTCTCTCTCCCACTCTTCATTCTCACAGTTCTCTCTCCCTTCTTCATTCCCACAGTTCTCTCTCTCCCATTCTTCATCTCCCAGGTGCCCCTCTCTCTTTATTTCTGCAGTTTCCTCTTCCTCCCCAAGTGTCCCCTTCTTTTCCAGAGTGCCCTTTTCTATATCTTCTGTGCCTCCTCCACCAGAACGACGTGAGCAACGTTTGTTTCAAATATTACTGTTTGTCAGTGCGTTCTGAACATCCACATAAAAAACACACACCCAAATGATTCATTAAACACCCACTCCTTTCTGGCTCCGCCTATGCTTATTCCACTGTCCCCCCGAACGTTTACCATATCCACCTTCTCTGCTTCTGTATTGCCATGCCGTGTTGTAGGCCTTCCCATTTTTAAAACCCCTCGTGTGTGTCACAGATGGAGTGAATCTAAGGCCTCGACAAAGGCTGTCAGATCTACAGCCTGTTCTAATAATAGACAGTTTGTAATAGTAAATATGTGAATAATATACCGGTATCTGTTATGTTGTGGGCAGTCACTATGTTTAGTACTCGTATATTCTATTAAAAAAAAAAACAACTTGCATACTCGAATATAGACGTTGCTAGGTAGATCGGATTTGTGCTGCATACTTATCTCGCGACCGATCTTGCTTATATTAAAAAAAAAAATCTACATGTGGACTAACCAACAAAAAAAATTATATTTTACAAAAGTCACCATTCTATTTAGTACGTTAAAATATGGGCGGTGGCATTGGTTAAGGGACTGTTTCCTATGGTTACACTCACTGTCCTACCTAATACTACTGTTTACACATTAGGGTTGTAATATGGCCCTGATTTCGTAAGTTAATTTGTTTTTCAAACCGACCAATCTATTTGTGTGTACGCACATGGGTTTAAACATCACTTGCGAGAAATTTCTCTCTCTCCCTCTCTCTCTCTCCCTCCCTCTCTCTCTCTCTCTCCCTCCCTCCCTCTCACCTTTCCGTGATCGAAGAACTAAAGCAGGTTTATCAACATAAATTAATGTTTCTCAGACGCGCCCAATACCTTGTATGTTCGTAATACAAACATGGTCTCTCTCTCTCGCTCTCTCTCTCTCTCTCTCTCTCTCTCTCTCTCTCTCTCTCTCTCTCTCTCTCTCCTCTCACCTTGGTCGAAAGAAAAAAAAACCGGCCAGTAAACATGACATATCTTTGCTCATTATTCATAATTAGCAGTACATACCAACCATGCCCTGCTCACACATGTCATCACTTTTCCTTTGCCATGGTGTCCTTGCTCGGATTTACACTTCTCCCGTCACAGGTCAAAGAAGTTCTAGTGATTGTTTTCTGACCTCTGGTTGAAACATATAAATATAAACAGTGACAAGGTTATATTGCTGGGGATGAACGCTTTAGTCATGAAGCGTGCCAAGCGTACATTTTATGATCTATTTCAAGTTGGCTTTCAGATTTGATTTCTCTTCTTTACTTCTAAGAACCCATTAGTATGAAAGTCCGATCTTTACTCTATGTCTAATGCTGCTAATATATTACCGATAAAAGTGTACGGTATAATAAAAGGCTCAGATGTTTAATGAGTTACAGGAATCCTTGTTGCCCCGTGACCTTAATTTAAAAAAAACAACAATGCTCCAAGTGATCAATTTGCCATTGTTGTGCCTAGTAGTCAATACATGTGATGTGAGTGCTTTTTCAGTCACAGAAGATATTTACTTGTGATGGGGACCCTTGTTTATTTGAGTGGGTACCTTTATTTACTTGAGTGGGGACTCTTGTTTATTTGAGTGGGAACACTTGTTTACTTGAGTGGGGACCCATGCTTATTTGAGTGGGTACCTTTGTTTACTTGAGTGGGGACCCATGTTTATTTGAGTGAATACCTTTGTTTACTTGAGTGGGGACTCTTGTTTATTTGAGTGAATAAGTAAAGTAAAGTACCCCCGTCACGCCAAGTGGCGTATAGGGAAATATGGTGTTAGTGACCCTATATTTTACAGACCTTCAGCACATGATTTTTGGGGTAATGTGGTCAGTATTACGCCCGTGCCGCTTTACTTTCCCAGAAAAAAATCCGGTACCCATTTAAGGCTGGGTTTATTTAAGGCTGGGTCACGCCAAGTGGCGTATAGGGAAATATGGTGTTAGTGACCCTATATTTTACAGACCTTCAGCACATGATTTTTGGGGTAATGTGGTCAGTATTACGCCCGTGCCGCTTTACTTTCCCAGAAAAAAATCCGGTACCCATTTAAGGCTGGGTTTATTTGAGTGGGTACCTTTGTTTACTTGAGTGGGGACTCTTGTTTACTTGAGTGGAGACCCTTGTTTACTTGAGTGGAAACCCTTGTTTACTTGAGTTGGAACTCATAATTACTTTATTGGGAACTCATAATTACTTTATTGGGTACCTATAATTACTTTATGGCCCAGCCTATAATTACTTCCATGGGAACTATAATTTCTTCCTTGGGAACGCATAGTTTATATTTATTTGGGAACCCATAATTTCTTAATTGAGAACTCTTAATTACTTTATTGGGTGGGACCCATAACTACTTCAGGGATTGGAGTCCAAGACACCTGACAGCAACAGAACTGACATTGCCAGCAAATCATATCTGATGGCTTGCGCCAGGATCAGTGAACCAGAACCATCCATACTCTCTACTCCAACCCCTCGCTGTGCCGACTAACAGACTAACCAGCCTACTAGCAAAGCGAATTAGTATCGAGTGGGAAGACAACCAGGGAGCCGCGATAGCTCAATGGTTAGTGAACTGGACTACAAAGGACAAGGGGTAGGGTTCGATCCCAACCGACGGCTTCCGGGTAAACCCAGCCTTAAATGGGTATCTGATTTTTTCTGGGAAAGTAAAGCAGCACGGGCCTAATACCGATCACATTACCCCAAAAATCATGTGCTGAAAGTCTGTAAAATATAGGGTCACTAACACCATATTTTTCCCTATACGCCACTTGGCGTGACGGGGGTACTTTACTTACTTTTAGGGAAGACAACCCGGTACTAAAAAATGCCATGCTGAAGTCGAATGTGTTGGGCCGAAAGGCGCACATACTACAGTTCTATTGCAAACCACAACACGCTTCCATGCCAACTTAACGTTCCTTTTAAGTGCTGATGACGAAGCGGCCTACTAATTTAGTCATCGGGTGAACGCAAGCAAACACTTAAGTGATGTTTCATATGCTAAATTGAGTGAGCTTTTTTTTTTTAACAAATTGTCTTTTATTTGAGTGATTTTCCCACTTATTTTGGTGGTGTCCCTCCTTGCTTAAGTGGTTGTGCTGTCTACATTCGTGGTGACACAGCCATGGCCCAGCTTACATGGATGGTAGCTCTGATTACTTGCGTGGTAACTTTGCTTATTTGGGTAGTCACTCTGAAGATCAACATAAGCAAAACCGAAGTAATGGCAATAGCGAGAAAGAAAGAAAAACTAAACATCATAATAGATAATACATCTTTGAAGCAAGTTGACAATTTTAAATATCTGGGTAGCACGCTAACACAAGACAATAACCAAGAGACCGAGATATATATAAGGTGTAACAAAGCAAGCCAAGTTATAGGCCAAGTATCATCACTATTGAAAAACAAAGCAATAACTACAGAAGCAAAAAGGGCAATATACAAATCAATTTTTCTACCAACGCTTTGCTATCAGTGCCATAATTGGACGCTGGACTCTAGAACAATAAGAAAGATAACGACCACAGAAATGAAATGTGTCAGAAGAATGACAGGATACAGCTTAAGGGACAGAGTAAGAAACACTGACCTGAGGAAGAAACTCGAAATTGAACCAGCCATCGAATACATAAAGAAACAACAGATAAATTGGTTCGGCCACATAACAAGACAGAAAGAACTAACAATGAATCAAAGAGCCATAAACAAACGCTACGAAAACGCCAGATTAAGAGGAAGACCGAGAAAGAGATGGGTAAAGGGAATACTAGAGTCACTAGGAGGAATAACATCAGAAGAGGCCAACAGAAGAGCAAAGAATCGCAGATTGTTTCTCCCCTCGACGCCAATGGCAACAGAGGAAAGATAGAAGAAGAAGAAGACTCTGAAGGCGGTGCTTCCATTTAGTTGATAGTGGCCCTGAATTTTGTGTGTGGTGGAACTACGATATCTTGCTCTTGATCCTTCCGGCGCCTCTAGATATCACTCACGGCTCGAAGTGGTTTTCGACATCCATCTATATTCTGGGCGAGATGTTCATTCTTATCTGAGTCTATGTCTGCCAACTTTGCTTCTCTTATAGTGTTGTTTTAAATGTCTATGTAGGTATTCTTTTTTTCTGTATCCTTATATTTCCCCATAGAAGAACTTCCAAAAACAGTAAATAAACATATATTATATTAAAAGAAACAAACTTTTTGTGTAGATATTACTAAACTGACGGAAAAAAGAAAAAAAGATATATAATGGTCCCATTTGCTTGAGTGCTATGCTTATGCTTATTTGGGTTGTAGCCAGTGGCGGCCCTATGGTTGCTGGCGCCCTGGGCAAGCTGAATTCTGCGCCATTTTTAAGTATAATTATAAACATTTTCATAAGGAGAAAGCTAAAAAAAATTAGGAAGGCCCTTGATGGCGCCCCAAAGGGGAGGGTGCGTCCTGGGCAGCTGACCGAGTTATCGGTACCTTGAGCCGGCTCTTGTTGTGATCCTGCTTATTTGGTTCTTGGTTGTGAGTGTGTCCTACACAATGGATGTGTGAACGTGAATACATGTGACTGTTTACTTGGGTATGTGAACGTGAATACATGTGACTGTTTACTTGTGAGTGTGAACGTGAATACACATGACTGTTTACTTGGGTATGTGAACGTGAATACACGTGACTTTACTTGTGAGTGTGAACGTGAATACACGTGGCTGTTTACTTGGGTATGTGAACATGAATACATGTGGCTGTTTACTTGGGTATGTGAACGTGAATACACGTGGCTGTTTACTTGGGTATGTGAACATGAATACATGTGACTGTTTACTTGGGTATGTGAACGTGAATACACGTGGCTGTTTACTTGGGTATGTGAACGTGAATACATGTGACTGTTTACTTGGGTATGTGAACGTGAATACACGTGGCTGTTTACTTGGGTATGTGAACATGAATACATGTGACTGTTTACTTGGGTATGTGAACATGAATACATGTGACTGTTTACTTGGGTATGTGAACATGAATACATGTGACTGTTTACTTGGGTATGTGAACATGAATACATGTGACTGTTTACTTGGGTATGTGAACATGAATACATGTGACTGTTTACTTGGGTATGTGAACGTGAATACATGTGACTGTTTACTTGTGAGTGTGAACGTGAATACACATGACTGTTTACTTGGGTATGTGAACGTGAATACATGTGACTGTTTACTTTTGAGTGTGAACGTGAATACACGTGGCTGTTTACTTTGGTATGTGAACGTAAATACACGTGACTTTACTTGTGAGTGTGAACGTGAATACACGTGGCTGTTTACTTGGGTATGTGAACATGAATACATGTGACTGTTTACTTGGGTATGTGAACGTGAATACACGTGGCTGTTTACTTGGGTATGTGAACGTGAATACACGTGGCTGTTTACTTGGGTATGTGAACATGAATACATGTGACTGTTTACTTGGGTATGTGAACATGAATACATGTGACTGTTTACTTGGGTATGTGAACATGAATACATGTGACTGTTTACTTGGGTATGTGAACATGAATACATGTGACTGTTTACTTGGGTATGTGAACATGAATACATGTGGCTGTTTACTTGGGTATGTGAACGTGAATACACGTGGCTGTTTACTTGGGTATGTGAACATGAATACATGTGACTGTTTACTTGGGTATGTGAACGTGAATACACGTGGCTGTTTACTTGGGTATGTGAACATGAATACATGTGACTGTTTACTTGGGTATGTGAACGTGAATACACGTGGCTGTTTACTTGGGTATGTGAACGTGAATACACGTGGCTGTTTACTTGGGTATGTGAACGTGAATACACGTGGCTGTTTACTTGGGTATGTGAACATGAATACATGTGACTGTTTACTTGGGTATGTGAACGTGAATACACGTGGCTGTTTACTTGGGTATGTGAACATGAATACATGTGACTGTTTACTTGGGTATGTGAACATGAATACATGTGACTGTTTACTTGGGTATGTGAACATGAATACATGTGACTGTTTACTTGGGTATGTGAACATGAATACATGTGACTGTTTACTTGGGTATATGAACGTGAATACACGTGGCTGTTTACTTGGGTATGTGAACATGAATACATGTGACTGTTTACTTGGGTATGTGAACATGAATACATGTGACTGTTTACTTGGGTATGTGAACATGAATACATGTGACTGTTTACTTGGGTATGTGAACATGAATACATGTGACTGTTTACTTGGGTATGTGAACGTGAATACACGTGGCTGTTTACTTGGGTATGTGAACATGAATACACGTGTCAGTTTAGTTGGGCGAGTGAATGTAAATACACATGACTGTAACTTGGGCGTGTGAATGTGAATACACATGACAGTTTACTTGGACGAGTGAATGTAAATACATGTGACAGTTTACTGGGACGAGTGAATGTAAATACACATGACTGTTAACTTGGGCGTGTGAATGTAAATACACGAGACAGTTTACTTGGACGAGTGACTGTAAATACATGTGACAGTTTACTTGGATGAGTGAATGTAAATACACATGACTGTTAACTTGGGCGTGTGAATGTGAATACATGTGACAGTTTACTTGGACGAGTGAATGTAAATACACGTGACTGTTAAATTGGACGAGTGAATGTAAATACACATGACTGTTAACTTGGATGAGTGAATATTATTACATGTGACAGTTTACTTGGACGAGTGAATGTAAATACACGTGACTGTTAAATTGGACGAGTGAATGTAAATACACGAGACAGTTTACTTGGACGAGTGAATGTAAATACACATGACTGTTAACTTGGGTGTGTGAATGTAAATACATGAGACAGTTTACTTGGACGAGTGAATGTAAATACACGTAACTGTTTACTAGATGTGTGATTACGCCTCCTTATTCAGGGTATGCTTACTTGGGTTTGTGGTCTTGGTAACTTATTTGAGTGTGTATGATATACCTTGTACGTTGGCATTGATCACTTTGTTGCATGACAGAGGCTGGATATTTTTTTAGCTGCGACCTTATTATTTGACTTGCTTTCTTGAACAATAGTCTGTTTTTTTTTTTAACTGAGCTAGAAATGATCTTTTAAGAATGTAAATAGCCTCTCTCTCTCTCTTTCCATCTTTCCCCTAACCCCTCTTCCTCTCTTTCCTGGTTATTTTTTTCTTCTCTTCCATTATGTGAATTTTATGTTGCTGTTATAAAGTTTGTATTGGCTTCTACATCAGTCATACGGTAATCACAACAGTAGTCATATCAAAGTATCAAAATTAATATTATTCCCACAAATGTTTATGTGTTTTTTTTTTAAATGACCATTGTTATGGGCAATATAAGTTTTATTTTATTAAAAAAAAAACAACATTTCTTCTTCAGTTGGATTGCAGGTTGCATCAATGAGGAATTACCACCTACTACTGAACTTGAAGAGGGTCTACGGAATGGTGTGTATTTGGCGAAACTGGCACATTTCTTTGCACCGACAGTGGCTCCGCTTAAGAAGATATACGACAAAGAGCAGACTAGATATAAGGTATTTGATTCTGAATTGTAATTTATTAAATGTTTACAATATCGTAATAGTCTGAGGGTGTTTATTTATTTTTCTGTTCTTTATCTGATATAAAGATAAGTAAGCTGAAATATGATTGGTTGACTTTTAAAAAGTAATGATCTAATCATTTTCTGTTTAACTCTTTCCGTATATTTAGACACACCATGTGTCATGTCGATTTCGGTCATGTATGTTTAGCCACTCAGTACGTCACTCTCAATTTGATTAGTGTAAAATGTCATCAAACCATATTTTTTTTGTATAGCTCTTGTATAATATTGTCAGGTCAGGTAATTTTACCTGCTGCTGTAGGCAGTAAACAGTACAACCTGTGGCTGCCTTGCAGGTGAGCTCGGGAGAGTAAAAGGCTAAGGGAGGGTACCTCGAAGTAAAACAACCCCACTGCCTTGTGGGTGAGACTTTTTAGTCAAAGGCTATCGGAGCCAACCGTAAACAAACCGACAGAAGGCAACAGAAAACCACAGTCGTAACTTCTTTGTACAATCATGAATCGCCACAAGCAAAAAAAGACAGAAGTAATGGTAACAACAAAGAAAAAGACATCAACCTCAGTGCAAAATAAAGACAAGTGGAGCAATATTAAAGCAGGTAAATGAATTTAAATATTTGAGAACTTTGTTAACCTCAGACGGAAGATGTACAACAGGGCGCAGGGCAGCCACAGGTTGTACTGTTTACTGCATACAGGAGCAGGTCCAATTACCCAACCTGACATCACCTCAGACGGAAGATGTACAAAAGAGGTGAGATGCAGAATGGCTCAGGCAAAAGCAGCTTTCCAAAAAATGAGGAAGATACTATGCAATCCATTTTTGACAATAGAAATAAGAAAAAGAGTTCTTAAATGTTATGTAGAGCCGGTCTTAAGATATGGATGTGAATCATGGACAATAGGACAACAGACAAGAAAACCACTGGAGTCTGTAGAAATGTGGTTTTACAGAAGAACGTTGAAAATACCATGGGCAGCTAAGAAGAGTAATGAAAATGTTCTGAAAGAGGCCAAAGCAAAAAGAGAGCTAATTTCCAATATTAGGAAGAAACAATCATATTTTTTTGGCCATGTAATGAGAAGAGAATAACTGGAATGTATTGTAACAACTGGGAAAATTGGGGGAGAAGAGATAGATGAAAGCAAAGAGAAAAAATACCAGACAGCTTAAGAGAATGGCTTAGCAGAAGGTCAACAACAGAAATGATAAATAGCTGCCGAGATCAAAAATTGTGGAGAGACATGATCACCTACGCCAGCAGGCCCGGTACTTGATGATGATGATGATAATCTTGGTATTGGGGAAATATAATTCTTTGTTTAGTTATCTAAAAATTTGTATATAATATGTTGTGTTAGATAAATATAAACATGTAGATTGATATTTAAAAACATGAACAATTTTGTCTCTGAAATCTTTACCGCTAAATTGATAAAAGCCTTCCGTACCGAAAGAGTTAACAAATGTGTGTAAACTCATTCTTCTAGGCTGTCAGCAAATGTATTTACACTTTTTTGAAATCTCTGATTCATTTTAATTGGACCAAGAAATCCATTTAAGATGTGTCTTTTATACAAGTTTGTAATGATTTTCCACCAACTTTGAATTAATTTGGTGGGTTTCCATAATGTTTATGTATATAAACACCACAACTATAGCTTTGACATTTTTCTGTGTCCATAGAGTCGAGGGCTTCATTTCCGTCACACAGATAACATCAACCACTGGCTGAGAGCTATGGAGGTAACTGGACTACCTTCAGTAAGTGTCATCATTAAGCTGTGCTGTAAATATTGCATTTGACTGTACTCTGCCACTTTTATTGCATCATCAGATATTGCAGCATTGGAATTGTGTTAATTTATTTATCTTTATTTTTTGTTGTTATTAAATCTCTTTTGTTTTTAAATTGTCCATCCTATTTTTCAGTATATTGAATGTACAACTAAACCTGCTCTTTTTCTATTTTTGTTTTCATTTTAGCACCAAATTATTAGTTCTTGTTTTCTGTTATTTCCATATTGAACTATATATTTTACACTTAATATTTTCCTTTCGGAAATGTGTTCTTAACTATTTGCTTTATACTAAGGCAATAATAAATAGTATTTGATAATTGAAATCATTATATGAAAGAACATACCTGATAATATTGTTGTACTAGATAAGCTGCATTTATTAATGCATCTATTTGCATAATTAAATGAAATTGTAAATTAGTGGCAGAGTTCTTGTCTGAGGTACAGTAATGTATGTAAATTGTATTTTGTTTGAGTGCTTGTCTACTCTTAAGCTCATTACACTAATGTCAGAAATCTTTAATATAAACTTTAAGCAATGAAAAAAGTTGTGATAGATTTGTTGGATATAAATTGTCCTGAACATGCTGTGCTTAGTGTTGCATGATTGTTTATATGTATTGATTTATAGATGCTAGTCTGAAAAAAACAAACACACAAATGCTAGTAGTGAATTTAAAACAAGGTAATGAACATTGTATGCCAGGCTAGTGGTAAGTTAACAAAAGGATGAGAAATAGTTTTGCAGTGTTTAAAGTAAATTAGAAGCTAGAAGAAAAACACATTTGCAAATGGTTAAGTCATGTGGTTATAAACTGTTAGTTGCTTTAAGAAAGCATGTTCTATTTTGTCCTCTGGGTTAGGGTGTTTGAGGGATTTTTAGGGCTTAAATTTTCAATCACACAGATTGAGATAGATGATCATTTTTGCTGATTGAAAGACATAGTAAAGAAAGTATGGGGAAGTGATTGTCTAGAAAGTTGAAGAAGACATATGTTTAGCATATTAGTTGATAGTTACAGACCATACATTTATACATCTTATCAGGGTTTTGAAAACTTGAAAGAAAACTGAAAAGCTTTGAGATAAATATAATGTAACGTGAAAACTGAAATATTGAATGACTTTGAAGTAAGAAATGGCTGTAGAAGGTACAATCTAAAATCATGCTATCATTTTTTACCTTCATGCTATCATACTTCACCTTCATGCTATCATACTTCACCTTCATGCATATGTATATGGACTGGCTAAGTGGTATGTGCTTAACATATTTTAATTATTAAAATTATATAATTGATGTGTTGTAAAGTAATAACTGAATCTCTCCACTTTGCTCAGTCCATGACTATCAACATGCCCTTTACAACATGCCCACAGTCTTTCCCACATTTTAAATTTCCAATTCTACTGCTTTTTGCCAGGCTTATCTTTGGTCTGTCTCACATTCTCTCTGAAGTCCTCTAATATCGATTCCTGTAATGATTTCTGAATCTCTTCATACTGTGTGACCTACACAACCACATGCCCGTTACAAATTAAAGCATTTTCTCCAGGCTACACTCACTGCGAAATTCTTAGTCTCCAATTCTGTCTGACCAACAATATTATAAGAATTTCCTCAGGTAGTGTGTATGATAACAATTTTGATGTTTCCATGTATGTTCCCCAATATAACATCTACACATAGGCACAACAAGTTTTGTTTGTCCATTGGTATTGATGAGAGGACCAAGCTGTCATTTTTCCCTGTTAGAGTTGGTTCTGAGGTTGCTGATGGGGCAATTATGAGCCCTGAAGTGTCTGCTGTAATGAAGACATTGATGTGTTGAGTGTAGTGCTCACTGGTAAAAGAGGATGATATTGTTTTGAAGTTTTACTTGCAAAGTAATTGCCTCTGGATGGTGTCATTTATTCTTCTGAAATAATAAATTGCCATATTGCGAACAGTTTGGCTTCTCCTTGCATAGCTATTGGTAGATTATTCTCTCAAACATTAGAATTGATAATATTTTAGTGACATCTTTAATGTCTCCATTTCTTTCACCTGTCATCCACCATGTACTGATCAACTTTTTGTCCATCATGTTCTGGCCAATCTGCCCTTTTTGCAGTGTTTAATGAATTAATTTTCTTTACAATATGTTGTCTGGCACATGAATTACAAATCCAGACCATCTCAGCTGTGATCTACATAGCATGGAGTGTATGTTTAGTACCTAGTCATTATACATTTAAGTTTTGTGCTGTACTCAGAGGTCTATTATTTCTTGGATGTTTGGTAGAAGTGGACTGGACATGGGATGCTATCTGCTTAGTGATGCTTTATGGAAAACATTGTTTATAATATTTTTGCAGGAAAAGTTTTTGTTTGTCTTATTTATTATCCAGTCTAACATTCAAGAAAGGAATGATGGAGAATAGCAGTAGCACATTTGTGTTTTTACTTTGAATTATGGACTAATCTGACACAAGTTAACACACATACTTTTGTTACTGTTATGCTTTTATGTGATATTTCACATGCTCTTAGTGCCCTAAGCTGTCTGTTGTCTTGATGTGTGATGTGAATAGCTTTAGCAAAATTAATCAATTTTATGTAAATTTCTCTTTGCCTGTCTGTACAGTGTTATATCATGTTTCTGATAGTGAAGATATGATCTTTGCTGCTCAAGTTACTTCTGTAGCTTACATTCTAGGAATGTGGAGATTCAAATTAACATTCTAAGTATTGTGACATATACATTTAAGTTATAGTATCCCATGGAGAAACATGTTTGATTATTAAGTGTTACAAGATATCTAATTAGGTAAACAGTCTACCGTATGTGACTGAACAAAAAAACCTATATGTAGATCCACAATTGTAAAGGAGCATTTTAATATTTTATTTATGTTTATAAATTTGTCAATATATTTCAGATATTTTATCCAGAAACCACAGACATATATGACCGAAAGAACATGCCCCGCGCAGTCTATTGTGTTCATGCTCTGAGGTGGGTCTAGTCAGTCACTCATACTGAGAGCAGCTGTACAAGATTTGCTGAATTACAGAGTTATAGACTTAAAAATAAAAAGGACTTTTGAATATTTATTTTCTTGTCTGTTTCTAATTTATCAGCAATGGAAGAAATATGGAAAATTTCAATTGCAAGAAGTAGATTATTATTTTGTCCTTTAAAAGTGATTTACAGGTAGTTTAATTGTTATTAAGTTACTTCTAGCTGTTGCATAGATTAAGTTTAGCTCATTAACTCTTTCCATACGGAAGCTTTTTATTGACGCAACGGAAGAGATTTCAGAGACAAAATTGTTAATGATTTTAAGAATCAATCTACATATTTATATTTATCTAACATATAACATATGAATTTTTAAATATTGAACAAGGCATCAGATTTCACCATACTAAGATGATACAAAACATGTAAAACGAATATGGTTTGATGACGTTCATACTAATCAAATTGAGCGTGCTGCACAATGCGGCGAAACGTATGCTGCCGAAATCGGCATGGCGCACAATGCGGCGAAACGTACAGAAAGAGTTAAGAGTGCACAAATTTAAGTAAGAAATTCTGTTTAGTGTGAATATAAAAGATGCTGAATGTGTCAAAAGCTCACATGACAACAGAATTATGACAATTGTGTAATAGTATCAATGTCTCTACATAGAGAAATGCTAAACATGATTTTTCTGTTACATTCAAACCTTGTAAATTCTGAACATTTGATCTATTTGTAGAGGTGCTGTATTTGTGTCACTATGCCAATAACTCCTTGTTTAAACCTTTAGTTTGACCATGTGACAAAGCCAATAGCCCTTTGTGTAAACTTCTGTTAGTTCATGTGATGAGACCAATAGTCCCTTGTTTAAACCTCCTTTAGTTCATGTAATGAGGCCAATAACCTCTTGTTTAATCCTCCTTTAGATTGTTCATGTAATAATGCCAATAGCCCTTTGTGTAAACTTTTGTTAGTTCATGTGATGAGACCAATAGTCCCTTGTTTAAACCTCCTTTAGTTCATGTAATGAGGCCAATAACCTCTTGTTTAATCCTCCTTTAGATTGTTCATCTAATAATGCCAATAGTTCTTTGTGTAAACCTTTGTTAGTACATGTGACAATGCCAACAGTCCCTTGTTTGTATCCTACTTAAACTTGTTCCTATGTTAGAAGTTAAAAATTAAAGTTAAAATTATTAACCATTGTTGAAATATTTAGTTTGTTCTTGTGATAAAGCTGATAAGCTGATATCCCCTTACTTAAATCTCTTTTAGTTTGTTTCATGGGACAAAGTTGAAATTTCCTTGTCTAAACTCGCTTGTGTTTGTTTTGTGTAATATTACACACACACAAAATGGTGAATGATAGCTCAGTGGTTAGTGAACTGGACTACAAATGACAAGAGGTAGGGTTCGATCCCAGCTGATGGCTTCCGGTTTACCCAGCCTTTAATGGGTACAGAATTTTTTTCTGGGAAAGTAAAGTGGCACGGGCGTGATACCGACCACATTACCCCAAAAATCATGTGCCGAAGGTCTGTAAAATTTATGGTCACTAACACCACATTCCCTATACGTCACTTGGCGTGACATAGGTACTTTACTTTTTTTTTTACACACGCAAAATTTGTAAACCTCAGTTGTGAGTTTTTTCCTGCTTTCATTCTAAGCTGTCCTCAGATTCAAATGGGAGGAAAGAAATGCCTTAGGAGGCAAATGACACATAGATGAAAAGCTGCTAACCTAACTCTATGGTGATATACATGTACATCACCTACACAAAATGACAATATTTCGTATGTAATGGGATGTATGTTCATTGATATTAGCTTTAGCATAATTTTTCTATTACACAATAATGATTTTAAAGAAGTTAACGAATTTCTCTTTATTATGCTTTTCATTCTGATCTTCACTTTATTTTTTTCCAGCCTATTTCTCTTTAAGCTGGGCCTGGCACCTCAGATACAGGACCTTTATGGCAAGATTAAATTCACAGGTCTGCATTTTCATTGTTTTTCTTAGATTAATGAATGAATACTTTTATGATACCCATTAATTTATATAGCATGTATTATTACAAATTAAATTAATGCAATATTGGTTTCCTTATATGATTTAACATTAAAGTTTAACCAGGATATACTTTTAACATCAAGACATTATTTGTTTGTTCCATGTAGAGGAAGAGATTAGTGCCATGCGAAAAGAGCTTGAGAAGTATGGCATCCAGATGCCAGCTTTCAGTAAGATTGGAGGGATTCTTGCCAATGAAGTGAGTTGAAAGTTGTAAAAAAATGTGTTTTAATAGCTAACCTGCTGAAAATTTGATTGATAAATGTCATCAACGAAGTTAAATAATGCTATTTTCCTTGCATTTGATAGCTCTTGCTCAACACTTTGGCATTCAAACCTTTCAATGATTCTTCTTGAATTTTGTGAACTTTTCTTGTAATATGAGAGAAGGGAAAAAATGTTTCCTTTGGCCTTTAAACAAATTAATTGAGTAAATAAACACATTTATATTCTTTCTATGTGAGCCGAGATAGCTCAGTGGTTAGTGAACTGGACTACGAAGGACAAGAGGTAGGGTTCGATCCTGATCAACGACTTCCGGGTTCACCAAATCTTAAATGAGCACAGGATTTTTTCTGGGGAAGGAAAGCAGCACAGGTTTAATACCAACCATATTACCCCAAAAAACATGTGACGGGCTATACAAATTATGATCACTAAAACCATATTTCCTATATACCACTTGGCGTGACAGGGCTCTTTACATATTTACTATATTATTGCACTATATTATTGTGCACATGTACATGATTGCATGTTGTCTAAACTGAATTAACAATTGTCTCTAAATGGCTTTTAAAAACACATTTTTCTGTTTAATCATTTGTAGATGTCAGTTGATGATGCAGCCTGTGAGTACACCATACATTCTATTTTTATGTCCTCTAACATAGGAAGTAAATGTTTGTACAAGAAGCAGTTTCCTTCTTTTGTTCTGTTTCATATAAAAACTAATTAATGTAACATTTTGATTGCATGTATGAAACTTCTAAGTACTTCATAGGGTTTAAGTCATAACTGAATTTGAACTAAAGGTAATTAAGTTTAAATTAATTTACTAGCTGTATTAACCCTAGATTATGATACTGTAGTAAAAATTACCGCATCATAACACAAATTCCTCAATATTTGACATTTTGCTGTATTCAAACATTACACACACACACACCCCGACCCTGTGTTTCATTCATGTCCCTGTGTTTATTTTAGTGTGAACACACGGCTGTGTGACAAAAGTTCAGAGAAAACACTATTTTTAGAGCGCTTAAAGTTATATTTAAGTGGTAGGAATTTTTACTACAGTATCATAACTAGAAAGTTACAGATAAATATTGTAATCTAGGGTTAAATATGAATAATATAGCAGCATATCAGTGAATGGAGTTTTTGTATAAAACAATATCTTTATGTTATAATATGTGGTAAAATGATTCTTTGACACACTTAATTTCTGTGGTGGTTATTTTTCTAATAGTTCTTGAGTCTAAGGGAATGTCTGACACTGGTAGCACAATGCTTGGATAAAGATAGTCTTATAAATAGCCTGCTTTGCTTCTAATGTTACATTTGTCAATGATGGTGAAATCTGTCTAATAACTTGACAAGCTTTGTTACATCTTGAGTCTATTTAATATCTTTATGTTAGAAAATGTGCTAAAAATTATTCTTTGTATTTTTATATAAAATTACTATACAGTAATATCGTAATGTTAGAATATGTGCTAAAAAATTATTCTTTCTATTAATATCTGAAATTATTATTACTGTTCTGTTACTTCAGACTGAAATATGCAACTGTGAGAGTGATCAAAAGTTAATGATTATACATTTTTCTGATATCTCTGAACACAGTGCATGCTGCCATTATTGCCATCAATGAAGCTATTCTTCAGCAGGTGGCAGCAGCCACTTTCACCGCCCTTCAGAATCCTTCAGCAATGCTAGTGCATTTGGATGTCAAAACCACTAACGAATATCAGGATGTTTTATACAAGGCAAAGACTGTGAAATCAGAAATGCTAGAAACAAGGTAAATACCTGAAGGGCTATCTTGTTTGTAGAAATCTACTCTGCAAAGTTCTGTGGTAGAACAATATCTATTAGTCAACTTTAAATTTTGCCTTTAGTGTTAATGTAGTCATCATCATGTGCCATATACTGGTTGGCGTAGGTGATCATGTCCCTCCACAATCTTCTATCTACAGTGCATCCTATCAGTTCTGTTGTTGACTGTTTTCCATGCCATGACACCAAGCTATCCAGTATTTTCTCCCTTTGTCGCCCGCGATATCTCTTTCCTTTTATTTTGCCAGTTGTAACCAAGTATTCCAACTGTCCTCTTCTCATGATGTGCCAGAAAAATGTTGATTGCTTCTTTCTGATGTTTTTTAAGAACTGCCTTTTCGTGTTGGCCTCTTTGAGAACTTCCTCATTGGTCTTTTTAGCTGTCCAGGGAACTTTCAACATTCTTCTGAGAAATCCCATCTCTGTAGCCTCTAATCGTCTTTTCATTTGTTTGTCTACTGTCCATGATTCGCTTCCATAGGTCAGAATTGGTTCTATATAGCACCGATGAACTCTCTTTCTCATTTCTATTGACATAGATTTGTTGCATAAGATATTTTGTTAATGTAGTAAGGTATTTTAATACTTTTTTTTTACACCAGTGAAATAGTTTCTTTTGGTGTTATTAAATAGTTCTTATAACAGATAGGGAACAGGCAACTATTGAGTTTTTTCATTTGAATGCATTTGCCCAACCGGGATAGCACAGTCACTCCAGCTAAGTCATTTAAAATATATTTTCATAGATTTTCATATATAATATACTTTTAACTTTCTATTCCTTGTTTATTATTTAACGATTTTATATCACTACACTTCACCTATGCTCCCTCATGTGACACATCTCTTCTTCATCTCACCATCCTATCTCTCATCTCTTTATCCACCTCTCCCTAACTTCATCATCTGACATGTAGCTATAGTTATTCGTACCTCACCGTTTGTTGTTATTGTCCCTGACTTTTGAAGAAGGCCGCAGGCCGAAACGTCAGTATTTTGTTGTGTTCCTTTTTTGTAAAGCTGTCACCATACCTTGGAGTGTATACCACACCCCACTACTGGCTCCCTAATAACAGATTGATTGTAGTTCATTAATTTTAATTATTTTTAAATGATGAAGTAAGTTAGCTATTTAATTATTTTTAAGTGATGAAGTAAATTAACTGTTATTAATTCGGCTGTCTATTCATAAAGTATTCATTTCATAAAGTTTAATTTTGTTAGATTAATTAAGGTGTTAATTATTAATTAGCATTATCTATTCAGTTTACTGAATTGCAGTTAGCAAAGTTACAAGCTTGTCTATAGATAACTAAATTGTTTGATAAAAAAAGATATCTAATATTAGAGTAAACAAATTTAATGCAGAAGTTGGATATGTCAGACTGCAAGGCACAGATATCACAGCTTGCCATGATTGACATTAGATTAACAGCACAATACGTTTATGCCAACCTAGTTTTCCTTTAATGGGGGATGATGAAGTGGAGTAACAATTGGGTGAACACAGACGATTAATTTTAGTTTACAGGTTTCAAATTTCTAGTAATAAATGTTTTGCATTGTATTACAGAGCATTGATCCAGAGAGACTTGAGACTGATGTGTATGATGAGTTACTGACTCAGGCTGAGATTCAGGAAATGTTAACAAAGTTAACAGTAAGTACTCTACATTATCTTCTTCTTCTACCTTTCAGCTCCCCGTGGAGCATAGGTCTTCAACAAACACTTTCCAAGCCGTTCTGTTTCTTGCCATTCTTTTAAGATCATTCCATGTCTTCCCCGTCATCTTCATCTCTGCTTCTATCTGTCTTCTCAAAGATTTCCCTGGTCTTCCTCTTTGTCCTTTTCCCTGGGGATTCCAAAAAAGGGCCTGTTGTGTAATACTCTCAGTTGGCTTTCGTAGTGTGTCCCCTATCCAGCGAAATCGCCTTTGCTGTATCTCTTTATCCATTTGTATTTGACTGGTACTTTTTCCATAATTCTATGTTAGTGATTTTGTCCTGCCATTTCCATCCTTTTATTCTGCTTAAAAATGTTTGTGAAGTTGTTCGGCTTCTCTACATTATAATCATTCGTAAAAATAAATGTTAGCTTAGCTGGAAACTAGCATTGTTGCTGTTTGTCTTGTTATTTTTAGCAAATGTCTGATTATTTTAGATGTTGAAGGGTTAGAATACAATTTGACAAAGGTTATATATTTTAGTAAAGGATGATAATTAAGATGATGAAGACATAAATTTAACCCTAATTTGCGATACTGTAGTAAAATCTACCGCATCAAGACACAAAATTTGACATTTTCCTGTGTTCAAACATTACCCCTCTTCGTGTACCTTCCTAATTAGCACTTCTGGTGACCTCTTAATTTGCTTCCATTGCTCTCAAATTTTTGTTTTCTTCTTTGAGATCATGAGATACATCATTTAATGCAAAATAAAAAAAAATAAAAGCTAATTTTCAAGAAATTGGCAGTTTTTTCTTTTTTAATGCTGTGACCAGGGAAATTTCCTGGTCATCAGCAGCAGACATCAAATAATCCTTTGTGATTGAGAAAATGCAGCGAATAGCGCTATGTGGTTGCCAAATATACTTTGAGACTTCCAGGTCATTTGTTGCAGGAGCTAAGTGCTCTGTGCACACTGTGAGCTGTGTGTCTCATCCGTTTTGATCATGTTTCGATATTCCAATTGTATACGATGAATGATGATATCGTATTACAGGGAACAGTTGGCTGTATTCACTTTCCGCACGGTTTCGCCTTATGTCTTTTGGCGTGTGCTGAGACTGCTACGATGGGGACTACAGTTGCCTTTCTTTGTTTGGGAGATGAGACATTAATTTGGATGATTCCGCTGGCACGGGCGGTTGAGCATTTATGGATTTTAATTCATTTCCAGTGATACCTGGGCCTTCTATAACCAAAATTAACCAAAAAATCAATCTGAGCCAGTAATTTTGGGTCCCTGTGTTTTGCCTAGTGTGAACACACAGGACTGTGTCAAAAGTTCAGAGAAATGACTATTTTTAGAGCACGTTACATTTAATATTAGTAGTAACTGTAATAATGGTAGTCATTTTTACTACGGTACCATAACTGGGGCAGTTACAGATAGGTATCTTACTAAGGGTTAATAAAAATTCATCAACATTAGTGATAATTACCATCAGTTACAAATTTAATTTTTATGCTCACCAACATCAGTTAGTACTGAACAATCATGTTGTTATTTTAATTCAGTCACCTGTGATGATTTAATTATTTTTCATTCTTCATGTTTGTTGTAATTCAGAGTTTGTTGGTGAAACTAAGTTCTTATTGCAGATATAATTCTATCCTATAAAAACAGCACAATTTTTTTTTCTTTAAGAGTGTATTTTTGAGAGATTTTTTTCCCTGAGTACTATTACTTTTAAATTATATGTATTAAATGTAGTCAGTTTTCTTTATTGTGATTTTGCGTATTTTCATTATTATTAGATGTGATCTAGTATTGAAAATCTGTAGAGGAAACCTTAAAAGTCAAAACAAAAAGAGAACTTTAGAAATGAGATTTGTGAACAAAAGTTACTCTGTGATCTGATAAGGTGAGAAAAACAATAACCACAATTTAAAACATTATTATTTATTCAAAGCTAACCAAGCCTTGCTGAAGGTGGATGAGGCTCTGCTAAGTGGAGACAAAGCTGTGCTTCTGGCAGCCTTACAGTCGTCTTATTTAGGTCTGAAGAACATCAGTCATGATAACATTGACTTCTATGCAAATAAACTCTCCCAGTTGAGACAAGCTAAGATCCAGGTTTGGTTACCATTAAATATGGCTGTCTTTTTACAGCTTTGAAATAGTGTTTAAAATGGTACAATAGATTGTTATAATTTAACAATTGTTTATTATTTTTGTTTTTTGGTTAGTGTCATACTACTTACAGTTTATTTTCTCTTTATTTAAGGTTTTGTTGCGGTTTTAAATGTAATAATTTTTGTGTTTTGTTTTATTTAGAAGGCATTTTCTTGCATTTTAAATTGTTGTAACTGAAGAATAAATTGTCATATTATTTATGTAATATGTTAAACTGACATCATTTATTTTGGTGGGGACCAGTGGCTGGCACCGCATGAGCTGAAATCAGTTATTGACTCATGGCTGGTATCTGATGAATCAAAGCTGATCAAGATACCACTCTACTCACTGCGTTGGTTTTGAAAACAGACTGACAATTCTGACCATGAGACCGAAGAAGTAATGGAAACTGAAAAATGTTGTGGAAGTAGACTTTGTTGGCTGAAGAGTGCAGATATCACAGCTTACTGTAAACTATGATATAATACAGATATGCCCATCTAACATTCTTTAAGAGCAGACCATGAAAAGGAGTGATTATCGCTAAACGCTGACAGATAGAAATATCTAGAATGTTCAGTATCAATCGATAAACAAATCGATAATAAATCATCATCATTGAGTGCCGTCTCCGCAACGAAGGTTGGCTACCATGGAGCGCCATTTTGCTCTATCTCTTGCTTTGATGGTGCAGGTTGTCATCGGTTGATTTGTCCATCTTTTGATGTTACTCGTCCATGTTAATCTTGGTCTGCCTCTGCCTCTTTTACCTTGTATTTTCCCCTCCAGGATCACTTTCAGTAGGCTGTTGTGTCTTTTAACATGGCCTAAGAATCGCATTTGTCTTGTTCTAATTGTGTTCAGAAGTTCTCTTTTCATTTTTAGTTGTTTTAAGACTTTGTCATTTGTTTTCTTTTCCTTCCATCCAATTCTACCTATTATTCTATATATCCACATTTCAAAGGCTTCAATTCTCTGTTCTGTTTTCTTGTCTAATGTCCATGTTTCAGCACCATATAGGAATATTGAGAAGATGTAACATTTTGCTATTCTTAGTTTTAGCTCTGGTGTTATTTGTTTTGATGTTAGTATGTCCTTCATGACATTAAAATTACTTTTTGCCATTCCTATTCTTTTGTTTATTTCAGTTGTACATTTTCCATCACTGGTTATAGTATGTCCAAGGTAGTTATAGTTCTGAACTGTCTCAAGGTCTATTCCTTCAATTTTGATATCCACTTGTGGGTTTTGAGTATTTTCTTTGTTTATGATCATAGTTTTAGTCTTTTTGATATTCATATCTAGTCCATATTTTTTGCTTGTCGTGTTTATTTCATTAAGTAATTGTTGTAGGTCTTTTGGATTTTCTGCTAGTAGTACAGTATCGTCAGCATATCTTAGGTTATTGATTATCTTTCCATTAATTTGTAGGCCTGGCATCTCTATGATGTTTTTTAAAGATTTGCTCAGTGTATAGATTGAACAAGCTTGGTGATAGGATGCATCCTTGTCTTACTCCTCTTTTTATATCAATGGGTGTAGAGAACTCTTTGTTATATTTTATTATTGCTGTTTGCTCCCAGTATAGATTGCATATTAGTCGTTTATCCATGTCATCTAGATATATCTCTTTTAGGCATTCTATAAGTTGTTTGTGGTGTACTCTATCAAAAGCTTTGGTGTAGTCTATGAAGCAGGCATATATTGGTTTGTTTACTTCTGTGTATTTTTCGATTAATGTTCTCATGCAGAATATGGCTTCTTTTGTCCCGCTATTTTTCCTAAATCCAAATTGCTGCTCATCTAATTCAGTATTGATTTTATTCTGAATCCTTCCTTGTATAACTTTTAGCAAGATTTTTGTAACATGGCTCATTAGGCTTATTGTTCTAAAGTCACTGCATTCAACTGCACCATTCTTTTTAGGCAATGCAATGAAAGTTGATGTTTTTAGTTCATTTGGTATGTATCCTGTGTGGTATATGTCGTTGCATATGTCTGTAATCACTTCAATGCCAAAATCTTCAAGTGCCTGTATCATCTCTATCTGTATGCTTTCAGGTCCTGCTGCTTTTCCCCTTTTCATTGTTTTTATAGCTTTTTCCACCTCAGATTTTAAGATTTTATAGCCTGATGTACATTTTATAACTGGTTTCTTGTCCCTTTGATCATGAAATAGTTCTGTTATATATTCCTGCCATCTATCTATGATATCCTTATTGTCTGTTAGCATTTTTCCTTTTTTGTCTGCAATGCATCCACCTTCTGTGGCTTTTTTATTTTTATTAGTCATTCTCTTTATTTCTGTGTGCATTCCTCTTAGGTCTTGTTTGCTTTCCATAGTTTCTATTTCTCTACATTTTTGGCTGAGCCAGTCTTCTTTTGTCTTTTTGCACATTTTGCGTATCTCATTATCTATTTTATTGTATTGGGCAGTGTTCTTCGCTTGTCTCCTTTCTTCCATTTTTTCTAAGATGGTGTTAGTTATCCATTTTTGTTTTTTGTTCTTTTCTCTTTTGGGTAAGGTGTCGCAGGCTTTTTGTATGCTTTTCTTTATGCATTGCCATTTGGTTGTTACTTTTTCATCAGGATTTTCTCTTCTGTATTGTTCAATTCCTTCCTCTAGCAGCTTCTGGTATGTGTTCTTTACTTGTATTGTATAGGTATCTTTAATATCTTTTTGATTTAAAGCTGTTATGTCGAGTGGGTTTGTTGATGAATCAGATTTTTGCTTGTTTCTCTTTAGTTTGATTTTCATTTTAATCATTACAGGATTGTGATCAGAATTAATATCTGCTCCTGGGTAGGCTTTGGCTTTCTTTACGCTGTTACGGAACCTTTCTTTTATCATTATGTAATCTATTTGATTCCTCTTCCTATCTCCAGGGCTTTTCCATGTGTATAGTTTCCTTTTCTCTTGCTCAAAGTAGGTGTTACATATTATCAGCCTGTTTTCTTCACAGAATTGTATTAATCTTTCTCCTCTGTCATTTCTTTTTCCTAAACCATGATTTCCTATAATTGTCTTATATCTACCTTTTCCTACTTTAGCGTTCATGTCACCCATTACAATCAAGATGTCTGAAGATTTCACTTGCTTCATGGTGTCCGGTTAGCGCAATCGATAGGCGGTTGGCTTACCACAGCAACAGCCGGGGTTCGTACCCTGGCGAGGACACCTGGGTTTTACTAATTCCCTAAAAATTAGTACCTCTGAAGTCGGAGTAAATCTGCCTGCATGGCGAGGGGCATCCTGTAATGGGATAAAACAGACTTTACACGCAAAATTCAGTCCCACAAAATTGAGTGGGTGGGACTTCGTCAGAGGTCAAAGCTGACGAAAGCGAACGAACGAACTTGCTTCATAACTTTACTTAGGTCTTCATAGTATGCCTCTATTTGTTCATCTGTGTAGTCTTGAGTAGGTGCATATGTCTGTATTATTGCTATGTCAAATGGTTTTGCTTTCAACTTGAGTAGTATAATCCTATCACTGTATGTCCAGTGGGTACTTATATATTTTTGTAGCTCTCTTTTTATCAGTATTCCTACCCCCCTTTGATGTTCTGTTGTGTTTCCTGAGTATATAAATGTATATTTTTCGTCTTCAATGTACCCACATTCCTTCCATCTAGTCTCTGATATGCCTAAAATATCTATATTTATTCGTTCTGCTTCTTGAATTAGATTTTCCAATTTCCCTGTTGATATAGAGTCCTAACATTCCAAGTACTTATTTTAAGATCTTTCCTCCGACATAAGTTCGAATTTCTCCGACTCTCCATGGCTTCCTCTGGACTGGTACGTGATGAGGCTCCAATCTCTTTCACGGTGGTCAGCCATGTTCGTCTTTCGTGTTCTGAACATGCCTCTTGTGTACCACACACTTTGCTGTTTTCGCTTTCTGGGCCGTTGATCATTCTTGATTCCTCCGCCTCCATCCACCGTCACAGACTTTTCACATAAGGGTTGAACATACCCGTTTTTCCGTTGACATTTTTGTCAAACCATGTGCTTGCCTATCGAACCGCGAACACACAACACAAAGAAGAATAAATCATATTCCACTTAAATATCGGCAATCACAGTCCATCCCCACGTTAGAAGTAAAACATACACCAAACGGGAGAATAGCAACACATAATTTCACAACTAGACTGTCGCGTAAATCATTTAAATATATCAGCAAGAGCCGAATTATAAAAATCGACTACCTAATATATAATAGATAATAAATAGTTGACATAAATAATTTTTAGTTCTTGGGAAAGAAAACTAGCCCCCCCCCCCCCCCCCCAATCCAGTGCAAAAATCCTAATTTTATATTAAGAGAACTAAAAATACACAGGCATATGAACATATAAAGTGGTCATTAGTAATTAAACGAAATATTCAATGACAGACTGAGTTAAATCAGTGTAACATCTTTAACTATAATGGTGAGGAGAAGACATACAAATTGTATTTATTAAAACATAAGCAACAGATAATTATATCAGTATCAAAACATGATTGAAGAAAAGAAATGGCAAGGTGGAGATTTTTAATATAAACAATTATGAAAATTTTTTAAATAACATTTGCCATTCTACAAAATATATTATTAGTAGAATGTCTGCATTCTAGTTTTTAATGTGCTAGTTTTATATATTCATTGTGTGTAACTTATGCACCAGAATCCATAATTAAAAAACAAAAATATACAGAAAAGACTAAAACTATGATCATAAACAAAGAAGATACTCAAAACCCACAAGTGGATATCAAAATAGAGGGAATAGACCTGGAGACAGTTCAGGACTACAACTACCTTGGACATACTTTACCAGTGATGGAAAATGTACAACTGAAATAAACAAAAGAATAGGAATGGCAAAAAGTAATTTTAATGTCATGAAGAACATACTAACATCAAAACAAATAACACCAGGGCTAAAACTAAGAATAGCAAAATGTTACATCTTCTCAATATTCCTATATGGTGCAGAAACATGGACATTAGACAAGAAAACAGAACAGAATTGAAGCCTTTGAAATATGGATATATAGAAGAATAGGTAGAATTGGATGGAAGGAAAAGAAAACAAATGATGAAGTCTTAAAACAACTAAAAATGGAAAGAGAACTACTAAGCACAATTCAAACAAGACATGCGATTTTTGGGCCATGTTAAAAGACACAACAGCCTACTAAAAGTAATCCTGGAGGGGAAAATACAAGGTAAAAGAGGCAGAGGCAGACCAAGACTAAAATGGACAAGTAACATCAATAGATGGACAAATCAGCCTATGACAACCTGCACCATCAAAGCAAGAGACAGAGCAGAATGGCGCTCCATGGTAGCCAACCTTCGTTGCGGAGAAGGCACTCGATGATGATGATGATACAGAAATAAAATTTATGTAGTTAATAACACTATATTTCATTTTATTATATTAATGTCATTACTCGGTTTTAGTTGTTTCAGATAAAGAAGGTCTAGTTGTAAATGTGAAATATGTAATTTTTAACAGAGAGGAGAAGCAGATGTCACATTAAACAAAGATGAGATTCAGTCGGCAATAAATGAAGCAAACCTAGGAGCTGATTTTGAATATCAAAGTAAGCATACAGTTCACTGTACATTTTTGTATTATTTAGTAGATTCTCTATTTGTTAAAGTCAATGTTTGTGTTTCCTCTCAGATTCTTAGCAGTAATATTGAATTAATTATAGGTTGTAAATCGGCATGTCTTTGTTTGCTTCCAGCAAGTATATTTGTTAAATGAGCATCATTAAGTACGGTGCCTGTTGGTGCCAGGTCACAACATTCAATCTCTACAGTTTAACATTTCTGCATTTGACCTTTTACCAAACCATTCTCTTAAATTGTCTGGAATCTTTCCTCTCTGTCTCTTCTTTTTACAGTTTCTTCATCACAATATATTCGATCTGTTCTTCTTTTTCATTACATGGTAAAAAAAATTTCCTTCATGTTTTTACAAGTTTTATTTTTTGCTTAGGCCTCTTTTAAGTTGCTATCAATACTGTTTTCAGTTGTTCATGGTATTCTCAACATATTTCTGTTAACTACATTTCTATGGCCTCCTGCAGTTTTGAAAAAAAAAATAATTTGTGTTCCTCTTTCAACTTATTGTATGATAATCTGGCAAAACATATCTTTTGAACCCCCTAAGAATAGAAGCTTTTGTTAAATGCGACTGTGGCACTGGCAAAGTAACTACAGAACATTGCTACAAGGGCACCCACAATACAATGACAAGATAAGGTTCGTGTGGTTATTTACTGGATAAGCTGTATGGAGATATTGCCAGCCTTGATCTGACTAGTCTTGTCTCTGGATTTATTACGATTGACACCTAATAGTGTGTAGCAGAAGAAATACAATGATTGTCATAGATCTTCTATCATACATTTGCTAATATAGATGTCATTCATTAAAACTATCTTTTCAAGGTTTGTTATTATCTATTATCTTATATTTATTAAATAATCTATTTTAAATGTGTGCCTATATTTATTAAATAATCTATTTTAAATGTGTGCCTATATTTATTAAATAATCTATTTTAAATGTGTGCCTGCGAGCATGCACAGGCGGATAAATCCATCTTTGTAGGTTCTCATTTTTTTTCCGTCGATGAGTAATTGATGCTACAAACTGGAACTTGCTTTTGAGACCAGGGGTGGCTGCCGAAGAGAAATCACAAATAAAGATTCCATCTGGTGCAGCTGAGATTTGAACTCGCAACCAAGACTGGCGTCTTGCATCCGAGACCAACCAGTCCCCTGGTCATAGATATGAAATTTTCTACATTTTAAAAATGTATACTGTGTCCACATACAATTTTAATTCCACTTTTATCTTAAATATTCTGAGTGTGATATATTCTTCTAGTAAAAACATAATTAGGTGTAGTTAACAAAAAATAACACGTGGAATAAAATTTTCAATCCGATTTTATTGAAAACACATCTGGATTCATAATTTTGTGAGTAACATGTTCTATTTTTTTTTATCTTACCCCAATGATTTTAGGACATACAAATATTATTTCCATGTGGTGCAATATTCTTTCTTTAATTTGGTACATGATATGATGTCTTTTATGTAAAAAGAAAATTGTAATAAAGTTTTTACATTGGGTAGTTTACAAATCTGATAATTCAGATAATAAATTGATAATTCAAGTCTGATAATTCTGTTCAAATCAGCAAAATAATCAAGAAGGGAGAGTAAAATTTCTTGTCGTCCACATAGTCTAAGTTTATGATTGTCTGCTTTACTTTCCATTCTTAGTGCTCAATGCATTAAAAATGCAATGGAAATCTACAATCAGACTTTGTTTTTGTAGAAATTACAAGATTGTCTCACTAAATTCCACCTAAAAAGAAAACACAGTATAATCCCTAAAGAGACATCTTCAGTGCTATCTTCATTTGAATGTTGAGTTATCAGTCACACTTGGATGCTAGTTCTAGAACAGTAAGAAGCACCAAAATTAAATGTGTCAAGCACATGATGTAAGTCATCTTAAGAGATAACATTATAAGTAAAGAATTATGAGATTATATAAAAAGTAACAATAATCATCAATAACCATGCATGCTGGTGTAGGTGATCATGTCTCTCCACAACTTTCATTCTTGACAGTTATTATCATTTCTGTTGTTGAACTTCTGCCAAACCATTCCCAGTTGTCACAATATATTCCAGCTGTCCCCTTCTCTTTACATTGCCAAAAAAATGATGATTGTTTCTTCCTAACATTGGAAATTAGTTCTCTTTTTGCTTTGGCCTCTTTCAGAACGTTTTCAATACTCTTCTCAGCTGTCCATGGTATTCTCAACATTCTTCTGTGAAACCACATTTCTAAAGCCTCTAGTGACTTTTTTTGTCTATTGTCCATGATTCATATCTGTACAAGACTGGCTCTACCTAACATTTAAGAACTCGTTTTCTTGTGTCCATTGTCAAAAATGGATTGCACAGTATCTTCCTCTTTCTTTTAGAAAGTTGCTTTTGCCTGAGCCATTCTGCGTCTCACCTCTGTTGTACATCTACTATCTGAGTTAGCATTATGAGTAATAAACAAAAGTAATAAATTCGTTTCCTTCGGAAGCCAAGATTACAATAAAAATAACACAAAAAGAAAGCAAAATATTATGTACACTCTATAATTCCAATTTTTTTTCCACCATATGGCTATTTTCACTTTTGAATTTTTGTATGTAGTGGGAGAAACCACCACTCTTCTTTGCATTGAAAGTCTGTAAAAAAAACACCCCCCCCCCCCCCCCCCCAAAAAAAAAAAAAAAAAAAAAAAGTAGATCCAGAATAAAATATATAGACATTTTAGCAAAAGTTGAAGAGGGTGTTAATCAGGGTGTTAATCAGCAACTGGCGGCAGGCACTGCACTAGATTGACCATTACTGGGAAAGTAATTCATTAATGTTAGCCTGTTAATTACAATAATACTAAAACATATTTCAAAACATTATTTAATAATAATTAAACATAAAGAAATAGAGTACAATTTAATCAACATGTTAATTGTATATTGATATTTTTATATTAACAGGGGCCCAAACTGTAGTAAATGTAAACAAAGCATTGGCAGACAAGAATATTGACCTGCTCATGAAAGCTTTACAGAACCCAGTGGTCAAACTTCAGACTATTCATCCAGAGGCAGCACAATTATACTTGGATGAGTTAGCCAATATGAGAGATGAAAAAGAAAGTGATCTTGAATTTGAAGAAATTGATGCAGCATTACAAGGTATGGTATCATAAAATGTTTCATTTAGTTAACTGTTGCAAGTTTCCAAGCCTAGAACCCAGGAACAGAGCACAAAAGTATAGATTCTACAGAGATGAGAATAAACTCATGTATTCATCTTCTACCTTTCAGCTCCCAGTGGAGCATAGGTCTTCAACAAACACTTTCCAAGTCGTTCTGTTTTTTGCAATTCTTTTAAGATCATTCCATGTCTTCCCCATCATCTTCATCTCTGCTTCAATCTGTCTTCTCCAAGAATTCCTTGGTCTTCCTCTTTGTCTTTTCCCCTGGGGATTCCAAAAAAGGGCCTGTTGTGTAATACTTTCAGTTGGCTTCCGTAGTGTGTGTCCTATCCATCGCCATGGTCTTCGCTGTATCTCTTTATCCACTGGTATTTGACCGGTACATTTCCATAATTCCACTTTAGTGACTTTGTCCTGCCATTTCCATCCCTTTATTCTGCGCAAGCATCCATTAATGAAAGTCTGTACCTTCGTGATTGTCAATTTTGTAATTCTCCATGTTTCACAGCCATATAATAGGACCGACTTAACATTTGAGTTGAAAATTTTTATTTTTGTATTTAGCCTAATTTCTTTGGATTTCCATATGTTTCCCAGTGCAGTGAAAGCTCCTCTTGCTTTTGATATCCTTATTTTGGTATCATTTTCTGTTCCTCCCTCTTTATCTATATTACTGCCCAGATATATGTAAGATTGTACGTCTAGTAGAGGTATTTCTCCTAGTTTTATTTGGTTATTGCCAACTGCATTCATTCTCATAATGTTGGTCTTATCTCTATCAATCTTTAGTCCTAGCTGTTGTGATCTCTCATCTAATATACTCATTTTATCCTGCATCTGTTGATGGTTGTGTGATAGGAGAGCTATGTCATCAGCAAAGTCTAAATCATCAAGTTGTTTGGTCAGTGACCACTGGATCCCACTTCTGTTGTTTTGAGTTATTTTCATAATCCAATCTATGGCCAGTAGAAAGAGAAATGAAGACAGGAGGCATCCTTGCCTTACTCCTGTTCTTATTTCAAATGCTTCTGTAAGCTGTCCTTCATGCACCACACTACATTTTGTTCCTTCATACATTCTTTTTATCAGGTTAATAAACTTTATGGGGATTCCGTAATGACTCATCAACTTCCAAAGCATTCTTCTGTCTAAACTATCAAATGCCTTTTCGTAATCTGTGAATCCAATATAAAGTGGGGATTTTAGTTCTAAACTTTGTTCAACTATGATACGTAGAGTAGTTATTTGATCAGCACATGATCTGTTCTTCCTAAAACCTGCTTGTTCATCTCTCAAGTGTTTCTCTATGGCCTCTTTTAGTCTCTCCAGAATGATTCTGCCTAATATTTTTCCTGGCACTGATAGTAGCATAATTCCCCTATAATTTGTGCACTCTTGTAAACGTCCTTTCTTTGGTAGTTTGATCATATAACCTTCTCTCCAGTCTTTAGGTATTATTTCCCTCTCCCAAATTTTATCCAATAGATCATGTAACATCTTGGTAGAGGTGTTAATATCTGCTTTGATGGCTTCCGAAGGAATTTCATCTGGTCCTGTGGCTTTACCATCTTTTAATAGTTTGATAGCTTTCATTATTTCTTCTTTGCTTGGTTTTCCGCAGTTAACGTGTAACTCTTCTTCTGCTGGTAGTATATCTGGAGGATTATTTGAGCCGGGTCTGTTCAAAAGTTCTTCAAAGTGCTCTTTCCATCTCTCCATTTGTTCCCTTATATTACTAAGCAGATTTCCTTTGTTATCTTTGATAAAGGCGTTGATCTGTTTGTATTTTCCACCTAATTTCTTTGTGCTATTGTACAGTTCTTTCATATTTCCTTTCTTTGCTGCTTCTTCTGCCTCTTTAGCTAGTTCATTCATCTATATATTTCCTCTTATCCCTTTTAATGCATCTTCTCACTTCTTTGTTCACCTCTGTGTAAGCTTCCTGTGTCTTGGCTTTATTACTTCTTGTTTTGCTTTTATTTATGTCTGCTTTCTTGTTGTTTCTTTCTTTAATTTTATCCAAGGTCTCTGCTGTCATCCATGCCTTATCCTGGTGTTCTCTTTTCCCCAGTGTTTCTTCGCATGTCTCTTTCCATATATTTTTTTACCTGTTTCCAATGATCTTCTATATTTATTGTATTTTCTAGTTGTTGGAGGACTTGGTATTTGTTTGATATTGTGACTGCAAATTTATCTTTAATTCCTTGTTCCTTAAGAAACCCTACATTGAAATACTTTCTACCATTATTCGTTGTAGTATACCTTTTTAGTTTAATTTTAAGTTTGGCTAACAGAAGATGATGGTCAGAAGCTACATATGCCCCTCTATATACTTTTTTACATCCTGTAAGGATGACTTAAACTTATTATTAATACATATGTGATCAATTTGATTTTCCGTTCTATGATCTGGTGACACCCATGTAGCTTTGTGTATTCTTTTATGTTGGAATATTGTTCCTCCTAGGCTCATTTGATTAAGGGCGAAGAAATTCACAAATATCTCTCCGTTCTCGTTTATATCTTCAAGTCCATGTTTTCCCATAATCTCTTTGAAACCTCTGTTGTCTGATCCTACCTTAGCATTTAGGTCTCCCATCAAGATTATAATATCCTTGGCTCGTCTTGCATCCATCTGACATTGTAGCTGTTTATAAAAATCATCTTTAACTGAGTCATCCTTATCGTTGGTTGGTGCATAGCATTGTATAATGTGTAATTTTATTTTGTTTTTGGTTGTTCTAAATGTTGCTCTCACCAGTCTTGGTCCCACTGCCTCCCATTCTATTAGTGTCTTCTGTGCATTCTTTGATAGCATTATAGCTACCCCTTCGCTATGTTGTGCTCCTGGTTCCTGGTGTCCTGATGATAAAATCATCTCCCCTGTATTCAATTTTATTCTCTCTGCTCCCAGCCATCTTGTTTCACACATTCCCAGAATATCTATCTTGTAGTTAGTCATTTCTGCTGCCACTTGTGCCGCTTTTCCCTGTTCGTTAAGGGTACGCACATTTCAGGTGCCAATTCTGGAGGATTTCCTGGTAGACAAAGGGTGAGTCGGCAACCCGGACTCCTTATGGCTTTCTCCGGATTGCGTCATACGTCTCTTAGACAGAGAGCCCTTCTCTTTCCTGGTTGACGGATTAACTTTATCTTTCTTTGACTTGTTCATGTTTGTGAAGTTTTTTCAGCTTATTTTTTTTACAGTATGGGATAGCCAGTCCCATGCTTAACCCTCCTTTCTCGCCTCTTACGAAAATGCCTGGTAGGGTACAGCGCCGCTATTCTTTACTCCCCTTTCGGGCCCCGGCAGCGCACGGGCGAAACTCATGTATTGATTGAGTGAATATATGTATTGATGAGACAGCAGTGCTTTCAGAACTGAGGGACCCTGGATATCAGGTAAAAAAATCTTTCTAAATTACTAATTACCTCACAAATAATGGCAGAAGAAATAAAAAAAAAGAACGAGAAGAAAGTTGAAGAACAATAATAATCTTGTGCCTTCTCTCCCTTATTGGCTACCATGAAGTGCCATTTTACTCTGTCTCATCCCACCCTTAATGAAATGGTGTAATCATACCTTAATGGTACATGATGTTATGGGTTTACCTGTCCTTCTCATGAGGTTATCAATCCACTTTAACTTTTATCTGCCTTGTTTATCATGTATTTTTCCTTCCAAGATGACTTGCAGTACATTACTGTGTCTCTTTGTGTTTCTGAAGAAATTTTGTTGTTGTCTTGTTCATAATATGTTTGATAGTTTTTTCTTCACTTACAGCTGTTTCTAAACTTCATAATTTATTTTTTTCTCTGGTAACTTTAAAATTAACCACTAGGGGAACAAATATCTGAATATTTGATTTTAATTATTAATGGAAATGGGTTCCAACGAATTGTGTCAAAAGATTGATCATATTTAAAATTTCATTTCAGTGATTGCTGCTGTGCTGGCCATCAACAAAGCAGTTGATGCTGGACATCCTGAAGGAACATTCACTGCCCTAAATGCACCAGCAGCTCATATTGTGGACATTGATGAACAAAATATTGAAAAGTATCAGAGCAGCCTAGCCACTCAGAAATCAAATAAAGCAGATGTGAGTGAAGTTAAAGAGACTCAGTTTCTGAAATTAAAATAAGCTTCACATTGTTTACTGCACTGTATAACATACTACAAATTTTTCTGATAAACACAAAAATAAGTAAAATGTCACAGTGCAAATTAATAGTAAAGTGATTTTTATTAAGTTGTAAAATTGATATTAACATATTCCTTTATAGTGTTTTTTACATTATATATTTCAATTGTATATTTAGACATTCATCACCGTCAAGTACTGGGCTTACTGGCGTAGGTGATCATGTCTCTCCACAACTTTCGGTCACGGCAGCTATAGCATGTTTATCATTTCTGTTGTTGACCTTCTGCCAAGCCATTCTCTCAAGCTGTCTGTTATTTTTTCTCATTGCTTCTCTCGTTCTCATTTTTTCTCATTGCTTCCCTCTATCTCTTCGACCCTCAATTTTTCCAGTTGTTACAATATATTCCAGTTGTTCTCTTCTCATTACATGGCCAAAAAATGATGATTGTTTATTCCTAACATTGGAAATTAGCTCTCTTTTTGCTTTGACCTCTCTCAGAACATCTTCATTACTCTTCTTAGCTGTCCATGGCACTCTCAACATTCTTCTGTAAAACCACATTTCTACAGACTCCAGTGATTTTCTTGTCTGTTGTCCTATTGTCCATGATTCACATCTATATGTTAAGACTGGCTCTACATAACATTTAAGAACTCTTTTTCTTGTTTCTATTGTCAAAAATGGATTGGATAGTATCTTCCTCATTTTTTGGAAAGCTGCTTTTGCCTGAGCCATTCTGCATCTCACCTCTTTTGTACATCTTCCATCTGAGGTTAACAAAGTTCCCAACTATTTAAATTCATTTACCTGTTTTAATGTTGTTCCACTTGTCTTTATTTTGCACTGAGGTGATGTCTTTTTCTTTGTTGTTACCATTACCTCTGTCTTTTTGCTATTAAGGCTGAGGCCTTTAGTTTTGCTTTCTTTCACTATAATGTCCATCTTTTCTTGTAACTCATTTTCACTCTTAGCGATTAAGACTGTATCATCAGCATACCTTAGATTATTTATATTATGACCTCAAATTGTTATTCCAGGCATGTCCCTTGTGGATCTTAAAATAATCTCACTATAAATATTAAACAAATCTGGTAACAGCACACAACCTTGTCTAACACCCTGTTTTTTTGTTGTTAGACATTCATATATAAAAGAATTAAATCAAATCATGATATACATTCAGAAACAACAAACTAAATGGTATGGACAGAGACCACAACTACCAGAACACAGCATCCAACAACAAGCATTAAACAACCAGATGCATTCAGCAAAAGGAAAGGAGGGACTTCCCATAAGATCATGATCATGTGCCATACTGGTTGGCGTAGGAGATCATGTCCTTCCATAATCTTCTATCTACAGTGCATCCTATCAGTTATTTTGTTGACTGTTTTCCATGCCATGACACCAAGCTATCCAGTATTTTCTCTCTTTGTCGTCCGCGATATCTCTTTCCTTTTATCTTGCCAGTTGTAACCAAGTATTCCAACTTTCCTCTTCTCATGATGTGCCCGAAAAATGTTGATTGTTTCTTTCTGTTTTTTAGGAGCTGCCTTTTTGTGTTGGCCTGTTTGAGAACTTCCTCATTGGTCTTTTTAGCTGTCCATTGAACTTTCAACATTCTTCTGAGAAATCCCATCTCTGTGGCCTCTAATCGTCTTTTCATTTGTTTGTCTACTGTCCATGATTCGCTTCCATAGGTCAGAATTGGTTCTATATAGCACCGATGCACTCTCTTTCTCATTTCTATTGACATAGATTTGTTGCATAAGATATTTTTAATTATCTGAAATGCTATTTTGGCCTGAGCTATTCTGCTTTTTATTTCCGTTGTGCATCCTCCATCCGATATTATTGTGTCCAAGTATTTGACGCATTGCACTTTGTTTCAAATTTGCCCTGTTTATTTTTATGCTGCATGCTGGTGATGATTGTTTCTTCTTCTACGATATGATCATTACTTCTGTTTTCTTACTATTCAGACTGAGACCTTTCTTGATGCTTTCATTTACTATTATGTCTATCATCTCTTGTAGTTCATTCTCTGTCTCTGCTATTAAGACTGTCATCCGCATATTGCAAATTATTTATGTTGTGACCGTTGACTTCAATTCCTTTTTTGTCTACTATTGATCTCATGATATGTTCGCTGTAAAGTGAAAACAAATCCGGCGACAGAACACAGCCTTCTCTGGCTCCTTGTTTTATAAGTTGAAATTGTCCTATTTGGTTGTTAATTCGTATTGCTGCTGTTTATTGCCAGTACATGTTTTTTATTATTTGCAGATCCTTGCCATCAATGTTTAATTTCTCCGGCATATTGATTATTTCCACATGCTTTACTTTGTCAAATGCTTTTGTGTAGTCTTTAAAGCACATATATAGATCTTTCTTTACCTCTATAGGTCTTTCTATCAATGTTCTTAAGATGTATATTGCATTATTGGTGCCCTTTCCTTCCACAAATCCACATTGTTCCTCACTTATTTCTGGTTTTATTTTGTTCCTTACATGTCTCATGATGATTCTTACAAACATTTTCGTCTTATGGCTTATGAGACTAATTGTGCGATGGTCTTCACAATCAGTGGCCCCTGACTTCTTCGGTATGACTACAAAGATAGATTTTAGTAGATCTTCAGGTATGTGTCCAGTGCTATATATGTCATTGAGTAGTTTTGTTATGACTTGTACTCCCAGCTCTCCTAATGCATCATTCTCTTCGATTTTTATATTGTCGGGACCTGGAGCTTTGTCTCTTTTCATGTGTTGAATTGTGTCCTCCACTTCACTCTGCATAATTGGCGGTCCTGTGTCTTTGTTTGAATTGTTTAACTCTGGTCTTTCATCATCATAGAGTTGACTGATATATTCTGTCCATCTTTCTATTGTCTTCTCCTGTCCCATTATTATATTTCCTTCCTTTGACTTAACACATCATGAAACTTTGACTTCTTGTCTTCCTGTTAATTCATTTAACTGATTGTGCATACATTTTGAGTCTTTCTTTTGTTGTTTTTCCATTTCTTCACATTTCTGTTTTAACCATTCTTTCTTTGCTTTTCTGCATTTGTTCTGGATCTCTTTGTGCAATATTTTGTATGTCCATTCTTCTTTCTTATGTTTTCTTCTTTCATCCACTAGTTGTAATATTTCTTCTGTCATCCATTTCTTTTTGTTGATTCTTTTGGCCACTTGTATTACTTCTTTTGATGTTTGTTGAATCGATTGTTTGAGCATTTCCCACTGCTCCTCGATGTCCTGTATTTTCTCAGTAGCATTATATCTATTGTGTACTATCGTGTCATACTTATCACTCATCTGTTTATCTACTCTAAGTATATCTAGTTCTAATGTTATATTTCTTGGGGTTTTCTGTGCCATCCGCAGTTTTATTCTTATCTTTCCAACTACTGGTACATGGTCACTATTGCAATCTGCTCCTGGCCTTGTTTTAACAGATGTTAGCCCATTTCTGAATCTTCTCTGTACCAGTATAAAATCAGTTTGATTGTGTACTTTTTTGTCTGGGCTTTGCCATGTGTTCCTAGGGTGTTGTATGAACCAGGTTTTACCTATAATCATTTCATGTGTCTTTGCCCAACCTATCAATCTATCCCCTCTGTCATCCCATAAGATAGATTTAGAAAAAATCAATTTCACGTAAAACACTATGAAGCAAACTGCAGAGATCTATAAGTAGCAGCAACCTGTGGCCAATTTATTAAAGTCCCAAAAATTGGCAACATGAGCAATTGTGCCAGCTATCTTATGTCTCTCAATACAAGCAAAAATATTCTACTGAATCATCCTATAATATAAAAAATGAAGCTGATGTACAACTGCAAGATCAACAGGCTGGTATTAGAAGTGGGAGATCCAGCACTAACCAGATAGCAACACTGTCTTAATCCAGAAACAGCCATTAAATGGAACTTCCCAGTTTAGTCAATTTTATCAATTTTACAGAACTATGAAAAGGCTTTTGACAGGGTTGACAGAAATAACTCCTGGAATTTAAGGCACTGTGAAATACCAAATATAGTCAACATAATAACAAATTCATATGAAAAGCATCAAGAGATCTTCATCATCTAGAGGTAAGATTTCCGCATCTGGACAGGAAAGTCCCAGGTTTGATTCCCACCACAGTCTGGGAAATGTTTCAATTAGAATCTATAGTTTCCTCAAGGCTTTACCCTCCCGTGGTCTTTGGGTAGTTAGATCGTTGTCTGGCCCTCTTGGAAAATGGTGAAAAAAAAGATTGTGTGTGCACTCTCACACAATGAAAAACTCTTGACGGTTAAAAAAAATGTAAGATAGAATAAATAGGTCAGATATGGCAGCTGCCCATGTAAAATTGTTAAGTAAACCTACAAATACCGAAAATGGATGTGTCTGGCCTAAAGGAGCATTAACACGGTACTACCATAAGCCATGTGTCCACGTAACAGGTGAATATTAAGAAGAGAGAGATCATATGGACAGATGCCATTTTGTATGCACAAGTAAATGAAATTATGTTTGTGTGTATGTGGGCACATGTCCAATATATACATATATTGTACTTTTGTACGCATGCAGCGGTACACCATGGTTTTGCTTATAGTCATCAGCTATATCTCTCTCTCTCTCGTTGGTTTTTTTCCCCAGGTTTTTCCGTAGTCTCATTGAAAATCTTATAGGGTAGCAGTTCAGTGTGTTCAGATAAGGCAACACCTACTTATTAATTTAAAAAAAAAAAAAAAAAAAAAATTTGGTCTGATATTTGTCTATATCTGCTACCCTCAAATGTCATATAATTTTGTGTCTTTTAAACATTAGGCTGCAGTCATCGCATAAAAAAAAAACTTTTAAAAATCTCCCTATCATCACTTTTGCAGCAATTCTGCATATTATGATGATCACCTCTCCATTATTTCATTCATGCGTACACACACATATTCTATAAAATGATTAGTGACATTGTTCAAATGTTCTTTTTTTTGACCCAGCAACCCAATGATCTGCTTACCCATGCTGAAATTGTGGCTTGTGTCAACAGTGTCCATGCTCAAGTTCTTGAAGAGCATGAAAGTAAGTTCCTGCGTTCACAAACCATACAATTAATTCTAGTAACTTCACCAGTTTCTTACATATAATTGAATCTTCATTAATTAGCACAGGTAAAATATTTCGTATACTACATAAAATGTAATTTATGTACGTTACTGTGGGTTTTGAACCTGGGATCATCTTTTCTAGAGGCTGGCATCTTACCCCTAGATGACCCTGACAGAAGTATTTGCTGAAGAGAATGGTATAAAATCACAGTTCAGACTGGATGTTGATACCACTAAAGCTGTCTTGCATGACTATTGATGATACAGAATATATGTATTGTCTGTCATGTATTCTGTAGAGCAAATTTATTTTCTTCATATAGTTGGCTATGAAAATGACATAAAAGGTTATTTTATGAGATCATTAATATCACATTTTCTAAAGCATAGCAGTTTGTTACTGGTATTTTAGTTGTCTTGCTCATTTGCTGATCCTAGAATTATAATTGGTATATAATCCATCATAAGTACATTCAACTTGATTAGAACTCATAGCTTAAATTGTTAATTTTGTGAAGAATTGAATATTTAACTCTTTCCGTGCGGAAGCTTTTTATCGACGCAATGGAAAAGATTTCAGAGACAAAATTGTTCATGGTTTTAAGAATCAATCTACATATTTATATTTATCTAACATATATATAAGATATTATATATGAATGTTTAGATAATTGAACAAGGTATAAAATTTCACCGCATGTGTTCAACCCATATGTGAAAAGTCTGACCATGGATGGAGGCGGAGGAATCAAGAATGATCAATGGCCCAGAAAGCAAAAACAACAGAGTGTGTGGTACACATGAGGCATATTCAGAACACGAAAGACGAATATGGCTGACCACCGTGAAAGAGATTGGAGCCTCATCACGTACCAGTCCAGACGAAGCCATGGAGAGGAATTCAGTAGCAAAATGTTATATCTTCTCAATATTCCTATATGGTGCAGAAACATGGACATTAGACAAGAAAACAGAACAGATAATTGAAGCCTTTGAAATGTGGATATATAGAAGAATAGGTAGAATTGGATGGAAGGAAAAGAAAACAAATGATGAAGTCTTAAAACAACTAAAAATGAAAAGAGAACTACTAAACACAATTCAAACAAGACAAATGCGATTTTTAGGCCATGTTAAAAGACACAACAGCCTACTAAAAGTAATCCTGGAGGGGAAAATACAAGGTAAAAGAGGCAGACCAAGACTAACATGGACGAGTAACATCAAAAGTTGGACAAATCAGCCTATGACAACCTGCACCATCAAAGCAAGAGACAGAGCAGAATGACGCTCCATGGTTGCCAACCTTCGTTGCGGAGACGGCACTCTATGATGATAAGAGTTCACCAATCAATATTGAATCCAGATGATGCAAGACATGCAAAAAGAATATGGTTTGATGGCGTTCACACTAATCAAATTGAGCGTGGCACATTATGCGGCGAAACGTACGTTGCCGAAATTGTATTGCCAGACAGTGCGGCGAAACGTACGGAAAGAGTTAACCCCTGAAATTGCCAAATTAGTCTTCTAAAATATTACTAAATTATAACTAATTTTGAATGAAACTAGCAAATTGTAATTTTGTGTATGGTGTCACAACTCCATAGAATGTAAGTGTGAAGAACGAGTAAAGGTCATTACAAGGATTTCTCAATAATTGTTTTTTAAAGGATAAGTTCATGTAAATGGGTTGTGACATTGAGTGTATGAAAAATTGACTATACAAAATATTTCACAATCTTTCTGTGGGTGCTGTCTCCTCATTGAAGGTTGACTATCATTGAGTGCCGTTTTACTCTTGTCTTGATGGTGCATGTCTTGGTTCACATATCCATATTTTGATATATCAGTCCACATTAGTCTTGGTCTGCCTCTGTCTTGTCTAACTTGTACCTTCCTTTCAAAGATGACTTTTAGAAGGGTATTATGTCTCTTCACATGTCCAAAAAATATCAGTTGTCTTTTTATAATTGTGTTAAGTAGTTCTTTTTTCATATTCAGCTAATTCAAAACTTCCATGTTTGTCTTCTATTCCTTCCACCTAATTCTCCCCTTTTTCCTATAGATCCACATTTCGAGGGCTTAAATTTTCAACTGTTTTCTTAATTAGTGTCAATTTTCTGCACCATAAGGGAATTGAGTAACTTTATAACATTTTACTATTTGTAGTTTTCGTTCTGATGTTCTTTGCTTTGATGTGACAATCATTGGTTTACAGTTTTTGAAGTAGCTATACATTGAGAGGAATCTTTGTTTATCATCTCTGGTGTTTAAACTGCAAGCATGAGACAATAACCAATTAATTTTTACCTTTGTCAGGAATCACAGCAATCACTCTTATCAATGAGGCCATCAATAATGGTGAAGAGAATGAAACTGTGAAGGCTCTTCAGATTCCTGCAGCCAAGCTTAAAAACATTAATCCTGAACAAGCTTTTCACTACCAGGTGTTGCTGGCTAGACAAAAGGATAAAAAGTCTGAGGCAAGTTCAGATACATTTTGTGTGTGTATGTGCATGTTGCATATGAAAATATGGTTTGTGTCGCAGCGGTTAGTAACATCTTGATTGTTGCTCTTAAGGGAAGAGAATCTGTGAGAGTTTGTTGTATTAATTGTGTGCTTATGAACATATTAAAGAAGGAAAAAGAAAGACGAGAGAGAAAATGACTAAGAATGAATGCAGAGAGAGAGAGTGAAAGATCTATTAGACATCATTACTAATATGGGTGTACCCAGTTTACTCAGTAGAGTATGTCAGTTTGTCCTTTTAAAAATTGAGGGAATAAATAACTATTCATGACACATTTCTAATAAAAAAAATAATATGATACTGATATCACTCTCTTTCTCACACATACACACTCACTTTCTTCAAATACTCATTGTTATGTTGTATGAGAACATGATACTAATCATTATGATATCATGTTTGTTCTGTTATTAAGGAGAGCCATGATGATGCGGCTGTACTGTGGCTGGATGAGATACAGTCATGTGTGGACAAAGCCAACAGTAACACTCAAGAAGGGTTAAAGGGTGAGTATCTAATCCACTTCCATATCTTTCCACTTTCAAGTATATGAAAAAAAAAAGTTTTTTGTTTTGAATTTTTTGGTTCATTTTGTGCATTTGCTCTCATCTCCTGTTAATATTGTACAAGACAGTAATAGTTCTGGTCTTTTTAGTTAAGATTGCAAAATTTCTTTTCTTGCGTGTGCTTAGTCCATCCTTTCTCTCCTACCGGAAAGCAGATTGAAGAGATAAACATCTTTCTTATTTGCTCCTATCATAATTTATAGTTTAAAGAACTGATATGATTGCCTTTTTTCTTTTAACCCTAGATTATGACTATCAATTTAAAATCATGTTATTACAACTATTTTGAAAAACTGCAACTTTATGGCTGGAAAAAAAAACTCCTTGCAGTTAGAAAAATTAATACCATTTTTGCTACAAATCGGTGAATTAAGCATTAACATTGTAGGGCATCATGAACACGATTTTAATGGTTTACTAACACCATGTCCCCTATCCGGACCCAAAATTGCATAGCAGTATTTTTATTCCTCGCCTGTCTGTGAAATATTATTGGTCAGATGTTTGTATCTTTCTGTTGTTCGTTGCCTATCCCATGGCTTCCAGCACTTGATAGATTAATGACGAGTGCCCATACATCTTTTTTCTCTTCAACCTCTGCATCAATTTGTATGACGGATGAAGCTTTTATCACAACTTCGTGGTGTATTTGAACAAATAAAAAGAATCTGGAAACTATGGCTAGTCAGGAGTACCTGGTGGGAACATTTAGTAAGATACAAGGCAGGAAAGAAATGTGCACGTGGAAACTGTCAAATTCCATAAAAATGTGTTTTGAAGTGGTAATTTTTTACGTAGTAGTCGTAATGTAAAGTTAAAGAATAAAATAAAACCCCCTTGCTCTCATTTAATTGGTCAAATTGAAAGTGAAACTTGTGTTGTTCTTTTTCATGACAGTAGTCTCACCTTTGTTTATAATGACTTCTGTTTCCGTACTTTTAGATATAAGTTAAGGCAAGAATCATACCAAAATGCTTTTTAATTGGTAATAAACCATGGGTTTTTGTTTCTAGCCATATAGTCATACAAAACTTGGTAATACGAAAAAAACATTGATATTGAAATTTGTTGATTAATTGTTGCAGATGCATATTTAAATGCAAAAGCTAGCAAAAGATGTCTTTGATAGTAAAATGACTGGAAAACTATTTTTAATAGATGTAAAATTATTAATGTTGATAATTTACCATTTATGTTTGAATGTGTGAAAATGTTGGGTATAATGGAAGAGTAAATTGTTACCAGGGAACAAGCAAATAATTGCAATGCTGCGGTAAAGCTGGTAGCAAGGATCCAGTAGTGGGGTGTGATAAACACACCAAGGTATGGTGACAGCTTTACAAAGAAGGAACACAACACAATACTGACGTTTCGACCTGCGGCCTACTTCAGAATATGGGGACAACGACAACAACCGATGAGGCACAAATATCTATAGCTATATGTCGGATGACAAAGTTTAGGGAGAGGTGGACTGAGAGATGAGAGATAGGATACTGAGATAAAAAAAGAGATGTGTTACATGAGGGGAGATAGGATGAGTGTAGAGATATATAAAATCGTAAGTATTGAGAAATTGTTACCAGCTTATTGAGATCATTTATGATTTATACTTGTTGGTGACCTCGGTAGCCTAGTTGGGAAAACCAACCGACTGGGCTACAGACGTTCAGACAACCCATGTTCGATTCTCGCTAGAAGCAGTGAGAATTGCACTCATGGTTGGAAAAAAAAAATACCCCAATGGTCAACCCAGCCGGTGGCAGAAATGGCTACCAGGGTATTACTCTGGAAAGGTGAAGAATGCCGCATCACATCGTGAGTTTCAATGCTTGAAGTGACATTACTCAAAAGTCTCTGAACACTTCTGGATAGGCAGCCAAGCACATATTGGTAAAAAAAACTCGCGAGCTAAGATGCTGATTCAAGCATCGTACTTCACCTTTACCTTTGCTTTTAATTTATAATAATTACAACTTGTACTTTGTGATTATCTCTACTCCCCATTTCTTGCCCTCTGTGTGTATATATCTGTCTATCTTTAGTTTACTGAAATGGTTTAATTTTTCTGTAACTTGTTTCCCTAGTGTCTGCTGGTGTTGCTGCTGTGAATAAGGCATTGCAAGAAAATGATAAAAGTGCCCTATTGTCAGCTCTGACTTCTTCAGACCTGAATTTCCACTCTGTAACGGGAGACTGCATTGAAAGTTATCAAGAAGCTTTCGTAGCCGCTGTTGAGGAGTCTTCAAAACAAGGTTCGTGAAGTTGCTTCTCAACAATCATTTCACCCACAATAACATTTCCTAACAGTTTTTAGGTTTAGAAGCTTTCACTTATTTTATGGAATATGTAAAGATAACATATACAGTTTCTTTTGTGTCTACCCAAATTTTATAGAGAATTAGCTCATTACTCTACTAAATGTATAATAAATTAGGCTGTAAAGTTTTTAGAGGCATTTTTGGCCGTAAGTAATCTGAAAAATACGTATCTTGTGCTTATGGTTATAAATAATAATTTTATGTTATTTATATTATATTTATGTTTATATTATTCATGTTATTATTAAATGATAAATTATGTGAAATTAGGATTTTGCATCTTTTAAAAAAAAAATTCTCAGATTTGATTCCCACCACAGATGATGAGAATTTTTCTCTTTGAATCTGTGGTTTTGTTGTGGGTTGTTCTACCCTCCCCTTGTGTCTGCAATCTCAAAAATGGCCAAAAACAGGAGGTCCATGTGCACACTTTTACTAGATACACGCCACAGCCCCTACCGATACGAAGAATCGGCCATTACCAGTAGCCAGCTTTGTTTTTTTTTCCATTAAAAATAGCAGTTGTTTTGATTTCAATAAATCCATATATTCAAAATTCACTAGATCATGCTTGCTTGTCCTAGAAAGTATGTTGTATATATAAGTAAAACTAATCCTACATAGCTAGCCAGTAACGAAACATCCAAAACAAAAATAATCGAAATATGTTAAAGAAAATAAAATGTCTTAATGTCTTAACTGTTTATTAAGCTTTGATTATCTCCTCACTTCTTCTTCATTTCTATTTTTTTCACTGATACCTAAAAGGTGTCGTGGTTTATATCATTTGTTGTTCTTGAGCTGCTCGAACTGTTTGAATTAGTGATTTTCCTTTGTTGTTACATGTCTCTGTCACTGCATCTATCCATCTTCTTCTGGGTCTTCCTTTTGGTCTTTTTCCATGCATTCTCGAGAAGAACGCCCTTGATGGTGATTGGTGCTGTTTCATTCTGACCAGGTGGCCAAACCATTTAAGTTTAAAAATAAATCACAAATAAATCCGTTCTAAATAACACAAGAATGCTTGAATTTCTTTTTACTAAGGGGATTGACTCTATTGAAAATTGCATCGTGTTGCCAGCACAGTCACACACCGGAAGTTTGACACTCCTTCTCACACTGTTTATTAATTTGATTATCTCCTTCTCACACTGTTTATTAAACTTTGATTATCTCCTTCTCACACTGTTTATTAATTTGATTATCTCCTTCTCACACTGTTTATTAAGCTTTGATTATCTCCTTCTCACACTGTTTATTAGGCTTTGATTATCTCCTTCTCACACTGTTTATTAATTTGATTATCTCCTTCTCACACTGTTTATTAATTTGATTATCTCCTACTCACACTGTTTTTTAAGCTTTGATTATCTCCTTCTCACACTGTTTATTAAACTTTGATTATCTCCTTCTCACACTGTTTATTAATTTGATTATCTCCTTCTCACACTGTTTATTAAGCTTTGATTATCTCCTTCTCACACTGTATATTAAACTTTGATTATCTCCTTCTCACACTGTTTATTAATTTGATTATCTCCTTCTCACACTGTTTATTAAACTTTGATTATCTCCTTCTCACACTGTTTATTAAGCTTTGATTATCTCCTTCTCACACTGTATATTAAGCTTTGATTATCTCCTTCTCACACTGTTTATTAAGCTTTGATTATCTCCTTCTCACACTGTTTATCAAGCTTTGATTATCTCCTCACACTGTTTATTAAGCTTTGATTATCTCCTTCTCACACTGTATATTAAGCTTTGATTATCTCCTTCTCACACTGTTTATTAAACTTTGATTATCTCCTTTTCACACTGTTTATCAAGCTTTGATTATCTCCTTCTCACACTATTTATTAAACTTTGATAATCTCCTTCTCACACTGTTTATTAAACTTTGATTATCTCCTTCTCACACTGTTTATTAAACTTTGATTATCTCCTTCTCACACTGTTTATTAATCTTTGATTATCTCCTTCTCACACTGTTTATTAAACTTTGATCATCTCCTTCTCACACTGTTTATTAAACTTTGATTATCTCCTCACACTGTTTATTAAACTTTGATTATCTCCTCACACTGTTTATTAAACTTTGATTATCTCCTTCTCACACTGTTTATTAAACTTTGATTATCTCCTTCTCACACTGTTTATTAAACTTTGATTATCTCCCTAGGTGAGACAGGCAGTGGATGGATGATGAACAGGCTGAAAGATGGTACCAAATTTTTCTATAATGTGAACACAAATAAGCATGCTTGGACCAGGGGAGACACCATCATTAAAGACTACTCTTTACTCACCAGGGAAAAAATACAGGTCTGTTGTTTGTTTCATGTTAAATAATATCTATCTATCTATTGACCTTTTGAGCCGTAGCCGGCTGTGATCAGTGGTTGATTGGCGATTTCTCCAATTTCCTCGTCTGTTTTGAATTTGTTCGCTATACCAAGTATTTTCCTTAAATAATAAATGTTAAATAATAACTACTAATTAATTTTCATTAAATCATAAAACATAATTTAATTAATAATTTTTAGAGTGTCGTCACCATTTGCCATACCGGCTGGAGTAGGTAATCACGTCCTTCCACAATTTTTCTATTTGCAGCACATCATATCAGTTCTGTTTTTGACTGTTTTCTGTGCCATGACACCAAGCTATCCAGTGTCTTCTCTCTTTTGTGGTCTGCAATTTTTTTTCCCTTGTATTTTGCCTGTTGTAACCAAGTGTTCCAACTTTCCTCTTCCAGTGATGGGCTCTAAAAATGTTGATTGTTAATTTTTTAGGAGCTCCCTTTTTGTGTTGGCCTCCTTGAGAATATCCTCATTTGTCTTTTTAATTGTCCAGGGAACACTCAACATTCTTCTGAGAAAACCCTCTCAATAGCCTCTAATTGTCTTTTAATTTGTTTGTCTACTGTCCATGATTCAGTTCCATAGGTCAGAATTGGTTCTATATAGCACTGTTGAACTCTTTTTCTCACTTCTAGTGACATGAACTTGTTGCGCAAGACCTTTTTAATTTTCTGAAATGCTATTTAGACCTGAGCTATTCTCCTTTTTTAAGAGCTTACCAATTGATAATTAAATGTTATTTATCAAATTAAAATGTAGCGCTTGATAAATTTATTTTATCTATTTTTCTCCTTTCTAGAAAGTTATCTCTGAAGTGACAGCAAAGCATGATAGGGAGATGTTGTTCAAATCAAATGAGGGTCTTATTACCAAAATTCAGGCAAATTATAGGGGTCATGCAGCAAGAAAGGCATACAAGGAAAGGAAGGACTTTATGAACAGACAGTTGCCAGCCATTCGGACAATTCAAGTAATGTTTCTTTAAACTTAATGCCACCTTTTTGAATTACTGTTTTCTCTCGGCTATTTCAGTAACTACAGCTACTAAATCTCTCTCACTTCCTCTCACATAGATGCACACACCTCTTTCCCCTTCTCTCCCTTCCTTTATCTCTCGCTCAATCACACTGCTGATAACTGCAATTTTCTAATACATTTCACCCTGACCATTGGTTATTCACATTAGAACACAGCTCTCCATAATTTATGTTTGAAATTGTCAGATAAACTGCTTGATCAACATTAATGAAAACTTCTAAGGTTCTTTTTCTTGGTTTATCCTGAAAAGAGTTTTTGTTGCACTGTGTTACTGTTTATAATGAATATAATATTTGGTATAAAATAAACAGAATGATATGGAGCAGCTAAACTAAAAAAAAGACAGGACAAACAACAAACTTGACAAATGCCTTTATCAGGTATAACAAACAAACTATACAAACATATAAATCCAAGTCAGAAAATGCAACTCTGATAACAAAAAATGGTGGAAAAAGATTGTGTATTTTATCTCTGAATACACTATTTGTGCTATTCGGTGGGTTACTTATAATGTCATCACAGTCGTTTTTGAAACCATGTTTGTCCTTCATTGAATCCTACTCTCTGACCAGGCTGACTTGTTTGTTTCTATGACAACATTGAGGATGTGGAGTAATGTCCTGGTTATTCCTGACCTTGATGGCACTAGTTATTTGTAGGCCACCATCTGCAATCAGATTGTGATATGTCAGGTCTCATTTAAAGTGTTTAGCTGTAACAGTAACATTTGGATCTCTCTCTCATCTCTGCCTATGGATAATCTCATTTATTTTGACCCAAACAATGGTAAGCTAGATTTATGAAAGATATGATAGTGTTATTCTAGCTTCTGTATGCATAACACATAATGCTTTAATATGTACAGGCCTGGTGGCGAGGTGGAAAACAGCATCAGAAGTATAGAAACAGACTTAACTATCTGAAAGACAACAAAGACTCTGCTCTAATGGTAAGTAAATTTACTAGACTGTCTTTTATTTTATCAGTTTGTTTAACTTTCAACTCACCATCATGACTTTTAAACAAATAAAGAGGTTCACTATGTGAAGTGAGTATTCCTATTGTCTTTTAATTGAAATTTTTGGAGTTGTCATGACATTTTAGCTTGACCCATTTCTTCTGGATATCCCTTTGTCCTTCGCCACTGATGGACAGAAATGGTTCATGACATAAATGCCTGTAGTAACAGTAACTGCTTTATCTGTGGCTTTCCCTCCCACTGCCTCATGTTTCCCCCAGGCCTGCATTTCTATTGTGATTGTTTTCACCCAGGCTGTCCTTTCTCTTTCCTTATTTGCTAGATCAAATATTTTCCAGTCTTACCTACTTACATGTTCCCATTGGAGAATAATGTTGCAATTATGACATATCACTTTTTCCTTGTCTAAGGCGATGTGTTCCTATTACTGCTTTCATTAATTTTCATTATAGTTCATTTTTCTTATCATTCTTGGTTGATGTCACTGCTGTCTGGGAAAACGCAAAGGTAGATGATCAGTTGACTATAGCCTAGCAGTTCATTGGTTGAGCAAACACATAGCCTGTCCTTGTAGGTTGTCAGTCCTATCTGATTAACTCTGTATTTTATATTATTGTAGTCTCAAGGCTGTATCCTTACTAAGAGCCATGCCAATTTTTAAAAATTATATTTTTGAGTTTTTGCGAACCTTCCACATTACACTTAAATTACCTTGCCTCAAATTTTTTAAAATACATGTTTATTGAAATTTAAAGTAAGTGAGAACACTAAAATTGGCAAGTTGAATTTTCTTTACTTTCATTTGTGGTTTCAAAATTGTCCAGTTTTGATGTTGTGGGACAAGTACCTCAAAGTAAGCAAATTTAATTTTCCTGATTTTAATTTGTGGTTTGAAAATTTTCCACAAGTTTTGATTATCTTACGTGTTGATATTGTATTACGAACACTTATATGTTGTATTATTTGACAGGGAGTCATTAATCTAATAAAAAAAAAATCCTAATGATTCCATTAGTGCAGAGTAAAAAGTAAAGTACCCCCCGTCACGCCAAGTGGCGTATAGGGAAATATGGTGTTAGTGACCCTATATTTTACAGACCTTCAGCACATGATTTTTGGGGTAATGTGGTCGGTATTACGCCCGTGCTGCTTTACTTTCCCAGAAAAAAATCCGGTACCCATTTAAGGCTGGGTGAACCCGGAGCCGTCGGTTGGGATCGAACCCTACCCCTTGTCCGTAGTAGTCCAGTTCACTAACCACTGAGCTATCGCGGCTCCCACTAATTTTTAGGGAATTAGTAAAACCCAGGTGTCCTCGCCAGGGAACGAACCCCGGCTGTTGCCGTGGTAAGCCAACCGCCTATCGATTGCGCTAACCGGACACCCCATTAGTGCAGAACATACAAAATATGTTCATGATAGTTGTTTTTTCTATCCTGTTTTTCATTAATTAATTTTGTGTGTGTGCATGGGACTGTGTGATATAAAAATAAAATGTTAAGTAAGCAAGAGAACTCTATAGCCTCATTGAATCACTATTTTACAAAGGTAAACAAGAGGTAAAAACAGCCTAGGAAATTTGATGTACCTGTTATATATGTTATTTAGATATATACATGTTATATAGAGAACAGGTTATTTGGTTATGGAAGGCCCAGGTATCATTGCAAACAAATTAAAATCCATAATTGCTCAACCGCCCGTGCCATCGTAATCATTCGAATTAATATCTCATCTCCCAAACAAATGAAAGGTAACTGTAGTCCCCATCATTGCAGTCTCAGCACACGCCAAAAGACATAAGGCGAAACTGCGCAGAAAGTGAACAAAGCCAACTGTTCCCTGTCATACGATAACATCATTCATCGTAAACAATTGGAATATCGAAACATGATCAAAACAGATGAGACGCACAGAGCACTTAACTCAGTAGCTCCTGCAACAAGCTGGACTTGGAATATGAGGAAACTGCAACAAGGAACATTTTTCATGTTCCCGCCGCCTATCCAATGTGCCATACAAGTTAGCATAAGCAATCATGTCCTTCCACAATTTGCTATTCACAGTGTATCATATGATTTCTGTTGTTGACTGTTTTCCATGCCATGACACCAAGCTATCTAGTATCTTCTATCTTTATTGCCTACGATCTCTATCCTTCTATCTTGCCAGTCGTAACCAAGTATTCCAACTTTCCTCTTCTCATGATGTGCCTGAAAAATGTTGATTGTTTCTTTCTATTTTTTAGGAGCTCGTTTTTTGTGTTGGCCTCTTTGAGAATTTCCTCATTGGTCCTTCTAGCTGTCCAGGGAACTTTCAACATTCTTCTGAGAAATCCCATCTATATAACCTCTAATTGTCTTTTCAATTGTTTTGTCTATTGTCCATGATTCATTTCCATAAGTCAGAATTGACTCGATATAGCTCTGCTGAACTCTCTTCTCACTTTTATTGACACAGTCTTGTTGCACAAGACATTTTTAATTTTCTGAAATGCTATTTTTTTTGGTGGGGACTTGTTGGTCTCGAGGTGAGACACTGGCCTTGAGACAGAAAGGTTGTGGATTCAAATCCCAGCTGAATCTGTTGGGATTTTTATTTACGAATTCTCTCTGAGGCAACCAACCCAGGTCTCAGCAGCAAGGCCCAGCTTCTTCAAACATTAATTACTCATGGATGGACAAAAATATGAGTACCTCCGAGGACGGAGTTATCTGCCTGTGCGGCCAGGGACCCCAGTGCACATGGCTGCCAGGGAAAAATGGATTAACACACAAAATTAAGTTCCTAGTCTCTAGGGACTTTGTCAGAAGTAAAAAGCTGGCGAATGAAAAAATAAAATGCTATTTTGGCTTGAGCTATTCTGCTTTTTATTTCTGTGTTGCATCTTCCATCTGATATTACTGTGCCCAAGTATTTGACTCTGCCTATGGATGGCCTACAGAGAGTTAAAAAGACAAGGATTTATAAATTTAGCCAAATCTAGCAACTGCTGAAGTTTTAAAGAGAACAGAAGTTTATGGCAAGCAGCGATATCTGTATCTTTTGGTCACCACATCTGTCTTTGGTATGGGTGGGTTTCTAATTGAACAATTTGTTACCAGACAGCCATATTTTTGCTTTTAACAAGTGCAGAGTGCACACATGACCTTCATGTTTCACTAGAAACGTGAAGGCTAGTTATTGGATCTCAATATCCAGAGACCAGGGGATGGTAAAACAAAGAAGAAATTACGAATTTGAAGAGAAAAATTCCCACTGTCTGTCTGTTGTGGGATTTGAACTGGTACCTTCTTGTCCAGAGGCCAGCATCTTAGCTCTAGACCACCCAGTCCTCCAGAACAAAAGTGAAGACTGAAGTTAGGATCTTTCAATTTCTACAGCAGTTAATCTGGGAGTTTAGACAAAAAGTTATCTCTTATTGTTGAAAGTCTGCTGTTGTTCAGAAATCCACAATAAAAAAAATAAGAAACAGAATCATCAAGATCACAAAAATAAAAGTGTAAATTTGATATCAAGAGCACGGGTAGGACTTGGATAGAGATAATTACAAACATAAATATATAATAATTAATATATTAAATATTGTGCAGGGCCGGAAGTAGAGCTGCAAAAAACATGTAAAATAAATATAAAATGGTATTAAGCCGCTAAACTAATAGCGAGAGAAGACAAACTACATTTCATACATTTATTTCATTACATATATTTATACTTTATAAAAAACTCAATAGAAATGGGAACAGGCAAATAATTGCGATGCTGCGGTGAAGCTGGTAGCAAGAGGCCAGTGGTGAGGAGTGTAGAACACTCCAAGGTATGAAGACAGCTTCACAAGGGAGGAACACAACACAATACTGACGTTTCGGCCAGGGGCCTTTTTCAGAGTTCAAGGACAACGAAAACAAACGATGAAACACAATTATCTATAAATATATGATCAGAAGAAGGGGATAGAAAAGAAAAAAGTAGGATGATGAAAAAATAAAAAAAAGAAAAGAGCTAAGATAAGAATATAGAAAGAATATGAGAATATATGTATAATTAAAATATAAAATACAGAATCACTTAGCTTGAACGACTGGTTAATCCGCCGGGAACCAAACGAAAGAATGACATTTCAATAGAAATGGTACTACTCTAAGAAAGTCCATTATGCCAGAGAGGGAACAGGTAGAATTAGATAAATTAGCCCAGCTAGACAAGTAAAACAACAAAAGAGATTGAGAGAAACTTAAAGGCTTTAGAATACAAATGCCTAAGAAGAAAACTGTGTACAATGGAATGAATCCAAGCCTAATATTGAGATAAAAATGGCTATGCAACCAACGATCTCATCTACAATTAGGAAAAGATGGGTAAAAGAAGACCAGTGTTTTACACTCCTCTAAAGACAGGACAGCCTATGGATAGAATAATAAGTTTACAACAAGACAGGAAAAGCATCATGAAAATATCTATTTAAAACTACAACTATATTCCCAATAAGGAATTGATTTTTGATAATGAAAAATTTCAAATGGGAAACGGGGAAAAGAGAATGACCTTGAGAAACACTGAGAAGAACTGTAACAAAAGAGGCAAGGTTGGTAAGCATACACTCACTCTCTATAATCAAACAGCTTGCCCAGAAAAGAGACAATTAGCGGGAGACTCTACGAGAGCCCTTTATGTTGTCTAACGTCACTAGAAGGATCAAGAACAGAGACAATTAGTGGGAGACTCTACGAGAGCCCTACGTGTTGTCTAATGGCACTGGAAGGATCAAAAACAGAGATAATTAGCGGGAGACTCTACGAGAGAACAGGTAGTTGAATTGATAGTCCTTTGAGCTCCAAGCCAGGAGAAAGAGGGTTTGAATACTGGTAGGGTCAAAAGTTTTTTCTATCAAGAGGAAAATAAAAACTCAGATCTTAACACCTCGTGACAACAGCACTGGACAAGTAGCCTTTGTTCTCTGGTTCATTACTGCCCCAGAAGACCCCAGTAATGGGAAAATGCTGTAAAGATAGTTTTTATATGTCATGAAGTTTTCTCCTGTGATCCATATTGTGGGAGGCATGAATTCTTCTCCTGTGATTCATATTGTGGGAGACATGAAGTTTTCTCCTGTGATCCATATTGTGGGAGGCATGAATTCTTCTCCTGTGATCCATATTGTGGGAGGCATGAAGTTTTCTCCTGTGATTCATATTGTGGGAGGCATGAAGTTTTCTCCTGTGATCCATATTGTGGGAGGCATGAATTCTTCTCCTGTGATTCATATTGTGGGAGACATGAAGTTTTCTCCTGTGATCCATATTGTGGGAGGCATGAATTCTTCTCCTGTGATTCATATTGTGGGAGACATGAAGTCTTCTCCTGTGATCCATATTGTGGGAGACATGAAGTCTTCTCCTGTGATCCATATTGTGGGAGACATGAAGTTTTCTCCTGTGATCCATATTGTGGGAGGCATGAAGTTTTCTCCTGTGATCCATATTGTGGGAGACATGAAGTTTTCTCCTGTGATCCATATTGTGGGAGACATGAAGTTTTCTCCTGTGATCCATATTGTGGGAGGCATGAAGTTTTCTCCTGTGATCCATATTGTGGGAGACATGAAGTTTTCTCCTGTGATCCATATTGTGGGAGGCATGAAGTTTTCTCCTGTGATCCATATTGTGGGAGACATGAAGTTTTCTCCTGTGATCCATATTGTGGGAGACATGAAGTCTTCTCCTGTGATCCATATTGTGGGAGACATGAATTCTTCTCCTGTGATCCATATTGTGGGAGACATGAAGTTTTCTCCTGTGATTCATATTGTGGGAGACATGAATTCTTCTCCTGTGATTCATATTGTGGGAGGCATGAAGTCTTCTCCTGTGATCCATATTGTGGGAGACATGAAGTTTTCTCCTGTGATCCATATTGTGGGAGACATGAAGTTTTCTCCTGTGATCCATATTGTGGGAGACATGAAGTTTTCTCCTGTGATCCATATTGTGGGAGACATGAAGTCTTCTCCTGTGATCCATATTGTGGGAGACATGAAGTTTTCTCCTGTGATCCATATTGTGGGAGGCATGAAGTCTTCTCCTGTGATCCATATTGTGGGAGACATGAAGTTTTCTCCTGTGATCCATATTGTGGGAGACATGAAGTTTTCTCCTGTGATCCATATTGTGGGAGACATGAAGTCTTCTCCTGTGATCCATATTGTGGGAGACATGAAGTTTTCTCCTGTGATCCATATTGTGGGAGGCATGAAGTCTTCTCCTGTGATCCATATTGTGGGAGACATGAAGTTTTCTCCTGTGATCCATATTTTGGGAGACATGAAGTCTTCTCCTGTGATCCATATTGTGGGAGACATGAAGTCTTCTCCTGTGATCCATATTGTGGGAGACATGAATTCTTCTCCTGTGATCCATATTGTGGGAGACATGAAGTCTTCTCCTGTGATCCATATTGTGGGAGACATGAAGTTTTCTCCTGTGATCCATATTGTGGGAGGCATGAAGTTTTCTCCTGTGATCCATATTGTGGGAGACATGAAGTTTTCTCCTGTGATCCATATTGTGGGAGACATGAAGTCTTCTCCTGTGATCCATATTGTGGGAGACATGAATTCTTCTCCTGTGATCCATATTGTGGGAGACATGAAGTTTTCTCCTGTGATTCATATTGTGGGAGACATGAATTCTTCTCCTGTGATTCATATTGTGGGAGGCATGAAGTCTTCTCCTGTGATCCATATTGTGGGAGACATGAAGTTTTCTCCTGTGATCCATATTGTGGGAGACATGAAGTTTTCTCCTGTGATTCATATTGTGGGAGACATGAATTCTTCTCCTGTGATTCATATTGTGGGAGACATGAATTCTTCTCCTGTGATTCATATTGTGGGAGACATGAATTCTTCTCCTGTGATTCATATTGTGGGAGACATGAAGTCTTCTCCTGTGATCCATATTGTGGGAGACATGAAGTCTTCTCCTGTGATTCATATTGTGGGAGACATGAAGTTTTCTCCTGTGATTCATATTGTGGGAGACATGAATTCTTCTCCTGTGATCCATATTGTGGGAGACATGAAGTTTTCTCCTGTGATTCATATTGTGGGAGACATGAAGTCTTCTCCTGTGATCCATATTGTGGGAGACATGAAGTTTTCTCCTGTGATTCATATTGTGGGAGACATGAAGTTTTCTCCTGTGATCCATATTGTGGGAGACATGAAGTTTTCTCCTGTGATCCATATTGTGGGAGACATGAAGTCTTCTCCTGTGATCCATATTGTGGGAGGCATGAAGTTTTCTCCTGTGATTCATATTGTGGGAGGCATGAAGTTTTCTCCTGTGATCCATATTGTGGGAGACATGAAGTCTTCTCCTGTGATTCATATTGTGGGAGGCATGAAGTTTTCTCCTGTGATCCATATTGTGGGAGACATGAAGTCTTCTCCTGTGATCCATATTGTGGGAGACATGAAGTCTTCTCCTGTGATTCATATTGTGGGAGGCATGAAGTTTTCTCCTGTGATTCATATTGTGGGAGACATGAAGTCTTCTCCTGTGATCCATATTGTGGGAGACATGAAGTCTTCTCCTGTGATTCATATTGTGGGAGACATGAAGTCTTCTCCTGTGATCCATATTGTGGGAGACATGAAGTTTTCTCCTGTGATTCATATTGTGGGAGACATGAAGTTTTCTCCTGTGATTCATATTGTGGGAGACATGAAGTCTTCTCCTGTGATTCATATTGTGGGAGACATGAATTCTTCTCCTGTGATCCATATTGTGGGAGACATGAAGTTTTCTCCTGTGATCCATATTGTGGGAGACATGAAGTTTTCTCCTGTGATTCATATTGTGGGAGGCATGAAGTCTTCTCCTGTGATTCATATTGTGGGAGACATGAAGTCTTCTCCTGTGATTCATATTGTGGGAGGCATGAAGTCTTCTCCTGTGATTCATATTGTGGGAGACATGAAGTCTTCTCCTGTGATCCATATTGTGGGAGACATGAAGTCTTCTCCTGTGATCCATATTGTGGGAGACGTGAATTCTTCTCCTGTGATCCATATTGTGGGAGACATGAAGATTTCTCCTGTGATCCATATGTGGGAGATATGAAGTTTTCTCCTGTGATCCATGTTGAGGGGATCCAAACTTTTCTTTTCTGATCTGCATTGTGGGAAGTTTAAATCCAAATTTTTGTGTCATCTTGAATTATGTGAACCAATATTGTTGCAGTGTCATATTTTGGTAACATTAATTAGAAGGTTCTGAGTATAACAACAATCAAATGCTGAAATGAACTTTTTTTTTTCCCTCACAATGTTTTAAGCCCATTACTTATGTCAACAGATCCAGTCCTACTACAGAATGTGGAAGGCACGTAAAGCATACAGGGACAGACTCAAATACTTTAAGGATCATGTGAGTTGATTTTTGTTCTGGTATCCAAATATTTTATTTAGTAAGACAGGAGTTTGTGTTAAAGTGACCTGCAGTTGCCACAGTAGGGTTGACAACTCAGAACTGGCCAAAGGCCTCACTTTACTTCTCTCCCTCTTGGTCACTCCAGTAACATCTTGTGTCAAAGAAGGATAACCAGTGTAGTGAAGCTCTTTAGTTTCTACAGTAGTTTGTAAAGAAAACCTAATATTGCAGCACCTCATGGATGGACTAGAATCAGCTTCTACAGTAGAAATCATGAGACCCATTGCAGCATGCTACATCACCTTTCAATTTCAAGGTCTAAGATATAATGTCTTACTTCGATTCTTTGGCTTTAAGATCCTCATTGCATTTAAGTAAGATGTTATGTGTCTTCTGTAATTTTGTTGTATGATTAATGGTAGCTTACTATTTTGCTTTGAATATTGTAAACTTTTATTTTTAAAGAAAGGTATGATACTTGACATTTATTTAAACCATTTTTCTCCAACAGGAAGATTCAATTATCAAGATCCAAGCTTTCTTCCGTTCCAATTTAGCCAGACAAGACTACAAAGCCTTGAGTAAGCTAGCACTAATTTCTTTGGAACAGATTACTCTCTCACTTCATTTCCCACCACTCATCTTTGTTTATGCTCAAAACCTCAAATGAATTCAATTACAAATGAGTGGGTATTCTCTATACAGTCAAACAATGTAAATTTATGTAATTGTTGATGACAATATATAAAAAAAACTAATTAAAAATTATAACTTGTCAATTAAATCAATATAGTTCAGTCTCTTGATCTCATTTTGTGAAGGAAAAATAATACCATTGCCTTTGATATTATTTTTCATACATTTTCCACATACCTGAGGCATGTGTCTTCTCAATCACTTTATAGTTACTCAGAATGTAGATCTTAATTATAAGCGCAGACTGATATATTGGCATCCAGAATTCATGTAACTAGGAACAAGAACACCTTCAACTATCACATCTGTTCCTCCCAGTTGTGATGGACTGGCTTATTGGGTTTGTATGAACCTAAACACTGTGTAAATAGTCATTTTCCTACATAATATTTTCTACATTTACCAATCACTTACACTAAAAAAAATATTTCCACAATTAATTTGACGGTAGTAAAGCATAACGCTCCAACTGCATACAAATTTGACATATGTAAGAAGTGTAGTTAAACTTAAGCAGTTTTTGAGTTGGGAAATTCATTGACAATTTATTCATATCATTGACAAATTATTTCCCCATTGAGTACCCTTCAGTGTTATTTTTGCTTTATCTGAATGTTAACAATTGTAATAGCATGATTGCATTAATTTTGATCAATTTGTCAACAGCAACTGATGAGAACCCTTCACTTGCTGTGGTTAGAAAGTTTGTCCACCTTCTTGATGCTAGCGATAATGACTATGCAGAGGAGCTAGGTATATTTTATTTTTGTTCTTAATTTAATTTCTGGATAATCAAGTGAATTGTTTGCAATAAGTTGTTAGAATTTTAGCTATCATATTTAAAGGTACTACATTATAGCCTTCAGTTTTAATTTTACAATATCATTCAGGAGTGCATACAAAGGTCTATCATATTTAAAGGTACTTCATTATAGCCTTCAGTTTTAATTTTACAATATCATTCAGGAGTGCATACAAAGGTCTATCATATTTAAAGGTACTACATTATAGCCTTCAGTATTAATTTTACAATATCATTCAGGAGTGCATACAAAGGTCTATCATATTTAAAGGTACTACATTATAGCCTTCAGTTTTAATTTTGCAATATCATTCAGGAGTGCATACAAAGGTCTATCATATTTAAAGGTACTACATTATAGCCTTCAGTTTTAATTTTGCAATATCATTCAGGAGTGCATACAAAGGTCTACATTTTTATATGCAGAGTTGGGTTAATCCTGCGTGAGGATATGAATAAAGAGTTGTGATGGCAATTGGAAGTGTGTGTATATATGCTTGTGGAAAACAAAAATTATCCAATATACTGAGCTTTGTGGTATTGAAACTATTGTATACTTTATAGGAGCAAACTACACAATCTTTGGTGTTTGTATATGTTAAAGATGTTTGAATTTGCTTTTTGAAACAGAGCTTCAGAAACTCAGACAGCAAGTTGTTGCTGAGATCCGCTCCAATCAACATCTAGAACAGGACTTGGACCAGATGGACATCAAGATTGGTTTGCTAATCAAAAACAGAATCACACTCCAGGTATGTTTCTCAGAATTCATAGAAATAGAAAACATTGTCCTAGTTACAAGTGAGAAAAAACATAGATAATCCATGTTCATTTAAGATTTTTAAGACACTGGTGGTCTAGAGTTAACCCTGGACATGAATGTCCTGTGTTTGAATCCTGCCTGAGGTGCTTGGAATTTTTACTTTTATATCCATGGTTTCTTCTTGACTTTATAATTCTCCTGGTATCTAGGTAGTGATATCTATGTCTAACCTTCAGGGATAATAGCAAAAAATAGGAGGTGCCATTTGCATGGAAAATAAACTTTAGAATTTAAAAGTCGAAAAGAGTGGGTTAAAAAAAAATTGCTGTTGCCCAGACAAAACTGTGAATAAAAATGTACTCATTCCGAAGATGGATATCATGGCTTTGTCATAAACTAATGACACAATAGATCCACACCTATTTAACAGGTGAACACTAGGAAGAAGAAAGTAAGATTTTCCAGGTTTAACAAAATTTTTTTTGTACACACTTTTTTGATTGATCCACAAATGTTCATGAGTTTGTTGTTTTATTCTCTATAAGGTGTTCTACCCATTTTGCTGTTTAGTAGAATTATTCTTATAACATATAATGTGCTGATCAATAGGTTGTTATATCAACAGTTTCATAACATATCTAATGCTCTAGAATGTACTTTATTATTCCTTTAAATTGTGTATATATTTAGAGTTTATTAGATTCTATTCATCCACTTTACTCAACCTATTTAATTTGAAGTGTTACGAAATTGTACAATATGAAATCAAATGCTGATAAATTAAAACTGAATATTTAATAATCTAGATATGTTCATTTTTGTGTAGGATGTGGTGACCCACAACAAGAAATTAGCTAAACGTGGAGAGGAGACTCAGCGTGGTGGCCTCAAGGCTCTTAGCAGAGAAAATCATGAAAGGCTAGAGACATACCAACATCTATTCTACCTTTTGCAAACCTGCCCTAACTACTTGGCCAAACTGATCTTTGAGATGCCACAGGTGCGCACAACCAAGTTTATGGAAGCTGTCATCTATTCCTTGTTCAATTATGGTGCTAATCAGCGAGAAGAATACCTGCTGACCAAACTTTTCCAGACTGCTCTTGAGGAAGAGATAAAGTGAGTACTAGTTAGAGAAGTGAAATCAAGGATCTCATGACAGCCATAGATTGGAATACATAATTGAGATTAATCATACATTTCTGGGAATAGTAATACAATTATTTGTCAGCTAACCCTTAGATCAGCACATTTGAGGGAAAGCTGTGTGTTGATAGTTACAACTTGTGGACATGGGAGGAAGGCTGAGATATGTCTTTGCTATGATACATTTTCTGAAGAAGGCCGCAAGTAGGCCGAAGCGTCATTATTTTGTTTGTGTTCCTTTTTTGTCAAACTGTCACCATACCTTGTAGGAGTGCACACCCCACTACTGGCTCCTTTACTATGATAGTTTGTAAATTTAAAGTTATGAATTATAATGGATTTGGGAATAGAATTGTCCGATAACTAGAGATAAGAAAGGGGTGAACAATCCTTGTTAAATACACTGTTTGCTTCCAAGAGGGCACGCAACGAAACATGTCTCATGTCCAACAACTCGTATGAAAAAAAATCTCTGTCAGCCAGATCTCCCACTTCTTCTCTTGTCATGTTCAGGGTCCCCTTGAAACCACCTTCTTCTTGGTCTGGCCCTGATGCATTGCCTAGTAACCATGCCTTCCATTGTTGTTCATTCCAGCATGGTGTTATCTGACGTGGCCCTAGTATTTTAATTTCCTCTGTAGAATGGTATTTATAACCCAGTTCTTTTTAATTAACAAATCTTTTAATGCATCTTAATTGCTTTTTTTTCATTATCAAAGGTATTTTAAGGAGAATTTTTCTGTAGCATTTAAAAAAAAAAAAAATGAATCTAACGTCTTAGCTAGTTTTTAAATTCAGTTAAACTGTAATCTCAGAGGTAAAATCTAGAGTATATGAAAAGTGTTCTCTGCCAACCTGTTTTATCTTGACTTACAGGTTAGGCAGTAAGACTAATAATTTCTTAGAGTAATACTTTGAACTGAGTTCTCCACACTGGAAGAATTACAATATGCAGTTGAATCACATTACTTACCTTCCACCAGCAAAGATTTAGCATAATAATTGAACATACAATCTTGTGCTAAATATAAGAAATCTGACAACACTCGAAATAGAGTAGCAATAATTAGAAGCAACAAATATATTCATATACAAAGGATAGATCTACAAAGCTTAGATAGTACTAATTAGGGAAGCTACAATGGATATCAATAGAAGGATGAGTAAGTGCTATAATAGCTTTTACCAATCTAAACAATATTTCGAGATCATCCAAGTTCCATGGTAATAATGTTGAGTTAAACTGATTATTAATGACATTTCTTACACTGACCACGATTTATCAGTGAACCATACCACTGTTATGACATAATCAAATTGAATTTCTGCCTCCTGAGATTTATTTCATAATTCACCATATTCAGTGTATAACCATGATAATTTCTGTATTACCTCTTGAATGAACCAATTGGTACATAAAATATGTACAACCAATGAGTTATAATGTACGACGACAAAGTACTTCATCATATTTGGCTACAGCATAATAACCACTTTCTAATAATATAACAAATAACAGTATACATAAATTTCTTATATTTAAAATATTACTAAGAATTTTTATTTCATACTCCTTCAAACTTATCTAGAAACGCATATTTATTTCTTCAAAACAACACATTTAAATGAAATTTAAAAATTCTTTATTAATTTTCACTGAATCCTGGATATTTTGGTACAAGCAAAGTCATTATGCCAGGGCAACTCAAAACTTGTGATCACAACTGTGTCTTGCAGCCCCATATTTTAAATAATATATTTGGTTCTTGTTTTCCTTCTTGTTCTAACCAGGAGAATGTAAGTATAGACTTGCATGCTGTTTGTCTTATATTGGTTGGTTGGTTTTGATCCTGACTCTTTTTTTAATTTTTTTTTGTAAAAGTAGTCAACTCTTTTTGGTTGGTTAAGTTGTGGGGTTCTATATCCTTCATTGTAGTAGTTTATTAAGAGTAGAAGTATATTTAATTAACACTTGGTAAAACTCAAACTAAATATGTATAAGTAGGGGGGTCATTGCTCTGGGATTGCTTTTTTTTACATTAAGAAGTATCTAGTTTGAATTTCTTGTGGAGCAATACATTTTTCCTTGTTAGATGAGATCAAGTACCTAGCCTGAGGGTGAAGATGCTCACTAGTAACAGCTAGAAGCTGTCAGTGACCCACAGTACACACATATTTGTCAAACAAGATCAAAACATTATTCCACCTTCTAGTGGTGCTCCAAGAAACGACTATCCAGCCTAGTCCAGCAAATAGGGTTTGAGGAGAAACAGCAACCCTGTACTCACAAATATCAACGCTGAAGTTTAGATGTGTTGAGCCTACAAGTACAAATATCGGAGTTCTACTGCAAACAACAGCAACTCTCTGCCAATTTAACGTCCTTTTAAGGGCAGATGACTATTCATTGCCTAGTAGTTGCTGGGTGAATGTGAGAAGGAAAGAATATTTAGTGTTAATGGAAGTGGATATTATAGATCGGAATATGTGTTAGCACTCGGAAAAATTGACAGACAAACAACAGAAAAAAACGAAGAACAATATATGGTCCGAAGCGATCTCGAACCCGTACTCAGTGGCACCGCGCCTTGCCACGAGAAGCCGAACGCTTGGCACACTACCACGCAGCCAACTAAAAAATTGGCTATTGTAGCAGTGTCTTACACGAAGGCGTACTCAATGACTATAGCATAGGGTAACGATCACAGACCGGAAATAAATTGTATATTTGTACTTTCCTATTAGCTTATTATTAACTTAGTTCCCCATATAATAATATTTATGTATTATTATTTGTACCCAGTATATAACCACTGGAAACTACTATTCGTGCTGTTTCGTCCAATAAATGTTTGTCTACAATACAAGTATTCAGCCCTACTGGGAGATACTTGCATTAATAGGAAAGTACAAATATACAATTTATTTCCGGTCTGTGATCGTTACCCTATGCTATAGTCATTGAGTACGCCTTCGTGTAAGACACTGCTACAATAGCCAATTTTTTAGTTGGCTGCGTGGCAGTGTGCCAAGCGTTCGGCTTCTCATGGCAAGGCGCGGTGCCACTGAGTACGGGTTCGATCCCGCTTCGGACCATATATTGTTCTTCGTTTTTTTTCTGTTGTTGTTTGTCTGTCAATTTTTCCGAGTGCTAACACATACTCCTTTGTTCTATTATTCGATATTATAGATCCCTTGTTTATATTCATATAAACGAAGCCTTAGCATTTGAAAATTATAAAAAAAAAAAGAACGAATTATGCTGCTTCCTGGTGAAAAATAAATGAGAAACACTACACAGTTTCAACCATTAAAATTGGTAGTGACTGACTTTATGAAATTTCCATGGTAAGAAAAAATGTTTAGTTCTTCAAGTGATCACTGTAAACATTAGATACCAATTTTGCAGATGTGGGCTTGCATCACCTTTTAATTATAGATCGCCACTGCTACTTCATTTTACATGTTAACATAATGTTTTTAATCAAATTTCATGCTAAAATGTTTACTTTTCAGTTTAATATGGTACAGGTACAGTTAGGATTTCTGTAGTAGTTTAAATTTACCATTTGATAGCAGTTATGAGATTTTAAAATACAAATTTATTTATAAATAGCTCTACAAAACTTGTTTAAATATGCAATTTTTAAGTTGAGACTATCCTTTGAAATCGCTCAAAGTATAAAAATATCTACAGAATGCATTATCTTTAGCCATAATGCTTTTATTGTCCTCTCAGCAGAAAGTTGTGAATAGCAGAACAAGAATTTTTCCTCAGCAATAATTTATAATATGAGCATGATTTTCTGCCGATTATTGGATTTATAACTTAGATCTTAATTGTGTTGTTTCATTTGTCCGTTGTGCTGCATGTTACTGCAAGTAAGTGATGTGGGTATAGAGTGAATGCAAAATATTCTGATCTATTTTAGGCACACAGTAGGGCTTCCTCTATTACAAAACTCATTGAACTAGTAAAAAATATCATGAAGTCAGATGTATTGAGCCAAAGATAGAGCAACTTAGCTTGCTATAAACTATAACAACGTAACTGTCCTATTTTTAATGATGAAAATAATTGTAGGAAAAATACAAAGAAAAAGAATCAATAAAACTATAATAAATAAAATTTTCCACCAATACTTACAAATTTTTAAGCAAAATCTATAAATTTCTGTAGATATAACGTTCATTCAATATTTTATAAATATTTTGTTCTGTAGCAGACAAATTATGGAGTGCACTACATTTTGTAGTTGTTTACAACTTGTTTTTATCTAGATGCTGTACAGTTGAAATTACAAGACAAATTCAAATTTGCGAGTAAATTATGTTTGCATTGTGTCTAAGCATTCAAAACCTACATGAATGTCCAGTATTGAATAAATGTTGAAGCTACTCATAGTGTTTATTAATTTTAAAATATAGTAAATTATAACATAAAATACAAATGTTGGGCAATCAGATTGACCTATCTGAAAAGTTTATTTTCTCTTTTGCTGTTCAATTAGAGAGAGAGAGAGGGAGGGAGAGGGAGATCAAATCAGGCCCTCAAATGGAAGGGTACAATAAAAAACGGTCAAACTAGTGCAACACTAAACAGAACATTAAATTTAGAGGCAACAACAGCAGACATCAGCTCCCACGCTGAGATTGAACAACTCACCCAGAACAGGGTGGTGAGACGCAGTGCAGTTCCTGTGCACGGTCTGGCAGTTGAAAGATTGTCAGACACAAAAGTCTAGAATTTCTGCCTCTTGTGCCATCTTCGGCTCAAAAGGACAATAGATATATGCACATGTGTACAAAGACTCGATTATCCAGAATGAATGGAAAGTCCTGGATAACAAATATCCCAGTTAAACCATTATGTATATGAATCTGAAAGAGTAGGTTCATCATTTACAAAGTTAGCGCTTACTTAATTTATTACTGAAATAAGAGAGTAAACTCTTCTGCTTCATCTTTTCAAATTTTCTTGCCAGGTACTGTCTTTTTGGTGTTCTAAGTAATCAAAAGGAGCTTTGACGTTTTATCTAGTTCATGAAATGTTGAGGTTTTCATTGTTTTTCTTATAGACTTGCCTCCACTTCAACTCTCTGATGTTGCAGCAAATTCAATTAGCTTTTGTTTATTTCTAATGATGTCGCGTACAGTTTGGTCTCCTACAGTATATTCATTCATTAACGATTTCACTGTTTGACCATTGGCCCATAGATACAACACTACAGACAAAACTATATGGGCCACTGCAAGAATTACAAAAGACAGTAAAATTCATACAGGAAACGACATTGCTGATATAGACAATACTTCGAGTGAACGAAAGATAGATAGATAGACTGTTTGACCATTTTCAGATTTATTAATTATTTCGATTTTTTGAGTTATTGAAAGAGCTTCTCTTTTTGCTTCTACATTATGACCACAACACATTTTAAAAAGTTGTTAAACATTATTTAATAATGTCTTAAATATCATCCACACATGAGAGACGTTTTCTTGAATCTTAATCCAGAAATACACTGTAATCATGTTACGTGAGCTCATGTGCTATCATGTGAACTCACATCACAGCAACATTGTATTTCAATGTCCACATATACATGTATATAAGAAACATACTGTAGTCACATCAGTGACCTCAGATGTGATATGTACATATATACAATGATTTTATTTTCTGAAAATTCCATCTTTGGTCAGACGTGAGCTCACAGATATGTTTCTTTTTTATGATAAATTATTTAAAAATGGCAAAATGTTTTTTTTTTTTTTTAAATTTTTAAGCTTATGATGGTCTCTCAATAATTGAGTCTACTGTGTGTGTGTGTGTATATATATATATATATATATGACCATATATATTTGTGTGTGTGTGTGAGCGTGTGTGGGTTTTGTGTATACACAAAATAAAGAATGCTTAAATATACATATGCTCACACATTTATATTGACCCTAATTTGTCATATCAGATTAGTGCCAGTTGTCTAATTGAGCTAATTTCTACTTCTACTGCCATGTGATTTTATAATTGACACTGCCAATGTAGAATTTACCATGAATTGTTTGGGTTATATTTTCTTCTTATAGTTTGACATCTTTGATTTTGTCCTGGCGCTGCTGAGGCCCCCCAATTATGTAACTACCTAGTTGCAAGTTAGTTAAAGTTAAGTGATGAATAAACAAAAATTAATGCAAGAGAAATTTTAAAGACAATTGCTTAATTCTAATATTGATCATCGTTGTCTGATTAAAAACTGACGTTCATTTGTGTGCGAGTATTTACCTGCTTCTCTGAAATTCTCTTGAGTTCCGCAGTAACGGTTTCAATCTCTATTCTTATACTAGAGGTTATTGCAGAGTACAGCAGATTGATTTTTCCCTTGACTAGCCAAGAAATCACATCCTGACCTGTTAACTTGTAGCACAAACCTATTAGTATTTATAACATAATCCACAGAATTTCTTTTGTAACTGTTTGAAATTGCTATTATAACATATAATTTCTTATTCAGCATAACAATCTAAAGGTGGTGAATAAAGTATAGGAAATGTGTAAGTTATAATTAGAAATAATTATAAAGTTAAAAAAAATGGTGTTGGTATTTTTCAGTGTCTAATGGCACATTTTGTAATGGCTGATGTGGTTATATCACATCAGAGATCCTACTTTTCCAGAAAAAGAAAAGATCCAGGCAATGATTTTCAGAGGTTGTCAGACCTAAGACATGTTAGCTTCTCAAAAAATGTCACATCTAGGAATTGAACCTGGAACCTTTGGTCAGAAGTGACTGCACTAACCTCTTGGGGACTAGTTAAAGGCTTTCTTGAGTGTGTTAAGAGCACCTGTTTAAAAACAAATCTAATAATTTCACCTAAATGACTACATAAATGTTTTCATATCTGTCTGATTTTGTTTGTGCTTTTTTTCCCTTCTGTTTCTAAAACAGTTCAAAAGTTGACAAGATGACAGACATTGTAACTGGAAACCCATTAGTTGTCAAGATGATTGTGGGATTCAACAGGTTAGTTTGAAATCAGATTGTAGAATGAGTGGAAGTTAGAAGTGTTTGTCATGCATATTTGTCATAAACTTATTTTAAAATAGGATGATGAAATATTGAAGGATTAAACCTATATTATGATTCCATCGTAAAAATTACCACCTCAAAATACACTCTTCAAATTTGACAGTTTGCTGTAGACAAAATATCTCTACTTCCCCCTTCCTCTCTCTCTCTTTCTCTCTCTCTCTCTCTCCCCCTCCAAACAAGGTCAAACCAGCCTAGACCAGTCCAAACCAGTCTAAACCTGTCCAAACTAGTCTAAACCAGTCCAAACAAGCTCAAACCAGTTCAAACCAGTCTAGAACAGTCCAAACAAGTTCAAATCAGTCTAAACCAGTCTAAACTTATTATAGCCAGTCTAAACCCATCCAAACTAGTCTAAACCAGTTCAAACCAGAGTTCAAACTAATCTAAAACAGACCAAACAGGTCCAAACCAGTCTGAACCAGTCCAAACAAGTTCAAACAAATCTAAACCAGATCAAACTAGTCTAAACCAGTTCAAACCAGTCCAAACAATTCCAAACGAAACCAGTCCAAACGTCTAAACTAGCCCAAACCAGTCTAAACCTGTTCAAAGCGGTCTAAACCCGACCAAACCGGTTAAAACCAGTCTAAAACAGTTAAAACTAGTCTGAATAAGTTCAAACAAATCTAAACCAGTTAAAACCAGTCTGAATAAGTTCAAACAAATCTAAACCAGTTCAAACTAGTCTATACCAGGTCAAACCAATCTCTCTCTTTCTCTCTCTCCAAACAAGTTTAAACCAGTTCTAACCCACCCAAACCAGTCTAAACCAATTAAAACCAGTTCAAACCAGTTTAAACCAGTCTACACCAGTCCAAACAAGTTCAAAAACAGTTCAAACTAGTCCAAACCAGTCTCCCTCTCTCCCTCCCTCTCTGGTTTGGAATTCCAAGTGTAACATTTAAGTAGTAGTAATTTGTATGATGTTGTTGTGAAAACATGACCCACAAAGATAGGAATCATAATCTAGGGTTAATGAACAGATAACTGGATGGAAGAGTATAGTTGGAAGATGATATCTCTCTCTCTCTCTGCGATCAGGACTCAATCAGAGTAGGATTCCAGACTCTCACAAGAAGTCAGCTGTCAGGTTAAGTGTGTTGATCGCCCCCACAGACAGAACATCACAATTAGAGTCTGCCAGATCCACTCTGATTGAACACCCGTTAACGTTGCACTGTGTTCTGCGCCAGTGGCCCAGAGCATCTGATTTCAGCCAGCATTTTATTCAGGTTTGCATTCCTTAGCCTTTGATTGTCCCCAATTTTCCTGCAAGGCAGTAGATGATCTTTTCTGTAGGGGGATTCTGTCCTTAGATGGTCGGCCTTCCCAGGTTTACGAGCACCATCTGCCCGAGTCACTAGAGGTGACTAACACAGACATGCACACACAAAGATAGGAGATGTGACCAACACAGACATGCACACAGCGATACGAGGCATGACTAACTCTGACACACATCAAGATATGTGACACATGACTAACATAAACATGCACATAAAGATATGAGATATGACTGACATAGACATGCAAACACAAAAGAAGATGATATTAGTGAGAGCATTTTACAGACCTTTGTATTCCTGACATTAAAAGTGTGAATGTTTTTTGCTATCATGTCTTGAAGTGGTATTAATTTAATGCTGTTGTATATTTTAATAGAAACCAGCGAGGACAGAATGCGCTGAAGGAAATGTTGAATCCATTGATTACTAAAGTAATAGAAGATAAAAATCTCCGTATCAACACTAATCCAGTTGAAGTGTATAAAGCCTGGGTCAATCAAACAGAGTCTAAGACAGGCAAAACAAGGTAACCTAATCATTATGATCTCATAACCAGATGACTCCTCTGAGATTTTTTATGTTGCTAAATACCTTTTGATTATTTTTGTAAACATATTTCTATCTATCTATCTATTGTCCTTTCGAGCCGAAGACGGCACATAGGGAAGAACCACAATCTCAAAAACAGAAACCTTGCGTGCCAAAATGGCACATATTGCAGAGATCACTGCTCTAAAATCTATGGCACTGTTTCCATAACAATACTAAACATATTTGCTGATGGTTATTTGAGTTAATGCCATGGTATCAGCAACAGTTAAAGCTCCTAGGCTCAGGTTGGTGATATGGCGAGCTGCAATGACTTTCTTGATTTTTTGAGTTTGCTGGAGAAGTAGGAGCTTGTTCATCCCAAATGTACTACATCACTAGGTCTTCTAAATCACAGACCTCAGCACTCCTAGAACTGCAGTGATTCTCACCATGTTTGTCAGTCTGTTCTTGACACATTATGTTTATAGTGAGCCACTTAACTTACAGGTCAGCTTGCTGATATTTGTTGAATAAGTTTCTAATAGGCTAGTAGTTCTTTGTGTTGATGAAGTAAATAGTTCTTTTGTATCTGAAGATATAAAGATAGCTTACAGTTTCTAAAGAAGTTACTTTTTTCTTTTTGTATTGAATAAAAAGAAAACTAAAAAACTATTAGATTACATTTTGATAATGAATGTTGCTGTACATTTCACTTGTTGGACTGTACACATATTATATATTAATACACATATCTTTACATACGGAGCAGGGTAAAACCTCAACTTTTCCATATATGCTTAAATTATTAATGTTCTACATAATAAAAAAAAAAGTATTTTAATTGTTCCCTATTTAGTGACAAAAAATCTGGAGGAAATTCTCTCAAATGCTGCATGCAAAGCACTATATAAACTTCCGATTTCCTCTGATTAGTACCTAATTTTTTTTTTTTTTGATCCGTATACATAAAATAATATATCCCATCAATTTTCCCCTGAAGTTCCTTTTCAGCACCAGAACACTGTACTTCCATTCTATTTATTTGGCTTTCTCAAATAGGTTTTCCAATAGTTATCTGAAATACAATTTGGGTAAAGGTTTATATTTTTTCCACCATTACCTGTGACTCAAATGGTTCTCGTATATTATGGTATTTATGGATGTGTTCTGAGTGCAATGATAACCTACACATAACTCAATTTGACTCAGTTAAAACATTTTCACTACCTAAGTCTTCAATAGCAAAATTACTCTGCAAGCACCACAAGGTTACCCTGCAGTGGATCCATCTCACTGTGGAATACCAGGAAATGAGAGAGCTGATTAGCTGGCAAAGGAAGGTGCTACAGACACACAACCAGATGCACCAGTTACATACCATCATAAGAAACAGATTATCAAATCAATTAGAAGACCACAAGCCCCCAAATCAGGATGCCTTTTATAATATGAATAGATATGAACAAGTTATCATTATACGCCTCAGAACAGGACACAATCAACTCCGCAGTCACATGTATACAAAATTCAAGATTGGCACCTCAACTACATGTACATGTGGACGGGCGCCCCAGACTGCTGAACACATTCTTCAACACTGTACTGAATATAGTAGACTGAGGAAAATCCATTGGCCCATAGATACAACAATACAGAGAAAACTATATGGGCCACTGCAAGAATTACAAAAGACAGTAAAATTTATACAGGAAACGACATTGCAGATGTAGACAATATTTCAGGTCAACGAAAGATAGTTAGATAACATTTTTTTAAAAAACAAATATTTGTGCTTCATCTCTACATCTCTTGTTTGCTGGTTGATAATTTATGTGGAGATTCAGAAATAAAGGCAACATGGGGTTCTCATCACAAGGTATGCTGGTCAGATGTTTTTTTACCATCTATGATGTTAAAACTTGATACTTCCAGGCATGTCGTAAGGGGCGACTAAGGAGGTTGATCGATGGCTTGACAAGCTGTCATTGTAAAAAGTGTTGTTATGGAAACAGGGACATAGATTTTAGAAGCAGTGATCTCCGCAATATGTGCCACTTTGGCACGCAAGGTTTCTGTTTTTGAGATTGTGGTTCTGCCCTATGTGCCGTCTTCGGCTCGAAAGGACAATAGATAATGTTAAATAACCGTAGTTAACCTCAGTTAAAGAGTAGGTTATATATATAGAATGTGTTGAAATGATTATTGAAACACAATGAGAGTCAAGTTTGGTAATAACATTGACACTTTTTCAGTTCTCTACCCTATGATGTTTCAACTGAGCAGGCCCTGCAGCATGAAGAAGTGAAGATACAAATTGAGGAAACTATTAAGCGTCTGCAAGATGTCACTGATTTATTCCTGAATAAGATTCTCAGTTCTCTAGACAGCATTCCGTAAGTCAAGTTGTTAGGTATAATCATGCACTTGTGAAAACAAAAACTTTCTATTAATAGATCAGAGGTTGATTTTGGTTATCCTTGAAATTAGTGGAAGCCAAAAACTCTATTAGTAGTGCAGGGGTTGGTTTTGATTATCTTTGATATTAATGGAAACAAAAGCATAGCATTGCCTAGCATAGCATAGCATTGTATAGTGTAGTCTGCTGTAGTTAGGGTGAATATCTTGGTTACAGAATAGTGTAGAAGATGAGACATATTGCTGACCTGTGGGTTGAACTTTTGAACAGTTTTTCGACATACATGGGTGTTTTAGTGACAAGCAATAACACTTTTGTGTATCCATTGAGATGAGCAGGCTTATATATTGAACAGTAGTTATATTTAGTGTGATTTTTCTACATTCTGCATAATATTGATTTTTTTATAATTATGGAGTATTACTCATTTCATACGGTTGGCTTACCACGGCAACAGCCGGGGTTCGTACCCTGGCGAGGACACCTGGGTTTTACTAATTCCCTAAAAATTAGTAGGAGCCGCGATAGCTCAGTGGTTAGTGAACTGGACTACTACGGACAAGGGGTAGGGTTCGATCCCAACCGACGGCTCCGGGTTCACCCAGCCTTAAATGGGTACCGGATTTTTTCTGGGAAAGTAAAAGCAGCACGGGCGTAATACCGACCACATTACCCCAAAAATCATGTGCTGAAGGTCTGTAAAATATAGGGTCACTAACACCATATTTCCCTATACGCCACTCGGCGTGACGGGGGGGGGGGGGGGGGGGGGGGGGGGGGTACTTTTTTTTTTACTCATTTCATATGCTAGAATATATGTGTAAATTGTATGAAGAGTTCAAGCATATTTTGTTTTTGAATGGAGATGAAATTAAAAGCTGCAAAAAATTTATAGATGTATTAGTGCTGTAAGCAACTGCTTTGATTAGAAAATTTATAAAAATCTCTCTTCTTAGCCTTCACCCGCTAACTTGGCGCGGATGTGACGTGTCACTAGTTTACAGCATAGCCATAATATTTGCACCTTCAGGTACTACACATCCGTCTTTGACATGGATAGATTTGCTTAACAATTTGTACCAGGACAGTGGTCATTTTGGTCTTTTAGAATTTTAAATGCCAAGGGTTCTTTAGTGTGTGCGAGTGCACAATCCTGATTTTTTTGTTCCATTTTCCAAGAAGGCTGGACATAGGATCTCACTAACCCATAGATCAGGGGAGGGTAAACCCTTGAGGAAACCGCAGATTCAATTTTTTAAAAAAATCCACCACTTGTGTTGTGATTTGAACCTGGGAACTTCCTGCCTTGTGGCCAACATCTTACTTCTAGATCACACAGTCCCTACTATTATTGTGTTAGTAAAAAGTAAACTAACTGGTCTTGTTTGTGTACTTACTGTTGGTCATTATTGTTGTACATAACATACATTTTTCAATCACAAAATTTGTGTGATATCTTATTCACAAAGATGTAAGTCAAAAGTTAATTTATCTTATATCAAGCATGTTATGGTAGGCCCTGGTTTCACTGCAAAAGAATTAAAATCCATAATCGCTCAACCACCCATGCCAGTGGAATCATCCAAATTACTATCTCATCTCCCAAACAAAGAAAGGTAGTTGTAGTCCCCATCGTAGCAGTCTCAGCACACACCAAAAGACATAAGGTGGAACTGCACAGAAAGTGAACACAGCCATCTGTTCTCCATCAACAATATCATCATTCATCGCAAACAATCAGAATATTGAAACACGATCAAAACAGATGAAACGCACAGCTCACAGTGTGCACAGAGGACTTAACTCAGTAGCTCCTGCAACAAGCTGGACTTGGAATATGAGGAAACTGCAACAAGGAACACTTGCATGCTATATTTATTAGTAAGAAACAAAGCACAGTTTTAAAAAAATGTTTGATGTAGCTAGATCTTCAATTGTAAAATATTGTTACATAGTAAATGAGGCAAGAATAATTGTCAAAGAAAAGATTGTTATAGATCTGTTATACATCTATTAATTATAGCTGTGCTTGAGAATTGATTTAACAGTTATGTTCAAACCAGTTCACCTCATAGCAAGATTCTTGTTAATTCAGATATGGTATGAGGTACATGGCAAAAGTGATGAGACGGTGTTTGTTGAAGAAATTTCCAGATGCTGAGGAGAAAGAAGTTTTAAAGGTAATAATTGTGTTTGCCATGAAATGAATCATAAAGGCTACATTTTTAACCTTTTAATTGCTACATAATTGGGATATTTAACGTACATCAGACATCAGTTAATTTTTTTTTAGTAAATCAAGTGCTATGATGTAAGGTGCACACAAAATAACTTGTGAAATTGAGATCCTCAGTAAATGTTACACGTGGCCAAGAGCTTAAATAGTATATTGCGTGCTAATATTTCATATTTAGACTGCACATTAAAGCAAAATTAATTTATAGTTGCCTGTTTGTGTGTATTTTGAACAGCTCTCTCTCTTTGTTCTGCTAGATGTGTACCACTTTAATGCTCCATGATAAGTTCTCTTCAATTATTGCTACTGCAATCCTCCATAAGGATTGGTTGCTTTCTAACTCTCTTTTGGATGCTATAGTAAATAGACAATGGTTAAGCACACAAGAGATGACTTGGGTCAACAACAAAATCGTTTAAAACATTTTCAGATTACGTCTTTTAACTGTACTTGAGTTCAAATTAGGGTAATTCAAAGTACAAGGCTCCATTGTACCCTTAAATTGAATGTTTATCATTGAAAATTCAGATTATAATATGGATTCATTCTTGATCTAATAAGCTACCATTGAACTACTTGCAAATCCCAGCTCCACTGTGACCAACTGCTTTTGTAGGCAAATCGGCATAGTGTAACAGCAGTGATTAAGTTACTAAGCAAGTACAAGCAGGTGTTCAACACATGTTAAGGGACATAAAATGCTGCTTGTAGCTAGTGCTTGTATTCTGAGCGATGGATATGGATAAAAAATGGTTTGATTCCAGCAATTAAAGGGTTAAATGTAGACAATAATTGTAATATTGGTTTGTTACATACTTTGGTAGACATTGTTTAGAAATCTATGTCCTCCACTAAAACTTGATACTCATGAAGAATAAAGCATTTTTAGAAGTAGTAAAGCAGTTTTATATTTGTTCTTATAGCTGGCTGCAATTTTGTATCTTATCTCAAATTATCCTTCGTGCTAATTGTACAGGAAAGAATTACTTTATTTTAATATGATATCACATTTCTTTCTTAAATATAAGCTCTTTCTTTGTTCTTTAACTTTTCAGCAATATCCAATTCTTATTTTACCCATCATTACCTTATGTAATTTTTCTTTTTAAAGTAGTAAATACATTTTTCAGGAAAATTTTGTTGTCATAAATTTTTAACCACAACATTCTTTATTTGGTATTCACAGATTGTGGGCAATTTACTTTACTACAGATATATTAACTCTGCAATTGTTGCCCCTGATGCATTTGATATTGTTAATGTTGGAGCAGAGAAAGCACTCACAAGTGACCAAAGAAGAAATCTAGGTTCCATTGCTAAGATTCTGCAGTTTACTGCTTCAAACAAAGGAGTGAGTGGTTACATTGATTATTTCATCAGTTATTTGTGGTCACAGTTTTGTTGCTTTATGAATGCAAATATTAACATAATTAAAATGATATACTTTTATAATATAATTATGACTGAAGAATGTTTAAATTAATGCTATTAGTTTATTGCCTTAGCTACTATTTATTCATTTGTTTTGAATACATTGCAGTTTTGATTGATATGAATAATTTATTATCAACAGTACTATGAGCCCAATAAATTGTCTTAGATTAATTCTAGTGATGAATGATGACCATATCTACTTCATGGCATACATTTCTGTGTGCTGTCCAGATGTAGGAAAATAAGACATGGCTTAAGAATAATGCTGCAAGTCATAATTATATTATCTCTGTAGAATATTCTTAGCACAAAAAACTTACTATTGGTTATTTAGTACATTTTACTGAAATCTGTAAAAATTGACACTTGACCACGCTATTGGTGACGACTTTATTTTCATAATGGTTAACACCTAAATATTTAGCAAATTGTCAGTATGTTTTTATCTTGTTAACAACACTAGCTGAGACAGCATTATAGGTTGAAGAATAAAGTGAATAGATTTAACAACTAGTAGTCATTTAGAATATAATCAACAAGGCAAGAGGTGAATATTGGTGCAGCAGATTTACTGTAAGGCCTCCTTCTGTAGTTAGCATCTAATATGACAATTATCGAGCCACACACATAACAGTTTTAGTGAATGTTTCAAATAAGACTAGTTTCCAATCAAATAAAATATGGAACATAATCAAATCAAATAAACATCTGTAATGATGACAAATTATTTCAATTTTAAAAATGTATATTTTTGTTAAATGTAATGTGTCTGCTGTTTATTTTATAGTGATCTACGATTTGAAATTTTTGGGGGACTGGTTGGTCTCGAGGCAAGATGCCGGCCTCGAGACAGGGAGGTTGTGGGTTCAAATCCCGGCTACACCGGGTATGATTTCTCTCTGCGGCAACCACCCCTGGTCTCAGCAGCGAGGCCCGGCTTGAAACGTCAATTACTCATCAACGGTAAAAATTTTAGTACCTCCGAAGTCGGAGTTATCTGCCTGTGCGGCGAGAGACTCCTGTGCACACGGCTGCCAGGGAAAAATGGAATAACACGCAAAATTCAGTTCCTAGTCTCTAGGGACTTCGTCAGAGGTCAAAGCTGGCGAACAAAAAAAAAAAAAAAAGAAAGAAAAATTTTAAATTTGAATTCGTAAGAAAACAGAAGTAATGGTTATATCGAAGAAACAATCATCACCATCATGCAGCATAAAAATAAACAAGACAAATCTGTAACAAGTGCAACATGTCGAATACCTGGGCACAATAATAACATCAGATGGAAGATGCACCACAGAAATAAAAAGCAGAATAGCTTAAGCCAAAATAGCATTTCAGAAAATGAAAAATATCTTATGCAACAAATCTGTGTCTATAGAAGTGAGAAGGAGAGTTCATCGGTGCTATATAGAACCAGTTCTGACATATGGAAGCAAATCATGGACAGTAGACAAACAAATGGAAAGACGATTAGAATCCACAGAGATGGGATTTCTCAGAAGAGTGTTGAAGGGTCCCTGGACAGTTAAAAAGACAAATGAGGAAATTCTCAAAGAGGGAACTCCTAAAAAACATCAGAAAGAAACAATCAACATTTTTCGGGCACATCATGAGAAGAGGAAAGTTGGAATACTTGGTTACAACTGGCAAAATAAAAGGAAAGGGAGATCGTGGACGACAAAGAGAGAAAATACTGGATAGCTTAGTGTCATGGCATGGAAAACAGTCAACAACATAACTGATACTGTAGAAGGACATGATAGTCTACGCCAACTGGTATGGCACATGATGATGATGACTATTTGAAATAAATTGATGCATTGAAATCACTGCACACTATATAGTTTCTTGGTTGATTTGTGTTTCAGTTTGGTGGTGAGAGCTCTTACCTGGCAAGCATGAATGATTACATCAGGAATGCTCATGAGAAGTTTAAGTATGTATTTAACAAATCATTTCTTTATTGAGTCATTCTGTTGTTTCCTTTTTAAAATCCTTTTTTTTTTATATTTCATCCGAATAGAATTTAAGAATGCATCAGTAGCTTTTAACTTTATTTTTTTTTTTTTAAATTGATAAAACAAAGAACAAATATAAAGTCTAACTAAAGAGAAACAAACAAAAGACTAATTCATCTAAAATGCCACTGGACATAACAGCTTTAAATCAAAATGATGTTAAAAATACTAATACAATACAAGTAAAGAATACATATCAGAAGTGCTAGAAGAAGGGATTGAACAGCACAGAAGAGAAAATCCTGATGAAAATGTTACAGCCAAATGGCAATGCTTTAATAAAAGCATACAAGTAATTTGCAACACCTCCTAACCAAAAAGGAAAAGAACAAAAAAACAAAAATGGATAAGTGACACTATCTTCGGAAAAAATTGAAGAAAGAAGACAAGCGAAGAACTACTTATACAAGAAAATAGATTTTAAAAATATGCAAAATGTGCAAAAAGGCAAAAGAAGACTGGTTCACCCAAAGATGTCTAGAAATCGAAACTATGGAAAATAAACTAGATTTAAGAGGGATGCACACAGAAATAGAAAGAATGACTAGTAAAAAATAAAAAAGCCACAGGAAGTAGATGTATTGCAAACAAAAAAGGAAAATGCTAACAGGTAACAAAGATATAGTCAATTAGTGGCAGGAATATATAAAAGAATTATTTTATGATGAAAGGGAAAAGAAATCAATTATACAATGTATGTCAGGCTATAAAATCTTAAAATTGGAAGTAGAAAAAACTGTACAAACAATGAAAAAGGGAAAAGCTGCATGACCTGACAACAGGATACATAACAAATGAACCAAAAATATAAACTTTCTTTGCAGTGCCTAAATAGAATGGTGCAGTTGAATGCAGTGATTTTAGAACAATAAGCCTAATGAGCCATGTATAAAAATCATGCTAAAAGTTATACATGGAAGGATTCAGAATAACATCAATATGGAATTAGAAGAACAACAATTTGGATTCAGGAAAAACAGTGGGACAAAAGAAGCCATATTCTGCATGAGGCCATTAATCAAAAGGTACATAGACATAAACAAACCCATATATGCCTGCTTCATTGACTACACCAAAGCTTTTGATAGAACACACTATAAACAATGTACAGACTGCCTAAACGATGACACAGACATACAACTAATATGTAATTTATACTGGGAACAAACAGCATTAATAAAATATAACAAAGAGAACTCAACACCTTTTGATGTAATAAGAGGAGTAAGACAGGGATGCATCCTATCCCCAAGCTTGTTCAATCACTGAGGAAATTTTTAAAAACATCACAGAGATGCCAGTCCTAAACATTAATGGAAAGATAATCAATAACCTATGATATGCTGATGATGCTGTATTACTAACAGAAAATCCTAAAGATCTGCAACAAAGTCATAATGAAATAAACATGACAAGTAAAAAAATATGGATTAGATATGAATATCAAAAAGACTAAAACTATGATCATAAACAAAGATAATACTCAAAACCTATAATTAGATATCAAAATTGAGGAATAGACCTGGAGACAGCTAAAAGCTACATATACCTTGGGCATACTATAACCAATCAGTGGTGAAAAATGTATAACTGAAATAAACAAAAGAATAGGAATGGCAAAAAGTAATTTTAATGCCATGAAAAATATACTAAAATAAAAATAAATAACATCAGGGCTGAAACTAAGAATAGCAAAATGTTATATCTTCTCAACTTTCCTGTATGGTGCAGATACATAGACATCAGACAGAACAGAACAGAAAATTGAAGCCTTTGAAATGTGGATATATAGAAGAGTTGGAAGAATTGGATGGAAAGAAAAGAAAACAAATGAAGTCTTAAAACAACTAAAAGTGAAAAGAGAACTACTAAACACAATTCAAACAAGACAAATGAGATTTTTGGGCCATGTTAAAAGACACAGCAGCCAACTAAAAGTAATCTTGGAAGGGAAAATACAAGTTAAAAAGGCAGAGGTAGACCAAGGCTAACACGGACGAGTAACATCAAAAGATGGACAAGTCAGCCTATGACAACTTGCACTATCAAAGCAAGAGAGAGCAGAATGACGCTCCATGGTGGCCAACTTTTGATGTGGAAATGGCACTCGATGGTGATAAATTTTTAAATAAATTTAATTAAAATTAAAATTTTGATTTAAATTAAAAATAATAATAATTCATTTCCACTTCTAAAACTCCAGTTAAGTTGATCTTTTTTTTGTTCATTTCACCAAGCACTGTTGTCTTCTCTGCACTTTTATTTAACTGTTGGTTCCAATAAAATGTCTATTAAACTACTTTTTGTTGTTGTTTTCTGATGGTGTATCCTGTCTCTATTTTCTATCTTTAATTTCCAGCTTCATTGGTTGTGATCTCTTATATAACTCTATTTTTCTCTAATTGTTTTTTTTAATTATTCCTTGTTTTTTTCTTTCTCCTGTTTTCTTTTCTTTTAATCTGTGTGTTTGCATGCAAGTGAGTGAAGTTAGAGAGAATTTAATAAATGAAACAATTAACCTCATTTTAAGTTAACACTGTAATTTATTTATTGAGTTATTTGTGGGTTATCATCACCATTACACTTTGAACATTTCCAGAGTTGCTCAGATTCCCTCCTCAGCATGTTCTGTAGCATCCTGCGACAGATGACCTGAGTTCTGTATTGGTTGATAAGCCATCTTATGCACCCACTAAGCCTCTCGTTTCTGGCTGTACCAATCTGAATTCCCATTATAGTTATCTGATATATTATTATGTCCGTTATCAAATCATATTGTCATTCCATGTTTTGAAAAGCATAAATCTGGTGATGAAGACTTAGATATAAGAGTAGATATAATTTTATAAAGAAGTCTCACACCTTATGGGACTCATGTACATCGATCTAACCTACATTAACAAAAAATTCTTACCTTCCCTATTGTGATCAGGTTATGTCAAATATATTAAATAGACAAAAAGACCAAAATGAGACTGTGACTACAAAGATAGTAATAAATTTAAGAAAGAGGGGGACTGGTTGGTCTCGAGGCAAGATGCCGGCCTAGAGACAGAGAGGTTGTGGGTTCAAATCCCGGCTGCACTAAATGGGATTTTTATTAGTGATTTCTCTCTGCGGCAACCATCCCTGGTCTCAGCAGCGAGGCCCGGCTTGAAACGTCAATTACTCATGGATGGAAAAAAATATGAGTGCCCCCGAAGATGGAGTTATCTGCCTGTGCGGCGAGGGACCCCTGTACACATGGCTGCCAGGAAAAAAACGGATCAACACGCAAAATTCAGTTCCTAGTCTCTAGGGATTTCGTCAGAGGTCAAAGCTGGCAAACGCCCAAAAAAAAAAAATAAAAAAAATAAAAAAAAAGGAAGATTGTAAATGTATAATTGAGGAAATTCACTTAATAGTACCATAGAGACATTAATTAATCAATGTGGCCTGACCACAGTGACAGGGATAAAAGAATATAGCCACTATCACCTGCCATGCATGTCGTAAAAAGTCAACTAAAGAGGTTTTGTGAACAAAATCTATGTCAGTGCTACAGAGTTCTTTCATCTGAGCTGAAGCCATCTTCACTACTTTTGCTAGTGTGACATGCATGCTTCATGGTGGGGAGCCTAGTGTGACATGCATGCTTCATGGTGGTGAGCCTAGTGTGACATGCATGCTTCATGGTGGGGAGCCTAGTGTGACATGCATGCTTCATGGTGGGGAGCCTAGTGTGACATGCATGCTTCATGGTGGTGAGCCTAGTGTGACATGCATGCTTCATGGTGGGGAGCCTAGTGTGACATGCATGCTTCATGGTGGTGAGCCTAGTGTGACATGCATGCTTCATGGTGGGGAGCCTAGTGTGACATGCATGCTTCATGGTGGTGAGCCTAGTGTGACATGCATGCTTCATGGTGGTGAGCCTAGTGTGACATGCATGCTTCATGGTGGGGAGCCTAGTGTGACATGCATGCTTCATGGTGGTGAGCCTAGTGTGACATGCATGCTTCATGGTGGGGAGCCTAGTGTGACATGCATGCTTCATGGTGGGGAGCCTAGTGTGACATGCATGCTTCATGGTGGGGAGCCTAGTGTGACATGCATGCTTCATGGTGGGGAGCCTAGTGTGACATGCATGCTTCATGGTGGGGAGCCTAGTGTGACATGCATGCTTCATGGTGGTGAGCCTAGTGTGACATGCATGCTTCATGGTGGGGAGCCTAGTGTGACATGCATGCTTCATGGTGGGGAGCCTAGTGTGACATGCATGCTTCATGGTGGGGAGCCTAGTGTGACATGCATGCTTCATGGTGGGGAGCGTGCTGAAGAGGGGATTTGAGCACTATGGAGTTGTTCATTGTGCAATGAAGATGACCTTTTTACTAAACTAAGCTAAGATATTAAGAGAGAATAACCAACACATTGTAGTTATAGATCTTTTAAGTTATGTACTGATGGTGTATGTTATGTCAGGTACTGTTAGTTATAAAATGCATGCGCTTGTTTATTTAGGAAATACTGCGTGCAAGCTTGTGACGTTGAAGATCCTGAAGTTAGGTTTAATATTGACCAGTACAGTGACGTGACAATGATCGCCAAACCTGTTGTTTACATCAGTGTTGGAGAGATAGTTGATACTCATCAGGTAACATTTTTTGTGACTGAAATATTTAATCAATGGTTGCTAGAATACCTTAATGTATGGATACAAGAATACTTTAGTTAATGTGTGGATGCAAGAATATGGTAGTTAATGTATCAATGCAAGAAGACTTTAGTAATGAGTGGAAGTAGAATAGTTAATGTGTGGATGTTAGAATACTTTAGTTAAACTGTGGATATGGACTCTTTTGTCCACAAAAATCCATAATCACAATGGCAGCAAAGGAAACAAAACAAAATAAAAAACTAAGGGGCTTTATGCAAAATAATGAATGATAGCGCATGCATATAATAAAATTAGAAGTGTACTGATTTTCTTCATGTAATCAACTAAAACTTATTAACTTTTTGCCTTGATTGACACTTTAATTTTACTTTATCTGAAGCAAGATATTATATTTTATTTGGTTACCATTTGTGTATTAATACCCTTTCTCCCATTGAAACTTTTCCCCTCTTTTTTTCCCCTGCAGCTACTACTTCAGCATCAAGATATAATAGCCCCAGAAGCATCAGATCCTTTGCATGAGTTGTTAGAAGATCTTGGCGATGCACCTACTATTGATGAGCTGCTCGGTACTGAGTTGACAGGAGATGAGACTGCAAATCAAGCACTCAGAATGGAACTGGCCAAGACAGAAATTTCCCTCACACTTTCAAGTAAATTTGAGGTGCAGACAGATGACAAGGCTGACATGAAGTCATTATTAATCAGGTATTGTAACAATGGTGACATTGTTAAACATAACAGCAGTGAAGTATTATAAAATAGCAGTATTTATAAATTAGCCCTCTCACATAAGGCCAACACAAAAAGGGAGCTCCTAAAAAACATCAGAAAGAAACAATCAACATTCGCTGTAGATAAAGTCGTTAATTCGATGGCTTCGTTTCAGACGTTTGGGACGTTGGTAGCTAAGGACCTAACTTGTGCAAACGGATGGCATTGGCAAGGATCATTTTGAATCTATGAAGTGGGCTCATTGTGTGTTTAACTCAAAAGCATATGTGCTTTTTAACCAAAGACCTTTTTTGGGGGGGACTCAATGAAGATATCCCAGATGGAAGAATAAACTGTACTATTAGTCCCATAAATGATTCGCTTCCAGAGGTTTATGATGTAAACAAAGCAGTTTTGTCATTGCAAGTGAATAATGTCCACACCTATAATTGGTCAGGATTGTGTAGCAGCAGCAGCTTTATAGCGAACAAAGAAAACATAGGATTGTGCTGTTCTGAAACAGCTATGCCATGCTACCCTAGAATTGCCTTTAATGGGATTACTGTGACTACAAACCACTCTCCATGTGTGTGCCACATATTTACACCCCAGAAGGAAATACTGAATATAACAACATCATGTGCCGTCTGTGATATTAATGACCACAGACCAGGAGCCTCCAGTATGATTGATACAACTGTTGCACCAAGCATTTCATCAGCAGAGCCATATCTATGGAATGTTAATCTGACATTGTTCTTGAATGATATCCAAGTTAATGAGACATCAGAATCGTGTGGCGGCAGCTACAAGAAGGGAGCGGAGAACATCAAGTTCTGCTGCTATAAAGGAGACTTGCCTTGCTATCCCAGAATTGCCTTAAATGGGATCACTGTAGTTGAAAACTTCTCCTCTTGTGTAAACTACACATTCACATCTAAGAGTGAATCAGTGAAGGTCACAAAATCATATTCTCTCTGTGGTTTTACTAACTACAGGTCATGTGGCTTCTGTTGGATTGGAAATGATAACTTACCACCACTGTGTGTCTATATGTTTGGAATTGGAGTCATCAATGACGGCCTAACATCATCAAGTGCTATGACGATCATCATTTTCGGGAGGACGTGAACTCCCATGGTATATGGTGGATAGGCGGCAGGAACCATTGAAGGCTATGTCTGAAAAGTGTTCCTTCTTGCAGTTTCCTCATATTCCAAGTCCGGCTTGTTGCAGGAGCTACTGAGTTAAGTGCTCTGTGCACACCGTGAGCTGTGTGTCTCATCCGTTTTGATCCTGCTTCGATATCCCGCTTGTTTACGATGAATGATGATATCGTATGACGGGGAACAGTTGGCTGTGTTCACTTTCTGCGCGGTTTCGCCTTATGTCTTTTGGCGTGTGCTGAGACTGCTACGATGGGGACTACAGTTACCTTTCTTTGTTTGGGAGATGAATTAGTAATTCGGATGATTCCACTGGCACGGGCGGTTGAGCAATTATGGATTTTAATTCGTTTGCTGTGAAACCGAGGCCTTCCATAACCAATAATAACCAATCAACATTTTTCGGGCACATCATGAGAAGAGGAAAGTTGGAATACTTGGTTACAACTGGCAAAATACAAGGAAAGAGATATTGTGAACGACAAAGAGAGAAAATACTAGTTAGCTTGGCATCATAGCATGGAAAACAGCCAACAACAGAACTGATATGATGCACTGTAGATAGAAGATTAGAGAAGGACATTATCGCCTATGCCAACCGGTATGGCATATGATGATGATGATATATGAAATACAGGAGCTGTGATTGCTTAGTGGTTTGCAAACTGGACTAATAAGGACAAGAGGTCCTGTTCTGATCTTGATCTACTGCTTACAGGTTCACCCAACCTTAAATGGGTACCGGATTTTTTTTTCTGGGAAAGCAAAGCGGCACAGGTGTAATACCGACCACATTACCCCAAAAATCATGTGCTGAAGGTCTATAAAAATTATAGTCACTAACACCATAATTCCTATACGCCACTTGGTGTGACGGTGCTTTAAAAACTTTTTTCTATATATATGAAATACACACTGAAAATGTTTTGTATAAATGCAAAATATCTTGGCGTTTATTAAAAAAATTGTATTTGGCATATTTTCTTTGGAAATTGAAGTTCAAAGATTCAGTTTGCTGTTAGAAACTTATTTACTTTGTATTTCTTGACAACTCGTAATGCTGATCACTTCACCCTAAAATGTGCTGATGTCAAAAAAAATATTGACACTTTATCTTTCCTGTACTCCACAGAGCATGATGTATTCTTTCTTTCTTTTTGTTTGTTTGTTCCTTCCCTCCTTCCTTCCTTAATTACAGTGTATGTGTTTTTCTGTGAGAGTGCCAACTATCTTGTCAGCTGTCCTTTCATACTGCTATCACAATGTTACAAATAACTTATATTATGCTATTTTTGTTTATGCTGTTAACCCTAGATTACGATACCTATCTGTAACTCAGCCAGTTACTATACCGTAGTAAAAATTACCACTTAAATGTAACATTAAGTACTCTAAAAATGGTAAATCTATGCCGACCACATAGGATATCAAAAGCAAGAGGAGCTTTTGTTGCACTGGGAAACATATGGAAGTGCAAAGAAATTAGGTTAAATACAAAAATAAAAATGTTCAACTCCAATGTTAAGTCAGTCTTATTATATGGCTGTGAAACATGGAGAACAACAAAAGTGACAATCATGAAGATACAGAAATTCATTAATGGATGCTTACACAGAATAAAAGGATGGAAATGGCAGGACAAAATCACTAACATAGAATTATGGAAATGTACTAGTCAAATAGCAGTGGATAAAGAGATATAGCGAAGACGATGGCTCTGGATAGGGCACACACTGCAGAAGCCAACTGAGAGTATTATGCAACAGGCCCTTTTTTGGAACCCCCAGGGTGAAAGACAATGAGCAAGACCAAGAAATTCTTGGAGAAGATAGGCAGAAGCAGAGATGAAGATGATGGGGAAGACATGGAATGATCTTAAAAGAATGGCAAGAAACAGAACGACTTTGAAAAGTGTTTGTTGAAGACCTATGCTCCACAGGGAGCTGAAAGGTAGAAGAAGAAAGAAGATGACGATCACATAGAGTTATTCGCTGTGTTTCCCTAGTCACAAAGGGTTGCTTCAAGTTTGCTGATGACCAGGAAATTTCTGTGGTCACAGCAGGAAAAAAAAAATTTTGTTTTAAAATTTAAAATTTCTTGAAAATTAGATTTTTTTCCCCATGTATCTCACAATCAAAAAAAAAAACAGCAATGAAAAAATACACTCAGGGGTCACTGGAAGCGATAATTAGGAAGGTGCACAGAGGGGAGTAATGTTTGAACTCAGATAAATGTCAAATTTTGAGGAATTTGTGTTTTGATGCGGTAAATTTTACAAAGGTATCATAATCTAGGGTTAAGTGAATAATTAAGGTTTAATGTCAACATTTGTGCCATGCACTCTGTGAAGGTATGTGTAAATAATTGCTGTGGGACATATGTAGGTAACCTTGTGCTTGTGTTTATATACAAGGACAAAGCGAATGATTGTGGATGTGATTGCTTGCCAACCTGGTGAAAATCTAGTGGTGGTTTTGGATTCTCCCTGCAATCAGCAACAGGAAGAAATGCACCAAGCCATGGTGAAAAAAAGAGACATCATTGATAGGAAAGTTGCAGAGTCGCAAAAAGAAGCCAAAAAGCTTGTTCGGCATGCGTCCATTCTTGGAGACACAAGGTTGGTACACATACTCTTAAAATTAGCTTTATAGTAATAATAAAAAAAAAAAAATAGTTTGTAAATCCTTAACTCGCCAAATTGTTTTTAAAAAAATGGTATAAAAAGTAATTGTTGAGGCTAGAAGTGAAATTGGTGATATCAAATGTTGGTTTTGGTGTAAAATTGTTATTGCAGATATGCCAGGTAATCTATCTATATTGACCTTTCTAGCCGTAGCCGGCCCATAGGGCGTAAACCAAGATACTCCTCTTATCTGAGTTTTTGTTCTAGCAGTTTTCAATTCTTTTAAAGATGTTTTATCAAATCTCGCCATTTGTCTCTGTTCTGTGCAAGCAGCTCTATCTCATTGAGGGAGCCGATTCCTGCTGCTCTTGCCTCTCTCATCAATGTCCAGGTAATTACTAACTATAATATGTTTTGTGTGTATTTTTGCTTGTACATATCCACTTTAAATTGTTGATCTCAGAGCTTGATGAAAAGACATATATTGTAGATGTGAAGAGCCCTCAATTACATTTCACAGCTAGGACCAACTTTATGATGTTGCTATTACATAGCTGCTTACTATTGATGCTAACCATTATTGCATCTGATTTTTCTCAACCGCTGAGAGAAAGATTTACTGCTTTAAGCAAGAACATTTCAAATTCAAAGATACTGTACCACATTCAAACCTTCATGCAGCTTATCCAACACACATTTTCAATAAAAAAAGTTTTTGTTTTTGAGTATTAAATTCAATAAGTTACAGTACATGCATAAACTTGCAAATGTTCCAACATTTAATTTATGAGAATTTAAGATCACATTTTATCTAGTACTACTAGTAATGCCAATTTTAAAACTAAACTAATGCATATTGAATAATTAAATAGAATGCTGTACTGCATAACAGAGGTTAATAGACTGGCCATGTGAATAATTTAAATTTGAAACGTTTGCTAATGCCTATAAGGCAAAGGATTCAAAAATAGATGGTTAATAAATTTGTTAAAGGCAGATACAGAGTAATAAATCAAGAGAACTTATTAAAAAAAAACATTAATGAAAAACAGCTGATTTTCAAACCACTAGCATATTAATGCTTCAAATATCCTTACCTTTAAGATACCTTCAACAAATGCCACACTGGCTAACCAAGATGAAACCTGTTGCCAGATTGATACTGGCTTATATCGTGTGAGAAGATCTGAAGTGGTAATGTTCCTCCATTGTATGAATTCTTGGTAGCTGAGAGGTTACATTTGCCTGAGCCTGAAGGTTCTGAGTTCAAGCCCCAAGAAAAAGCAGCTTTTTAGTTAGTTTTTTTAAACATAATTTCCAGCTTCTTCACATAATTTTTGTTTTTATGATGTAAATGTTTTCTTTAAATATATTTAAAAAAAAAAGTAATAATAGTAACTTAATTAAGTTATTACCATTATCTATTAACTGTTCACATTTAGATGGCCTTTCAAATATAGCTGTGAACATTGTTAACTAAAGTAGGCCTAATATCAGTGTTGAGAAATGTGAAAGTTATGAAATTGTATGGTGACCAAAACAGAAGTACTTGGTAAATTGAGCAACATTTTGATGTGCACAGCAAAATTAAACATAATTGGCACCAGTACAGTGACTACGAGGCTGCACAGCTTAAAGGATACAATAACAATGATGAATACCTTCGTTAAATATGTGAACATAATCCTGACTCAAATGAATATGAAAGGTGATTGTTGTTGAAGCAAATTTCAAATTGATGCAAAAAAATAGCTAGATTGTTTCAGAATTATATCTGTATTTGATATTCTCAACAGAACAAAAAATCTGTGTGAAAGTAAATATGTAATAAGTAATATTCATAGTTCTTGAAATGTTGATTAGTTTTTTAAAAAAATAAATTGAGAGTAATTTTGTTTACTCAGAGCCACTATCCTAGAATCACTAGAAGTCATTCTTAAAAATAATTTTGTATAAGGAATAAAATAAGGTGAGCACATTGAAGAAATATATTTTAGATATAAATATTAATGTTTGTCTTTGCTAACTGTTCATCCTCTCCTGAAATATCAAGGCTGCCTATTGAAATAATGAAAACAAAAGTGAAAGCCAACCTTCACACACTTGAGCTTGCCAGTATGGTCAACAGAAAAGACAAATATCAAGATCTTCTCAATGCCATTGTCCAGGTATATACTGATTTCATTATATTTATAGTGTCCTCAGTCTCTGTGAGCCTTAGTGGCTGTACAATGATCTTACATTTTGATAGCTAGACATTAAGAGTTGTACTGCTTTGCTGCAATATTCTTCTTACATCTATAAATTACAATTTAGAAAAGACATGGATTAGAGATTTAGTCAAGATGCAACAAAGCTTGTCAAACCATCAGATAGGTATAACCACTACTGTCCAACAAAGAAATAACTCTAAAGGCAAAATGGGTACTGTGAATCACTAACTTCATTCCATTATGGTGCTACTAATGCCAGACCTGGACACTGGACCCAAGAACAATAATAACTACTAGCAAAATGAAATGTGTTAGATGCATGAAGGGAAACAGCCTGAGAGATAAAGATCAAAAATAAAGAACCCAGGAAAAAAAAACTGTGAATAACTTTTGCCCTTGAATACATTATGAAACAACAAATAAAATGGTTTTAGCACAATATAAAATAGAAAGATCAAAATAAGACACAAGAAGCCTTCACCTAACACAGAGCATGAGAGCCATGAGTTGACAGTGAAAAAGATGGATTGATGGAATGTTAGTAACACTAGAAAACAAAACTGGAGGAGATCAACAGAAAAACAAAAGAGCTCTGACTACATTTCCCCTCAAGGCTGAAAGGTAAATCAGGAAGAAAAGAAGAGAAAGATGGAATAAAGAAATTAAAACTAAATTTTTACTGTTCAGAGAGCTAAAAGTTGAAATCTGGTTGCAAGTAACAAAAAAATGGTCATATTGGACCCTTTGTAAGTAGTTTCATGCTGCTAAGCATAGCAAACTGAAAGGAGAATAAACTCAGGTTTGATTTGTTTAATACATTGATTTGACACTAACATTTGGGCAGAATTTCTTTCTTCTGCAACAACTCAAATGAGAGTCAAGTTGTTAAATGTAAATCAGGAGTACAAAATCCAAATTAAAACCACATTGTTTAGTATGTGTAGAGGTTTTCTGCTGTCACCTTTTAAACAAACTGAGGTGATTTTTTTTTCTTTTTAAAAAAAAAAAAAAAAAAAAAAAAAAAAAAAAAAATAAAAAATAGACACATGACAGATGACCAACCATTGATGACAGATAACCAACCATTTATGCTGTTTTATTTTTCTTTAAATGCCATGGGAGGTTTCTTTACTTCACGTCACTGTTGTTATTTATGTTGTCCAGAGTTTGGATTGTGTAAGGGAGATTGGATGTAGTGTCCTTGACGTTCCTTGGTTGGAAAATTGCTTGATGATATTCTTACGGACATTGACGTTGACACTTCATGATGGCTACTTAAAGAGTTGATTGTTGCTGATGCTTCACATTGGCTCCTGAAGAGCTGGCTGCTGACTTTAATAACATGACTCAGGAAAAACTTGTTAAAAGCCTAGTAACCATATAAACATCATGTTGGACCTATTTGGCACCTCCAATTACATTTTTTTGTGGTCTGAAGTTGGACAGAATTAGATCTCAGGATGTTCAAATTTTCATTTCATTATCCAAAGTGACTAATAAGCCTGTAAGATAAAAGCAAGATCGAAGGTACTTTCTTTACAAATTGAAGTTTACAAGTTGAGAGTCACTAGGTGTTTTGAGTATCAATATTTGTTTGCAGTAATTTTTAATGTTGTATAAAATAACTTGCGCCAAGCAAGATGTAGTTATGCACACAAACTTTTCCTTTCAGTTGTTTAATATTTACATAGGATATTTAAAGGTTACGGAGTACTAATAGCTTTTTTGACATGCCATGACATTACCTAATGTAACAAAATATGTGAAAGTTCATTCAGTCATTGAGAGAAATCTTTTTTTCCTTCTTCTTCTTTCCTTCCGCATCTGCCTTTCAGCGTCGAGGGGAGATATAATTTGCGGTCTTTTGCTCTTCTGTTCGCCTCTGCTGCTGTTATGTTTCCTAGTGCTTCTAATATTCCATCGACCCATCTTTTTCGTGGTCGACCCTTGGGTCTGGTGTTCTCACATTTGTTGAAGGCTCATTGTGTTGTGTTTTGATCTTTCTGCCTTGTCACGTGGCCAAACCATTTTATCTGTTGTTTCCTTACATATTCTATGGCGGGGGCTTTTCCTAGCTATTTTCTCAGTTCTTCATTTCTGATCTTATCTCTCAGACTGTTTCTTGTCATTCGTCTAACACATTTCATCTCTGTAGAGGTTATTTTTCTATTATTGTTCTTGCATCTAGGGCACAGGTCTGGCATTGTTAGCACAACGTTGGGATGAAGATTGTATTGTATAGTGCTCGTTTTGCCTCCAGAGTTATTACCTTGTTGGACAATAGTGATAATAACTGTCCGATGATTTGACAAGCTTTGTTGCATCTTGATTCTACCTCTGCAGTTTGAGAATTATCGTTTGTCATTAGACTTCCTAGGTATTTGAATTCCTCTAGTTTTATTTTTGGCGACATTCATGACTTCTGTTTTGTTGATATTGATTTTCATGTTGTATTTTGTGCCTGAGATGTTGAGTTTATTTAAGTGAGAGAAATAATTGTATGTATTTGTAATTGCATGTATGAATGTTGATACATCTTTACCTGAACTGAATGCAGCCATGTTACTATATTGATTTTCTCTGTTGTCAGGACATCCGTAATCAGCGCAGATATCGAAACAACCGTAAGCAAGAACTTAAACGGCTGCGTGCAACCATCAAGAGTTTGAGTGAGAAACGTACATTTTATGAATCTCAGATAGATTACTACAACCAATACGTGAAAACATGCCTAGATAATCTGCAGAACAAAACAAAGTAAGTATGATTAGATTTGTAACTGTGTCTATAATCTGTACTATTACTATAAATAAAATATTAACAGGTTCTTGTCCATTTAAACATACTAACTAACCAACATATTTGTCTGGAGAGGAGTGGACTCTGGCAATAATTCCTGGCCAAGTCAGCATACAAAATGTGATTGTAATTAGAGAAACCTGGAAACTTGCCATCAATAGCCCCAATGTTTACAGAATGGAGCAGAACTATACAACCATCATGGCTGCATAAAATTCTGCAAATATTATTTTGGTAAAGAACACTATCATCTACGTAGTTAACACTAAACAAAAATACTTCAGAAGATTTAACATGAAAAAAGAAAAAAAGTGTGATAAATCTGAATGAACTCGTGTCACAAATAGTTATTATTCTGGAAATGTTGACTCACTTGTATTCTCCATATATTCTTTGTGCAAGATGCATAACCTGTAAAGAGCAAACAGCTTAAGCTTAAAGAAAGAAAGTGAAGTCAATCCACGGATTCTACATTGTCATTTGTTTGAATTTAATCTCATTTTATTACCTTTTGTAAATCTCATTTTATTACCTTTTGTAAATCTCATTTTATTACCTTTTGTAAATCTCATTTTATTACCTTTTGTAAATCTCATTTTATTACCTTTTGTAATGGCTGTTATTTATGGTTTTTTTTTTTTAAAGCTTGGTCTACAAAGTGGAGACAACTTTATCATCAACTCATTAATGTTATGCTCACTACCATGATCAGTTAATTCAAGCAGAGAAACTGTTCCATGGCTGTATCTATCTATCTATTGGCTTTTCGAGCCATAGCTGGCCCATAGGGCGTAAACCAAGATACTCCTCTTATCTGAATTTGTGTTCTAGCAGTTTTCAATTCTTTTAAAAATATTTTATCAAATCTCACCATTTGTCTCTGTTCTGTGCAAGCAGCCATATCTCATTGAGGGAGCCGATTCCTGCTGCTCTTGCTTCTCTTATCAATGTTCTTCTCAGTGTCTCTCTGAGTCTTTCTCTTTTTCTCTTACCTGACATATCAGACGGCTATTTACGTTCCCATTCTAATAAACTTCTTGCAGCTATGTCTGTTATCATTATGCCTACTCCTTCACTGTGTTTTCCATCTTCCCTTCCAGAAAAAAACTAGTATTTTATTATCAACAGATTTCCTACCTGTTCCAAGCCAGCGCATTTCGCTTCATCTTAAAATATCTAGATCGTATCTATCCATCTCGCTCGTAACTTGTGCTTGCTTTGTTGGCGCGGCACAAAGATACACCCTGGTATATCATTAGATGTGATTTTTGTTTTTTCCTTCTCAATTCAACAAATTATTTCTGTTACAATCCTGAAGACTCTAGATAATTAACATAATTTGCTTGTTTTCTTGCTTACTCAATGAAAATAACTGCTATTGATATTTTGTTTTGCCATTAAAATGATTCCATCTCTTCTGTTTTTTTTTTTAAACCACCAGACACAAAAAGAAGTCTGGCCTATTTCGCCGAAGTGGAAGTGAGAAAAAGGGCACAATCACATACACAGCTGCTAGGCTTCATGACAAGGGTGTGGTCTTAGAAATTGAAGGGCTCACGCAAAATCAGTAAGTTTTATCCTGAATATAGGTCTTCATGATTTGTCACTTCACACACTCTATCCAGCAGATTTGACACCTAACAACATTTTACTTGAGCTGACATTGCAATTTTTGTTATAGTTTCTACGACATCTATCTCTTTATTGTCATTTTGAGCTGAAGATGGCATGGCACATAGGGCAGAAATTCTAGACTCTATGATCTTTTATCTGTCAGACCTTGCATAGGACCTGTATTGTGTCTCGTCACAAATTTTTTTTCTACAATATGGACTTTAAAAATAACAATTTATTTAAAAATAAGGATTTCACTTTTGATAAATTGATAGTTGTATCACTTTTGATAAGTTGATAGCTATTTAATTTATTTGAAAAAAAAAAACAATTCTGTCTTAAGTGATTTCATTAATTTACCGGCATCTGCATTAAATAAGATATAATCTTCTTCTTCTACCTTTCAGCTCCCTGTGGAGCATAGGTCTTCAACAAAGAACTTGTTCATTACTCAAATGTTTCTCTATGGCCTCTTTTAGTCTCTCTAGAATGATTCTTGGATATAATGGTTTTGTAATAATTTGAAATATAACATTTGTTTGACATTGAATATTTGTGTGTATGCTGTGATAAAATAATATGCTCTAATAAAGAAAATATAGAGCTTCAGTAAAAACCTAAAGCTTCAGTAAAACTGTCCTCAGATTTAAAAACATGGTGTTTGAGATCAGCTCAACAGAAAATCCTGGTGTGTTTGAAGTCAATGCTAAGTTCCTGGGAGTCAACATGGAGAGGGTGGAGCTTGTGTTTCAGGTAATCATGATTGCATTCTAATATAACCTAGAAGACTAGACATGGTGTAAGATTGAAAAGATCATGCCTCACCAAAAAAAAAAAAATATTGACATGTAAGATTTTAAAAATATTTGTTAACCCCCTGTGTACTGTTGTGCCTTTACAAATGATGGGAGGTATGCTCTCATCAATAGTCCTTTTGTTTTTTAACATACAAAAGCTGAGGACCCGTATGAGACATTTTTTGTGTGCATGTCCACCATCCCCTACTACAGACTTACCTGAGGTTGGTGTTCTTGTTCTTCTGTTATCATGAAGACCTGGATAAACCAAACAAATTTTTAAGCATCCAGGCTTCTCAATATGTCCTACACTTGCATCAGAGATTGGTTCTGGATTGTTCTAAGCATTGAATTCCAACATGATACATGCTTAATTCAACTGTATCTTTAAAACCCATTTGAAAGTACCAAGAACTGTTTATATCTAAATTCTCATACTAGAGGTAATTGCAGAGGACATACATAATTTAGATCTTTCAGTAGCACACAGACTCATTGTGGATTATACTGAGACAATACAGAATACTACAAAAAGCTGTCAACATTCAAATATCCGTACAATGGTTTCGCTTGTGCAGTTAGCATGGAGGCAGGACTGAGTGAATGGTTCCAGATTGAAACAAGAGTGCAACAAAGATGTGTTTTATATCCCATGTTATTTGGACTTGCCATCAACTTCATCAAATAGTCATCAATAGTGGACAGTAGACAAACAAATGAAAAGATGATTGGAGGCCACAGAGATGGAAATTTCTCAGAAGAATGTTGAAAGTTCCCTAGACAGCTAAAAAGACCAACAAGGAAATTCTCAAAGAGGCCAACAAAAAAAGGGAGCTCCTAAGAAACATCAGAAAGAAAGAAACAACCTTCTTTGGACACATCATGAGAAGAGGAAAGTTGGAATACTTAGTTACAACTGGCAAAATGCAGGGAAAGAGAGATTGCGGACGACAAAGAGAGAAAATACTAGATAACTTAGTGTCATGGCATGGAAAACAGTCAACAACAGAATTGATGCGGTGCACGGTAGATAGAAGATTATGGAAGGACATGATCGCCCATGCCAACCGGTATGGCACATGATGATGATAAATTTCATAATGCAGAAATGCTGTACTGGTATTAAGGGCATTGGGTGAACACTTAAGTCTCAATTAAGGGACCTTGATTATGCAGACGGCATAGTTCATATCAATAGCAATGTAAATATGATGAAAGAAAAAGTAAATGCACCATTTTCAATAGCTAGTAAAAATAGGACTTGAGACCAAGAAAAGACAAAAGCAATGAGAAATAAGATTCGTTCAGAAGAAAATAATATCACTGGAAGTTAAAGCAGTGGAAGAAGTAGACCACTTTGTGTGTCTTAGAAGTTGCTTAGAATAAGGATATACAAATAAAGAAATTCTAGTTAGAATAGCAAATAAAGCAACGATTTTCATAAATATTGATAAAATGTGGAAATAAGAATGACTATTCACAAAAATAAAGCTAAGAATTTTCAAATCAAATGTACAATCTAGCACTCCTACAATACAATCTTCATTACAATGTTGTGCTACCAATGCCAGATCTGGACCCTAGATGCAAGAACAAAAAGAAAAATAATCACTGCTGTGTTGAAATGTGTTAGACAAATGAGAGGAAACAGCCTGAGAGATAAGATCAGAAATGAAGAACTGAGAAAAAAAAGCTAGGAATAATTCCCACCATAGAGTCTATGAAGAAACCACAGATAAAATGGTTTGGCCACGTTATAAAGCAGAAAGATCAAAACTCCATGCAACGAACTTTCAATAAATGTTGCAAGAACACCAGACTCAAGGGTCGACCATGAACAATATGGATTGATGGAAAATTAACAACACTAGGAAACATAACAGCAGAACAGAGGAGCTAAAGACTGTAAGTTAAATCTCCCCTCAATGCTGAAAGGTAAATGAGGAAGGAGATAAGAAGAATGTATTATCCTCCCTTTCATATGCATGCAAAAAAAAAACTAAAGAAATAGAAAATAATTTTAGATATATTCGCAAATAAATCAGCATAATACTTTGTATACCATGGAATGAATTCAAGACGTGCAGAAGTAAGGGAGTGGCCATGCATCCAATATCATCTGTAATCAAGAAAAGAAGGTGGGCAGATGTCAGCTATGTGATGAAGAAAAAAGAGAATCTCAAAGCAAGCCTTCAAATCTGAAATAGAGGGTGGAAAAAAAAAGTAGTTGACCTAGAGAAAAACTAAAAAGAGCACTGACATGAGCCAACAACAGTGGGCATCTGCTCCTTTGTTCAGGTTGGGGGGGGGGGGGGTATCTTGCCCAGAACAGTGATGCATTGCAGATCCTGTGCAAAGTCTTAAACTTAGTAGTAAAGGTAGTTGAACATTGAGGAGTCTAGAGCTTACTCACTGTGTACCATCTTCACTCAACACCTCTACCAAGATGTTACATAATCTACTAGATAAAACATGTGAAAGGGAAGGAATACCTAAAGACTGGAAAGAAGGTTATATGATCAAACTACCAAAGAAAGGAAGTTTACATGAGTGCACAAATTATAGGGGAATTATGCTTTTATCAGTAGCAAGAAAAATACTAAGCAGAATGCAGCTGTAGAGACTAAAAGAGGCCATAGAGAAACATTGGAAAGATGAACAAGCAGGTTTTAGGAAAAACAGATCATGCGCTGATCAAATAACTACCTTATGTATAATAGTTGAACAAAGCTTAGCACTACAGCCCCATCTTTATATCAGATTCATAGATTATGAAAAGGCATTTGATTTTAGATAGGAATGCTGTAGGAGTTACTGAGTCATTATGGAATCCCCATAAAGTTTATTAACCTGATAAGAACAATGTATGAAGGAATGAAATGCAGTGTTGTGCACGAAAGGCAGCTTTCAGAAGCATTTGAAATAAAAACAGAAGTACGGCAGGGATGCCTTCTATCTCAATTTCTCTTTCTAATGGCCTTAGATTGGATTATGAAAATAATTTAGAACAACAGAAATGGAATCCAGTGGTCACTGATCAAGCAACTTAATGACTTAGACTTTGCTGATGACATAGTTCTCCTATCACATCATGAACAGATGCCAAATAAAATGAGCATACTTGATGAGAGATCACAACAGCTGGGACTAAAAATAAATAAGAGATAAGACCAAAATTATTAGACTTAATGCAATTGCCAATAACCAAATAACAATAGAAGAAATAGCTCTACTAGATGTGCAATCTAACATATATTCGGGCAGTAATATAGGCAAAGAGGGAGGAACAGAGAATTATACCAAAATAAAGATATCAAAAGCAAGAGGAGCATTCGTTGCCCTGGGAAACATGGAAATGTAAAGAAATTAGGTCAAATACAAAAATAAAAATTGTCAATGACATCGTTAATTCACTTAATATGGCTGTGAAACATCTTAATATCTATTGACCTTTTGAGCCATGGCTGGCCCATAGGGCATAGATCCAGATACTCTTTGTCTTTTTCTAAATTTTCTTTCTAGCAATCTCAATCCTTGCAAAGATCTTTTATCAAATCTTGCCATTTGTCTCTGTTCTGTGTAAACATATCAGTCTTATTGAGGAAGCCAATTCGTGCTGTCTTTACCTCTCTGATCAATGTTATTCTCAATGTCTCTCTTGGTCGGCCTCTTTTCCTCCACATAAGAGCTTGCTTTGTTATTCGGTTATTATTTCTTCTCATCACATATCCAACATATGTCCATTGTCTTTTCTTGATTACTGATGATATTAGTGGTTGATTAGCAATTTCTGTAATTTCCTCATTTGTTTTGAAATCGTTCCACGCTATACCAAGTATTTTCCTTAGGCATTTGAAACATGGAGAACAACAAAAAGACAGTCATAAAGATACAGACCTTCATTAATGGATGCTTGCGCAGAATAAAAGTACGGAAATGGCAAGACAAAATCACTAACATAGAATTATGGAAAAGTACCAGTCAAATACCAGTGGATAAAGAGATACAGCAAAGACGATGGCGTTGGATAGGACACACAATGCTGTAGTCAATTGATAGTATTACACAACAGGCTCTTTTTTTGGAATCCCCAAAGAAAATGACAAAGACTTATGCTCCATTTGGAGTTGAAAGGAAGAAGAACCATCATCGCCTTGTAAAAGTAAAGATAATAGAATATAAGAGAATAATTTAGATGCTCATAAAATACAGTATTGAAATGTGTATTATGGGGGTAAGAGTACATTCAAGATGGTAAATTGAACAGACATACAGACATGACATCTGGGCATGACTTACAGGAAATAATAATGTTCAGATTTTATTGATAGTCAAAGGTGTCTATACAAATGTTCTTGTAAGAATAAGTTATCTATATACTTTGGCTGTCTCCTATATCTCTTACACCACTCTGCGACATCTCACTTTTTCCTTCTCTTGTACCCTGTATTCTTCTGGTCTATTCTTTGCACTTTGTGTTGCAAACAACAAATTCAACTATTGTTTGCAAACACATACCTGTGTGTGGGAACTTCTGGTTATGCATGCTGTTTGTGAACATTTTCTCTTGTGTGCATCGCACACGTACCCTGTGCGCACTAATGATCATTTTCATTCTGTCCATAGCGAAGTTTACAGGGAGGTCATATTTTTATTTCTCATTTTAGTTCAAAATTATTTCTAAAGTTATTTTTTATTTTAAATATGTCTGTGTTTTATGTTTGTTCCTGCTGAAGGCCTATTAAGCCGAAACGTTGTTCTAATTTGTGTCGTCCACTTATTACTTAAAGCTTTAACCATACTGTTTTTTCTATATATATTTTTACATTTGTCCTATATATATATCATAGTAAAAAAAAAGTAAAGTACCCCTGTCACGCCAAGTGGCGTATAGGGAATATGGTGTTAGTGACCATAAATTTTACAGACCTTCAGCACATGATTTTTGGGGTAATGTGGTCGGTATTACGCCCGTGCCGCTTTACTTTCCCAGAAAAAAATCCGGTACCCATTAAAGGCTGGGTGAACCCGGAAGCCGTCGATTGGGATTGAACCCTACCTCTTGTCCTTTGTAGTCCAATTCACTAACCACTGAGCTATCGTGGCTCCCTTATATATACTGCATAGCTAGGAATATATCTTTTTCAACCTACAAAACTCAGATTTCTTAAAATTACACCCAAAAAATGTGTTAAACTTAGGCCGGAAGCATTAAGTTGATAGATATGTGCTGCCCATTTATATGATGTTGTTATCAATATTCAATTCATTCTTTATCATACCAGGACCTGCTCCAGCTTCAGTATGATGGTGTTGCTGTAATGAAAATGTTCAACAAGGCCAAGATTAATGTCAACCTACTCATCTTTCTGATCAACAGAAAATTTTATGGAAAGCAGGTCAAATAAGACGGCTAACCATTTATAGGAATGTATGGAGTGGATTTCTCAATTTGGTGCTTTGTATACCAGGCGTAACTAGTGTGCTTGTGCATATTTTGTATTGACTATTGCTATAGGGTCCTTTTAGATTTTCTTCCTGCCAATTTTTGCCTTCAAATAGTGGGGAAAACAAAGCCATGTTTATGCTCAGTCACAGACCATTTTAAATTGATAATATTTACTTTCACTTTCAATCTTTCATAATCACAATTTTTTATTTGAAAATGAAGCATAAAGACATAGTCTTTAACATGATTTGGAGTAATATTTTCTATGAAAGAGGTTTACAAATGTGATGTGATTGAACTGAATGTCTCATTGATTCTTTTACCAACATCTAGAGCCTTTGTCACTTATGGTTTGATGTCATGCATCTTTGCATAAGCCAGTATGACAAGCCCTCTCCATGCATTAAGTGCCACATTATTTAATACACTTTTGTATGGTAGATGGAAGTATTCATTTATCATCATAAGCTTTGTTGAAAGTGATAAAAAGAATGATTGGTTACTTTGTTACAGCATAATCCCTTTGACTCCTTGTTGATATTTTCCTGTATTTGATCATCTGTGAGCATACATCATGAATGGTGGTCTCCGTAGATGAACACCTGCTCTTAAGAATTATTTCCAGTCATAACCAGAACATTTCTTTTATCTACTCAGTTATACAAGGCTACCATTATTATATAGTGTTTCATCTTCCACTTTTATCTTAATCACAATACTTAAAGGTGTCTATTTATCTTTCATGTGTGCTTGCTTAGTTTTGACTTAAAAGCATATAATTTATGTTGTTCGGTCAAAATGAATTTTGCAAGCTAAAAAGAGAGTTCTGGTTAATATTCAAATCTGATTTCATATATAAGCATATTGTGGTCATTAAGTAAAAGTTCCCTTCACACCTCTAGGCATATGGGAATAGTGTTGACCATTAAGTAAAAGTTCCCTTCACACCTCTAGGCATATGGGAATAGTGTTGGTACCTATATTTTAAAATGACCAATGGCACATTTAATGGGTGATATAGTTGGTATCATGCCAGGCAGCTTCTTTTATATCTAGTACCCATTTTTAGAGTTGAATAAACCCCAATGCCACAACAAGCCAAGAAATGACATTCTCTTCAACGTCTGGGGACTGAACCTGGATTCGTCTGGTCAGCAGCAAACACACTAACTGCTGTGCCACCATACTGTGCTGCTTATCTGTTTGTACAAGTGCGGGAACTACTTTTATATTGTTTGATGTTGAGTTCTGTTTTCGATGAGCCAATATTTCACATTAAAACTCACGATTTTGCCAGTTAAATTTGTTGTGAGAACAAGGGGGAAAAAAAAACAAGCATTGTCTACACACCAGAAGGGTACTTCCAGCAAACTTGCCTTCCCTAAACTCAATTTATTTTGTCAAGTTTTTTGTGTGTGCCTGTAATGTTGTTAAAGAACATTGTCTTGCTCCTACTTTTGCTGTGATATATGTTTATGTTCTCTCTCACAGAATGAACTCTTATGAACACATTATGAACACACCACAGTCCCTAAGTTCTTATCTTCTAAAATTTAGCTGTACGTAAAAAAAAAATAATTATGAATTAATTTTGATTGTTAACCACATTTTGAAAGTCTTTCACATATTTTGCCTTATGGTGTACAAAATAGAACATTTTTGTATAAACAATAATTTTTTTTTCACTTTTCCCCTCCCTTTTTGCCTTTCTGAGTTGAGATACTAAAAGAAGTCATTGATTGTTCTCCCTATGGTTACTTTTCATGTTTTGGTATTTTACAACTTTACTTTATTAAGTATGAATTATCTGAAACTTTTGGGGAGTTTTGATTTGTCATCACTAATTGTGTCCAGGAAGTGATGCCAGTGCTTGAGATGTCATGCCACATGTAGAATGGTTCTTGGAATAGAGAATAAGAGGATACAACACAAATGAAATGTATTTTTGTTTTATATAGTGAAATAATATACATCCTGGCTTACTTTGCAGCAAAGCTTGTATTTTTTTTTGCAAATACTTTGATGATTTTGCTTCAGTCTTTTCTGTTATATCTGTTACACTCATCAATGCTCTCATGTTGTGCTAACATTTACCAATCTAATTCTTGTCATAACCAGAACATTTCTTTTATCTACTCAGTTATACAAGGCTACCATTATCATATAGTGTTTCATCTTCCACTTTTATCTTAATCACAATACTTAAAGGTGTCTATTTATCTTTCATGTGTGCTTGCTTAGTTTTGACTTAAAAGCGTATAATTTATGTTGTTTGGTCAAAATGAATTTTGCAAGCTAAAAAGAGAGTTCTGGTTAATATTCAAATCTGATTTCATATATAAGCATATTGTGGTCCTTAAGTAAAAGTTCCCTTCACACCTCTAGGCATATGGGAATAGTGTTGGAACCTATATTTTAAAATGACCAATGGCACATTTAATAGGTGATATAGTTGGTATCATGCCAGGCAGCTTCCTTTATATTTAGTACCCATTTTTAGAGTTTTGAATAAACCCCAATGCCGCAACAAGCCAAGAAATGACATTCTCTTCAACATCTGGGGACAACCTGGATCCGTCTGGTCAGCAGCAAACACACTAACTGCTTTGCCACCATACTGTGCTGCTTATCTGTATCAACAGGTACACTGTTCTCTCTATTTGCTGGAGCAGTTTTTTCCCTACTGCAATCCCAAAGTGAATGAAAGCACCTACCCTTTAACATAAACCTATATAGTTTGCTCTTTCACATTAGAGTTTTATAATGTCTGCCTCTGTGCATGTCTTGTGAATGGGTGCAAGTTTGAATGTGTTTGCACATGCCATTTTAGATGAGTGGTTTGAGATACTGCTTTTTAGCATCAATAAAACTGAGTATTGTCTTGTGTATTATTTGTTGATATTTCATTCTTTAAGTATTTACTTATTTCGCATATAAATATTTAATAGTTTATGCTTTATATTTTGAGCAGTTTTAAGTTGTTTGAATATTTAAGTTTTCTTTGGAAAATACAATTCTGCTGTTATGAAGTTCGATGTTGACTTTTTTTAAAAGATCTGATAAATGCTACATATACATAACTTGATTGTTTCTTTTGCTGTTTCAAACCCTGCTGTTCACTTGTGATGTAGACTCTAGAAATTATTCTGTCTTATTTTGGAACAAATGAAATATTTTGTATATAAATCAGAACATAATATTTGCATAAGTTTGTTAATGTTTGCTGTGAATCTAGAGGAGATATCAATTTTCTTTGCGTGAAAATTATAATTACTTTCCCAGCAGAAAATACCTCCTGATGACTCGATATTTCTTGATCATTGTTTTACTACACACAAATATACCTACATTAATCTTTTGCATGGTTTTAACACAAAGTTTGACTTATCCTTTGCTTATACATAAATATATATATTCTCATGTATAAATTATGCTGTTATGTGATTGAAACAATTGTGATTTCTGAGATGGTTGACCAATCACCTGCACTGATTTGATATTAATGTGCTCAGCCCTTTATGTTAAAAAGTCAAAATAATTTCAAATCATTTTTGAACAGCAATACTCATTTAGCATTTCTTGATTACCTACAAGCGAACAACATACAATGCAGGTATTTTATTTGGTAAACCGAGATGGTAGAAATTTGCTATCAAGAATGGCAGCACACATTTGAAGAGGGTTCAGGGAATACGAGAATCAGCTAGAGACAAGGTCATAAACAGTGTATGCTCATAGCAGATATTGTGAGAGAAGACACCAATGAACAATTTCTTACATTGTGTGAAAGAACATTGGTAAAACTAATATATCATTCATCATAATATTTGTTTCTCTGTACTATAGTGATGTCAGCTTGCATATCTCAATGCTAATCTCCATTCTGATTTCATGTGAGGTCTGCCATAAACAGCAAGCTGTTGTCATTATAAACAGCATGCTGTTGTCATTATTTGAGAGGAACTGAGCACCTTTAGCTTAACCCAAAGTGTAATGAGATTGGCTCTGATAGCTAATAAATGGTAACCACATTTTAAATATGAAACAACAAAATCAAATGTTTTTGTTAATTGTTGCTAGTCTTATCTTGACTCTCACATGTACTCAACTATCCACACAGTTTATATATTTTATTTAAAAAAAAAAAACAAAAACAATGACTGGTGCCAGACTGCAGAAATTGTTTCTAGTATTTCTGATTGTGACAAATATTAATCCAGAGCGTATTAAGGAAATTAAAAAAATTATGAATCTGTAACTTGTAGCGACCAGAAATAATTTATTATATTATTGTTTTAAAATAGAAGAGATTAGTGTGTTAACAATTAGCATATTAATGAGTGAGTGAGGGTGTGTGTATGCATGGACACACAATGGTTACTGGTAAGTAATTATTTTAATGCACATACTCATACATTTACAAGATGCTGTCTGACTTCTGTTAGAGAGAGAACGGTGTAAGGAGAAAAGTGAGTAAGTTTGCAACAATTTTTGTGTGCATGTTGTATGTAAGATAAAAAAGTACACAACAGTCAGGTCCATTGAGAATTGCAGAACTGTTAGAGGACTGCTAGTGTCATTCAAATTGAATACATGACTTGAGCTACTTTCTGTATCTTTAAAATCTGGTGGCATTACACATTCTTACAATTAATATATAGAGCATGGTTTTATCTGAAGCAGTCAATAAATATTGAACACTTGATACATTTACTTTGTTTTGAACATCAGAATGTTATCCAAGCATATCTTTAAGATATTGCTAGTTCAGTTTGAGATCATACAATAAGCAAGTCCAATTATTCTGTGGATTTCCCCAGTGCCTTTAATAATTATGTTATATTCATCATCATGTGCCATGCCAGTTGGCGTAGGCAATCATGTCCTTCCACAATCTTCTATCCACAGTGCATTGTATCAATTCTGTTGTTGACTGTTTTCCATGCCATGACACCAAGCTATCTAATCTAGTGTCTTCTGTCTTTGTCGTCCGCAATCTCTCTTTCCCTGTATTTTGCCAGTTGTAACCAAGTATTCCAACTTTTCATGATGTGCCTGAAAAATGTTGATTGCTTCTTTCTGTTTTTTTTAGGAGCTCCCTTTTAGTGTTCGCCTTCTTGAGAATGTCCTCATTTTAGCTGCCAGGGGAACTTTCATGTTATATTTACTATACTATTAATTGTGTAATAGCATTTTCTTTAAAAAAAAAAAAAAAGGTGCAAAATGGTAATATATCACCTGAGATTTCAGCAAGTTATATTCTATTTGCTGGCAGAGAGTGTTTTCATATTTCTGTGATAACTAAAACTTTAAGAACCAACCTTTATGACTACAGGCTGTGGTCTACAGCTTCCTCACAACATTTCGTACCCTGGCGAGGACACCTGGGTTTTACTAATTCCCTAAAAATTAGTACCTCTGAAGTCGGAGTAAATCTGCCTGCATGGCGAGGGGCATCCTGTAATGGGATAAAACAGACTTTACACGCAAAATTCAGTCCCACAAAATTGAGTGGGTGGGACTTTGTCAGAGGTCAAAGCTGACGAAAGCGAACGAACGAAGCTGGTTTGATCCTCTCTGCAGATCACTACAATTTCTCTGTCAGCAGAGAGATTAGTTTATCCCCATGGAACAACTGTCCATAAGTTTTCAGATCTCCTCCCCAGAAAATCCTGCAGTGTGAAATCATAAACAGTTTCATTCTCAAACCGTTCACCTTGTAGCTCTCTTTTTAGAGTGTACAGTTATGGATCTTCCATCATTACGACATGCCAACAATTGATGCACTCAAAAGTTTGATTCACTTAAAAGAATGCAGTCAGATACACAAACACTGTAGTGCTTTCCACACAGTAAGACATAAAAGCAAAGAGCTGGCAAATGTCATATATCAACTTGATTGATGGTCACAAACCTGTACTTTTGACTTTATTATTATTTAAATAAAGAAAAAAAATCCTTTAAGGCTGGAAGGAAGTGGGAAAAAAAACACAGTACTTGAATGGTACACAATTTAAAAAGAGATGTATTTGTATATTAATTGTTACCAGTAATCTCTTAAAGCCCTATTTTCCCTGGTCCTCGAAGAACAAACCCCACACAATTTTATGATTTATATTAAGGGGATTATTTTATGCTAAGGAAATGTATGGTGAATTTATATAGACCCATATCTTTGTATATGCAATCATACAGTGGACCACATACTTGGACTGACATCACCCTTCTGTTAACACTGTTTATTATTCCATTTTAATGCTTGAAAATCTTTACACTGGTCAGTTTTTAACTGCTGCATTGTCTGACTCCTGAATTTGTTGACTCTTTTTAGACCTTATATATCCATACTCTTTAAACAGATAAGTTTTAACTGTTGCATAGAGTGATGACACATTGCTGAATATGTTGATGCTGTTTATCATTGATTCCATTCTTTGTTTGTGATTAACTCTGAAATATTCCAGTGCTTTAACCCTAGATTGCGATACCTACCTGTACTCTCTCGGTTACTATCCCATAGTAAAAAAAAAAAAATACACTAAAAAAGTTGAGAGAAATTTTTATTTTTAGAGCACTAAAAACAGCAATTTCTCTGAACTTTTGACACACTAGACAAAACATTGGGGCTCGAAATTCCTGGCTCAGGTTGAATTTAGGACCTGAGTTTCACCTCATGGACAGGATGTGTTACAATGTCTATCAGTATGGTCATCTACCTCATAGCGTTATTCGCTGCGTTTCCAGAATCACAAAGGGTTGTTTCACATGTCTGCCAATAACTAATGAAATTTGCCTGATCACAGCAAATATTAAAAAAGAGGAAAAATGACTAATTTCTTGAAAATTTGTGATTTTTATCAGCATTGAGCGATGTATCTCATGATTAAAAAAAAAAAACAGCAATGAAAACAAATTAAACACTCAAGGGTCACTGGAAGTGGCAATTTGGAAGGTACATGTGTAGCTGGGAGATGTAGGGATATTGAGTCACCCTCACCATCATCAAGAACCACGAGATGGCAACGAGCGATGATGGGCACCATCAAGCAGTTATACAAGCGAGAACACATTTAGACGACGGGCACCCTCCCAATCAACATAAATGGCGTCTAAGTGAAAATCATTCCCGTTTTCACATGGAGGGGGTAAAATGTACTAAGGTAGTGTAATCTAGGGTTAATCTAGGGACCAGTTTCAACCTCAGACCAAACACATTATTGTTATACTACAAAAATTTTTAAAACAAAAAACTAACTGTTATTCAAGATAACAAAAAAATCTGCAATTCTAACCTTGTTGCCATGTAAGCAAATTCACTCATTTGTCATATTCTATTCTGTGGGATTTTACAATTATATTTAATTAAAATTTAATTTGTCTTTGCAAACTACTTTAGGAGGGGTGTGTGTGTAGTGGTGTAACATGTTTTACATTTATATGAATAGATTGCATTAAATCTCTATATATTGGTAGTCGTTGACTGTTTGTATTCTATTCACTGTAGTAGTGTTTGAATGTCTGGAATGAAGCGTAGCCAGGGATACTATTTTCTTACTATGTATATTTGATGTCAGCTGTTCATACATTAAATACAATTTGTTACTTCTCCACATTACTATTGTTGAGGTTTTTTTCTTCATATTTTGTGTGTATGCTTATGAGACAGAGAGATATAATGATGCTTACATTTACAATGAAATGCTATATTCCATTTTTGATGTTATCTTTGCCTAGGAATTTATGTAATTCTATAAGTTTAAAAGGAACAAAAAATTGAAACCATAATAAACCATGTAACAAACTGTAGATGTATATTATGAAACTTAAATATTTTCATAAACAAATTGAGATAAATTCTAATGGTTAAGTTTGATAAGGAAACCTTTTATCAAACTGAAAATAAAGCTCCAAACAACAGTTACATAACAATTAATTCTATTTATGACAAAAATAAAAATTTTTTTTATTTAGATCTCTAAGTAACAAGCCAAGAATAGTAAAACTCTTCCCAGTTGATACATAATGGTTCAATTTCTTGTCCAGATTAAACGATTACTTCCTGTGATTTATGTTCTATGGTGGTAAACCTTATTTTCCCCTGAGCAAAAATATAATGCCAGGGTTTGTTAATTATTTATATTTTCTAACTTGGAGTTAACTCCTCCTTAAATTATGTTCATGAAATTGATCATGAAACTTGCAAATATTTTATCCAACTTGAAACGTCATAAAAACTCATATTTGGACAAACAAATACTACTCATAAAACCTCTTATTTGGACAAACATCCACATTATCAGAGAACATGAATAAACATTTGAGACAAAAAAAGCATTTCAAGATAATCATGTCTGTTTTAATGATCAATGTATTTCAGTCAACTAGTACAGTTAAACTGATAACTGCAGTGCAAAAGATGATACCATATGATATTGGTGTAAAAACAAATAATAAAACTAGGAGATTTCTATAAACACAACTTTCATTCTATCTTCGGTCTTTAAAAAAATGTAATGTAATCAATATCTCTTCATCACAACAGAGTCAGATTACATTTCTGAACTGAATCATTATATGATGCATAACTTTGAACAGTTTGGTCAATATATGTTCTTGCTATCTTATTACAGACACTCAATGAGAAAACATCAACATGTAACTTGCTCTCTAAGACAAGTTAGAAGACATAACTAGTGTGCACCAACTAATGAACAGTTAACTACTGTACAATAGAAATTAAATGAGCTCTTGACTAAAATTAGAGATGATAATTTTCAAAATATTTGTTTTGATTCAAACTGAAGTTATTGTTACTACCCACATCTTCTCTCTGTGGTGTACACGTTTGTCAGAAAAAGCTAGAGACCATCAAATACCTTCCATGTTGTAAGGGTTCCCCTTAATTTGTAAGAATTTTTCTAAAAACTGGACTTCTAAGTCTAGAAAGGGAAAAACTGATCATTTATATGACTTTTTGTATCTATTTTTTTTCCCCAAAAATAAGCCTGCAGAAGTTCAAAATCAACTGTTTATACAAGAGCTAACCAATCAAATCACAACAAATGTACATTTTAAACTGGAACATGAAGGCCAACAAAACCATTCTACATGTATATACTTGTAGATTTCACTAAAATTTGTTCACAGCAAACTAGTCAAGTATAGAAGACATAGAGGCTGAAATGAGAAGTACCCCCGTCACGTCAAGTGGCGTATAGGGAAATATGGTGTTAGTGACCCTATATTTTACAGACCTTCAGCACATGATTTTTGGGGTAATGTGGTCGGTATTACGCCCGTGCTGCTTTACTTTTCCAGAAAAAATCCGGTACCCATTTAAGGCTGGGTGAACCCGGAAGCCGTCGGTTGGGATCGAACCCTACCCCTTGTCCTTTGTAGTCCAGTTCACTAACCACTGAGCTATCGCGGCTCCCTTGTCAAAAAAGCAGCAAGAAAATGTTTGTTACATTATGTTTATTTATTATTAGTCTATATTTTACCTTTATTTTAAAAAAAAACCCAAATTTAATGTTGTTTACTTTAGTTTGCCTTAACTAATGTATATTTCCCATTACCGTACAATACAAATAAAGTATTTATAAATAATGTTAGTGTCTGAAACTGGGAGTCATTGATGTATGTAAAATGTTTCAAATTATAAGTTGAACTATAATATTTATTAATTATATTAATAAATATTATAGTTCAACTATAATATATAATAAATGTAGCAAAACTAGCTCATTAAAGCACAAAATAAACTAAATAATGCCTGGATAAAAGTCTGTAACTGAAAAATACAGACCATACCTGGAGCTGTAAAGAATAGTGTAAAATAAACAAAATGCTATAAAGCAGCTAAACTAATAGTGAGATGAGTAAAACTATTTTAAGGCCATTTCAGCCTTCATCAGGTACAAAACACAAATTATTCTAAAATAAACACAGAAAACTATACACAGCAACACTGATCTGGAAAATGGTGGAAAGCATAGTTTTCTGCAGCTCTACTATTGACCACACATATTATTTAATATTCTCTATATTTTATATCTGCGTTTATCTCCTGCAAAAGAAAAGCTCAATACCTTCGAATGCTATGACTTAGTGTGAGGGTGTTAGAATACTCTCACACCTATATGTATTTATACACAGCATTCCCTATAAGCTGCACTGGTGTGTATTTATATAATACACATAAATGTTGCTGCTACTTTTTAGTTTACAAAATACTAATATTTTGGCCAGTGCTTGCTTTGAATTTTAAATAATTTTGCTCAAAGCATCAATGGTTTCATTAGTGCTCAGCAACCATTTGAGGGATCATTCTTCTTCTTCTTCTACCTTTCAGCTCCCTGTGGAGCATAGGTCTTCAACAAACACTTTCCAAGTCGTTCTGTTTCTTGCCATTCTTTTAAGATCATTCCATGTCTTCCCCATCATCTTCATCTCTGCTTCTGTCTGTCTTCTCCAAGAATTTCTTGGTCTTCCTCTTTGTCTTTTCCCCTGAGGGTTCAAAAAAAGGGCCTGTTGTGTAATACTCTCAGTTGGCTTCTGCAGTGTGTCCTATCCAGCGCCATCGTCTTCGCTGTATCTCTTTATCCACTGGTATTTGACTGGTACATTTCCATAATTCTATGTTAGTGATTTTATCCTGCCATTTCCATCCTTTTATTCTGCGTAAGCATCCATTAATCCAAAAACTTGGGTACAATAATAACATCAGATGGGAGATGCACCACAGAAATAAAAAGCAGAATAGCTTAGGCCAAAATAGCATTTCAGAAAATGAAAAATATCTTATGCAACAAATCTATGTCAATAAAAATGAGAAAGAGAGTTCATCGGTGCTATATAGAACCAATTCTGACCTATGGATGCGAATTATGGACAGTAGACAAACAAATCAAAAGACGATTAGAGGCCACAGAGATGGGATTTCTCAGAAGAATGTTGAAAGTTCCCTGGACAGCTAAAAAGACCAATGAGAAAGTTCTCAAAGAGGCCAACACAAAAAGGGAGCTTTTAAAAAACATCAGAAAGAAGCAATCAACATTTTTCGGGCACATTATGAGAAGAGGAAAGTTGGAATACTTGGTTACAACTGGCAAAATAAAAGGAAAGAGAAATTGCGGACGACAAAGTTAGAAAATACTGAATAGCTTGGTGTCGTGGCATGGAAAACAGTCAACAACAGAACTGATAAGATGCACTGTAGATAGAAGATTGTGGAGGGACATGATCACCTACGCCAACCGGTATGGCACATTATGTATGATATGATATGATCCATTAATGAAAAGTCTGTATCTTCATGATTGTCAATTTTGTTGTTCTCCATGTTTCACAGCCATATAATAGGATCGACTTAACATTTGAGCTGAAAATTTTTATTTCTGTATTTAAACTAATTTCTTTGGATTTCTATATGTTTCCAGTGCAATGAAAGCTCCTTTTGCTTTTGATATCCTTATTTTAGTATCGTTTTCTGTTCCTCCCTCTTTATCTATATTAATGCCCAGATATATGTAGGATTGTATGTCTAGTAGAGGTAATTTTCCTAGTTTTATTTGGTTATTGACAACTGCATTAATTCTCATGTTGGTCTTATCTCTATTAATCTTCAGTCCTAGCTGTTGTGATCTCTCATCAAGTATGCTCATTTTATCCTGCATCTGTTGATGGCTGTGTGATAGGAGAGCTATGTCATCAGCAAAGTCTAAGTCACTACGTTGCTAGATCAGTGACCACTGGATTTCATTTCTGTTTTGAGTTATTCTCATAATCCAATATATGGCCAGTAGAAAGAGAAATGGAGACAGAATGCATTCCTGCCTTACTCCTGTTCTTATTTCAAATGCTTCTGTAAGCTGCCCTTCATGCACCACACTACATTTCATTCCTTCATACATTCTTTTTATCAGGTTAATAAACTTTATGGGGATTCCGTAATGACTCAGCAACTTCCAAAGCATTCTTCTGTCTAAACTATCAAATGCCTTTTCGTAATCTATTAGTCCAATATAAAGTGGGGACTGTAGTTCTAAACTTTGTTCAACTATTATATGTAGAGTTGTTATTTGATCAGCACATGATCTGTTCTTCCTAAAGCCTGCTTGTTCATCTCTCAAATGTTTTTCTATGGCCTCTTTTAGTCTCTCCAGAATGATTCTGCTTAATATTTCTCCTGGCACTGATAGTAGCATAATTCCCCTATAATTTGTGCACTTCTGTAAACTTCCTTTCTTTGGTAGTTTGATCATATAACTTTCTTTCCAGTCCTTAGGTATTTCTTCCCTTTCCCAAATTGTATCTAATAGATTATGTAACATCTTGGTAGAGGTGTTAATATGGCTGGTTTGATGGCTTCCGAAGGAATTTCATCTGGCCCTTTGGCTTTACCATTTTTTAATAGCTTGATGGCTTTCATTATTTCTTGTTTGCTTGGTTTTCCACAGTTAACATGTAACTCTTCATTAGAGGATCATTCATTATAAGACTACAATTCACCTGGCTTGTTAACCAGTGTATCTGCTTTATAAATACTGTTTACAAAAAAATAAATATTTAATAAATAAAAATAACCACTGAATTGATGACAACTATAAACTATACTGAATTTATAAATAATGGTATAAATAAAATTTACAAACTATCTACCTATCGTCCTTTCAAGCTGAAGACGACACATAGGGCACACATTTTATTGTGTTCGATGATCTTTCTTATCAAGTGTCAGATCTTGCACAGGAACCACATTGTATCTCACCACACAGCTTTGTTCTGGATATGTTGCTCAATCTTGGCGCGGGAGCTAGTACCTACTGTTGCTGCCTCTTGCCTCAGTTTTCTTTTTAGTGTTTCTCAAGGTGGGCCTCTTTTTCTTTTACCCCCTGGTTTCCATTTGATGGCCTGCTTTGAGATTTTCTTGCTGTCTCATCTCATCACATGGCTAACATATGACCACTTTCTTCTCTTGATTATTGATGGAATTGTTGGATGTTTTCTTATTTTGTCTCATTTCTGCACTAGTCTTGAATTCATTCTATGGTATACAAAATATTGTCCTAAGGCATTTGGTTTCAAATGCATCCAGTTTATTTTCTACATCTTTAGTAGTTTCCCAGCTCTTGCATTCATAAGTAAGAGTGGATAATACATTTGATTTTAAAATCCTGAGCTTTGTTTTTGTGCTTAGTAATTTGTTATTTCTATATTTTATCAAGGTGTCTGAAAGTCATTGCTGCCTTTTTGCTACTCTAACTTTTATCTTTGTGAAGACAATTCTTGGCTCAAAATACTTTATGTCAACACCTCCTATCCATCGCATCAATCTTCACTCAGATAGCGCTATTAAACTTGTTTTAACTGCTGTGACAATCTGGTTTTTGTTAGTGCACGTCTGACCTTTGCTTGAATTCATTCTATGGTATACAAAATATTGTCCTAAGGCATTTGGTTTCAAATGCATCCAGTTTATTTTCTACATCTTTAGTAGTTTCCCAGCTCTTGCATTCATAAGTAAGAGTGGATAATACATTTGATTTTAAAATCCTGAGCTTTGTTTTTGTGCTTAGTAATTTGTTATTTCTATATTTTATCAAGGTGTCTGAAAGTCATTGCTGCCTTTTTGCTACTCTAACTTCTATCTTTGTGAAGACAATTCTTGGCTCAAAATACTTTATGCCAACACCTCCTATCCATCGCATCAATCTTCACTCAGATAGCGCTATTAAACTTGTTTTAACTGCTGTGACAATCTGGTTTTTGTTAGTGCACGTCTGACCTTTGCTGTTTGCTCCCATTTGAGACACATTTTTCATGCAAACAAAACTGAGTTTCTTAACCAGAAAATGTGGACCAGAAAATTGTATTTGTGAAAGTAGTTCAGCCTGAATGATGCTGAATTATCTATAGGATTCTATACTATGCTTCTTAATAGTAATTTCACATTATGGGGTCTAAAACCAAATTTCAAATATGCCATAAGCATGATGGGTACAAATAAAAGACATACACAACATCATACGGCTCCTCATAAACAAAGACTGTTTTCTGGTAATCTTCCAAGAAGGTAAATGGTGGTTCAGTATGGGTGAGAATTTCTATTTGTTTAGAATGAAATAAGAAACCCATATCATGTATAATCCTGGAGCAATGTGGCTCATATTCCTAGCATCACAACTCCCCAACCAGTACACCAGAAAAATAAATAATGTCATAATAGATGAAACTGTCACTGAATGAGTGTATGTGCATTCATTCATACAGCCATATATTGTCCCATAGTAATGACAACAATCAAAGATGTCCACCCAGTAAACTACAACGTAATTAATCATCACTGTGAGAAAACACATGAACAAAACCACCAAACCGACAATTAATATAATTATTTAACATAATTAAACAAAAAAATAGTATTTTGCTCTGTCTAACAAATGCTATGGCATATATATAAAAATCACAATTAGAATAATAAATTTACAACAAAATAACATGTTCGAAATAGAAAACAAAATAATTAGTAAAATTACAAATTTGGTAAAAATGAATGCATTTCTATAAAACATTTCATTCTACAAGTTTGACATGGATGTCCTGTCTGTGAAAGAACAAGATCTGGTGGCATAATTTAATAAGATTTAAAAAAATCTTGAAGCATAATATAACAATTTAGAAAGGCATAATATGATTTGTCAATATAAATATTTATATAAATGATCTCTTTCATATCCATGGTTGAGGCTACATCTTAAAAATAAAAAGAATGAAATCAAATGAAAACATCAGTTGTTTTTCCATTGGTGTTGAGGAAGAGATGTCATTCTCTTTTCAGAGATAACTGACAAGTATGAATGCCTGAAGTGTCTGCTGCAGTGAGGACTTAGTGTGTTGATCTGTTGAGGAGGATAATGTTGTGCTGTTTGACTTATGGTGGTCATGGGTTAATTTATGCATCATTTTTTTCAGATTACCATAATCCAATTAATTTTTCTTCGCCACAATAACAATTAGCAGCTATGTGTCTTGATCTAATACTAGTGTTTTAGTGATATCTTTAGTGTGTCTTGAATATTGTGTCTACAATATCATCTTGTGTCCCTTCACTGTTCACCATACATTTTAATATCAATCCCCTTGAAATGGAAAATTTTTAACTGTTGCACAGAACACCATAACTTAATTACATTTGCAGATATTGCTCTGGTATGTGAAGCATATTTAAGATCATCTCAGCTGTGATCTACATATCATGGGGTGTATGCTTGTTATGTCAGATTGTTCCAGCAAATCTGTACCTCAAATGATCTGCTTTCTTTTCTGCAAACTTCACAGACCAATGTAAGTAGGCCAGGTTGTACAAGCGTATTCTAGGGTAGGCAGGTCTACCTTCAACTTCTGTTTAACACAAGTTCTCAACTATCTTCTTTTTCTTCTTTCCTTCCTCATCTGCCTTTCAGCGTCGAGGGGAGATATAATTTGCGGTCTTTTGCTCTTCTGTTCGCCTCTGCTGCTGTTATGTTTCCTAGTGCTTCTAATATTCCATCGACCCATCTTTTTCGTTGTCGACCCTTGGGTCTGGTGTTCTCACAACGTTTGTTGAAGGCTCGTTGTGTTGTGTTTTGATCTTTCTGCCATGTCACGTGGCCAAACCATTTTATCTGTTGTTTCCTTATATATTCTATGGAGGGGGCTATTTCTAGCTTTTTTCTCAGTTCTTCATTTCTGATCTTGTCTCTCAGACTGTTTCCTGTCATTCATCTAACACATTTCATCTCTGTAGAGGTTATTTTTCTTATTATTCTTGCATCTAAGGTCCAGGTCTGGCATTGTAGCACAACGTTGGCCAACGTCTCAACTATCAGCCAACATAAGTGCCCATGAGAGTGATAGCTCTTGCTTGTGTTGTCAAATAACTCTTTAGCTGATGTACTTTTGAGCTATCTTGATTGCCAGTGTGACTACTGGGACCCTGACCACAGTGAGGGAGAACAGAATAGAGCCACGGTCACTTGCTAAACATGATGTATGAGGCGACTAAGAAGATTTTTGAGATAAGATCTTCGCTGGTCGGAGTTAGTGTATCAGCTGAAGCTATCTTTACTGCTTTCGATAGTGTATGGTGAACATGCTTCATACTGGCAAAATTGTACTGAGGAGGAGATTTGTGCATGTTGGAGTTGTACGCTGTGCAATGAATATGATGTGTCGACTAAACTAAACACTAATACCATATTCATCAAATGTCTTAAAGCTTCAAAGAAACCCTTACTTGGTGTTCCAGTGTGTTCTCTCCCTGTCAATATTTTTCCATTAAATTTTCCCTTTTACCAGAATGAGCTCTAACATTATTTCTCTCTTTACTAACATCAACTTCATGTATCAACGGTCTTCAAAAATCAAGTTTTGCTGAATATTTCATTGTTACTTTTGTTTCTTAAGTATGGAGTTGTCACATAAATGTTCAAAACTTCTGAGTTTTCTCTTATTATATGTTTCACATATTTAGAGTGTGGAACTCAAACCTGTAAATACACATACTTGTGACTACCAATGATCTTATTTATTTTTCTAATATATTTTAGATAAAGTGAATAATGATTTCATGAACAGTGTTTTTATATCCTCAGGAATGTTTTTATGTCTATTAACTGAATAGTTAAATCTATTCACTTTAAAGAAAAATTGGATGTATTATAATACATTGGAGGTATTATCCAAAGGTGCTTGATTTCAGGTATGTGTGAATGAATGATTGCAAGAGACAGACCAGCATGTCTCAAACTTATAGTGTCAATAACCTACAGCAATCAGAAAATAACTGTAGTGAACACAGCAGAGATGGTGAGAGAATGACAGTCAAGAACTAAGATAACATTCTCATATAAATAATAATTATTCTGACCTAATGGACTACATGATAAATGTATATGGCACCCTCGGTAATTACTGATGACAATTACTAGAATCACTAACAGTAAATATCATACCATAAACAAACTCAGTCAACTTTATCAAATAATAATTTCAGTATTTTGTACTGCAACACATAATTATAAGATAAGAAAGAAAATAGATTCTGCTTTAAGATTTCTATCTATCTATTGACCTTTCGAGCCGTAACTGGCCCATAGGGCGTAGACCAAGATACACCTTCTCCTATATGAATTTTTGTTCTAGCAGTTTTCTTTTAAAGATATTTTATCAAATCTCGCCATCTGTCTCTGTTCTGTGCAAGCAGTTCTATCTCATTGAGGGAGCCGATTCCTGCTGCTCTTGCCTCTCTCATCAATGTTCTTCTCAGTGTCTCCCTGGGTCTTCCTCTTTTTCTTTTACCTGTTGTTTCCCATATGAGGGCTTGCTTTGCTATTCGATTATTATCTCTTCTCATCACATGTCCAACGTATGACCATCGTCTTTTCTTTATTACTGAAGATATTAGTGGTTGATTGGCGATTTCTCTAATTTCCTCGTTTGTTTTGAATTCGTTCCATTCTATACCAAGTATTTTCCTTAGACATTTATTTTCGAATGCGTTCAACTTTGTTTCTATATCTCTTGTTGTTTTCCAGCTTTCACACGCATACGTAAGGGTTGATAGTACATTTGATTTGAATAGCCTAAGTTTTGTGTTTGTGCTAATGAGTTTTGATTTCCACAACTTTTCAAGGCTTCTGAAAGACATTGCTGCTTTAGCCAGTCTGATTCTAATTTCTTTGCTCGTATCCCCTTCTCGATCAATGTGACTTCCAAGATAGATAAAGTGATCGATCTCTTCTACTGGTTTGTTTTCCATGTATATTTTGTCACTTGTTGGAATTAAACTTTTCATGACTTTAGTCTTTTCATGATTGACCTCAAGCCCAATTTTGCTGGCTATTGATGATAGTTCATTTGTGTTTTCCTGCATCGTTTTTATCTGACTGCTGATGAGAACTATGTCATCAGCAAAGTCGAGGTCCTCCAAATGGTCTCCTTGTATCCATTCGATGCCTTTATTACCAGTGCAGCATTTCTTCATTATGAAGTCCATAACAATTCCAAATAACAAGGGCGATAAAATACATCCTTGTTTAACCCCAGTTTCTATTAAACTTTATAATAATTATTATTTAAGATTTAGATCTCAACTTTTCCAAAAAAAGGCCAAACAGCGCAAGTCACCCTGTACAAATGTATTAGAGAAAGTAACATGGAAATATCACATCTGCATACCACCAAATTAAATAAAAATGAACACATCAATTCTTATACCTGTAAGCTATGTAGCGATTGTATAAAACAAATAGCAAATAAATGCAGAGATGATACTGAATTGAGAAATGTAATATAAAAAAATATTGCCTGCTTGCAAATTATTTTAAAACAATCTTTTCCAGTACGCAATATTATTTTAGTTAAAAAAAAAAGAGGTAAAGTAAAGAGCCCCATCATGCCAAGTGGCGTATAGGAAATATGGTGTTAGTGACCCTCATTTTTTACAGACCTTCAGCACATGATTTTTGGGGTAGTGTAGTCGGTATTATGCCCGTGCCACTTTACTTTCCCAGAAAAATTCCGGTACCCATTCAAGGCTTGGTGAACCTGGAAGCCATCGATCAGGATTGAGCCTGACCTCTTGTCCTTTATAATCCAGTTCACTAACCACTGAGCTATCGTGACCCCCTTTAAAAAAAAAACAAACAAACTTGTATATAATTACACGTTAAAATAAATTAGAATGCAATGATGACCTTCATTATATCTTTGATTCTTGGATTACATGAAGTCTTTGATAACAGCTGTCAAGTAATATCAATATATATCACAGAATTTTGCACCTAACAAAATATATAGGTGTACTTAGTTTACTTTACTCCAACTGGTACCTCTAAGATATTGAGAGATTATAGAGTGTCTCAGTCAATGGTCTATATTGATGTTGGTACCTCTAAGTATTGAGAGATTATAGAGTGTCTCAGTCAATGGTCTATATCAGGTCACCTATCTAAATATTGAGAGATTATAGAGTGTCTCAGTCAATGGTCTATACTGATGTTGGTACCTCTATGTGTCTCAATATTGATGTTGAGTACCTCTAAATATCTGAGAGATTATAGAGTGTCTCAGTCAATGTTGGTCTAGTATTGATGTCAATGGTACCTCTAAGTACTGAGAGATTATAGAGTGTCTCAGTCAATGGTCTATACTGATGTTGGTACCTCTAAATATTGAGAGATTATGAGAGATTATGTCTCAGTCAATGGTCTATACTGATGTTGTGTAGTCTCTATACTGAGTATCTTTCATTACGAGATTATGGAGTGTATCAGTCAATGGTCTATACTGATGTTAGTATCTTTCAGTATTTTGAGATTATGGAGTGTCTTGGTCAAAGGAAGCTGCTGGTGTTGTATCTTTCAGTATTGAGGGATTGTGGAGTGTCCTAGTCAAGGCTCTTTGCTGGTGTTATTATTGTGTGATGCTCATTGTAATGCCTACTATTTCAATGACCCATTGTCCTCTAGATTTGCCTTTTTGCCATTGACCATCAATATTAATACTCTCTGGAAGATGCAGTCTTGTTAATTGTTGTAACTAACTGATCAGTTTATTCTTAATAGGACCAAGCATAAACCATGCTTTTGTCTCTATATTATCATTTGTGATTTTGTCCCTTCTTGTACTTTCAGTATTCATCACAGACATTTTATTTCTGTTGTGACAATTCATTTCATCTTTATATATATTCACGTTTGGCATTAGAAGCACTGTTCTAAAGAATAGTGTGATTTTTGCTTAAATTTTTTAAACCTCTCTGGTTTCTCATAGCAGGACATTTATTTATGTTATGGTAAAAGCCTCTTTAAGAGTTCAAAATGATTAATCAAGAAAAATGTTTGTACAATAAACATGCACACTTTGAAATAAGTAATGATATTGTGAAAGATATCTTCAACTATCTATCTACTGACCTCTCGTCATTTGTCTCTGTTCTGTGCAAGCAGCTCTATCTCATTGAGAGAGCCGAATCCTGCTGCTCTTGCCTCTCTCATCAATGTTCTTCTCTGGGTCTTCCTCTTTTTCTTTTACCTGTTGTTTCCCATTTGAGGGCTTGCTTTGCTATTCGGTTATTATCTCTCCTCGTCACATGTCCAACATATGACCATCGTCTTTTCTTTATTACTGAAGATATTAGTGGTTATTAGCGGTTTCTCTAATTTCCTCGTTTGTTTTGAATTCGTTTCAAGCTATACCAAGTATTTTCCTTAGACATTTATTTTCGAATGCGTTCAACTTTGTTTCTATATCTCTTGTTATTTTCCAGTTTTCACACGCATACATATGGGTTGATAGTACATTTGATTTGAGTAGCCTAAGTTTTGTGTTTGTGCTTACGAGTTTTGATTGATTTCCACAACTTTTCAAGGCTTCTCAAAGACATTGCTGCTTTAGCTATTCTGATTCTAATTTCTTTGCTTGTATCCCCTTCTCAATCAATGTGACTTCCAAGATAGATAAAGTAATCGATCTCTTCTGCTGGTTTGTTTTCCATGTATATTTTGTCGTCTGTTGGAATTAAACTTTTCATGACTTTAGTCTTTTCATGATTGATCTCAAGCCCAATTTTGTTGGCTATTTATGATAGTTCATTTGTGTTTTCCTGCATCGTTTTTATCTTCAACTATGGCACAACTAAGTAATGTACATCAATTAAAAAAAAAAATTGACAGTTTCACCTGAACCAAACATTTCTACTCCAGACATCTTGCCAAGGTTTCATGAACTTAAATCAGCTTTCAACAAATTTAAATACAAGATGTAAACAGATTCATGTGAAATAAAAAGAAAATGGGATGCTCATACTATAATTTAAAATGACACTCACCCATTTAGAAGTTACAATATAAAATCAACACAAATAGAGGTTACAAAACCATAACTGATACAATCTAGATTCTACTATATAATTTGACAATACACAAAAAAAAAAAAAAAAAAAAAAAACTTACAATAAAATAAGATGTATAGCACATGGACAACAAATAATTTACGTTGTTTCATTTATATGTCAACTAACTGAACATTTCATCCCCATAGTTTTTAATGATAAAATGCTGCTAATTTGAACCGCTACATTACAAGTTTGCACAAAAGTAACAGTCATAATAGAAAACAATGATCAATATATTGATACAACTATGAGATTATTCATAACATTAAAACAATAAATTAATTTAACGTGAGATTATTGCATTATTCAATATTTCAAACATGTATAAATTAATGCAGTTGTAGATATTACTCTTTTGTGAAACACTGTAAACATGATATGTCTTTTTGTCTGTGAATGCTAAACAAGCAACATTATACAAGTAACCAAATGGCATGATTACAAAATAAAATTAATTGATCCAATTTACAAAATATTTTTCTAGAAGTGGCAAAATAGATATTAGTGCTTGCTGACATGTTTCTTCATAATTATTTTTAATGACTTTAAAATTAAGTGAGAAATAAAAACTAGCTGGCAGTTGTAAAAATGTTATTTTTAAAGTTAGTGCTGATAAATTTGCTGAATTAGAATGACAGATTATCACACCTGCCTACAATTACTCAACTGGTGGATATTTGTTTAGTTCATTTTGCTGAAAAATATTTTATTGATTAAGTTTCCTTAAGATGTTTCTAGGACATGAAACATTTTAACTCGTGAATTGGTTATGTCTAGCAAAACACATTTTAAGTTACCTATCCCTGATAGATAGTTCTTAAATGTTATGTAGAGCCAGTCTTAACATATGGATGTGAATCATGGACAAAAGGACAACATACGAGGAAATCAATGGAGTCTGTAGAAATATGGTTTTAAAGAAGAATGTTGAGAATACCATGGACAGCTAAGAAGAGTAATGAAAACGTTCTGAAAGAGGCCAAAGCAAAAAGAGAGCTAATTTCTAATATTAGGAAGAAACAATCATCATTTTTTGGCCATGTAATGAGAAGAGAACAGCTGGAATATATTGTAACAACTGGGAAAATTGAGGGACAAAGAAAAAGAGGGAAGCAAAGGGAAAAGATACATACCAGACATCTTAAGAAAATGGCTTGGCCGAAGGTCAACAACTGAAATGATAAATAACTGTCTAGATCAAAAGTTGTGGAGAGACATGATCACCTATGCCAGCAGGCCCTGTACTTGATGATGATGATCCCTGATAAAAGTCAATATTGTGTTACAATTAACCAAAAAAAGAATCAAAGGCTTCCAGTACAAGTAATCTCTAACTAAATGGAAGAACAGATGGCTGAACAGATGATAAATCTACCCATGCAAAGATAGATATGTTGTGTTGAAAGGTGCCAGACATCATGGCTTGCCATAAACTAGCAACTACATTGCATCCACACCCACTAAACGGGTGAATGCTAAGAGGAAAAAAAAAAAGAAAGACTGCTGTCAAAAAAAAAAAAAATACTACAACTGTGTTTACTTCCATGTTTGTTAATATAGTCGAACCTGGTCTTAGGACCACCTGTTTAAAGCGTTTCCCTGGTTATAGGACCGGGTCTACAATTTCCCCGAGTTTTTTACTATATGCTAACACTGATTACGGCGCTCACCGTATGACGCGACCAGAGACCAGGCTAATTAACCGCCGCCAATGTTATTTATCCCGTTTACGACGACCAGCCAGTCCTTCGTCTCGCTAGGAGCCATAAACGATCGACACAGGTGTCTACAGGTGTTGATGTTTTCCCGTATTTAGTGAGTCCCAGATTACAGTGGGACGTGTTACGTTTATCAGTCAATACTGGTGCAGACACAGATCTATGATTCGTGAAGTGACATCACTTCGCGGTTCCGTCTAGACCAAAGTAGACCATTGCGTGGCCCGTATAAATTACAGGAATTAACTAAAGAATTAGTCATTGCCCGCTTAGAGTGTATTCATGTACATGTACAGTATCTCAGTGAATTATTTTTGTGGATTTTAAAAGTGTTACACACAATATAGGAAATGGCCAGTGTCAAAAGTGTAAAACCAAAAGCATTAACGCTGGAAGAACGAATATCAGTGATTCGACAAAACCAGCAAGGTAAAAGTTCGCGATTATTGGCAGAACAGTTTGGAGTGGGAAAGACACAGATTTTACGTACGTTAAAGAGAAAAGCCGAGTATATGAATGACTTTGAAAATAATGCACCAAGTATGAAAAGAAGGAATAGCAGGAAAACGGGAAATGAAGACATAAATACACTTTGTTGGAAATGGTGTCAATCAGCACTTGCACGAAAAATTCCGTTATCTGGGCCGATGATCAAAGAACGAGCTTTACAGTTTGCAAAAGAATTGGAAAACTCAGTCTTTAAAGCATCGAACGGCTGGTTAGAGGCCTTCATTAAAAGACACAATCTTGTGTTTGGTAAGCAATGTGGCGAAGTCGGTGATTCAGATATGAGTGCTGCGGCTGACTGGACTTCTAAATTATCCGAGATATGCTATGGTTACGCTGCTCAAGACATTTTTAATTTAGATGAAACCGGGTTATTTTTCAAAGCGACTACGGACAAAACATTTTTTGTCAAAGGAGAAAAATGCGCTGGGGTAAAAAAAGCAAAGAGCGAATAACAGTGATGCTATGCACTAACATGTTGGGGGAACGAGAACCGGCTTTAGTGATTGGGAAAGCAGCTAACCCTAGGATTTTTAAAAACATCAACATAAACACACTGCCAGTGATTTACAGAAACAACAAAAAGGCATGGATGACTGCAGCTATATTTGAAGATTGGCTGAAAAGTTTTGACCGTAAGATGCAGAAAAAAAAGCGCCACATTATTTTATTTGTTGACAACGCTACCTGTCATCCCAAGATCGAACTACAGAATGTTAAGCTGCAGTTTCTGCCACCCAACACAACTGCATTAGTTCAACCCCTAGACCAGGGTGTCATTCAGACATTTAAATTAAAGTTTAGACAAAAACAGCTTCTACATCTTATCACAGTCATGGAATCAAACAAGGATGCTTCCGGAACCGAACTCATGAAACAGGTCAATTTACTGGATGTAGTCTACTGGATTGCTGCAGCATGGAAAGAAGTGGACAACTCAACCATCCTTAAGTGTTTCTGTAAAGCAGGTTTTCATTGTCCTGCTGAAACACACGCATATTCTCTGACGCACATGGAATCTGCATCAAAGACCGACGTGCAAATTGTTTCTACTGCAATTTCTACTGCTTTGGATAACCTTTCAAAAGAATTGTTTGGATACCAATTGACAGACATCTCCATGATTGATTCAGGGCTCCAAACTTGCAACACAATAGAAACAAACTGGGATCTTCCTGCCACTGCAATTTTAGCTGCTGAGGATGTGAATAGTGAATCAGACAACGAACAAGATTCTACTGACATTGAGAAAACATACACTATCGCAGATGCACATAATGCTTTGGAGCTTCTGCGCACCTATTCAATAACAAACGGGAGATCTGACATACTAGACGTTATCATGGACTTGAGAGAAAAATTGAACTTATCGTTTATTTCATCTGTCAAACAACAGACTACCATATTGGATTTTTTTTCAAGTCAAAAGTGATACATGTACAGTATAAGTGGAATCTGTGTATGTGTGTTTTATTTTTGTGTGTTTAACTATCGTGTTTTATGAAAAGTGTCCAACCAGTGGCTATTGTAGACCGACATGTGCACTATGTTCTACTCATGGATTACGCTGATTTGCAGGTTAGTTTTCATAGTGCTTAGGATAAAATTTTTTTTATCGCTCTATTTATTATGTGAAACCTGTGAGGCAGGACCACCTGTCCTATGGGACCAGTTTTTGAAAGTCCCGTGAATGGTCGCCTTAGACAGGTTCGACTGTACATTTATAGCAGTCACTCTTATTTATTCAAATTTTTAACTTCTCTTAAAAAGATCATGATTCCACCAGTGACATTAAAATTGGTAAGTTTAGAGCTTTTGTTTAAACAGAACTAATAAAATATGAAAAGACAACCATGTTAAAGGCAAGATGCGCAGATGCATAAAAACATATATCTACAGATGTGAAAGCAATGATATACTATTTACAAACTCTTAGTTAAATATTTAAAATTAGCTTGGACACAGCTTTAAAATGGTTTTACATTAAATAGTTAGCATATCTTTTCAAAGTGTGATTCTATAGCCATCATAGAAAATAACTAACTACTGACTGTTACTAAACTGTAATGTCTCAAAGAAGGATAATGCCATAATAGATAGAATCCAGTGAATTGTATCACTTTTCTTAAATTAGTATTTTTTAATATAATCTTTTATGTCATTCACAGTTAGGTTAAACCAGGGATGGGGAATCTCCGCATGTATACAGCTGACTAACTCATTTGGTCTGGCCTTCCAAGATAACCATTAGTGGAACTCAAAATCCAATAACCCACCCCCATACAACTTCTCTTGTGGGAATGGTATCTTGGATCTTATAATCGTTTGCTGCCAGTTGTTTTAACTGACTCTTGATTCTCTCCTTGCAACATCAAGTTGCAAAAGTGTTAAGACACTGTGATGATCAAAACAAAATAATCGCGCTGCTGGCAACACACACAAGCACCGAATAGTTATTAAAACTTAAGTGGTGTGACATTCTACAAATGGTGAATACAAAGAAAAGGAAAGCTGATGCAGAGTTTCGATCTTTCCATGAGAAATGGACAAATGATTATTTTTTAGCTGAGGTCAAGGGCAAACCTGGAACCAGATGATGTGTCTGATAAGACAGAACTATCATTCAACCTCAAAATGAATGTGAACTGAAAGCTAATTACAACAACCTCCTACTGCTTGTACCTCTATAAAGGTTACATAAGCAGCAAGCAGTTTCTTACTTTAAGAAGACATGTATTGAAATATTCATCTGTCTGAAACAACCTACTGCTGTGAGCAGCTCTTTTCAGAACTCACCATTGCAAAGACTGCACTCTAGACTGACTGATGCAAAAATGGAACATCCATTGCAAGTAGCAACATCATCAACATCAGCTAACATTACACACCTCACCAAAGAGAAGCAGTTCTAGCCATCACATTAAGGGTGAGTTAACTAAATGTGTGACTAAATATTGCATGCAAATTTTTAAACTGACAATTTTTATGGCCGGCGAATGCTATAAATATCTAAATTGTCCTTGGCAGAAAAAATGGTTCCCCATCCCTGGGTTGAAATAAAATATATTGTAGTACTTAATCATATATTTATCCATACTGTACTGCATTCAATAAAATGGTAATTAATTTAATGTTTCAGGTACTTTGAATATAATCTATCATGACCTCACATTGTAATTAATTTATTGTAGAAGTGTTTACCCATACAGAGTTCATTGAACCAGTCTGGTCATTAATGAACTATTAGTGTTTTTTCCAATAACAGAACTAAAAACAAAGCTAAATTAACATCAGCCCAGCCCAGTTAAACTGCCAATAAAGCAAAATATACTTTAGACATTTCTTGTAACTTCTTTTCCAAGTATGTTCTATATTTCTTTTTAAATCTTAGGAAGTCTTGTTGACTGACAGAGTGGATTAGCTAAAGTCTACTGTAACATAAACAGATTAATGGATACAACAACAGGAGTGGGTTGCATTCAAATGGGTGTAAAGTGACAGATACATTCAATAAAATAGACAAATGTGACTTCCCATATATAAATATATATTTCAGCTTATGTTATTCAAGACAGTAACAGAAGCTCTTCAAGAATGTCATAATCTCTCATCAGATAATAAGTAACACTGGTGGTATCTTTCAAGCATATGTTTACGTTATCATCATCTGGTAGTTGTCCCAAGTGAGGATGTCTTAGTCCACCATTAACATTTGCAACTAAGTTGTGTTTATAGGCTGTCTGTTCTCACAAAATTCTCACAGTTGATGACACTCATCTAATCATAGTCAATTTGATACACTAGTACATAGAATATTAAAAAATGTGGATACTTACACATTTTTCTGTTAGTTATGAGAGACATATGTGATGTTTTGTTAGATAACTAAACACCCTGACAACATTGCACATAAACAATTGTTGCAGAAATAACATTTATAAAGATCTTTTATGTTAGTTTTTACATTCAACAATGGATGACAATGAGTATTAAAAAATGTTTTGATGAAGAATTTCATTTTACCCCAGTGTGAACATCATTTATACTTTATTGTAAGAAATGTTCTTCTCTATATAAAAAGGCATTTGTTATAAAATATAGTTACATGGAAATAGGTTACAAATGAAAGTAAATGTAGAATGCATTGATAACAATCATTAAAGCACATTATTAGTACAGAAAGCTTCATAATTAAACAATCAATGGTCTGATGAAGATATTTCTTTGCATAAAATAACTTGCAAGTAGATTACGTTGTACTTATTACAAGCAGAACTTTTGATAAATCTTTTAACAATTGTGTGTAGAATTGTCTCAATTTCTGCACAGCATGGAAGACATACACAGGACAGTCTCAGAAACACTTCTTGAAATGTGAAACTCTTGTCATGCTCAAATTATAAATAGCTTTGGCTAATCAAGAGAAGCTTTAGTTTCTTTTTGAAAACTTTTCACAAGTTTTGTTGGAATAAAAAATAATAAATAACTTCTCTTATTTACTTCTCAGAATAATCTGGACACTTTTACAGATGACTTAAAATGTTCATTTTTATGCAGCAGAACAAAATAACTTTGTTTTCAAAGATCAAAAAATGTAATTAAAAAAATATATAAAAATATATGATTCCTAATGATGATATAAAATATATGAACTTAAATGCTTCTCATCATGATATATTGTTTTAATTAAAAAAGATATTTCCACCTACAAAACTAATGGAGTAGTTGTTTGAAACATCTGATATTCACTGATCTTTTCTTTACTTTCTCATACCTTCCATATGGTACAAAATCCCTGTAACTTGTATTGAATGTTTTTTAACAAAAGGACTTGTATGGTGGACCACCAAATTTGATGGGAAACTGACCATTTGTGTAACTTTCCACTTTTTTTTTTCATTAAAATTAAACAACAAATAACATTTTATGAAAATAAAATGTATGCAGAATTGCAAAACTGACTCTGCTTATACATGAGCTAGCCAATGAAACCATACAAACCTACATTTGAAGTGCTGTAAATATCCCTGTTGCCCATGCAGGGAGCAATATTTACCTCATTCATTGTTGCTAGTTAAAAGGTGACAAAACCTGAATGTAACAACTATCGAGCACGCAACACTTCATTCTTTAATTGTAGCGAGAGAAATCAATTTACAAAAAGATTATTCTTCTTTCCTTCCTCATTTGCCTTTCACCGTTGAAGGGTGATATAATTTGTGGTCTTTTGCTATTCTGTTCGCCTCTGCTGCTATTTTTCCTAGTGCTTCTAATATTCCATCCATCCATCTTTTTCATGGTCGACCACTGGGTCTGGTATTCTAACAACATTTGCTGAAGGCTCATTGTGTTGTATTTTGATCTTTCTGCCTTGTCACGTGGCCAAACCATTTTATCTGTTGTTTCTTTATATATTCCATGGTGGGGGCTATTCCTAGATTTTTTTCACAGTTCTTCATTTCTGATCTTATCTCTCAGACTGTTTCCTGTCATTCGTCTAACACATTTAATCTCTGTAGAGGTTATTTTTCTTATTGTTTTTGCATCTAGGGTCTAGGTCTGGCATTGGTAGCACAACGTTGGGATGAAGATTGTATTGTATAGTGCTTGTTCTGCCTCTAGAGTTATTTCCTTGTTGGACAATAGTGGTGTTAACTGTCCAATGATTTGACAAGCTTTGTTGCATCTTGATTCTACCTCTGCTGTTTGTGAATTATCGTTTGTCACTAAACTTCCTAGGTAATTGAATTCCAATTCTAATTGTTTTAGTTGCCAGCCTTCTATAATGTTAATGTTCTGTTTAATTTTGGCGACATTCATGACTTCTGTTTTGTCGATGTTGATTTTCATGTTGTATTTTGTGCCTGAGCTGTTTAGTTTGTTTAATTGTTCTTGTAAAAAAGATTATTGCTCGTGCATAAATATTTCTAATCACTTGTTATTTTGTAAGCATTTAGAAAAAAAAAATGCAACTTTAAATAGTGTCCTAATACAGTTTGAAATTAACTGCTGAGCAAATATTTAATAAGTGGTAGATGTAACAATTTTAGAAGCGGCATTTTCTTCCTCCTTTTTCAGACTAAGGTGACTGGGCCATGTAAGAAGAATGGCAAACAATCATATTCCCAAAAAAATATTGTATGGTGAATTTAAGGACGGAAAGAGACCAAAGTGCAGACCAGTGCTGAGATATAAGGATGTTTGCAGGGCTTCCTTGAGGGAATTTTGTATAAGGGAAAGGAACTGGGAAAATGTGGCTGCGGATCGTAGCACATGGAGAGCAAACATAAAAAATGACACAGCAACTTTTGAGACAGTGTTGATGTCAAATTCAGAAGACAAAAGGCGCAAGAGAAAGGAGACAAGGCCAGGTACCGTTGGTACACCTTGCTCGTTCTGTGGATGGATCTGTCTGTCCAGTATTGGCAAGTTCAGCCACGAGAAAAAATGTTCAGTAAAGCAGCACCCAGTATGAGACACTAATGCTTTACCAAACTACTGACTTATCATGACTGCTTGCTACCAACCGTCTGTCAAGACGCCAAAGACCACATATGACATGAAGTTACAGACAATAGAGAGACTAGCATTTTAATGTATGTTCCAGGAAATATGATATGGTTAGTATTGCTGTATAATTGGTTGGAAGGTCAGAAAAACGCCCAATCAATTAAAGAGAAAATGTTTGAAATACATTGAGTACTTTTCAAGATACTCATATTTAAATATAATAGCCTTGCTCTTTTCATACTCTAATAATACGTTTACTGGTTAATCGTTTAAAAATAAATATAGATTTTTAAATTCAATGTCTATTTAAAAGCAATCATAGAGAATATGAAAGATATTTGCTGATCATGTCATGTCTAAATAAACAGTTTAAAGTCTAAGAGACCAGCACCGCTTACGAGAGTGCATTAAACTTTTTAATCAAATCGTTTGTATCTGTCAAAAAGCTTCTCCATTTTTCAATATTTAAAATTAATCTACTGGGTAATGTTTGTAAAAAAGGAGTCTTGAATTTAGAACTCATTTAAATATAACATAGCAGTGAAAGATATCAGATGATGTAGTGTCCTATTGGAATTTTGTGGAAGCTATTAGAACATTAACTCAACGTTACAACTAAGTTGTAAAAATGACTGCTTCAAAACACATTTTCTTTTCAGGAATTTAGCAGTTTCTGCTCGCACATGTTTTTTTCCCACTGTGTGCGGGTGGCCAAATTGCTAACTGTCGGATTTCAAACTAAGAGAACATGGGTTCGAATCTCAGTAGGGTCACAAGTCTTTTCTATTGAGGGTGACATTAAAAACTCAAGACTTGAAAACCTCACAGCAAACTGCACCAGACAGGTGGCCTTTATTCTCTAGTGCTATAAATCCTCCCGGGCAGACCCCAATAACGAATAAATGTCATAGAGGTAGTTGTTGTCTTTTTTTTTTTTTTTTTTGGACCTTCCTAATTGTTCCTGCTGGTGACCCCTGATTAGTCATTGTGATTAGATTTTTCAGTTGTTCATATACACTGCAAGGTAAAGGCCTAATTATTCCTAGCAAAAATTGATGCTGTGTGTGCTGATATTTTTTTTTCATTTCCAACTGTTAAACTCTTGTGGAGTATCAGCATGATATCAATCAAGCCTTTGAAATCACAGGATAGGCAATGAACATCTGAAAGCACCTGACCTATACTGTTAAATGGAGGGACATGGAGAAAAATGTTGCTATGCACTCACGGGTCCAGATTTCTGCACTAGAGCTTGTAAATGATTGAAATCATGATGCCCTACAAAAGTTAATGCAATGATCTGTAGCAAAAATTGTATTACTTTTCCACATTACAAAGATTTATTTTTAAGCCATAAAAAGTTACACATTTTGTCGAAGTAGTGGTAATAATGTGATTTAAAATCAGTAGTTGTAATCTAGGGTTATTGCTACAAAAAAAAACTGATGTACACTTTTTTCCTATTTTACACTTTTTTTGTTGTTTTGTTCTGATATATAGGTTTGCCTCTAAAAATATAGAAGGTATGCTTTCTCTTATGCTCCTTTAGGACTGAGGGAGATACAAAGACTTAGTTCTCACTTCTCAAGCTGTCTCAAGCATTATCACTTGATGCTGTTGTAGTTCACTTGATCTTGTCCCTTCTCATTCTGAATCTGTCCTGGGCTATGCTTCCTTGTAATTTTATTACATAACCTGCACACAGCTTCAAATCGTAAGATATTTTCTCAAGGTGAACAAAATATTTTATTTACTATTCGGTTTATAGCTCATAATTAGTTCTATGTTGGTAATTTTTCTTGTGGTTTTACTCCTCTTATTTTGCCACTTCTAGTGGTTCAGTCACACTGGATAGTTATTACTTGTTATAGGTATTCATCAATAACAATCTATAAAGCGATTCAAAATATTTTTTTTCAGGTGAGATACTAACTTCAGTAGCATTTATCTTTTATCCCATATTAGTACTACCATTAACATAACATTGCTTCATCCTTTATTCCACACAAGTGTATCCATCATAACTCCCATATATTTACCTTGTTTCATATTTTCATCTATGTCAGTACTTCCATCTTTAACTTCCCTTACTTTACAATTTTATCTTATCATTTTACTCATATCAGTACATCCATCCTTAACTTCCCTTACTTTACTATTTCATCTTATAATTTTCTTCATGTCAATACTTCCATCTTTAACTTTTCTTACTTTACAATTTCATCTTATCTTTTTTATTCATGTCAGTACTTCCAACTATAACTTCCCTTACTTTACTATTTAATCTTATAATTTTATTCATGTCAGTACTTCCATCTATAACTCCCTTACTTTACTATTTAATCTTATCATTGTATTCATGTCAGTACTTTCATCTATAACTCCCTTACAGTGTCTCATCTTTTCCTTCATGCCAGTACTTTCATTCATAACCCCCTAACTTTACTTTTGTTTAATTTATTATTCCATGAAGAACAATACATACACAAACCTTCATTCCTCACTTTGATTGTAATATTTATTTGTTATAAAAGCTCTGATACTATGGCTCATTCATCAACAATATTTTGTTTTGATCAATCTGTTTCAACAAAGTGGTAGCTATGGGATTAAATGTTTTTAGAATTAATTATTTGAAAAAAAACCCCCAAAAAACATACAAATCTAACACATTATATTAAGTATAAACAGTATCAACAAATTGATGCAGTCTATGCTGAAGGTAGTTTACAATTATTCTGTAAGGAACACATACTGAAACTACTGTTCCGCACTTTACTATCACTGTAAGGAATGACAATATACATAAAATTGACCTGTGATAGTGTTTACAAATAGTTTAATTGTTTCATCACACACATAACTTTCAGTTTATGCCAGAATTAAGATTCTCATTTCTTACTATTCCTTGTGCATTCAGATTTTAAAAAAGGGAATGATGACGGCAGTCATTGTGATCTAACATCTAACAATCACCACTACACAGCTAGTGGACAAGGTCCTGCATATCTGTTGTACCCAATTTTTGTACTGCAGTCTTGGGAGTTCAAGAATAGAAGGTCAGCACACTCTCTTGGTTGCCACGGACCAGTAGGATGGGTGGCATGTCTCGCGTCAGTGCATCGATCCAGCACATGTACAAACCTGCAGGGCAGGTACCCTTGCGAGGCATAGGCAATGTCCTGAAAATATGCACAAATATTTAAAGTTGTTTAGAAACATTTTTTATTTACAAGTCACAAAGTTAACATAACACTTAGAAAATACATGTTAAAGTCAAATTACAATTAGTTTCTATTTTAATTATTCCTGTCGCAGACAAGGATTTAAATGTTCCCCATGACAAATAATATTATTTATTATAACTGATGTGGGTGTAACTTACATAACAATAAGAGAAGCAGCCATTGATCTCTCCATCAAAAGTTCCCGTAATCTGATGTGTCTCAGCGTCTGAAATGAAACAAAGAAAAATAAAAGTTGAGTGCAGCCACATTGAATCATCATCAAATACTGGGCCTGCTGGCGTAGGTGGTCATGTCTCTCCACAACTTTCGATCTCGACAGTTATTTATCATTTCTGTTGTTGACCTTCTGCCAAGCCATTCTCTTAAGCTGTCTGGTATTTTTTCTCTTTGCTTCCCTCTATCTCTTCGTCCCTCAATTTTCCCAGTTGTTACAATATATTCCAGCTGTTCTCTTCTCATTACATGGCCAAAAAATTTCTTCCTAATATTGGAAATTAGCTCTATTTTTGCTTTGACCTCTCTCAGAACATCTTCATTACTCTTCTTAGCTGTCCATGGTATTCTCAACATTCTTCTATAAAACTACATTTCTACAGATTCCAGTGATTTTGTTCTCTGTTGTCCTATTGTCCATGATTCACATCCATATGTTAAGACTGGCTCCTCATAACATTTAATAACTCCTTTTCCTTGTTTCTATTGTCAAAATGGATTGCATAGTATCTTCCTCATTTTTTGGAAAGTTGCTTTTGCCTGAGCCATTCTGCATCTCACCTCTTTTGGTAACCACCTAACCTTTATTCTCCAACCGTCAGTCTTACCAGCAGACCCCAGTGATGGGATAAAGGCCATCATGAAAGTTCACATAAAATGACCTTATGTGCCTGTGCTAAGAAAGTGTGACATCTTGAATGCCTTCAAGGACTGTATGTTAGAAATCAACATGACTATCAGTCCAATGAAGATCATCACGCACTTATAGGTTTGTCTAGAGTCCTGTGATGTCAGCTCTAACAATGAACAAAGAAGCTCATATAAAAGTGTAAATAAAATGTTCTCTTCAAAAACTGTCAATACAATTGATAATGCATCAAACTAAATTACAAACTGTTTGGCTGTATAATATATAAAATGAGGAAAAAGGTTTCCCTGCATGATTTAAGGCACATGTGAGTAGGGTGCTAGTGCCCATATTCTGTCAAAGACAAATAGCACATGGGAGTAGAGTGCTAGTGCCCATATTTTGTCAAAGACAAATAGCACATGGGAGTAGAGTGCTAGTGCCCATATTCTGTCAAAGACAAACAGCACATGGGAGTAGAGTGCTAGTGTCCATATTTTGTCAAAGACAAATAGCACATGGGAGTAGAGTGCTAGTGCCCATATTCTGTCAAAGACAAACAGCGAATGGGAGTAGGGTGCTAGTAGCACTATATTCTGTCAAAGACAAACAGCACATGGGAGTAGGGTGCTAGTGCCCATATTTTGTCAAAGGCAAACAGCACATTTTATGGGTGATGTGGTCAGTATTATGCCAGGCTGCCCTACTTTCCAAGAAAAATCTAGTACTTATTTAAGGTTAGGTGAACCTAGGTCTACGTTTCATTAACAACATCGTTTTTACGATAGCGGCTTGTTAAACCTCTGATCAACGGTTCTATACCAAGCCGGAGAAAAATAATTCCTCCATTTTGGAAACAACCGGAAACGAAAAGAAAAAGAGGAAGACCCAGGGAGACACTGAGAAGAACATTGATGAGAGAGGCAAGAGCAGCAGGAATCGGCTCCCTCAATGAGATAGAACTGCTTGCACAGAACAGAGACAGATGGCGAGATTTGATAAAATATCTTTAAAAGAAAACTGCTAGAACAAAAAATTCATATAGGAGAAGGTGTATCTTGGTCTACGCCCTATGGGCCGGTTACGGCTCGAAAGGTCAATAGATAGATAGATAGATAGAACCTAGGAGCAGTGTAACTCAGCCTCTTGTATTCAGTAGTCCAGTTAACTAAACACTGATCTACTATGACTCCTGCTTACACAAATAACATAACTACCTATACCTGCCCAACCCAAGCTCTTGTACTCAGTAGTCCAGTTAACTAAACACTGATCTACCTGCTTGCATTAATAAACTGGGACATTACACATATATGCAGCTAAATCTAAGAATATAATGAAAATATATATATAGATACAATTCATGGAAAAGAAGAGAAATAGCAGGCAACTGACCTTTTCTTTGAGGAGCTCCAGCTCATCATCTGTTGTCTTCCATGGAAATTGTTCCTTTGTTTCCCCTTTGTGAGCATCAAGTTTCCAAGGAGCCAGGTAAGAGTTAAACAACCTCACGCTAAATACAAGGCAGGCAATGAGAAACAAAGACATAGAGAACATATGGGTAGTCTATTATACATGCATATCTAGTCAGAATATTATCAACATCTCGGTTTTAGTCAATGAGAGATGCTTGTCTATTTCACATTTGTTCCACTGTAGCACACTAAAATTACAAGAATGGAGAATACATCTACAACAAACTTTCTGTTTTATTGTTGATTGTCTTAGTTCAGTTTGACAGAGAAACACAGTAGATAAGGATGATAGATAAAGAGAAAGAGAGAGAGAGAGAGAGAAAGAGAGTGAGGAATGAAGAAAGATATAAAGGGAATGACACAACATATTTTTAATGGCAGCAGGGTAAGAAGGGGTTGAACAAAAAAGTTAAAAAAAAGTATTTAAATAAATAAAAGCCAGACAAATTACTAGACCTGGATAAAATAAAAAGGTTTCAATGGCATTATTCATTATAAGGCCAATTAATATATAGATTGAATAATGCTAGCAATATTCATACAAATCATGAAACTATCCATAAACTACACAAAATTGTGAAAATCTTATGTCTACTATAAAATCTGCTGAACTAAACTAAATACAATAATGAAGACAAGAAGTGTAATCAAAATGAAACCAATCTGATAAATGATGAAGAAAAAACTGTTACTCAATACAGACAAGCTTTGTCTAACTTCCACATTTCTTAAAGGTAAAAATGAAAACCAGACCAATTAAAGTTGTACAAATAGGAATTGACCTTACATGTCAATCCCCCCCCCCGCTATTTTTTCCATACATTTGTTATATATTTATAACATATATTTTATTTTTGTAAAATGTTAAATATATAAAAATATTTAAATGAGAATAAAATGCAGAAAAGGTCACACAAATGATATGTTTTCTCTTACAGACTGTCTTGTAAGGCTTACAAATCCATTTTTTAGAAAATCCATCACAAATGAAAGGAAAGGAAACCCTTACAATATGGATGGTTTGGCTTTGAGTACTCACCTCTCTTCATTAGGTTTTTTATTGATCTCAGGCACAACAGTCATGTCCTTGCAGTCAATTCTGAACTTGGCTAACAGTGTTGCTAATCTGAGGATGAGAAAAACAAACCAAAATTGTAAATTGTTAAACCACACCTACTGTAAGTTTTACATCCATTGTTCCAAGTTCTTTGTTTAATTGATAACAAAAAGATTAAATTCTCTAAATAAAAACATTGTTAGTTGTCCTAATAATAAACAATTACTAAGCTAAACATTACAACATAAAATGATCATTACTAAACAGTTAGCAACATACAATTAACAAAGTAATAGTCACTTATGTCTCTATCACTTGACATCTATAGAATAGATCATTAATACAGATTGGTAACTGATGACTCCAGCATAGTGTTGGTTGATAACTTCTCTCATGTGATCTTTAAGCCTCTTGTTTCTGGCTGTACTCATCTTTTTCATCCGAAGGAGTTGTGGACTCATAGTTGTCCAAGTCCTGTACTCTTCTTGCATCTCGAAGGACGTAAATGACATCTACATGATCCATGGGTTACTGCCTTCAGACAGCACAGTTAGCTAGCCTAGTATGGTTAAAACTACACAATGATAAAAGATAAACAAAATGCTTATTTACTTGTTTGACATCAGCAATGGCCAACTCAAATAAGTCAAATTAATTTTTTATTCTTTATCTTATACATTTTTTACCCTGTTTTATTTTTCCTGTGTTTATAGTTTCTGTTTGTATGTAGAATTTACACCCCAGCAGAAGGCCAGCTGTTATGGGTAATGGATCATTTTGTCATGTTTTTTTCTTCATCATTGCAAAGTTGTAACCATATCTTTTTTCCTCAAGTTATTTTTCTATTCTTATTTATACCACAGACACATATTTATTTATTCCTATCCCCTCCTTGAATACAACAAAACAAGCCAATCAATATTTCTGTTATAATTTCTAGTACTTAACAGGAGTCTTTTCAAAGTGAGGTGACTGTGATTCAACTTACCACAAATCATCAAAAGATAAGGCAACATGTCATATAAAAAATGATTTGTCTTAGCAATGTTTGTGTATAGAGATATAGAAACAAAGTTGAACGCATTCGAAAATAAATGTCTAAGGAAAATACTTGGTATAGAATGGAACGAATTCAAAACAAACGAGGAAATTAGAGAAATCGCCAATCAACCACTAATATCTTCAGTAATAAAGAAAAGACGATGGTCATACGTTGGACATGTGATGAGAAGAGATAATAATCGAATAGCAAAGCAAGCCCTCATATGGGAAACAACAGGTAAAAGAAAAAGAGGAAGACCCAGGGAGACACTGAGAAGAACATTGATGAGAGAGGCAAGAGCAGCAGGAATCGGCTCCCTCAATGAGATAGAACTGCTTGCACAGAACAGAGACAGATGGCGAGATTTGATAAAATATCTTTAAAAGAAAACTGCTAGAACAAAAATTCATATAGGAGAAGGTGTATCTTGGTCTACGCCCTATGGGCCGGTTACGGCTCGAAAGGTCAATAGATAGATAGATAGATAGAATGTTTGTGTACAGAAGCATCTCAAAGTGAATATTAATAGGTAGTTAGAATAGTACAAAAAGAAACAAAAACTAACTGTCTCTGCTCATATCCTAAATCTCCACTCTTGGTACCAGCAGCAAATACCCTTAGTTGGCAGCCTCTCCAGTAAGCCTTTGTTGTGAGGATGTAGGGCAACAGCAGTGTTAGGCCTGATATGAAGGTGAATACATGGGGTTAGAATAATGTGCTTTTTATATATGCATATTTATTACTGTGTCAACTTTTCTATGTGTACATATTTATTATTGTGTCAACTTTTCTATGTGTAAATATTTATTATTGTGTCAATTTTTCTATGTGTACATGTTCTATGTGTACATATGTATTACTATGTCAACTTTTCTATGTGTACATTATTATTGTGTCAATTTTTCTATGTGTACATATTTATTACTGTGTCAATTTTTCTATGTGTACACATTTATTACTATGTCAATTTTGCTATGTGTACATATTTATTACTATGTCAATTTTTCTATGTGTACATATTTATTACTATGTCAATTTTTCTATGTGTACATATTTATTACTATGTCAATTTTTCTATGTGTACATATTTATTACTGTGTCAATTTTTCTACGTGTACATATTTACTACTATGTCAATTTTTCTATGTGTACATATTTATTACTATGTCAACTTTTCTATGTGTACATTATTATTGTGTCAATTTTTCTATGTGTACATATTTATTACTGTGTCAATTTTTCTATGTGTACACATTTATTACTATGTCAATTTTGCTATGTGTACATATTTATTACTATGTCAATTTTTCTATGTGTACATATTTATTACTATGTCAATTTTTCTATGTGTACATATTTATTACTATGTCAATTTTTCTATGTGTACATATTTATTACTGTGTCAATTTTTCTACGTGTACATATTTACTACTATGTCAATTTTTCTATGTGTACATATTTATTACTATGTCAACTTTTCTATGTGTACATATTTATTACTATGTCAACTTTTCTATGTGTACATATTTATTACTATGTCAATTTTTCTATGTGTACATATTTATTACTATGTCAACTTTTCTATGTGTACATATTTATTACTTTGTCAACTAATTGGAGATGTTTAAAAAAAAAAGTTGTGTCCTCTCATTAGAATTATATAATAATTATACTCAGATCCATTAAGGACATACTCTGAAAGTTAATCAATGGTCATATTACAAAAAACCTGAAGTATGCTGATGACACATTCTTATTAGCTAAGCACATGAATGAGTTGTCAGAAAATGATTGACATTTAGTGATGGAAAGTAAAAATTTAGGTCTTAGCATTGATAGCAAAATAACAGAAGTATTGGTTGCAGAAAATAAAAACTTTATGGGCGGGAATTCCATATTTGAAGTCATGACTGGATGAAACTAAGGTAGATATTTTAAAGAGCAAACGTTCAGATGTAATGATGACTTAATAATCTTGCATTTTATAGACAAAGTCAATTAACTGCATAAATGATTTATTTACCTCCATCATCAAAGAGCCACCACACGTCTATTGTTCCTTTCTCTTTCTGTCTGAATTTGTTCATTGTTTTTAGCACCTACAGGGTGTGGGAGGAGGGAGGAGAGAAGAGGTTATATTTGGTGCATAATCATTTTGGAATGCAACTACTAAAATACCTCACTGCTACAACATATTTGCAATTCATATTGTTATACAATGTACAGAACATGAGATGTATAGTGAGTTAGTTGATAGCACTTATGACTCAAAGCCAACTGTTGGTTTCTGGCCAAGGCTCTAGTCCTAATGGAAAGCAAACTCCAACTGAATATCAAGCCACAATGAAGTTATTCATGCCAAGCTGAAATTTAATAAAAAATTACAACCTACTCAATATCTATCTATCTATTGACCTTTCGAGCCGTAGACGGCCCATAGGGTATAGACCAAGATACACCTTCTCCTATCTGAATTTTTGTTCTAGTAGTTTTCTTTTAAAAATATTTTATCAAATCTCGCCATCTGTCTCTGTTCTGTGCAAGCAGCTCTATCTCATTGAGGGAGCCGAATCCTGCTGCTCTTGCCTCTCTCATCAATGTTCTTCTCAGTATCTCCCTGGGTCTTCCTCTTTTTCTCTTACCTGTTGTTTCCCATATGAGGGCTTGCTTTGCTATTCAGTTATTATCTCTTCTCATCACATGTCCAACATATGACCATCGTCTTTTCTTTATTACTGAAGATATTAGTGGTTGATTGGCGATTTCTCTAATTTCCTCGTTTGTTTTGAATTCATTCCACGCTATACCAAGTATTTTCCTTAGACATTTATTTTCGAATGCGTTCAACTTTGTTTCTATATCTCTTGTTGTTTTCCAGCTTTCACACGCATACGTAAGGGTTGATAGTACATTTGATTTGAATAGCCTAAGTTTTGTGTTTGTGCTGATTAGTTTTGATTTCCACAACTTTTCAAGGCTTCTGAAAGACATTGCTGCTTTAGCCATTCTGATTCTAATTTCTTTACTTGTATCCCCTTCTCGATCAATGTGACTTCCAAGATAGATAAAGTGATCGATCTCTACTACTGGTTTGTTTTCCATGTATATTTGTCATCTGTTGGAATTAAACATTTCATGACTTTAGTCTTTTCATGATTGATCTCAAGCCCAATTTTGCTGGCTATTGATGATAGTTCATTTGTGTTTTCCTGCATCGTTTTTATCTGACTGCTGATGAGAACTAAGTCATCAGCAAAGTCGAGGTCCTCCAAATGGTCTCCTTGTATCCATTCGATGCCTTTATTACCAGTGCAGCATTTCTTCATTATGAAGTCCATAACAATTCCAAATAACAAGGGCGATAAAATACATCCTTGTTTAACCCCAGTTTCTATTGGGAAACATTCGCTCAGTCCTTCCTCTGTTCGAACTGCACATGTGTAACCTTCATACATGTCTTTAAAAATATTTATGATTTTTTATAGTAAGCCATATTGCTTCCGAATTTTCCACAAAGAATCTCTATGAATACTATCAAATGCTTTTTTGAAGTCGATGAAGTTAAGTACAAAAGGCTTTTGCTTTTCAATGTGTTCTTCCAATATAAGTCGTAGAGTGAAAATGTGGTCAAGGCAGCTTCTCCCTTTTCTAAACCCAGCCTGTTCTTCACGCATTACTGTATCTATTGAATCCTTTATTACTCAATATCTGTAAACTGAAAAAACAATAGAATGCACTTTCACTCACTTTTCTGCCAAACCATTTTTCATTTTATCTACATATAGATTATGTGTTTCTGATAGATTCTTCAGTCAACTGTTACCAGTCACCAGCCACACTTAACTCGCATTCTACGGCTCACCACTTTTTAGATGCAGATATCATATCAAATAATCCGGTTGATCTATTAATAGGCTTTCCATAATTTAGTCTCTAATTTTGGAGTTTATTTAAAATCCTTGAGTGTTTCATCCAATCCTGTACTTGCAGACATTCAATTTTATAAACATGTGTCTTACAGTTGTGATACTGATCTGCAGTTTTAATCAACAACTAACCATGTTTTTTGTTTTATGTAATTAAATTTCTCCTAGAAGAATATGCTTTCCTCATATGATGAACAGCAATTAGTAAACAGTAATTTTCTGTCAAAAACGCTTCAAAATTAATTAATTTATGGATTACCGATACCAATGAACAAGAAAGATTAGCAAGAATTGAGAGAATATTCAGATTTTTCATTGAGTGATGATTTTGATCATCACAACTTAGACATTGGATGGAGGCATCGCCCTTTCATTGCACTGGCTCTAGTTCTAATGATAGCAGATATGTTATGAAAGTTATAGAATAATAAAATAGCATGTGAAAAATGAAGTTGATAAAATAAAGATCTCCACTGCAATGTGCACTTAGTTGTTCCTTTGTTAACTGAACTTTGATCTAAGTGCAATGTGCACTTAGTTGTTCCTTTGTTCACTGTGCAATATTTCTTCATTATGAAGTTGATGAGGAAGCCACGATAGTGCAGTGGTTAGTGAACTGGACTACAAAGGACAAGGGGTAGGATTCGATCCCAACTGACGGCTTCCGGGTTCACCCAGCCTTAAATGGGTACCAGATTTTTTCTGGGAATGTAAAGCGGCACGGGCGTAATACCGACCACATTACCCCGAAAATCATGTGCTGAAGATCTGTAAAGTTTATGGTCACTAACACCATATTCCCTATACGCCACTTGGCATGATGGGGCTCTTTACTTTTTACTTATGAAGTTATGGCAAGTCCAAATAACAAGGGAGATAAAATCCTTGTTTCATTCCAGTTTAATCTGGAACCATTCACTTAGTCCTGGCTCTGTGAGAACTGTACAAAAAAGTCAAGGTACAGATCTTTGATGATGATTATTTTCTTTGGTATACATTTTTATTACATCCTTATTATTACTAATACCACTACTAATATTATTATTACTAATACCACTACTAATATTATTATTACTAATACCACTACTAATATTATTATTACTAATACCACTACTAATATTATTATTACTAATACCAGAAACATTCACCAGCACACACACTTTATAAGAGACATTATCACTTACACACACGAAAAAGACAGTCAATCCTCTATCTTATCTCTTGACCAAGAAAAAGCCTTTGACAGAGTAGCCCATTCATACCTCCACAAGACTTTGCTCAATTGTAACATAGGAGAACATTTCAGACAATGGATTCACATTCTTTATGCTAGACCTGAGAGCAGGATCCTAGTGAACCAAACTCTTACAGAGACTTTCAGGCTAACAAGATCAGTCAGACAAGGGTGCTCTCTATCCCCCTTACTTTATGTACCGACTATAGAGCCACTCTTACAGAGACTTTCAGGTTAACAAGATCAGTCAGGCAAGGCTGCTCTCTATCCCCATTACTTTATGTACTGACTATAGAGCCACTCTTAGAAAGCATTAGACAAAACAACTCCATAGCAGGCATACTCATACCAGGGAAAGGAGAACAGAAGCTGTTAGCCTACGCTGATGACACTGTTTTCTTTCCATCAACCACTAGATCAATAGACAACATCCTCAGCACATTCACAGAGTTCGGGCAGGGCAGCGGGGCACAAATAAACATACAGAAATCCTTTATTATGGGTATAGGCAGGTTGAAGAGCAAAGCAGACTTTCCCTCAGCTCTAACACCGGTCACCAACTTAAAACTATACGGGATAACATATCCATGCAACCCAAATAAAACACACAAACCAACATGGCAGAACCTAGTCACAAAAATAACAGACATGCTACAGAGATACAAATACAAAACATCAACAATTTTTGGCCGGAGCATCATAGTTAACACATACATCATCCCCAAATTGATTTACACAGCCACAGTCTTCTACCCACCGCAATCAACAATCAAAGAGATAAACAAACTGATAAGAACCTTTGTATTTGGCCACACAATACACAGCATAAAACAAAAAACACTGATACAGCACAAAAAACAGGGAGGGATCGCACTACAGGACATACACACAAAAATAAAAGCTATCAGAATAAATCATATAAGTCGCATCATCAACCAACCAGACAACCACACCTTTGCTCACTACTACATGGGGCTGAGATTAACCAGATTCAGAAAACTCAACAATTCATTGCCTCACCATTTCGGCACCACACCTACATATTACAAAACATGTATACAGGCCATCCAAGGACATGACAGTCTACTACACCAAGGGACAAACAACATCTACAAACATCTAGTTAAAGAACAAACACCTCCACTACATCACAGAATCAAGAGAGGCCAAAAATACTTTCTCACAGACTACACCAAAACATTCTCAAACCTCCACAACTCACACATCACCCCCAAAGCAAGGGAGGTCACATACAGACTTATATATAACATGACACCCACCACAGAGAGACCAACCCACAGATTAAGACGGACACCCCGATGCCCCCTCTGCAGACAAAAAATTCAAGAAACAGAAGAGCACCTATTCTATAGATGCAGTACAATCATACCGGCGAGAAGGGCACTGCAACAGATACTAAAATTACACACAACACAAAAAGTCGACACATACAGATCTATTATGCTTAACACACTGCCAAAAACAACAACACAAGATCTCTATACAAAACTACTTATACTACTATCAGAATACAGACATATAATATGGACTTGCAGGAATGAGGCTATGCACGAATGTAAGAATTTTAATTCCCATCTTTTTCTACACATTTTTAACCAAAGAACAATGTATATCTTAAATTGCAAAAGTTTACTGTTGTGAATGAACGTGTGCGAACGAAAGAGATAAATTATAACAAGCATACTCAGCCTGACGGAGAAAAAAAGGTGGAAAGGACATCAAAGCCAAATAATCAATACAGCGACGAGATCCCAGAACACAGACGTTGGGGCGCTCGAAGCTATTGTCGCCTCGTTGTGCAACATATCAGTGGCGGCAGACAATAAACTCCAGGTATAAAGAAATTTATCTTTGAAGCCGCCGACACAGACGTCAGGGATAAACTGTATTGGCGCTCCTAGTTTTAAACATGGAAATACATAGTTGGAAATACATCAAAGAAAGAAGAGAAGCAAAGAGAGCCGTGACTAATGTAAAGACAGATCTTGGAAAGGTTCTGGCAAAAGCAACATACAAAGAATTAGACAACAAAGTGAAAAGTTCGGCAAGAAGAGATACAAGAGCTTATATAGACAACTTGGCAGAGAAAGCAGAGACAGCTGCAATTACAGGAGACAGCAGAACTCTCTATACAGTACAAAAGATGCTGACAAACACCTATACATCCAGTGGAACACCAATTCTAGACAAATATGGATTAATGCTAACAACAAGCGCAGACATAAAAGCCCGTTGGGCAGAACACTTCAAAGAAATTCTTAACCGTCCACTACCTCACAGTTTAATAGATTTTGAAGCTGAAACACCAGCAGCAGAATTAGATGTAAATTTAGATGACTTCACCTTGAGTGAAATAGAAACCACCTTAAAGCTAATGACCAATAACAAGGCTGCTGGAGAGGATAAGTTAACAGCTGAGATCCTCAAGGCAATTGATAGCCATAATTTAATACATCTCCAAAAAATGTTCAACATCATTTGGAAAACAGAGAAGACGCCTCATAAATGGAAAAAAGGAATCATTGTTAAGATCCCAAAAAAGGGCAATCTTAGAGATTGTAACAACTGGAGAGGCGTGACACTTTTGTCAGTTGCCTCAAAGTTATTCTGTAAAATCATCCTAAATAGAATAAAGGATTCAATAGATACAGTAATGCGTGAAGAACAGGCTGGGTTTAGAAAAGGGAGAAGCTGTCTTGACCACATTTTCACTCTACGACTTATATTGGAGGAACATATTGAAAAGCAAAAACCTTTTGTACTTAACTTCATCGACTTCAAAAAAGCATTTGATAGTATTCATAGAGATTCTTTGTGGAAAATTCTGAAGCAATATGGTTTACCATCAAAAATCATAAATATTATCAAAGACATGTATGATGGTTACACATGTGCAGTTCGAACAGAGGAAGGACTGAGCGAATGTTTCCCAATAGAAACTGGGGTTAAACAAGGATGTATTTTATCGCCCTTGTTATTTGGAATTGTTATGGACTTCATAATGAAGAAATGCTGCACTGGTAATAAAGGCATCGAATGGATACAAGGAGACCATTTGGAGGACCTCGACTTTGCTGATGACATAGTTCTCATCAGCAGTCAGATAAAAACGATGCAGGAAAACACAAATGAACTATCATCAATAGCCAGCAAAATTGGGCTTGAGGTCAATCATGAAAAGACTAAAGTCATGAAAAGTTTAATTCCAACAAGTGACAAAATATACATGGAAAACAAACCAGTAGAAGAGATCGATCACTTTATCTATCTTGGAAGTCACATTGATCGAGAAGGGGATACGAGCAAAGAAATTAGAATCAGACTGGCTAAAGCAGCAATGTCTTTCAGAAGCCTTGAAAAGTTGTGGAAATCAAAACTCATTAGCACAAACACAAAACTTAGGCTATTCAAATCAAATGTACTATCAACCCTTACGTATGCGTGTGAAAGCTGGAAAACAACAAGAGATATAGAAACAAAGTTGAACGCATTCGAAAATAAATGTCTAAGGAAAATACTTGGTATAGAATGGAACGAATTCAAAACAAACGAGGAAATTAGAGAAATCGCCAATCAACCACTAATATCTTCAGTAATAAAGAAAAGACGATGGTCATACGTTGGACATGTGATGAGAAGAGATAATAATCGAATAGCAAAGCAAGCCCTCATATGGGAAACAACAGGTAAAAGAAAAAGAGGAAGACCCAGGGAGACACTGAGAAGAACATTGATGAGAGAGGCAAGAGCAGCAGGAATCGGCTCCCTCAATGAGATAGAACTGCTTGCACAGAACAGAGACAGATGGCGAGATTTAATAAAATATCTTTAAAAGAAAACTGCTAGAACAAAAATTCATATAGGAGAAGGTGTATCTTGGTCTACGCCCTATGGGCCGGTTACGGCTCGAAAGGTCAATAGATAGATAGATAGTTTTAAACCCTTTGTCGGGTGGTGTGAATGCATGACTTAATTTTTAATCACAACATGTATCATCATTCATCATGATCACATCACATAAATGAATTTGTTTGTTGTAAAATGAAATGTATCGATTTTAAGAACGAAATAAAGAGTTATTTAAAAAAAAAAAAAAAAAATTATTACTAATACCACTACTATATATTATTATTATTATAATACACACCCCAACCCTACTCTACCAGCTACACGCACATTCAATAAATTGCTTATACAAAACTCATGACATCTATAATGATATCAGTGGTCCCAAAAAAAGGTTATATCATTATTGAGAAATATTGGGATTATCAAGGGATACAAGTGGGCACTGAAAGGAAAATGGGATGACATCTTTTAGTGACCAACAAGACTAGAGTAATGGTATGTGTAAGAAGAAATGCACATATTATTACACTTGTAGAATAGTCTGTCACTGATTTTCTGGTGTATTTTTCTCTGATGCAAATTTCTTTGGGTGGTCAGTGTTAAGGTTATACAGTTGCCTTGTCTCAGTCTGAATCTCATGAGCCAGTCAGACTTACTTCTTACCAGTGACCCTTGACCTGAGAGTTGGTGAGATTAAATAACTAGTCATATCAGAGCTGGATGATAATACAAATGGTCTGTGTTCAAATTAAACACACAGAAGAATCCTTAGCAGGTTAAAAAAGGTATGCCAATGCCAGGCAAGATTTAAATTATATTGACCAACATTTTTTAAATTACTCCAGGGATTTTGCTTCAAACACTGCACTGGGATCTTCATTTGTAATTATAAAGATATTGGAACATTGGTGAAACAGTACTGAATACAAAGATGATGTATATCAGAACAAAAAGGATTTCATAGTTTTGTGCCTTATACAAAGCTGAAAATAGTAGTATTTTAGAACTTATAAAAGAGTGGTTATGATAATAAAGAAATGCATATATTTTCTTCATGACAATTAGTCACCTCAGAGTAAACTGTGAAATGGTTTCTTGAAAAATATACGAGGCAAATTAAGAAAATCTTCATATGAGTTTATGTAACTGGAAAGAAGGGAGGAAGGTGTGGCTGGGGAGGAAAGCGGGAATCAAAATATAGTTGAGGCATCACTGTTGTTAAAAATTGAAGAAACAAAAATGTGATATTCATTATCATACTGGTGTTGTTTTAACATACCTGAGTGTTGAGCTTGCTAAGGATTCTAGGGTTGAGGTGTTCACTTGCATCTCCATGGCCATGACCTTCCTCATCTTCTTCTTCTGTTTCAAACATTCCTCTGCTAGCTGAATTCTTTATTGACTTCTTAGCATCTTTACCAAGCTCCACATCCTTTCCTTGATCTTTTTCAACATGATTTCCCTTTGACTCAGCTGCAGCATGTTCTTGATGTGCTGATATTGTTCCATGAGGACTGTCATCATCACTTTGGTCCTGGTCTAGGAGTTAAGAGCAAAATTTCACAAATTAGAAAGATGCAGCAATGATTGTATCTCAGAGTGTTGTGAAGATAAAGGTGGAACACTGTCAGAGTTAGAAGCTAGAGTGGATAGTGTGTACATCAACTGATAAGTTGGGTCTGGGTTCAATTCCCAACCTCGTGAATATTTTTTTTTATTGACATGATTTCAGACTTCACCTTACCCTGAAAATGTATACCAGAGATGTGTACTTAGGGTGACCATGCTGTATACCAGAGATGTGTACTTAGGGTGACCATGCTGTGTACCAGAGCTGTGTACTTAGGGTGACCATGCTGTATACCAGAGATGTGTACTTAGGGTGACCATGCTGTGTACCAGAGATGTGTACTTAGGGTGACCATGCTGTATACCAGAGATGTGTACTTAGGGTGACCATGCTGTGTACCAGAGATGTGTACTTAGGGTGACCATGCTGTATACCAGAGATGTGTACTTAGGGTGACCATGCTGTATACCAGAGATGTGTACTTAGGGTGACCATGCTGTGTACCAGAGATGTGTACTTAGTGTGACCATGCTGTATACCAGAGATGTGTACTTAGGGTGACCATGCTGTATACCAGAGATGTGTACTTAGGGTGACCATGCTGTATACCAGAGATGTGTACTTAGGGTGACCATGCTGTGTACCAGAGATGTGTACTTAGGGTGACCATGCTGTGTACCAGAGATGTGTACTTAGGGTGACCATGCTGTGTACCAGAGATCTGTATTTAGAGTGACCATACTGACCAATGTCTCTAAATGTTTTAATTGCTGTGAAAAAAATATTAGTACTAGCACCATAGATGCCACAAGAGTAAAGAGCAAATAGATGAAATACTAATTAAAGTAAAAGATGCTAAAATTACTAAAAGATACTAACATTATCAACAGGAAGAAAGAGAAAGAATACTATAAATGTAAAACAGTATCACTTAGGCAGAAACTGAAGTATATACAGACTTAGGTTTAACAAGTAAAACAGTTGCAAAAATTAATCAAAACTAAAAGATATATAAAATTACTGAATGAAAATGCAAAAGATATTATTAATATCTAGCTTCCAGATCTGATTCAGTTGAAATATAATGCAATAAATAATATGGCTAATTAATTAACATTATGAAAAATAAACCAAAAAAAAAAAAAAAAAAAAAGCAAAACACTCAAGACTTTAGTTTGCTGATCCCAGGACACATGAGACTGAGTGCCACGTCCCATTAGAGAAATAAAATGTACTTTCCTGTGTTAAAGCTTGGTATAAAAACCTATGGTAGTTTAATACTGAGAAAAGCTGACTGTTCAAACAAGTTAATAAAAAATAAACTTCCAAATATGTTTACCATATCATCATCAAGTACCATGCTTGCTGGCATAGGTCTCTCCACAACTTTTGATCTTGACAGTTATTTATCATTTCTGTTGTTGACTTTTTGCCAACCCATTCTCTTAAGATGTTTGGTATCTTTTCTCTTTGCTTCCCTCTATCTCTTTGTCCTTCAATTTTTGCAGTTGTCACAATATATTCCAGCTGTTTCCTTCTCATTACATGGGCAAAGAAATGATGAATATTTCTTCCTAATATTGGAAATTATCTCTCTCTTTGCTTTAGCCTCTTTCAGAACATTTTCATTACTCTTCTTAGCTGTCCATGGTATTCTCAACATTCTTCTGTAAAACCACATTTCTACAGCCTCCAGTGATTTTATTTTCTGTTGTCCTATTGTCCATAATTCACATCCATATGTTAAGACTGGCTCTACATAACATTTAATAACTCCTTTTCCTTGTTTCTATGGCCAAAAATGGATTGCACAGTATCTTCCTTATTTTTTGGAAAGTTGCTTTTGCCTGAGCCATTCTGCATCTCACCTTTGTTGTATATCTACCATCTGAGGTTAATATGTTTACCATAAACACACATTGAGGTTAACATGTTTACCATAAACATAAAAGAAAAAGAAATAGCTAAAATTATGTGAGTTGTGCATTTCATCTGTTTTGATCGTATTTCGATATTCCGATTGTTTACGATGAATGATGATATCGTATGATGGAGAACAGATGCTATGTTCACTTTTTTGTGCGTTTTCGCCTTATGTCTTTTGGCATGTGCTGAGACTGTTATGATGGGGACTGCAGCTACCTTTCTTTGTTTGGGAGATGAGATAGTAATTAGGAATATTCCACTGGCATGAGCAGTTGAGCAATTATGGATTTTAATTCATCTGCAGTGATACCGGAGCCTTCCATAACCATAACCACAAACACCTCAGTTGTAGGAAAGCTGAAGCATCTGAAACCAGTGATTGCAATAGCAAGGTAGTAGCCCATCTACCTGCCAAGGCCTCACTTCTGTCTCCCAGTTGGTTTACCCAGAAATCACCTGCTTTGATGCAGGCTTATTAACAGAGACAAGTATCGCCGTGTTCTCATTCTATCTATCTATTGTCCTTTCGAGCCGAAGACGGCATATAGGGCAGAACCACAATCTCAAAAACAGAAACCTTGTGTGCCAAAATGGCACATATTGCAGAGATCACTGCTCTAAAATCTATGGCATTTTATCCATAATAATACTTTTTATAATGACAGCCATCGATCAACCTCCTTAGTCGCCTCTTACGACATGCCTGGAAGGTCACAGTGTAACTATTCTTTACATCCCTCATAATGAGGTCCCAGTAACACACAGGAAGTGTTCTCATTAGTGGAGGATTTTTACTGATATAGAAGACCTAGTATTGCAGCATTACTTGCAGGTGATCTTCCAGCTTCACCAGTAGGGAATGCCAGAAAGCCATTGCAACCAACCACACATCATCTTGGGTACAAAAGCTTGCACCCAAAATAAACCTGTGGCATTAAGACAAGACAAAATCATCAGTGATAAGGGAAAAAATCCTGGGTTGGTTGAAAATCCAGACTTTTCAGCAATACAATGTTTAGGGCTAAAGATGACAAAAAGCCAACAAGCTGTTGAATCAGTGACAAATTACAAATGACTGCAATATAGTTTCAATGTTTTTTAAAGTATATATATATGTTACATAACACAATATAACTAGCACAGAAAAATATTATATCATTTCTCCTATATAGTTTGATTTATTCTCCTATAACAATTATATATGTATCTAACTAATGACCAAATTACAGGCTAATACAACTAACCTTCATCCTGTCGTGTATCGAATATGGTGGTACCTGAATCAGCATCCAGACCAAAACCTTCCTTCACACGGAGGATTCCCACACCAAACTTCAGATCAAAGGCATCACTTAAAAAAAGAAAAAAATATGTGTATCAAATAAAATGATCCAGATCAGCAAATTATCAGATGTGATAATGAACACCAAGCACATGACAGAAACACATAATTGATCTGATCATGCATTATTTCTCACAAGACACACCACTGGCCTGATCATGCCATATTCCACTTAGCTGAAAAGTAACAAATATAGTGAAAAGTATGTATACATGAAACGTTCTACACATTGATTGTGATATGATATCTCAAACAAACATTTACACCTTCACTGAGAAAGCTAATACTTATACACTGAGACAAGCACATACATACACTGAGACAAGCACGTACATACACTGAGACAAGCACGTACATACACTGAGACAAGCACATACATACACTGAGACAAGCTCGTACATACACTGAGACAAGCACATACATACACTGAGACAAGCACGTACATACACTGAGACAAGCACACACATACACTGAGACAAGCACACACATACACTGAGACAAGCACACACATACACTGAGACAAGCACATACATACACTGAGACAAGCACATACATACACTGAGACAAGCATGTACATACACTGAGACAAGCACGTACATACACTGAGACAAGCACACACATACACTGAGACAAGCATGTACATACACTGAGACAAGCACACACATACACTGAGACAAGCATGTACATACACTGAGACAAGCATGTACATATACTGAGACAAGCACATACATACACTGAGACAAGCACACACATACACTGAGACAAGCATGTACATACACTGAGACAAGCACGTACATACACTGAGACAAGCATGTACATACACTGAGACAAGCACGTACATACACTGAGACAAGCATGTACATACACTGAGACAAGCACGTACATACAGATGAAATGAATTTTAAATTTCAGGCAAAAAGGTGTATAAAAGCACAAACAGTGTAGGAAAAACTTACTGGATGATTCCCAGGTATTGCTGCACATTAACAGGGTTGTCCACCTGCCAATTGGACTTGAAACCAAGGATAAGAAGATTTGGACGGAACTTGCCAATTCCCACATTCTAGACAATATGGACATAAAAGGATATCAATTCTGAGACAATTATTCAGAGCAACAAAATGTCTTAACTCTTTCCATACGTTCCTCCGTATGGTGCGCCAAATCCATTTCGGTGGCGTACGTTCTGCTGCATAGTGTGCCACGATCAGGTTGTTTCGTGTAAACCGTCAACAAACTGTATTTCTATATTTTAGATTGACTATTTTATATAGATTCCTTCACCGGAGAGTTCCTTCCTTCTTCCCCACGAGGTTCAAGTTGAAAGACGTACAATAACATGTGATTTTTTCATTTGGAATTAGTATTTATCGTAAAAAAAAGTGTAAACAAAAATCAGCTGATCGAAATGGCTTCCAGTAGCCGTGATTGTAATGCTAAAAGTCAGTTGATGACGGCTGAAGAAGCTTGTCAATTAATTTTTCTTGATGATTCCGATGATAGTTCAGACACTGTAAGTGTTGATAACAACAATGGTGATGACAGTGATCCAGATATAGATTTTTTAGCACAAAGCGTGCACGGACGCATTTTTTCTGTTCAGGATGTGAAATTAAACCACATCTTCATCCAAATGCTTCAAGGCATTTCATAGAGAATAAATGGAGAAAGTTTTTTTTTTTTTTTTTTTTTTTTGTAATTGAAAAGAAAGTGTAAATAGTGTGTATATAGTGATTTTTTTGTGTAGTGAAACAAAAGTGTCAAAATTGTATCTATCTATCTATCTATTGTCCTTTCGAGCCGAAGACGGCACATAGGGCAGTACCACAATCTCAAAAACAGAAACCTTGCATGCCAAAATGGCACATATTGCAGAGATCACAGCTCTAAAATCTATGGCTGTTTCCATAACAACAATTTTTACAATGACAGCTTGTCAAGCCATCGATCAATCTCCTTAGTCGCCTCTTATGACATGCCTGGAAGGTCACAGTGTCACTATTCTTTACTTCCGTCATAATGAAGTCCCAGTAACACACGGGAAATATATCATATACAATATTGTATACATAGTAATTTTTTCCCCCCAAAAAGTTGAAATTTCATTTTTGTCACTTGTGATTGTGGATGACAAAATATCAGTTATTGTTATGCTACATCAACCAAACTTTCATGGCTGCTTAGAGACATATTAATATTTGTTTTTTTTCACAAAATAATTCATATTGGATTACTATGACCAGATCTATATGATGGTAAGTTGTCAATTGTGGTTTGAATTTGATGTTTCAATTTTTTTGTTGTTGGTCGTTTATCTCCAATTTTTCTATTTACATGTCTTGTATCATCTTGGCATTGGTGGAATCTGATTCCTTGTTCAATTATCTAAAAATCCATATATAATATGTTATGTGCTAGATAAATATAAAGCATGTAGATTGATGTTTTAAAACCAAAAGGTCCGTCAATAATTTTGTCTCTGAAATCTCTCCCGTTGCGTTGATAAAAAGCTTCCGTACGAAAGAGTTAACACTGTGAGAACAGTTTTGAAATAAAAGAAGGGTTAGTTTTGTTTTAAAATTGAAAGCAGTAAAAAGATTTAATATCATTACCTGTTTCCTCTTTGTTGTTACACCAGCTATGCAGTTCTGCTAATTTAAGGTAAGGTAAGGTAAAGTACAAGACTTGAACCGGCGTCTTAGCACGCGAGTTTATGCCCATATGTGCTCGGCCGCCTATCCAGAAATGTTCAGAGATTTCTGTATAGTGTCACCTCAAGCATCGAAACTCAGATGCGAAGCGACATTCCTCACCTTCCCAGGGTACTACCCTGGTACCCATTTCTGCCAAACAGCTGGGTCGACTGTGGGGGCATTTTTTTTTTCTCCCAACCACCAGTACAACTCACACTGTTCCCAGCGGGAATCGAACACGGGTTGTCCGAATGTTAGTAGTCCAGTCGGGTGGTTTTCCCAACTAGGCTACCGAGGCCCCCTCTGCTAATTTATTTTAAAATATAGCCTTATTGTATATTATATGATAACAGTTTTGATATTTTCCAGCATTTAGATCCATATAAAGACACTGAAAGTTTTCAATTAGTATATAATGGTAGTTGGATTGTTGTGTTATACTGGAAGGATACTGAAGAAAGAGTTTGATCCAAATTGAAAGCTTCTAGGATCATCTAACTTTAAATAGAGACAGGATTTTTCTGGTAAAGAAAATTGGCACTGGTTCCATAAGGGTTCCAATATGGATGAATAGAAGAAAGTTTGTGTTCCACCAACCGCCACTGAATTTGCATTGGAGACTGGTAAATTTCAGCTCTCTAATATGCATCACTGTGGGAAAAGTCAAATGGAGGTCCCACTTTGAGGATACTGCACAAGTACTATGGAGGTCATGCACCTGGCTGCTGTCTTTTGAATAAATCAGGCAGGGTGAAAATACTTCTGTTGTTAAGTCATTGTGTGTGCTATGTCATGGCTTTAAGAGCTGTTCTTTAACTGCCATAGGATTTGTACCTTTCAGCCCTCTCATGTGGATCCCTGTGCCAAGTCAATTGAAGGTTCTACTTTAATGATCTTGTGTACTTGATTGCTGTCTCTTCAGTGAATCAAGCATTGTGCATACATCCATTTCTGTCAAATGTTGTGCACCTTACATCATGGTGTTGAACAATGTCATTTGTGAGCTAGCAAAGTTTATTTCTCGGCCATTTCACATTGCCAGATTTGTGGAAATCTGAGCACTTCTAGACAGTTGTTTGATATTTGTTTAAGATAATCCGACGACTAACTTAAATTATATGAACCAAAATGTGACAACAGTCAATAAACTTAAAGGCATATTCCCTACACATTACAAGGGGGGGGGGATTTCTTATTTCTTTCCTTCTTTTTGTGTCAATGATAAAAAAAAAATATGGGCATTAATGCCTTATTTTGTCTATGCTACTTGATGTGATGTGGACTTTTCTTCTGTCACTTTCCCTATCTGGTAAACTATGCTGTTCAGATGACAATGGAGTATTGCTGCTAGCTCCTTGTTCTCAATTCTGAAAACTGTAGGGTTACTTTATAGTTATTGTCACCACTTTTCTTTATTTAATATGTGCATTTACATTCACAGCTTAAGTTGTTTCAGCAATATAGTTAGGAAACACATTTTGTTACTTTTTTAAGACAAATAATGGAAACATATGTATTTGGATATGACAGCTGTAACAGGCTGCCAGATTTTGCAAATTAAAATTAACACAAACACTGTATTTAATCACTTCATAAGTAATGTCTTAATACTTAAATTCACACTAATAAGAGTAGGAAATGTACAATATAATGTAATGCACAAAGTGAATAAGGTACATTATAAATGATTGGAAAGATTTATTTTTTTCTAATAACAATATTTGTTTGTTTTGTTGGCTAAGATTCCAAATGCACCATTCTATGATATTATGTATGGCCAAAATTGTTATGCTCTCAAATATAGTTTACCATAAGTTACATGTCACAGGAAGTAATGTGTCGTGTTCTATGAGAGATACCTGCATGAGGGCCTGAGCTCCCAGCTGAAAAGTTGCAGCTGTTGTAGCAGAGTAGAAAGACTTAATGTGACGATGACGAAAGTAAGCATAAGCAGCATCTGAGCGCAACTGGCGGAGATGTTCTTGCTGCTCACCCTGAAGAAATCAGAAAAACAAAGTAATATCTCAAGGGATTTTATAATTAACAAACTAAAACAAACTTAATTCAATATATAGATTGCAGTTTTAATAAACTGAAAAACAACCCTAATTTTTATCAAACTGAATTTGTAGACTGGATATTTATGAATTTTTAAGGCAGTCAGTGAAGTGAATTTCAGCCTTAAACTGATTACACATTTTTTTTTCTTAACAAATAAATGAAGACCCTCAATAATTTAAATGAATTTTCAACCTGGAAATTTAATAAACAAACATTCCTGGCTATTACAGTAAAACTTTCATCACTTTTTTTTGCAAGAATTAAAAAGGGATGAATGAAATGGAGCCCTAACCTATATACAATGAGACGATTGTACTTGTGCAGCAGTCTTTACTGACAGCCTTCTGTAACATTCCTCCCTATAAAACCCAAAATTCTGTTTTTTTTTTTCTTATTTTTTTTTTCATTCGCCAGCTTTCACCTCTGACAAAGTTCCTAATGACTAGGAACTGAATTTTGCATGTTAATCCGTTTTTCCAGGCAGCCATGTGCACAGGGGGTCCCTCGCCGTACAGGCAGATAACTTAGATTTTGGAGGTACCCAAAATTCTTAAGCTCACTTGAGTTTAAACAGTTTCAATTTTCTCATAAATTATTTTATTTATGTCAATAACAGTCTAGTATATCTATCACTTTTCATTGCAAGTTTTTCCCAAATATATAATAGTTTCAAGAACAATTTTAATCATGAGCAACTGTTAAGAATCTTTAAAAGCCTTCATTAAATGTGAAGTTCTTTTCTAAATTTATATTATCTTTAATTAAAACTAGAAGAACAGTCTTTGTTTTATATACAGGAAATGTGAGTTATGACTTTTACTTATGTTGTGGGTACTTAATTATATACACATGATATGGTGGTTCCTTTACATGCAATATAAAAAAAAAACCCAGTTAAAATCAGGGACTTACAAGGATAACATTGCCACAGACCATAAGGCCCATCTTTTTTGTGAGGGGAGTGCAGAAGTCTACTAGAGCTGGACGAGTATCAGGTTCTCCTGACAAAACCAGCACCTGAGGTCTAGAGATGGAAACACAAGAAACAATTGTGAATACTTTTGAATCACTTCATTTTTGATTTTGGTTTCCTTGTTCATCATCATCTTGTGCAAATTGACAAGGGAATCTTGTCTTCTTCTAGTATTAATATGTTCCACTTCTTCCTCTATGTCTCCATGGCTGGATCCCCCTTCATATCATGACACCTACATCACTACATTGACCCATATACTGATTAAGGACCATCTTTACAATGTGATTAAAAACCAACTAAAATGCAATGGAAAACTTATACAGGTTTCCACAGCATAGTTTCAGGTTTCCACAGCATAGTTTCTGGTTTCCACAGCATATATAGTTTCTGGGTTTCCACAGCATAGTTTCAGGTTTCCACAGCATAGTTTCCGGTTTCTACAGCATAGTTTCAAGTTTCCACAGCATAGTTTCTGGTTTCCACAGCATATATAGTTTCTGGGTTTCCACAGCATAGTTTCAGGTTTCCACAGCATAGTTTCCGGTTTCTACAGCATAGTTTCAAGTTTCCACAGCATAGTTTCAAGTTTCTACAGCATAGTTTCAAGTTTCCACAGCATAGTTTCTGGTTTCCACAGCATAGTTTCAGGTTTCCACAGCATAGTTTCAAGTTTCTACAGCATAGTTTCAAGTTTCCACAGCATAGTTTCTGGTTTCCACAGCATAGTTTCAGGTTTCCACAGCATAGTTTCAAGTTTCCACAGCATAGTTTCAAGTTTCTACAGCATAGTTTCTGGTTTCTACAGCATAGTTTCAAGTTTCCACAGGATAGTTTCAGGTTTCCACAGCATAGTTTTCGGTTTCTACAGCATAGTTTCAAGTTTTCATAGCATAGTTTCATTAAGAACAAAATCAAACAGGAATAAAATACCAAGATTTTTCTAAAATTTCCCCCACCTGAAGTTTTTGATGTGTTCCCCAATCCTGATTAGCTTGAGAGCTGACTGCAACACACTTCTGTAAACATGAGCTTGAGTTGAGGATCCCCAGTTGACATCTGCAGTCACAGAAGTCAAAATTCATGACTTTAGGTAAATAAAAGTTGTAATCATTATGGCTAGTCAATCATTATCACACCATTAGAGTTTCATTCATTAGTAAGGTCACAAACAGACTTTCTTTCAAGGTCTCTCCTCTTTAAACTGTAGGTTTATTTACACTTCTGTATGCTTAAACTTTGAGTATTTAATTTGAACAATCTTTCTCGCTTTATAAACACACACCACACACCCCCACTCCACACACATGCACGCGCACACACATATGGGTTTGTATGTATGTATTTACGGCATATGTTAGTGCATTTTTGTAACGAGCGATTATTTACTGTATATGTTAGTGCATTATTGTAAAGTTTGAGTGATTTAGACATAAGCTCTCCTCTCTCTCTAACTCAATACACCAATTACTGTATTTCTGCATACATTCAGTCATAAGTGATTAATTCACGAGATTATCACTATCATTCTTTGACTCTCTTAATGTTGTATGTACAACTGTATCTCACTTTATATTTCTATGTTTGTACATTTATGTATTTTTTCATGTGCATCTGCACATTCAAACACAGTTGTAGAGAGGCTTCAATATTCTATCTATCTCTATCTATTGTTCTTTCGAGCCGAAGACGGCACATAGGGCAGAACCATAATCTCAAAAACAGAAACCTTGCGTGCCAAAATGGCACATATTGCAGAGATCACTGCTCTAAAATCTATGGCGCTGTTTCCATAACAATACTTTTTACAATGACAGCTTGTCAAGCCATCGATCAACCTCCTTAGTCGCCTCTTATGACATGCCTGGAAGGTCACAGTGTCACTATTCTTTAGCTTCAATATTAAAACAAGAATATTATTGTTAATCATCATTAGGATCATTATCATGTGCCATACCTGTTGGCATAGGCGATCATGTCCTTCCACAATCTTCTATCTACAGTGCATCGTATCAGTTCTGTTGTTGACTGTTTTCCATGCCATGACACCAAGCTATCCAGTATTTTCTCTCTTTGTTGTCTGCGCTCTCTTTTCTGTTACTTTGCCAGTTGTAACCAAGTATTCCAACTTTCCTCTTCTCATGATGTGCCAGAAAAATGTTGATTGTTTCTTTCTGATGTTTTTTAGGAGTTCCCTCTGAGAATTTCCTCATTTGTCTTTTTAGTTGTCCAGGGAACCTTCAACACTCTTCTGAGAAATCCCATCTCTGTGGCCTCCAATCGTCTTTTCATTTGTTTGTCTAATGTCCATGATTCGCTTCCATATGTCAGAACTGGTTCTATATAGCACCGATGAACTCTCTTTCCCACTTCTATTGACACAGATTTGTTGCATAAGATATTTTTGATTTTCTGAAATGCTATTTTGGCTTAAGCTATTCTGCTTTTTATTTCTGTGGTGCATCTTCCATCTGATGTTATTATTGTGCCTAAGTATTTGAAACGTTGTACTTGTTTCAGATTTGTCCTGTTTATTTTTATGCTGCATGATGGTGGTGATTGTTTCTTTGATATGATCATTACTTCTGTTTTCTTACTATTCAGAATGAGACCTTTTTTGTTGTTTTCTTTGACTATTATGTCTATCATTTCTTGTAGTTCATTCTATCTCTCTGCTATTAAGACTGTGTCATCCGCATATCGCAAATTATTTATGGTGTGACCATTGACTTCAATTCCTTTTTTGTCTACTATATCATTAGGATATTCAAGTTAAATATATTATTCTCCTTTACTTGTGTGTTGCTGGAGATCAAGGAAAGAAATAGAGAGTAAACTAGATGCATTTGAAAATAAATGGCTAAGGAAAACACTTTGTTTACAGTTAAATTAATTCAAACCTAGTGCTGGAAATAAAATAAAAAATATGCCCATGCAGCCAACAGTATCAATGATTATCAAGAAAAGAAGGTGTGTGTTCTCAGGCAGTGCGATGAGAAAAAACAAAAGCACTCAAATGGGAAATAAGAAAAAGAGAAAAAAGTGGACCTTTGGATTCATTGAGAATAACACTGACGAAAGAGGCAAAAATGGCAGACTCTTGGGATTGAAAAACTTGTCCAGACTTATGGTGAAGTACTCTGTAAGTCCTATGTGACTAATAATAGCACTGCAATGATGGCAAATCATTTATAGACAATAAATAAATCTCTAGGCTATTTAATACTGCTGCCACCATGAAAAGGACATCAGTGTGCTGGGTTAAAGCTAAGACAAGTAGTATACAAACGGGTATAGATCGTAGATTTGACCATAAGTGTTGCATGCATAGAATAAGTGTAGCTATTTTATGCCGAATATATTGTAAGCTTTAGAGTTAAATGCAACAGGAGGTTGACGCCTTGGAGTCATGACCCAGATGGGCCTCCTCCCTTAGTGTGTCAAGAAGCTAAAGGGACAAAATACATGCATGACGCGGCGAGAGAGAAGAGAGGTGTGTCTTGTCTTCTGATGATGATCAAATTACTTCCTGCTGCGAAGCTTTGTATAAAATTTCCTATGACATTATTTTTTTTATTACCAAAAAAATAAAAATCTTTGAAAGCAACATTGCAATTATTATTCTGAACTGATAGAAACACTGTACCTGGTTTCCAGTGACGGACATACATAAACAGGCTGCCCACACAACCAAAAGTCACCAGAGCTGTGACCCAGTTGATGATAAACATGACGACAATGCATAGTAAGGCCCCACCCAAACTCAGCCACTTGTTGTAAAAACGAAATGATGGTCGCCACCCTGAGCAAAAGCAAAAAAATATATATTTTGTAATAAATATATTTCCTGGTCAATATTACAGATTTACCAAATGTATAGTAGGATAACTAATGTCAGTAAATGAAACACATACAGAATAGTAAAGATAATATACATGACAAATTTAAATAAGAGTATGACTGTGAGCACAATTGATTTAAATGCCAACTGATTAATGACTTGCCATTTTATAGATTTAAGAACACCATAAAGCATAGCATGAATTGTGTTTTAAAAAAGACAGAATGTTTTGCACTGGCAATTGCTAGTTGCAGAAATTTTGTTCTGTTGTCTATCCATCCATCTCTTTGTTGTCCCTCATATCTTGAAACTTAATTATCAGCGCATGTACACATATTTATGTATTAAAAAATTATTTTATATATATATTGTACACATTTTTGGAAGCTAGGTATGCCGCATTTTCATGACATAACTGAGCCATTTTATTTGATTGTTTTTTGGTTTTTTTTTTGCTAACAAAATGTCTTAATTCCATAACTTTATCTGATCTCAACATTTTTTTTTGGTTCAAAATCACATTCAACATTTTTACTCAAGCACCTTATCTCACATGTTACGCCACACACCATAGATAATTAAAATAATTGGCATCAATGACAGAAAAGGCAAGACTATGCTAGCTATGCCATTGTTGTTATACTGTTTGTGTCTGTGTGTGTGCATATGCACACATTAAATACTGTTTTGATGTTTGAATCATGGTAACAATTGATATGCACTAGATTTGTTTATAACTTTTTTTTTTTTTTTTACAATTTTTCCAATGGACTTTCTTCTTCTATAAAAATGACTCTTTACTACTTCAATTTTGTGATCTGCACAAGTTTGTTACACTTTACCCATTTTTCAAGATTTGAATAAAATAATTCATACAGCATCAATTAATACTTTAAAATTATCATCCACAGAAATCTAATTTATTAATCTTTCCTAAATGCTCCTCATATAGCCATCTTTTTCTGTAACACAAAGATATAAAAACTACCAAAAAATCCCTTTTATTCATAATCAGAGTGACTCAATATTTAACAGGTGAATGCCAAATTTAGTATTGTTTTCATAAACATAAGATTATGAATGTTGCATTGAAGAAGTGAAAACATTGCTTACCTGGTGACGCAGCAATAGATGCATCAAAGCATGAAAAGTTGATCAAGGCATAGGACATGAGAAAAAAGTTGGAAATCAATGGAGCAATTGCATTCAGATCAGCTGAAAGAACATATGAAATATAAAACATCTTCATAAAAAAAACCCCTAACATATAATAGAAAGGAGAGGCATGTACAGTTACAAATGCTTTTATCATAAAATATAAAAAGATTATTATGTAAATGGTATGTGTTAATGATGGTAAACATATTTTATATATCATCTTCATCCAACATTATCAAGTACTGTTCTGCTGATGTAGGTGATCATATCTCCCCTTGCTATATATTTATATCTGTGTCCAATACAATAACATATCTAAAACAGCTGTTTGAAATTGATAATTTAGTTATCTTGCTCATTTCAGAAATACAACTTGCATATAATTCCTCTATCGCACATTAAAGCTGATTAAAAAGACTTATAACTTGTACATTTTAATAACATTTTTTGGTGAAATATTGAATTTCACACTAGAAACTATGAAAATATTAAGTCTTTGAAACTTGCTTTTCCTTAACTCTTTCCGTACGTTTTGTCACACTGTGCACCATGTTGATTTCAGTAACGTACGTTTCGCCGCACAGTGTGCCACGCTCAATTTGATTAGTGTGAACGCCATCAAACCATATTCTTTTTACATGTCTTGTATCATTTTGATATTGGTGAGATCTAATCAATTATCTAAACATTCATATATAATATGTTATATGTTAGATAAATATGTAGATTGATTCTTCAAACCATGAACAATTTTGTCTATGAAATCTCTTCCGTTGCATCGATAAAAAGCTTCCGTACGGAAAGAGTTAAGCATTATTCTAGTAGGAATATAATTAATACAAACATTAATCAAGTAAACGAAAATTCACATTTCTAAGTTTTGTCACATATTGGAACCACTCTCATAAAGTATCAATTTTTATGAATAAGAGAAATGTAGTAGACTCAGGACATCTTCACTAATGTCTTGAAATTTGTAGGAATATAACTAAAATGTCACTTTGACTATAAAATAAACTGTGTTAAATGTGGTGACAATAACAACATAAAAGAGCGAACAGTTTTGTCTTCCAATGTGCTAATGGTGGGGACATTAATTATGAATATGGGACATATGATGGGGTCACATGATGGGGTTATGTGGTTATAATCATTTGAAGGAGTACACACAATTGAGAAAACTAGATCCTTAGAATGGAAGGGTGAGAAACAATATGGACAATTTGCTAGCTACTTAACCAATCAGAAGGAAGCAGTGTGTCTGTAACAAAACACAGAACAGACAAGAAAGTTCTGTTACAAGTCTGGATGAACAGAAGTTAGTTATCTGTTACCTTTCTTTGTTTGGGAGATGAGTTAGTAATTCGGATGATTCCACTGGCACGGGTGGTTGAGCAATTATGGATTTTAATTCGTTTGCTGTGATACCGAGGCCTTCCATAACCAATAACAATAACAATAGTTATCTGTCTTGATGAATAATAATTTGAATCTACAATAAAAGATTAGATAATACAATACTAGCTTCTGCCACTATAGTCCATGACTACGATGTCTGGTTTTCGTTTAAAAAAGTTCTAAACTGTCTTATGTCACGTCACTGACCTAAGAAATGCATTCCTGTATGTGACCTGCTTTTACTCATCCACTGAACATTGCTTAAAATCTCTTTAAAATACACAGACTAAAGGCTCAAATATTTCACTCCATGGTTTGTGAATCATCATCATCATGTGCCATACCAGTTGGCATAGGCTATCATGTCCTTCCACAATCTTCTATCTACAGTGATTTTGTATCAATTCCGTTGTTGACTGTTTTCCATGCCATGACACCAAGCTATCCAGTATCTTCTCTCTTTGTCGTCTGCAATCTCCCTTTCCTTTTATTTTGCCAGTTGTAACCAAGTGTTCTAATTTTCATCTTGTCATGATGTTCCCGATATTGATTGTTTCTTTCTGATGTTTTTAGTAGCTCCCTTTTAGTGTTGGCCTCTTTGAGAATTTCCTCATTGGTCTTTTTAGCTGTCCAGGGAACTTTCAATATTCTTCTGAGAAATCCCATCGCTGTGGCCTCTAATTGTCTTTTCATTTGTTTGTCTACTATCCATGATTCGCTTCCATAGGTCAGAATTAGTATAATATAGCACCGATTAACTCTCTTTCTCACTTCTATTGACAAAGATTTGTTGCATAAGATATTTTTCAATTTTTGAAATGCTATTTTGGCCTGAGCTATTCTGCTTTTTATTTCTGCGGAGCATCTTCCATCTGATGTTATTATTGTGCCTAAGTATTTGAAACGTTGCACTTGGTTCAGATTTGTCCTGTTTATTTTTATGCTGCATGATGATGATGATTGTTTCTTCAATATGATCATTAGTTTTTTTTTAAATATTCAGACTTAGACCTTTCTTGTTGCTTTCTTCTACTTTTACGTCTATCATTTCTTGTAGTTCATTCTCTGTCTCTGTTATTAAGACTATGCCATCTGCATATAGCAAATTATTTATGTTGTGACCGCTGACTTCAAGTCCTATTTTGTCTATTATTTATCTCATAATATATTCGCTGTAAAGTGAAAACAAATCCGGCGACAGAACACAGCCTTGTTTGACTCCTTGTTTTATATATTGGAATTGTCCTGTTTGGTTGTTAATTCATGTAGCTGCTGTTTGTTGCCAGTACATGTTTTTTTTATGATTTGCAGATCTTTTCCACCAATGTTTAATTTCTCCAGCATATTGATTATTTCCACATGTTTTACTTTGTCAAATGCTTTTGTGTATAAAAGTATAATGCATTGGTTTGTGAATAGAAGCAATAAAATGCCACTCGGAGCAATCAGCATTAACCCGGTCTCCACAGTAAAGTAGTTGAATGAATTGATGCAAAGTCTCAATGTTGTTAGGGAGTCCAGAGACTTAACAACCAGTAAAGGTCAACAACTGTTATATACCTATCAAATGACATTATCCAGACATCTGCAGATTGTCTAAAAATACATGGGCACTAACACCATATTCCCTACAGGTCACAGAGTGTGATGAGTTCTATCTGTTTTCCTTACCTATCAAATTGAAACAAAGTCCAATAACAAAGCACAGAATAAATGCTCGTTGAGGGTTGTCATTTGGACCATGGCCAACGCCAAAATATGCAAAAAATGGAAATATTCTGTCTTTGCAAAGGGCCTGAAAAAAGTCAATTTTTATGCCATGTGACCTATAAAGAACACACAAAATACTGTAGCAAAATTATATCAATGGAATATTTGTGAAAAGAAACAAAATGTTATTACAAAAACTGCTGAAAATGTTACAAAACAATAACCAAAACACAAAAGATAATGTATGTCATGAAGTGCTGTGTACAAACATAAAAAATACAAATCTCATGAAAAGATCAGGAAGAATCTGTTACAAATATTTTAGAAGATATATAAAAACATGAACACTTTGATGCCTAAAGTATTGTTTCAAATTTCAGAAGAAGAATGAACTATTAAAACTGAATATTAATTGTTAAGAACATTTTGTAAAATAACAACAATAAAAACAGCAAAAATTTAATTTCTGTTCTTGATTTTCTGAAACATTCATTCGGCAGATGGTGATGAAACAATGTTGGTTCATTCATGCATGTCACTGGTTTCACCATTAATTAAAATTCATGCTCCCAGTGACTTCAACATTTCCTTCTTGCCCAGAAGTAATTATAATTATTTTAATTAATTTTTTTTAGGACATTGTAGGTTTGTAGTCTTAATGCTTTGAAGGACAGTTGTTTGATGTGCAATGAGGATAATGCGATGGTTAACATTCAGTCCTAATGATTAACGCAAAATATTTGGACTCTTACCAATACCATTAGTGCCCTATGTCTCTATGTCAACTGCTGCCTCCACCATGCTTGTTGGAGTTTGATATGAACAATCTCTCTATCTCTCTCTGTTGTCCTTTCGAGCCGAAGATGGCACATAGGGCAGAACCACAATCTCAAAAACAGAAAGATTGCAAGCCAAAATGGCACACATTGCAGAGATCACTGCTTCTAAAATCTATGGTCTGTTTCCATAACAATACTTTTTACAATGACAGCTTGTTAAGCCATCGATCAAACTCCTTAGTCACCTCTTACGACATGTCTGGAAAGTCACAGTGTCACTATTCTTTAATATGAACAAAGCTCAGAGTAAAATAAGTGTCTTACAATACCACTTTATGGTAACAGTTAAAGCATCTGTATAGGGATAACATATTAAAACAAGGCATCAGAATATAATTTACAAATGGGAAACCAACGTGATAAAAAAAACACTATGCCTGGATATTAATATAACCTGCATCTAGATAAGATCTACCTGGAAAACTTTTGGTGCTGACATAAGACTGGCTAAAGCTGATGAAAGAGTTGCAGAAAAAATGCCAGCCAGAATAAGTGGACCCCAGGCAGATGTCATCTCAATAACCTGCAAGGGATATTGACATTGTGAAAGCTAACTATATAGTATAATCTAGATAGTTTTAAATACAAACTCTCATATTTATTCTATACACAAACATATCTAAATAGCAGCTACAATATTTCAACAAAATACAATGATCAAACTCTGAAATCACAACATCGACAACACCAACTACAGGAAATTATCAAACCACTTACACAAATTTGACATAGTTGAAACCTCACCTGATATGAGTGCAAAAGCCCATATTTGCAACCTTCAGGTGTGAGAGAACAATTTCCAACAAAGTCACTGTTGTAGCTGTATTCTTCATATGTAAACACACGGCCAACTAATGATAATGCAAATTAAAATGACTGAATAACACATTTAGTTTTAATTTAAGTCATAGGGGAAATACAAATTTGCATCTCAGCATTACAACAATCAAACTAATTAAACATTTAGAGACAAAGCTTCTTTTAACATTAGAAGTGCAGAACTAAATATGCTTTTCAGCCCAATAGAGGGATGTAGAAAAATAACAAATCCTAGATGAATTTATATATGTTTATTGTCATCAATCAACATCATGTGCCATACCGGTTGGCGTAAGCGATCATGTCCTTCCACAATCTTCTATCTACAGTGCATCACATCAGTTCTGTTGTTGACTGTTTTCCATGCCATGGCACCAAGCTAACAAGTATTTTCTCTCTTTGTCATCCGCGATCTCTCTTTCCTCCTATTTTGCCAGTTGTAACCAAGTATTCCAACTTTCCTCTTCTCATGATGTGCCCGAAAAATGTTGATTGTTTCTTTCTGATGTTATATATATATCTATCTATCTATTGACCTTTCGAGCCGTTGCCGGCCCATAGGGCGTAGACCAAGATAAACCTTCTCATATCTGAATTTTTGTTCTAGCAGTTTTCTTTTAAAGATATTTTATCAAATCTCGCCATCTGTCTCTGTTCTGTGCAAACAGCTCTATCTCATTGAGGGAGCCGAATCCTGTTGCTCTTGCCTCTCTCATCAATGTTCTTCTCAGTGTCTCCCTGGGTCTTCCTCTTTTTCTCTTACCTGTTGTTTCCCATATGAGGGCCTGCTTTGCTATTCGGTTATTATCTCTTCTCATCACATGTCCAACATATGCCCATCGTCTTTTCTTTATTACTGAAGATATTAGTGGTTGATTTGCGATTTCTCTAATTTCCTCGTTTGTTTTGAATTCGTTCCACGCTATACCAAGTATTTTCCATAGACATTTATTTTCGAATGCGTTCAACTTTGTTTCTATATCTCTTGTTGTTTTCCAGCTTTCACACGCATACATAAGGGTCGATAGTACATTTGATTTGAATAGCCTAAGTTTTGTGTTTGTGCTGATTAGTTTTGATTTCCACAACTTTTCAAGGCTTCTGAAAGACATTGCTGCTTTAGCTATTCTGATTCTAATTTCTTTACTTGTATCCCCTTCTCGATCAATGTGACTTCCAGGATAGTATATATTATATATATATATATATATATATGTTAATAATGCCTTAATTAAATTATTATTTTTCTGTTGTTCATGTCTGTTACCGTGCCTTTGAATTGATAGATATAGCTCTTGTTGCTATCACATCCAATTTGTTTTCAATACCTGCTATAATTTCGCACTTATCTTTAACATACTTTTAAACTTCTTCATTACTGTTAATGAAATTGTGATTTTAAAAAAAATTACAGAACACACATTTATACAAAAATATCGTTATACTTGCAGGACAAACAAAATCAGAACACAGGGGCTAAAAAAAAGAAAGAAAGATAAAATAAGACAGCAATTAGATGAAACAAGATGTAATATATCTATTGTCCTTTTGAGCTGAAGACTCCTAGGCAGAAATTCTAGATTCTCATGTATGATGATCTTAGTTATCAAGAGTCAGACCTTGCACTGGATGCACATTGTATCTCACTACACAGCTCTATTCTAGTCAAGTCGCTCAATCTCGGTGAGAAAGCTGATGTCTGCTGTTGTTGCCTCACACCTCAATGTTCTTTTTATTGTTTCTCTAGGTCTGCCACTTTTTTCTTTTGTCCTCTAGTTCCTATCCGAGAGTTTGCTTTAAGATTCGCTTGTTGTCTCTCCTCATCACATGACTATGACTATACATATATGACTATATATATATATATATATATATATATATATATATATATAAGCACATACAAAACTCTTTCCTTATAAAAAAAATAAAGGAAATTTAATTAAGTTGTAGCTAAGCAATAAGAATATTTGTTTTTTCAACCATTTTCAGTAATAAATTTAATTGAGCTCACATTTACTATAAATAATATACCAAAAAAATAATTACTAGATAAAAATAATTATTTTATTTACCAGTGGGTGTTGGAATTGCTGTAGTTGTTGGCATAGAGTAGAGTGAGCTATTTAGAGAAGGGCCCCCAGCAACCTGCATGTTTGCTGTTGTAGTGGTGTGACTAGCATTGACAGCAGCTGCATACATGACAGTTGTGGTGGCTCCTATGAGGTTGGATGCATTTAAATCTGCTGCTGAAACAAGAATGATGCCATTTGCTTCTCGCAAGACACATGCCCCAGCAAAAATTGCAATCAGTAGGTACACCATTGTTGTGATTAAAATTGCTAAGAATGTTCCTTTGGGGATGGACTTTGATGCGTCCTATATGAATAAAGAGAAATTGAAGATCAGTTAACATTTGTATAGTAAGATAGAAAAACAAAAATTGTCTTTATATGTGTAATATTAGCAGTGTACATTTATGTATCTTCATTTTTTTCAATAATATAATATTGCTTTCTTTCTTGTCATGGTTGTACATTCAGATGTGCTATCTAGAACATAAGTCATTTATTTTAAGTGCACACATGTGCACATTAAAAAGTTAAAATAAATAAATGCTTAAAGTCGTGCTGAAGTCGGATGTGTTGGGCCTAAAGGCGCAAATATAACAGTTATACTGCAAACTACAAGACAACGCAGACACGTCCATTTAACGTCCTTTTAAGGACGGATTACGAAAAGGAATTCTACAGTCTACGAATACTCTATAATACTTTAGTCATCGGGCGAACATAGGCAAGCAAGCAATGCTTAAAGTGTATCATGAAAATTAAATGGTTTTGATGTATAACAACATCATGACACATGATGAGTTGGTTGCATGGTTAGAACCATTGTATATGCAAGTGTCCTGATTTTCCACCTAAATCTGCGCTGTGGCTGACATGCTCCGTCTTCAGCAGGCTGGATCTTAGTTTGACATAGGCAATTTCCTTCGCGTGGGGTGGATGCCATCTGGGTCTGTTAGGCCGACCCTACACATGGTTTCTGTCTGGGTTGTCTCCCATAGCCATTCCTTCACCCAGTGGTAACAGCTAGGCAGCAGTAGTTTGTTTTTCAGGGTGTCCTTCCCTGTAAATAGAGCTTTGAATGCAGCTCTTACTCACATAGCCTGTTCCATCAATTGACATATGGACCATTTTTTAATTGGTGCAACAGTTTCCATTGTTGCCCCCATCCCACCCTGGTAGGAGAGGCCTTGTGTGTATGTTTGATATCATTGTGAGTCTGGTATGCAGAGGTAGTTACCTTGAGCATACCTATGGCATACATAGGAACTTAGAAAGATCCAAGTGAGTCAAGATGACTGAGCCCTTGTAAAGTGAGATTTTTGTTTAACAAATAATGTGCACAGCCTATATAGTTTTATCACTGGATGGAAATTCATTATGGAGACAGGTGTTTGTGTCATTGTATGAATGGACTGAGAAGCTCAAGGCATCATTAGTGTTGGTGATTCATTTTGCCCAGATCCAGCAATCAAGAAAATCATGAAAGACAACAACACTGCAGTCGTGAAGAACGTGATACAAAAAAATTCACACGTCACAATCAAGGAGGTGGCATAATTATTGGCCATTAGTGTGGATCAGCCCATTATTCATGACAAGCTGAAGTTCTGTAAAGTGCATGCAAAATGGGTACTCAAACAACTGACACCTGAAATGAAAGAGAGATGTGTTGGTGCTTACCACGAGCTTCCGTATCAGTATGTGATGATGGAACGACACTTCGTCACTGTGATAGGAGTTAAGTACATTTCTACAAGCTCAAAAATGACAAAGCATGGTGTGGCACCACACTAAAGTTGCAGGTGGAGCAATGCTTAACTCTTTCCGCACATTTCGCAGCACTGTGCACTATGCCGATTCCGGCAGTGTACGTTTCACTACATAGTGCGTCACACTCAATTTGATTAATATGAACGCCATCAAGCCATATTCATTTTACATGTCTTGTATCATCTTGGTATTGGTGAAATCTAATACCTTGTTCAATTATCTAAAAATTTATATATAATATGTTATATGTTAGATAAATATAAATATGTAGATTGATTCTTAAAACCATGGCAAATTTTGTTTCTGAAATCTCCTCCGTTGTGTCGATAAAAAGCTTCCATAGTGAAAGAGTTAAGCAAAGTCATGTTGACTTTCTTCTGAGGAAAAGTGGACAAAGTTAGAACAATGCATCTCTCCAGAGGAAGCATTGCAACAAGCGCCACATACTCAAACTCTCTGAGGAAAAATTTCTGGTCATCATACTGCTCTCATCTATTCATCAGTAATGGTCTGGATTGTTGATAGTGGAAATATATCTCCTTCATGACAATTTAAGGTTACATACTGCTAGAGCAACAAACTTGACTATTGAGGAGCTGTGGTTTGAATACATTCCACATCCTCCATACTCACCTGATCTCATGCCATTGAATTTACATGTTTTTGGTCCTTTAAAGAACCCATAAAGTGGAATGAAGTTGTGGAATGACAATTGGATTCCATTAGTGGTATACAAGTGGCTGAGTATCTATTCAAAAGAATTCTTTTTCTATGGTGTCAATATGCTTGTCTAGAGCTAGCATAAGCGCAATAAACTAGGCAGGGACTATGCTGAACAGTAATCATGCAATTATTTCAGTGTTTGCAACAAATACTCTGAAAACAAAAAGTTCCAGTTCTCCACTGAATGTACATTGTAATTATTGATATATTGACAATACATAGTCATTATTGACTTTTATTCTACATATTGTGTAGATTTTAATTATGATGTTCAGAAACAATGAAAATTAAATCATACTGCTCTCATTAAATAAATAATTTTGTATTCAAATAATACGGTCTTCCTGGGATATATAATTAACCCTGGTTTCATATATTTCATGATGCTGCCTTAATTTCAACAATTCTGGTCTGTACCAAAGTGTTGTTTTGCTCAATTAGTGCTGTAGGCAAGAATTACCTGGACAACATGTTCAAAATCATCAACCATCCTTCATATTGAAAGTAATTCCCTTTTCCATTATATTTCTGTACAAAATAGAAACCAATAACAAAAACTATTCTACTAAAGGACAATGAACCTGTACTTTGCAATTTCATATCAACTTGCTGATCAATATTGTACTTTTTCAAATTTAAAAAATAAATTCTTGAGATAAATCATGAATTCTAAACCCATATTTTTAGATCATGAATGACTACAGCCCCCACACTCCCTGTCTAGAACAATTTGCAAGGTTTTTTTTTGATTTGCAAGGTCTTTTTCTCTTTACTGTCAACTTGTTACCAATGGACTAGCCTCCTGCTCTGCCATAGAAAATGTATCAACACGGCCATATCAGATAACAAGTGAACTGACAGCCTAATCTCCCTACACTACAAGGTCTTGAGCAAATCAATACAATCAATATAAGCCAATCAGTTAGTGCAGGAATAAAACTACTGCAACAACATTTTCTTTTTCATTTTTAACCTGGAAACCTGCTTCAAACCACCTCACCTACTTATGGTCTGCAATTTCTGCAACAATTTGTTAACCATAATGATGCTGTTAGCCGTATGCTGCACTTCCCTCACAATAATTATTTATGACAGGCATGTGAGGTGAATGGTTGTGTTTTTGACTTCACATTAATGAGCTCAAGCAGGTGATAAAAATAAGTGAAGATTTATAATAAGTATTTTATGGCAAACTGCACTAACAAGGAGGGATCAATATTAGCACAATAAATATATTACTCAGGATAAAGGAAACCTAGATATTAGGCATAACAAATATTTCATGTTACCGATGTTAGCAATGAGAGAGAGCAGGTGGTCAAATTGATAACTTACTCAGCTCCTAATCAGAAGAATATGAATTCAAATCATGGCAGGTTCAAAATGTTTCCTTTATTGGGAGTGAAATAAAAAAGCTCTGACAAAAATGCTAGTTATGATTGCACTGAACACTTATTTCCCAGTCCCAGCTCTGAACACTTATTTCCCAGTCCCAGCACTGAACACTTATTTCCCAGTCCCAGCACTGAACATGTATTTCCCAGTCCCAGCACTGAACATGTATTTCCCAGTCCCAGCACTGAACACTTATTTCCCAGTCCCAGCACTGAAAATGTATTTCCCAGTCCCAGCACTGAACGTGTATTTCCCAGTCCCAGCACTGAACACTTATTTCCCAGTCCCAGCACTGAACACTTATTTCCCAGTCCCAGCACTGAACATGTATTTCTCAGTCCCAGCACTGAACACTTATTTCCCAGTCCCAGCACTGAACATGTATTTCCCAGTCCCATCACTGAACACTTATTTCCCAGTCCCAGCACTGAACACTTATTTCCCAGTCCCATCACTGAACATGTATTTCCCAGTCCCAGCACTGAACACTTATTTCCCAGTCCCAGCACTGAACACTTATTTCCCAGTCCCATCACTGAACACTTATTTCCCAGTCCCAGCACTGAACACTTATTTCCCAGTCCCAGCTCTGAACACTTATTTCCCAGTCCCAGCACTGAACACTTATTTCCCAGTCCCAGCACTGAACATGTATTTCCCAGTCCCAGCACTGAACATGTATTTCCCAGTCCCAGCACTGAACACTTATTTCCCAGTCCCAGCACTGAACACTTATTTCCCAGTCCCAGCACACATTCATTGAGCACTTTCAAGGTATCATCCATGTGCATTTCTACCACAGGAACCTAGGGTACTCTGAAGAGTTTAATTTGATCTATTTTTTGAATGTTGCAACATTAGAAACAACTCTGAGCAGCTATTATCACAGTTCTTCAACGACTGAAGCCAACAAAAATGACAGTCAATGCAATTCTGAAGGAAGGTAAGTGGCATAACAGGCCATGGTTAATTAAATGACAGTAACTAAACCAAATTATTCAAGACTGAAAATCTAACATCATGGACTATTCCTTATATCTCTTTATGCCTATTGATGATAACACTCTAGATGGATCAGTGCTTGTGTATGTGTGAGATTTATCATTTAAAATGAATTTTATCATCTTACTTAACACTTTCCGTACGGAAGCTTTTTATGAAAGCAACGGAAGAGATTTCAGAGAGAACATTTTTCATGGTTTTAAGAATTAACTACATATTTATGTTTATCTAATGTATAAAATATCATATCTGAATTTTTAGATATTTGAACAAGATATTAAATTTTACCAATACCAAGATGATACAAGACACGTAAAAAGAATATAGTTTGATGACGGTTCACACTAATCAAATTACTATGTAGTGAAACGTATGCAGCCGAAATTGGCGTGGCGTACAGTGCGTCGAAACTTAGAGAAAGAGTTAACTCAATTTGGCTGCTACACAAATGCAGCTGCATAGGCAGTGAAAGTTGGGAATCACTTTATCTTGTTAGTTATCACAAATGCACACAAGCAGCCACAGAGAGCAACAATTTTGAGTTATAATTAAGGTTGGTCTGACACCAGCTTGCTATTAAACTCATTTGTGAGAGAGCTACATTAAAATGACATGAATTAAATTATCTACACTGCTAATTAACTTAGACTACAGTGTTTCAGTTTGAATACATTAATGCTGCATAAAATATTACACATGACATATTAAGTTTATGATGTTCCAATCTAATGTAAACACTGCTGACAACTAAAACTTTTATTCAAGCCATTTATATGTTTTTAAAATATTTTCTATAAATTAATACATTTACTTAAAACTTTGTTTAAAAAATAAACTAATATGTCACACCTGCTGTAAAAAATGTGACTTGTCACGCAATAATGCTTTTTAAAAGTACCTTGAGATCTCCAGAAATGTTAGCACCAGCTAAGATGCCAGTGGCCGCAGGAAAGAATACACCAAAGACACTGAAGAATGTCTCTTTTTCTTCATACCCTGACATTAAGTTTGTCACAAACACTTCTGTGGACAAATTATTGGGGGGAAAAAAAAACAACTTATATATAGTACTGAAAGAAAATAAAAGACAGGCAGACAGAGAGAGAGAGAGAGAGAGAGAGAGAGAGAGAGAGGGTGAGAGAGACAGAGAGGGCGAGAGAGAGGCAGGGTGAGAGAGAGAGAGAGAGAAAGAGAGAGAGAGGCAGAGAGGGTGAGAGAGACAGAGAGGGTGAGAGAGAGGCAGAGAGAGACAGAGAGGGTGAGAGAGAGGCAGAGAGAGACAGAGAGGGTGAGAGAGACAGAGAGGGTGAGAGAGACAGAGAGGGTGAGAGAGACAGAGAGGGTGAGAGAGAGGCAGGGTGAGAGAGAGAGAGAGAGAGAAAGAGAGAGAGCGAGATAGAGAAAGGGTTTGTGGTTGAAAAGTATTGAGGACCGATAATTGCACAGACTCCAACAGCCTAGGGTAATTAATTTAAATAGCGTAGAATAATGACAACATTGTTATTTGTTGCTATTGATCTAAATAATATATTTGTTTTTCACACTTTTCTGTTACTGATTTATCATGTTCTATTATTAATTACAGTTACATTGTGGTTAATCAATCACACTTTATTGTTAATATTCTAATGGGTGATCTATAGCATTTCAGTGTTAATTTTCTAGAAGTTAATCAACCACATTTCAATATTAATATTTTTTGAGTAGATCACATTTTTTTAGCATTAATGTTTTAGTAGTTTATGACATCTGCCACAGCTATCACACTTTAGAGGTCTAAGATCATAGTTTTCACTTACTTTCTTATTGAAATACTGCTAGAAAGAAAGTAATTAATGTTTTAAAATGTATACAGTATATAAAACTAGATCAATGTTTAAGCTATATCTTGTCTTTGATGTTAATTATGCCGTCTTACAAGTGGAATGATAAAATAAAACATATTATCTGTCAACTTTATAACTTTTAAATATGTCCCCATAAAATAACAAATAAAAAAAAAAATTTCAACTTAGTGGGTTTTTTTTTAAGCATTGCTCCTTAACATTTATGATTGGCATTTATAATGAAAATAGCTCAGTGGTGGTTAGAGAGCTGGACTACAAAGGACAAGAGGTAGGGTTCGATCCCAACCGATGGCTTCCGGGTTCACCCAGCCTTTAATGAGTACCAGATTTTTTCTGGGGAAGTAAAGGAGCACAGGTGTATTACTGACCACATTACCCCAAAAAAATCATGTGCCAATGGTCTGTAAAATATATGGTCACTAACACCGTATTCCCTATACGCCACTTGGCGTGACAGGGGCACTTTACTTACTTATAATGAAATAAAAGACTTGAATGTATGAGTCTTGATCCTGAATCTAGATTTGAGAACCAAGAAATTTAAATCTTAACAATACATTACATCAAAATAATAGTAGCCTGCCCCCACACCTCCTCCAACAATCAGTGCCAGAATATCTGTCAAGAAAATTTCTTTCTATTTGCAAGTTCTGACTGATTTCATGAATTATAAGTTTGTTATTATTAACTTAACTAAGCAAAGTAGTGGAGCAAATAATTTCTCCTTAACTCATCCCACAAGTCAATATATAGTGAGGATCAGTGTTAGTGGCTTCTGATATAAACAGTTGACTCTTTAACCAGTCCAGAGAGGGAAGCTCATACCTTTGGGTCCTAGAAAACCTTTGGATATTTGATCAGCATTTGCAGGGATGCATAACCCAATAAAGAAGTTCAAAATGGCCAAAGTCAGAATCACCAGCAGAATTAATTGTGCCTGGCAAAATAGAAAAAAAGAGAGAAGAAAATGCACATTTAAAAAACAATTTAAAACATAAATCATTTAATTATTGATGGTTTTGAGAAGATGGCTGTCAGGTTGGATTTGTTTAAGAGGCATGGTGAGAAATCAGGATGGGATTCTCAGTCTGGGCAACACAAGTATTGTTGATGACAAAACAATAACAGTCTGGGCAACACAAGTATTGTTGATGACAAAACAATAACAGTCTGGGCAACACAAGTATTGTTGATGACAAAACAATAACAGTCTGAGCGATACAAGTATTGTTGATGACAAAACAATAACAGTCTGAGCAACACAAGTATTGTTGATGACAAAACAATAACAGTCTGAGCAACACAAGTATTGTTGATGACAAAACAATAACAGTCTGAGCAACACAAGTATTGTTGATGACAAAACAATAACAGTCTGAGCAACACAAGTATTGTTGATGACAAAACAATAACAGTCTGAGTGATACAAGTACTGTTAATGACAGAACAAAAAAGCAGTCTGAGTGATACATGTATTGCTGATGATAAAACAAAAAAGCAGTCTGATACATGTATTGTAGATCAAAATATGACTGACAAAACCACAGCCTGAATGATACAAATACAGTTGATTAAAATGTGACTGACAAAACAACAATCTTTATTATGAGAAGGGGTCACAAGATTCATGTAGTGAGCAAGCTGAAAGCAGTCAGCAACTCATAGTTGACTGCTGACATCAGGATAAGTGACCTGAGCTGGTCAGACCCTGTGCAGGCCCTTGGAGTAGACTAACAAATTTGATCAAGAATGTAGGGGTTCAATAGGGAAGGCACATCCAGTACTCAAAAACATGCAGCACTGATGTTTGATGTGTTGGGCCTAAAAGAGAAAAATAGCTCAATGTGAAACATTAACCAATGCAAATTACATTTATTTCACATTGTTTTCTGAACAGACAAGACAGAAAAACATTAGTCAAGGTGAATTCTAAGAGCAACAATTTTCAGTATGAGAAAAGAGACTGAGATAGTTACTGCAACCCTGCAGGATGCCTCAGAGTGTAGTACATAAAGTGTACTGGGTTGACAAGAGGGTTTTTTTCTTCATTTTGGCAAGGCACGATCTGAACAACTTCAGACTATGTCTTCTAGGTTACATTACTATTACTTTTAGTGAAAACTACACTTTTTTTCAATGTAGCCAGAGGTGCACAGTGAGTGGACAGCTTGTTTACTTGGTGATTAAGAACAAGGTGAATGAATCCCTAAAGTGACCTACTTGCATGAAGATAAGCATGACAGTACTATTATTATGTTTCCAGTTCATGCCAGAGATAGTAAAAAAAAAGAGTAACAAAAACATAACAGGTTATACAGTGGGTTCAAGTCTACAGTCTTGTAGGAGACCACAACAATGAAAGAGTTGCCTGTATAGACTTAGAAGCACATTTTATGAAGAAGTTATTTTATAGATAAAAGATACATACTAAAGCAACTCAACAAAAACTTCTTCTACAACAATACTATGAATGATGAAAGTGAAATTATGGGATTGCGATAATTTAAAATCAGATACGGCAGGCATTGGAATTAAGTCTCAGAAGAATTTAATGGGTGCATATAAAGAAACATCGACTTCAAAAAAGCATTTGATAGTATTCATAGAGATTCTTTGTGGAAAATTCTGAAGCAATATGGTTTACCATCAAAAATCATAAATATTATCAAAGATATATATGATGGTTACACATGTGCAGTTCGAACACAGGAAGGACTGAGCGAATGTTTCCCAATAGTAACATTGGGACAAACAAGGATGTATTTTATCGCCCTTGTTATTTGGAATTGTTATGGACTTCATAATGAAGAAATGCTGCACTGGTAATAAAGGCATCGAATGGATACAAGGAGACCATTTGGAGGACCTTGACTTTGCTGATGACTTAGTTCTCATCAGCAGTCAGATAAAAACGATGCAGGAAAACACAAAAGAACTATCATCAATAGCCAGCAAAATTGGGCTTGAGATCAATCATGAAAAAACTAAAGTCATGAAAAGTTTAATTCCAACAGGTGACAAAATATACATGGAAAACAAACCAGTAGAAGAGATTGATCACTTTATCTATCTTGGAAGTCACATTGATCGAGAAGGGGATACGAGTAAAGAAATTAGAATCAGAATGGCTAAAGCAGCAATGTCTTTCAGAAGCCTTGAAAAGTTGTGGAAATCAAAACTCATCAGCACAAACACAAAACTTAGGCTATTCAAATCAAATGTACTATCAACCCTTACGTATGCGTGTGAAAGCTGGAAAACACCAAGAGATATAGAAACAAAGTTGAACGCATTCGAAAATAAATGTCTAAGGAAAATACTTGGTATAGCATGGAACGATTTCAAAACAAACGAGGAAATTAGAGAAATCGCCAATCAACCACTAATATCTTCAGTAATAAAGAAAAGACGATGGTCATACGTTGGACATGTGATGAGAAGAGATAATAACCGAATAGCAAAGCAAGCCCTCATATGGGAAACAACAGGTAAAAGAAAAAGAGGAAGACCCAGGGAGACACTGAGAAGAACATTGATGAGAGAGGCAAGAGCAGCAGGAATTGGCTCCCTCAATGAGATAGAACTGCTTGCACAGAACAGAGACAGATGGCGAGATTTGATAAAATATCTTTAAAAGAAAACTGCTACAACAAAAAAAAAAAATTCATATAGGAGAAGGTGTATCTTGGTCTACGCCCTATGGGCCGGTTACGGCTCGAAAGGTCAATAGATAGATATAAAGAAAAAGAGGTTAATCCAGAAAAACAACATTAAAGAAAATGCTGATGTGACAGGCAACAACAGTGGGCACTCCCTTGCTGAGGCTCATCTAGAACAGGGACAAGTAGAAATATACATTGCGGATTCTGTGCAATGCCTGATGCTTAATAGCAAAGATTATCAGGTCAAAAATTTATCTCCTATATGTCATTTTTGGCTCGAAAAGATGATAGACTAGACTAGACAAGAGAAGGCCAGGCCAGAAAAAGGAAGGCAAGACAGAGACAGATAGAACCTGTGAACAAAAGGAACCAACTCCTGAATGAGACAGCTGACAAAGATGTGTATAGAATACAATATGTTGATTCTTTAAACCAGGAACTAAATGTTCAGTTGAAAAAAAGTTTTTGTGAGAAAACAAAAGTGTCATTGTGCAAACAAATGATTAATAGATCTATAAGTGATATTTTAGAGGTTATGGTATGAATGTCTCATTAACATAACATACACATATTTTAACAACACAATAACCTTATTTCTTCAGCAAAATTTCAATACAATGAGGCAGTGTTGTATAAGACAAAACTTAAAAAGTAATTATTAAAGGAAACTAAATAAAGAAGAAAACAACAACATGCCACAAACATATGGTTTTTATTATGTTGATGAAAATACTGAGAAGGAAGTAGATTTTTTAAAAGAATAATTATAAAATATTGGAGGTTACTAACCTAACACTGCTCAAAAGGTACAATCAAGAGAAATGCACAAAGTAATTATCAGTTGCCTCAAAGTTATTCTACAAAATCATCCTAAATAGAATAAAGAATTCAATAGATACAGTAATGCATGAAGAACAGGCTGGGTTTAGAAAAGGGAGAAGCTGCCTTGACCACATTTTTACTCTATGACTTATATTGGAGGAACACATTGAAAAATAAAAACCTTTTGTACTTAACTTCATTGACTTCAAAAAAGCATTTAACAGTATTCTTTGGGATTCTTTGTGGAAAATTCTTGAAGCAATATAGCTTGCCATAAAAAATCATAAATATTATTAAAGACATGTATGATGGTTACATATGTGCAGTTCAAACACAGGAAGGACTGAGCGAATGTTTCCCAATAGAAACTGGGGTTAAACAAGGATGTATTTTATCGCCCTTGTTATTTGGGGTTATTATGGACTTCATAATGAAGAAATGCTGCACTGGCAATAAAGGCATCGAATGGATACAAGGGGACCATTGGGAGGACCTCAACTTTGCTGATGACATGGTTCTCATCAGCAGTCAGATAAAAATGATGCAGGAAAACACAAATGAACTATCATCAATAGCCAGCAAAACTGGGCTTGAGATCAAACATGAAAAGACTAAAGTCATGAAAAGTTTGATTCAAACAGACGACAAAATATACATGGAAAACAAACCAGTGGAAGAGATTGATCACTTTATCTATCTTGGAAGTCACATTGATCGAGAAGGGGATACAAGCAAAGAAATTAGAATCAGAATAGCTAAAGCAGCAATGTCTTTCAGAAGCCTTGAAAAGTTGTGGAAATAAAATCACATCAGCACAAACACAAAACTTAGACTATTCAAATCAAATGTACTATCAACCCTTATGTATGCGTGTGAAAGCTGGAAAACAACAAGAGATATAGAAACAAAGTTGAACGCATTCGAAAATAAATGTCTAAGGAAAATACTTTATAGCATGGAACGAATTCAAAACAAACAAGGAAATTAGAGAAATCGCCAATCAACCACTAATATCTTCAGTAATAAAGAAAAGACGATGGTCATACGTTGGACATGTGATGAGAAGAGATAATAACCGAATAGCAAAGCAAGCCCTCATGTGGGAAACCAGAGGAAAAGAAGAAGACCCAGAGAGACACTGAGAAGAACATTGATGAGAGTGGCAAGAGCAGCAGGAATCGGCTCCCTCAATGAGATAGAGCTGCTTGCACAGAACAGAGACAAATGGCGAGATTTGATAAAATATCTTTAAAAGAATTCAAAACTGCTAGAACAAAAATTCATATAAGAGAGGGAGTATCTTGGTCTATGCCCTATGGGCTGGCTACGGATCGAAAGGTCAATATATATATAGAATATAAATTTGATAGACACATTACTCAGGAAAGGTGAAGAAATCATTGCATGAACTGCCACAAATGTATTGGGCAAGATAAAATGGAAAACCAAAATCAACCTGGGGAAACTGCATAGTATGTAGACTTGAAGTAGCCTGTGAAAACTAGCCACAGATTAAGAAATGAGGTTTTGTTGTTCCCTTACTTAAAAGATACCACTATACCACTACTTTATCAACCAGTTTGGCAGTCCACAGCCAAGAAATGCAAGAAGATATATGAATAGATATAGGAATGGATACTACCTATATAGCAAGGTATCCCACACTTTGTTTTTTTTTAAACTTCATCCCATTTAGTCATAGCAGCACTGCACATTTTTAGGCCATCCATAACTTTTATGTAAACTATTATTATCTTGTGCATATTAAAGTGAATATTAAGAAATATTATTATAATTTAATTCCAAGCAAAGAAATAATGGTTTAACTAGGTTTCACGTCTAAAATCAATTACTGGAAAAAAAAATGAACTGATGAGATATCATTTTCCCTTTCATTACATTTTTTTGGACCTTGGTTGCTTTCTTATTTTAAAAAAATGTGCTTTAATGTAGCATGTTTACTTTTTTATTTCTCCTCTGCAAGTCATGAGTTTTCTTCTTTTTTGTGCTCTTCTTTTTCTGTGAGCAGCCAAAAAGCTATAGAAATTTGCCAGTTATTTAAAAAATCAGACATTTAAATAATGCACATGGATGTTTTAGAGGTGAAATGACTTTTTTTGTTTTGATGATGTATATTTATTTATTTATGTTAAGAAACAATTAATTTGCTTAAAATAACATCCATATATTTTAGTAGACAACATACTTGCAAACACTAAATATGTTTTTAACCATAAATATAGCAATGTTAACATAAATTATATTACAAGTGGTAGCACAGCACAGATAGGCAACACACCATCAAAGTAGCAAAGTAAATAAGCTTAACATAAATGACCCAAGATACGCTGATGATACTGTATTACTAGCAGAAAATCCTAAAGATCTACAACAATTACTTAATGAAATAAACATGACAAGTAAAAAAATATGGTTTAGATATAAATATCAAAAAGACTAAAACTATGACTATAAACAAAGAAAATATTCAAAACCTACAAGTGGATATCAAAATTGAAGGAATAGATCTGGAGACAGTTCAGATCTGCAACTACCTTGGACATACTATAACCATACACCGCATACACCGATACAATACAAAGAATTTACAGCACGCTCGGCAGGCAGAATAGTAAAGGAAGACAGTGGTGCATACGTTATGACCATGAGTAGCATGATGATGGAGGTGATGGCAGTGACTAAGGCATTTATCTGATTAGAGTCACAAGACTACACCCATGCCTGCATACTGAGTGATTCAATGAGTATGATACAAAAATAGGAGGTGGGCTCAGTACACATGCAATGGTTAGAGTCATTGCAGAAGTCAAATATATGAAAGGTCACCTTTGTTTAGGTCCCAGGACATGCGGAAGAAAGGGGAAATGAAAGAGCGGACAGGTTGGCTAGCTGTGCTATCGTTGAGGAACAATGGATCAGGCGGACATCATCAATACCCTCCGGGATGTGGGAGGAGCACAGGACTTTGACAACCATGAGTCCATGTCACTCCTTCGGATGAAAGAAATGGAAGTTAAGATGGGCACAGCCAGAAATGAGAAACTTAGTGAACGTATAAGAAGACTTATCAACCAACACAGAACTGAAGTTGTCAGTCACTGGACACTGCAGGACTTGTCATGGAGGGGATCTGAGCACCTATGGACATGTTCGGAGTGCAATGATGATGATCCACAAATAACTAAATAACACAGAGACAAATTTTTTAATGGGTGTCAAACTCTGCCTATAAGTGTGTAACCTTTAAATAACAATGGTAAAATTGCTCACTGCAGACATTAACTGATAGACTAAAACTCACATTTTATAGACGCAAAAACAGTTAGATATTTCTTGTCCAGGAATGGAGAAATAAAAGTGACAAGTTACTTCTGGACATTTTTTTAAAAGATAAAAAGGAAAAGAAAATGAAGGTTTAAGATTTACAATTGAATAAATTATAGTTTGCAGAAGAGGAAGAATGTAGATGAATTTTGTTGCAAAAAATCTAGAATCAGAATGCAGATTTAAGGCAAGTCTATTTGTGTGAGAATAAAAGTGGAATAAATTATAATAAAACTTACTCTTGACTCCCAGTCCATGCCTATTAAGGCAATCACCAACAGTATTGTAATTGTGATGCTTCCAATAATGCGAATATCATTGATGTCATCAATCATCACCAAGCCATACCGCTGTTGAAATATAACAAATGTACAAATTCAGACAAGCTATTACCTTTCATGTCATACTTGAGACAACTTGCTCAGATCAAGCATTTTTTTCATCTTTGTGCAAGTGTGGAAAAGAGGCAATTATCGGACATAAGTAAAACTTTCATCTTGCTTGTAATCATGTACAGTGATCTTTCATAACATAGACATTATGACTGTGTAACTCTCACAGTTTAGCTCAGTCTTGTATACTCTAATATTCAAAGGCAGCATTATTAATTTTTTTAACCACAGATGGTAGATGTGCAACATCTATGAAATGCAGAATGACTCAGGAAAAAGCAGCTTTACAAAAAAATGAAGAAGATACTGTGCAATCCATTTTTGACAATAGAAACAAGAAAAATAGTTATTAAATGTTATGTAGAGCCAGTCTTAACATATGGATGTATGTCACATGGACAATAGGACAACAGACAAGAAAATCACTGGAGGCTATGTAAATGTGGTTTTACAGAATAATGTTGAGAATACCATGGACAGCTAAAAAGAGTAATAAAAACATTCTGAAAGAGGCCAAAGCAAGAAGAGAGCTAATATCCAATATTCGGAAGAAACAATCATAATTTTTTGGCCATTTAACGAGAAGGGAACAGATGGAATATATTGTAACAACTGAACAAATTGAAGGACAAAGAGATAGAGGGAAGCAAAGAGAAAAGATATCAGACAGCTTAAGAGAATGGCTTGGCAGAAGGTCAACAACAGAAATGAGAAATAACTGTTGAGATTGAAAGTTGTGGAGAGACATGATCACCTACGCCAACAGGTACAGTACTTGATGATGATGTTGAATATTAATCTGAGGTGAAAATACTAGATTGTATAATAATCTATGGAATACTTATACATTTTTATAATTGAGTTATTGAGTTATAATATAACATGGACATTTTTATAATGTTCTATAGAAATAAATTAGCTAGACAGCTTAAACTACACCTGTCTGATGTTGGGAAGAAACCCTGCTAATACTGACTAAACAAATGGAAAGGAAATCAGTCACATGAAGCTTCAGGATTACTGGGTTATTTATAATGACATTATTGAACATCTATCTATCTATTGACCTTTCGAGCCCTAGCTGGCCCATAGGGTGTAGACCAAGATACTCCTTCTCTTATCTAAATTGTTATTTTAGCAGTTTTCAATTCTTTTAAAGATATTTATAAAATCTCGCCATTTGTCTCTGTTCTGTGCAAGCAGCTCTATCTCATTGAGGGAGCCGATTCCTGCTGCTCTTGCCTCTCTCATCAATGTTCTGTATCAGGTCTATGTTTAATTAACAAAATCGTTTTTATGATAGCGGCTTGTTAAACCTCTGATCAACGGTTCTATACCAAGCCTGAGAAAATTATTGAACATAATGATACAATATTGAATATAAATCACAATACTGTACATAATGACACTATAGGAAATGATTCTAAACAAGTTAATCTTTTAGTCTGAACATTGAAAGCAGCTGTCAAGAGCTGAGATAAATTCACACCAAAAATACAATTAGCAGATGGAATAATAATCATGATGAACTTTACATTGGCCAGTGTTTTGATGCAATCAAGATAAACTGATAGGACAGTATACTTCTGCCTTCTCCCTTGGGTAGGTTGTATTCAAGTTCTATAATATCACGCTAAAGGGGAAAATGGCAAGTGTCCAAACGTCCTATGCTAGATATGTAAAAAAGTAAAGTAAAGTACCCCCCGTCACGCCAAGTGGCGTATAGGGAAATATGGTGTTAGTGACCCTATATTTTACAGACCTTCAGCACATGATTTTTGGGGTAATGTGGTCGGTATTACGCCCGTGCTGCTTTTACTTTCCCAGAAAAAATCCGGTACCCATTTAAGGCTGGGTGAACCCGGAGCCGTCGGTTGGGATCGAACCCTACCCCTTGTCCGTAGTAGTCCAGTTCACTAACCACTGAGCTATCGCGGCTCCTACTAATTTTTAGGGAATTAGTAAAACCCAGGTGTCCTCGCCAGGGTACGAACCCCGGCTGTTGCCGTGGTAAGCCAACCGCCTATCGATTGCGCTAACCGGACACCCATGCTAGATATGTGATGACACTAATTGAACATAACTTATAACACTTCGTCCACAAAAACTGATTGCATGGGTATATCTGCATTCACAGGTATCATTCAGTAAACAGAAGGCTAGACGTCTGACAGCAACAGAGCTGGAATTAGCAGCGACTCATAGCTGATGGCTTGCATGAGGATTGGTCAACCAGAACCATCTAGTCCCTAGTTCACCTCTTTGCATCGCCTAAAACAGATTAGATACAGACTAACTAGTCTAGTCAGGCTAAGCGAGTGGGGATCGAAGAGAGAAAGCAACCCAGTACTCAAAAATGCCACGCTGAAGTGAGATGCATAGGGCTGAAAGGTGCAAATAAATGACAACACAACTCTTTTAACTTTCTTTTAATGATGGATAATGAAGACAACTATCAGTTCCTTTAGTAGTCATCTGGTGAATGACAGTAGAAAAGAAAGAAAGAATTCAGCAAATACATGATTTAATATTAACGTCACCTAATGTTGAACATGACACATTCACTGATGGGTGAAATAAATTCTTCCTATTAAGAAAAAAAAGAAAAAGTAAAGGGCCAAATCACGCCACGTTGCATATGGGGAGTATGGTTTTTAGTGTTCATATTTTTTATAGACTTTCTCTGCACAATATTTCTTAGGGGGTGTGGTGGCAGGTATTACACCTGTGTAGCTTTATTTTCCCAGAAAAAATTCTGTGCCCATTTATGGCTGAATGAACCTGGAAGCCCTCAGTCAAGATCGAACCCGACTCTTGTCCTTAGTAGTCCAGTTCACTAATCACTGAGCTATTACGGCCCCCAATTCTTAATTTTAGTATCTGATAAATGAAATCATTAGTTTTGATAACAAACACATTTAGTGATACTACTTCTTTTTCAGTTGCTCTTATACACCATGTGTCAAGGGAGATTAAATGTTCTAGTTTCCACTCTTCTCCACTACAGATAGTCTCCACCACCGCCGCATGTTGATCTCCTAAAATGTTGTCACTCCTTCATATTCTGGATCTACCTCAAGCACCTTGTCATCTCTCCTCCTCTTTTTATATTTATAAATACCTTGTATGATATGAAATCACATGATATCTCTTCAGAATAACAAACCATATAGAGAGGGTATCAATAAGTTAAAAGGCCAATCATCTACCAGATTGCCTCTGTTGGAACTTGACTCTCATGACAGCTAATCTGAAGCTTTCATCTGCTCTGTGCAAGATGTCCAGCTTCTATTGAAGTTAATCCCATCTCGTCTGTGAAATCTTAGATCAATCTACTTCTAGGTCTTTCTCTGCATTATTTTTTACCTGGAACTATTCCCTCGAAAATTATCTTCACTAAGCCAGCAATCTTGTTACTTTAAATGATGAAATTTAATTGTTTTTATGTTCTTTATCAACCAGTTTTCTAGAATTTGAAGTTCTTGTAAAAGTGACATGTTTGTTCTTTTCTTTGTCCATGGTATTCTGAGTAATTTGCTGTAAAACTTGCATTCAAAGGCAATAATGTATTTTTCAGTAAATCTGTTGATTGTCCATGTTAACAGTCATATGTTGCTATGGGAAAAATACAGGCTCTTAAAAACCTAAGTTTATATGCCCTATCAGTTCCTTGCCATATGTTGTGCCATATGTTCAGTCTTCTGAAGTATGAATCAATTATTTGTTCAACAATCAGTTTGATCTCTTCTCTCATTTACCTTTTGCAGAATAACTTCCAGTAGACTTTATGCTGAAGCTTGTACAAGTGTCCGTGAAGAAAATTGCCAATTTGTGTATAATTTAAAAAAGTACATATATAAAGAAAGTAAACCAGTAGAAAATGGTAAGAATTAATGTTTGTGTCAGTTCAAAAGGCACAAATACTTAGTGGCTTGCATGTAATCTAGCGACAGAATGCATCCATATGCCCACTTAACTGATAAATGAAGGGAAGGAAATGAATAAGAAAATCATATATTAGAGCATTTTTGTGTCCTTTTGTGTATTTGCATAAGGTAAGTCATGCTTTTTATTTTCAGACTACAAGTAGATGAGATAGATATGTACATATCTATCTATCTATTGACCTTTTGAGCCATAGCTGGCCCATAGAGCATAGACCCAGATACTCTTTCACTTATCTAAATTTTTTTTCTAGCAGTTTTCAATCCTTGTAAAGATCTTTTATCAAATCTTGCCATTTGTCTCTGTTCTGTGCAAGCAGCTCTATCTCATTGAGGGAGCCGATTCCTGCTGCTCTTGATTCTCTGATCAATGTTCTTCTCAGTGTCTCTCTTGGTCGGCCTCTTTTCCTCTTACCTGTTGTTTCCCACATAAGGGCTTGCTTTGCTATTCGGTTATTATCTCTCCTCATCACATGTCCAACATGTGACCATCGTCTTTTCTTGATTGCTGAAGATATTAGTGGTTGATTGGCGATTTCTTTTAATTTCCTCGTTTGTTTTGAATTCGTTCCACGCTATACCAAATATGTACATATAGTTTAAGAATAAGATAGAAGAAAATCCCCATGTTTTTTTCAACTAGACTGACTAGAGAAGGTCAGGCTGGGAATGAATTCACATTTCGTGTTTCACTGAGCCAAAAAAGCTAACCTCTATGATAATGATACTCCCTGTACACTGCATTCATCATCATCATGTGTAATGCCAGTTGGCATAGGCGATCGTGTCTTTCCATAATCTTCTATCTACCGTGCATTGTATAAATTCTGTTGTTGACTGTTTACCATGCCATGACACCAAGCTATCTAGTATTTTCTCTCTTTGTCATCCACGACCTTTCTTTCCCTGTATTTTTCCATTTGTAAGCAGGTACTCCAACTTCCTCCTCTCATGATGTGCCCAAAATCATGTACACTACATCATCATCATGATGTGCCATACCGGTTGGCATAGGCGATCATGTCCTTCCGCAATCTTCTATCTACTATGCATTAGTATGTGTAAAAAGCTTTCTTTTCACAAAGCCAATGTCTTCTATAAAAAGTCATAGAGATTTATGTAGATCTTGGATCCAAGTCTTGGCAAACAGTAACTCAACATAAAACTCTCATAAGACACACACATTTTGAGACAATACGTGGCAGCTTAAACTCACCTTAAGAATGTCCCTGACTGTCTCAGAAAAGCCTACCACATACATAGCCACAGCTACTGTGTTAGCCACAGAAAATATCACACCAATAGCCCCTCCAAACTCTGGACCAAGACTTCTAGAGATCATATAGTAGGCTCCACCTGGCGTAGACACAAAACGCATCACTGAAAACACTTCAGTTATCATCCAAGAATTTGCATGAGGATTCTATTTAAGATAGTGTTTTTGGAACAGGAGGAGTGTGTAGCAGAGTTGGGACAGTACCGAATCATAATATTCTCTAACAAGAAATAAAACAAATTTGTTCGCTATAAACTTGATACGATGCACTGTAGATAGAAGATTGTGGAGGGACATGATCGCCTATGCCAACCGGCATGGTACATGATGATGATAAACTTATTCTATTTGTATTCTACAGTTTTCATTATCATCATGTGCCATACCGGTTGGCGTAGGTGACCATGTCCTTCCACAATCTTCTATCTACCGTGCATCATGTCAGTTCTGTTGTTGACTGTTTTTCATGCCATGACCCCAAGCTATCCAGTATTTTCTCTCTTTGTCGCCCGTGATCTCTCTTTCCCTGTATTTTGCCAGTTGTAACCAAGTATTCCAATTTTCCTCTTCTCATGATGTGCCCAAAAAATGTTGATTGTTTCTTTCTGATGTTTCTTAGGAGCTCCCTTTCATATGTTGACCTCTTTGAGAATTTCCTCGTTGGTCTTTTTAGATGTTCAGGGAACTTTCAACATTCTTCTGAGAAATCCCATCTCTATGGCCTCTAATTGTCTTTTCATTTGTTTGTTTATGGTCCATGATTCACTTCCATAGGTCAGAATTTGATCTATATAGCACTGATGAACTCTCTTTCTCACTTCTGTTGACATAGATTTGTTGCATATGACGTTTTTCATTTTCTGAAAAACTATTTTGGCCTTGTTGCTACAGTTTTAGTGTACATTTTTACGTGCACTGTAACATTCAAAGCAAAGTATATATGAATGAATGAATCTTATCTGCTAGTCAAGCAAAAAATAAATGTACATAAATTAAGAACAGAAATCTGGCCTTACAAAAAACGAGTGACAGCCAAGCTACAGGGCACCCCTGAAGACCTTCTACTAATGACTAGAGGCAACTCATTTTACTGTATTATGTGCTGAGCACAGGGACTCCTGATGACTGTAGAAGATGTCATATGTAATTATCAAATGTATGGGTATTTTGGAACGCACATGAAAACTATGTGATGCCATGGTATAATTAATGTAGATCAATATTTTTTTAATTCCATTTTTTTGGGGTTATTTTACTACAAACATTGGCCAGGTGTCTTTATAAATTGAGAAGTGTTAGCAACATTTTAAGGAGCAAATATTTTCTTCATTATTCTGTCCATTGATGTTAAGTGTAATCCTTGATCTTCTTTCTAATGAAAATAAAATTTGTATAAATTTATATAAATTGGCAACTTACTGGTTGCTACTTGCTCAGCTGCCATACCCTTGTACATGAGATCACAGTAAATCAAAAGTACCAAATGTAACTGAGAGCAACAATTCTTAAGTGCTCTATAACTTTTCCATCCCTAATTTTTTTGTAAGGCCAGATTTTTCTGTTCTTTACTTCATGTTCAAATGTCATTAATTGTTAGAATCAAGCGGATGAGATTTGTTCATTCTTCTGCGATAAATGCTTGCTGTAGATTCAGATTGACAAGGGATACAAACAGAACAGTGCACTGGAGTTTCCCCATAATTTATCATGCTTCGATAAGTAAGTAAAAAAGTAAAGTACCCCCGTCACGCCAAGTGGCGTATACGGAAATATGGTGTTAGTGACCCTATATTTTACAGACTTTCAGCACCTGATTTTTGGGGTAATGTGGTCGGTATTACGCCCGTGCTGCTTTACTTTCCCAGAAAAAAATCCGGTACCCATTTAAGGCTGGGTGAACTCGGAAGCTGTCAGTTGGGATCGAACCCTACCCCTTGTCCTTTGTAGTCCAGTTCACTAACCACTGAGCTATCGCGGCTCATGCTTCGATAAGCCAAACTTTTTTTCTCTGGTTGTGCAGTCTTGCTTGGGAGACTGCTAGTGTCTCAGTGTCCCACTTGGTGAAGGTGTTTCCTGAAATCAAAGTGTTCTGTACTAAGTCTGAAGGTCCACTTTTATATTTTTAGCCTGTTTATAATATGGGAGGTCAAAAAGTAATGCACACCAATTTTTTTCTCGGCTAATAATAAAGATAGGAATATGAAATTTTGCACACTTGGAATATGACATGTTCCAATTATGTGCACCAAATTGCACAGCATTCTGATAAATATTACGCAATCTATGAACCATTAAAATGGAGCTTGTCAACAATGTCCGTTACAAACAGCGAATTGTCATAGAATTTCTGGTTGCGGAAAAAGAAACTGTGGCAAACATTCATAAACGACTGTGTGCAGTGTACAAATGTTCTGCAGTCGATAGGAGCACAGTTAGTCGCTGGGTTCAGAGAATTAAAGCTGCAGAAAGTGTACGAGTGGAGCTGCATGATTTACCGCGTTCTGGACGTGTTGCCTCGGCTACCAGCACAGACATGTTAAACCGGGCTGATGCCATTATTCGTAAGGATAGGCATATCACTAGTCAGCAATTGGCATTGCAGCTTACAGTCAGCAAGGGAAGTGCAATCGCAATTTTTAAAACTCTCGGATATTCAAAGATTTGCGCTCGATGGGTTCCTCGGTGCCTAACAAATGATCACAGAGTTCAAAGGAAAACATTCTGTTCTGAATTGTTGGAGCGTTTCGGTGTTGAAGGAGAAATGTTTTTGTCAAAAATTGTTACCGGTGACGAAACGTGGGCACATTATTATGAGCCTGAAACAAAAATGCAGTCAATGGAATGGCATCATCCGCAGTCACCAAAAAGAAAAAAATTCAAAACATCTCCATCAGCCGGAAAGGTGATGATCACTGTCTTCTGGGACATTGATGGTGTGATTCTTGTTGATGTAATGACAAGAGGTGAGACAATCAACTCGACAGCTTACATCAATACACTGACAAAACTCAAAAATCGGTTCCACAGAGTTCGGCCTAATAAGCCATCTGCAGATTTGTTGCTGCAACATGACAATGCACGCCCTCACACAAGTCTGGTAACACGGGAAGCAATCAACAAATTTGGTTGGACTGTACTGCCCCATCCTCCTTACAGCCCTGATCTGGCTCCCTCAGATTTCCATCTGTTTGGACCACTCAAAAAATTCCTGCGTGGGACACACTTTGACAATAATGAGGGTGTGATCCGTGCAGTTAAAAAATGGCTACGCGAGCAGGACAAAACTTGGTACAAACGAGGCATTCATGACCTAGTTTCGCGTTGGCGTAAGGCAATACGCTTGGACGGAGATTATGTTGACAAATAGGTAGTGTCAAGGGGATGTTCAGCTACAATCTGTGAAAATTTCACACATTTTGCCCGAATAGTTTCCGAGAAAAAAATTGGTGTGCATTACTTTTTGACCTCCCTACGTATTTTTGGGTTTTGGCTCATATCTTCCACTCAGTTCTCTCCACTTCATTTCCATGAATTGCTTTAGGAATGTTTTGCTTCTATGAAGTTCAAGGGTAGATTTGGGTGTTGAAGGTTTCCTCCTGTCTTTGCAAGTTCAACTATCTTTTCACTTCCAGTGAATCAGCAATGGGCTGATTTGTCAAAACAAATGTTAGTAAAATAAGGTTATGGCAATGTCTATAGGACAGTAAGTTAACAATTTGACATTTATATCGCTGTGGAGTTAAGTTATTTTACAAGTCATTTGCATGTATTAATTCCATAAGTTATCAAGTAAACATGTGAGATATTAACAAAATAAAAATTTAGATTACAGATTTTTAGTTAAATTAAACATACAATAGGTGCTTAAAAAATGCACAAAAGCAAGTGCAACAGAAGAATATTCAGAATACCATGGACGGAGAAAAGATTAAACTCGTCAATTTTGCAAGAACTTAAAATTCCAGAAAACTGGCTGATAAAGAACATAAAAGCAATGAAAACAAAATATTTTGGTCATGTAAAACAATATAATGGCCTAAAGATGATAATTTTGCAGGAGACGGTTCAAGATAAACGAGGAAGAGAAAGATCTAAATGAAGATGGTTGTGAGATATGACCATTGAGTTAGGATTAATTGCTGCAGATGCTGGATATCTGGCACATGACAGAGAAAACTTCAGAGTCTTGGGAATCAAGTTCCAACAAGAAAAACTAGATTATAACAAAAGATACAAAACACATTTTATGTGCGTGATCTCTCAAAATACAGCATTAATTTAAATCCCTATAGAAATCCTCCAGCAGACTACAAAAACGTGATTAATGCGGTAATTGAATGTTTTATTGTTTACTGCATCAATTTTTATTATGTCAAACGAGCTTTGGTAGCAGTGCTAATAATTTAATGAATTACATAAAGATGGGCTACAGTGAGTTTGATTACCAATGATGAATTGAAAATAAAAGTTGCAGTATTCGGTAGTTTTTACATAAATATACGCAGGACATAATAAAGTGTCTAGTAGTGCACTTACTTAAAACTGCTGATAATCTTAATGATATTTAATTAACCCTGACAGTGAAATGAAAACTAAAACTCTAAATTGTGGCAGGATATAATGTTGCTGGTGTTATTTGTTATTTTAGTCTGAAGTCTATTTTTGCACAGCATATAAAGATTTATTTGGTTATTTAAGGGCCCCGGTATCATTGCAATGGATTAAAATCCATAATTGCTCAACCGCCCGTGCCAGCGTAATCATCCAAATTAATATCTCATCTCCAAAACAAAGAAAGGTAACTGTAGTCCCCATCGTAGCAGTCTCAGCACACGCCAAAAGACATGAGGCGAAACTGCACAGAAAGTGAACACAACCAACTGTTCCCTATAAAGATATAATAAAAATATAAATAAGAAATGGAACATCAGCAATCAAGGACGAGACAATGTTTATATCAAAAGACAACAGATGCAAGAGAAAGAAAATGAAGTCAGACACCACAAATGCAAAATGCATCTTGTTCATTCTGTAGCCAGATCTGTCAATCCAGTATTGAGATTCAGCCATGAGAGAAGCTGCTCAGTAAAACATGTAGGAAGTTATAATAAAATATATCCAAAATACTGACAAATGACGACTTGCTACTAATGACCTGTCAAAGCACCAAAAGCCGTATTATATATATATATAAGCTACATCCTGAAATACTCAGAAATTCGCATAAAACATTGATATTCTAGTTTTTGGCAATTTAAGTATAGCTTAATATTTTAAAAAATTACTTGTAACATGTAAGGTTAGGATGCTGTTAAACACGGGTGAGAGATCTGTTAAATGTGAGTGTTAGTAATGTTATATGTGTGTGAGATTGTTGCTTTAAATGAATGAAAGCTATTGTTATATTTGGATCTGATCTACTGTTTATATGTGGCTTTGAGTTATTGTTTATATGTGAAGTTCAGTTATTGCTTATATGTGAGAGTAGGTTTTTGATTGCTGATGATACAGTCTTAATCGCTAATAGTGAAAATGAGTTACAAGAAATGTTAGACATTATAGTGGAAGAAAGCAAAAATAAAGGATTCAGCTTTAATAGCAAAAAGACAGAAGAAATGGTAACAACAAAGAAAAAGTCATCACCTCAGTGCACAATAAAGACAAGTGGAACAATTTTAAAACAGGTAAATAAATTTAAATATCTGAGAACAATGTTAACCTCAGATGGTAGATGTATAACAGAGATTAGATGCAGAATGACTCAGGCAAAAGCAGCTTTACAAAAAAATTTGGAAGAAACTGTGCAATCCATTTTTGACAATAGAAACAAGAAAAATAGTTATTAAATGTTATGTAGAGCCAGTCTTAACATATGGATGTGAATCATGGACAATAGAACAACAAACAAGAAAATCACTGGAGGCTGTGTAAATGTGGTTTTACAGAAGAATGTTGAGAATACTATGGACAACTAAGAAGAGTAATGAAGATGTTCTGAAAGAGGCCAAAGTAAAAAGAGAGCTAATTTCTAATATTAGGAAGAAACAATCATCATTTTTGGCCATGTAATGAGAAGGGAACAATTGGAATATATTGTAACAACTGGAAAAATCAAGGGATGAAGAGATAGAGGGAAGCAAAGAGAAAAGATACCAGACAGCTTAAGAGAATTAAGAGAATGGCAAAGGACAAGAGGTAGAGTTCGATCCCAACCGACAGTTTCTAGGTTCACCCAGCCTTTAATGGGTACCGGATTTTTTTCTGGGAAAGTAAAGCGGCATGGACGTAATACCGATCACATTACCCCAAAAATCATGTGCCAAAGGTCTGTAAAATTGATGGTCACTAATATTATATTCCCTATACACCACTTGGCGTGACGGGGGCACTTTACTTTTTTTTTTTTTAAGAGAATGACTTGGCAGAAGGTCAAAAATGGAAATGACAAATAACTGTCGCGATCGAAAGTTGTGGAGAGATATGATCATCAACTCTAGCAGGCACGGTACTTGATGATGATGAGGTTATTGTATATGTGAATGATGACTATTGTTTATATGCGGGTGTGATGTTTTTATATTTGGATGTTGATTATTTGATATTTCAGTGTTGGCTATTGTTTAATGTTGCTGCAGGATATGATTACATGTTAGTGAAGTTTATCGTCATGTATGGGCACCTGACACTGTTAATTACGAATGTAGCACATTGCGCATTAGTCACCATAAAAATTAGATGTTTGAGAAGGCTGTAGGAGTGAACAGAAGAGACAAAATTAGAAATGTGATGACTAGAGAAAAAGTTGACACAGAGCTAATTTTCAGGGGAAACAGCAGGTCTTGGTAAGACATGAATGTATTGTTGCTGAAAGTGGTCTATGACCACTCGTGCCATATGTGGAAGAGCATTGCCTTGCTGCATTATCAGATCTGGCCCATTTGTATTGAAGAAAGGCTCTATGTGTGGTGTGGTGATTTCATCTGTTTCCAGTACCCATTTATGATGATGAGGTACATTCAAGCAATGTAAAAAATGCTGCCCCAAACCATTACACTGCCTCCTCTCATCCTGTTTTTCTGTAGATCTCATTGTTAGAAAAATGTTCACCTTGACATCTGTACATCAAAGTTCACCCATCACTGACTTACAAACTGAGCCTTGACTCATCAGTGAACACTACATGTCTCCATTGATGATAGGGCCATGTCACATGCTGTCTGGCCCAGGCAAAGCATGCTTGTCTATGGCAAACCGATTAAACTGGTCTCTCTCTCTCTCTCTGCGATCAGGACTCAATCAGAGCAGGATTCCAGACTCCCACATGAAGTCAGTTGTCAGGTTAAGTGTGTTGATCGCCCCCACAGATGGAACATCACATTTAGAGTCTGCCAGATCAACTCTGACTGAACACCCGTTAATACGTTGCACTGTGTTCTGCGCCAGCGGCCCAGTGCATCCGATTTCAGCCAGCATTTTATTCAGGTTCGCTTTCCTTAGCCTTTGATTGTCCCCAATCTTCCTGCAAGGCAGTAGATTGTCTTTTCTGTAGGGGGATTCTGCCCTTAGATGGTCTGCCCTCCCAGGTTTACGAGCACCATCTGCCCGAATCACTAGAGGTGACTAACACAAACATGCACACACAAAGATATGAGATGTGAATAACACAGACATGTACACAGCAATACGAGACATGGCTAACACCGACACACATCAAGATATATGACACATGAATAACATAGACATGCACATAAAAATATGAGATATGACTGACATAGACATGCACACACAAAAATATGACACATACCTAACATAGACATACACACAAAGATATAAGATATGACTAACACAGGCGTGCACGCACAAAGATATGAGATGTGACTTACATAGCCATGCACACACAAGGATATGAGATGTGTCAAACACAGACATGCACACACAAAGATATGAGATATGACTAACATAAACATGCACACAAAGATATGAGATATCCCTAACCCAGACATGCACACACAAAGATATGACACATGACTAACACAGATAGACACTAAGTTATGAGATATTACTAAACTCAGACGCACATAAAGATATGAGACATGATTAACAGGGACACACCAAGATATGAGATATGACTAACATGACACACACCTAGATATCAGCCATGGCTAGCACGCACACACACACAAGCTAAGATTTGAGCCATGGCTAGCACAGAAACACATCAAGAGATGAGCCATGACTAGCACAGAAACACATTAAGATATGAGTCATGGCTTCACGGAAAAACACCAAGAAATGAACCAAGTCTAGCACATAAACACATTGAGGTATCCATATGCTTGGGTTAGTCTGCAGACTCTTCTTAACGTGTGAATCATTGACATATGATATGCAGGCCCCAAATAACTGTTCACAGGTTTCGTTCAAACAGTTGTCCGGAGATTTGAGAGCAGTCTGACCCATAGAACGTTCCCTTGCATGCACAGTTCCTGGTTGACTGTTCACAGTACGTTTCCTTGCACGTACAGTCTGCACTTTTCGGGTCACATATGATGTCACAGCCATCAGAACACGTCTGTTCGCACTGTAGCCCAAAATTACCATCGGGACAAGTGTTTTTACAGGTATAGCCAGGATGTTTACATTGTAGACATTTTCCAGATTTTTCTCACATAAAGGACAGATACTGAGACAAGACCTGGAGCAGTCGTGTCCATAAATCCCATGAGAACATTTGTCATGACACGTACCGATGATGACGTCGCAGCTTTTGCAACACCCGCTACACACTGCACAAAACGACCAAGAATATCCGTTCAGACAATAGGTGTCTGTAAATGTTTGCACCTCACACACCGTCAGTGCACTGCCGGCCTGCGAAATGGTCAGTGAGTACTCAATCTGAATGTGTGCTATTGGCGTTTGTGTGGTGACTACAATAGTGTTCATAGAAACATTAGGGTATGATATATCATTACACTGGAACACTACACCGCCACTGTCAGAGAAAGCCTTTAGAGCCTTTAGAGAGGCATTCTTTACCCGAATCATAGCGCTAGCTCGATGATAGATTTGAATGATGTGAATCTTCTGGGGCGTGGCAAAGTTCAGATACCAGTAAACAGGACTGGTTCCACTTCTCAGTTTTGTGTGTGTGCAGTCATTGTCATAGAGATTGGTCTTTGTTTTGCCATTTACTGTGGCCTCTGGTCCACATCCGTCTCCTATATAACAAGCATTAAATGTGTCGGCCTGGTTTGTGTTCTGTTTGAGAGCCACATTCCGACCCCGCCTATGTAGATGGTCTAATTGCAGGTCTTTGAGGTAACAGATTTGCTTCTCTGAACTTGTTCTGTACTGTTCTGCATGACAAATGTTTTAAATCTTCCTGGCAGTCTATTCACCTTGGTAAACATGTTGTGAAGACACATAATATATATGAAACAATCAACTTGTAGTTGGCTTCTGTGGCACTAAACAGTTGATCCAGTTTAGTGGTAATGAGGTTGAATGCATGGTGGTGTTTCTGGTGAGCATTGAAGTTGTGAAATAGCTGATATAACCATTCCAGTAGTTAACATCCCTTCTGCTATAGGTACAATCTTGGCATTGTGACAAAAGTACTGTTGAACTTTTGGTAATCTATATTTCAATAATTATGTTCTCCCATGTGTTTTATTAGATCTACACACTTACCTTACTTTTATCTGTGATAAATTCTTTAATACTGCACTTTTCATGTGATTTAGCTTGCACAGTTTTTTTCTCCCCATGAATAGTGTGAGACATTTGTGAATGCAATAGCATTGTATGTTAACCTTTTTCCATGAGTACACAATTATAAAAAAAATGCACAGACAACACATAAAATGGTTTGCCCACTTGAAGAGAATGTCTAGTGATGCCATATCAGGCAAGGCAAGACAAGGAAAAAGGCACCATGTTTGAAGGTAAAGGTAAAGTACGAGACTTGAACCGGCGTCTTAGCACGCGAGTTTACACCCATATGTGCTCGGCCGCCTATCCAGAAATGTTCGGATATTTCTGTATAGTGTCGCCTCAAGCATCAAGACTCAGATGCGAAGCGACATTCCTCACCTTCCCAGGGTAATACCCTGGTACCCATTTCTGCCAACGGCTGGGGCGACTGTAGGGGTATATTTTTTTTTCAAACCATGAGTACAATTCACACCGCTCCCAGCGGGAATCGAACACGGGTTGTCCGAATGTCGATAGTCCAGTCGGGTGGTTTTCCCAACTAGGCTATCGAGGCACCATGTCTGAGACAAATCCAAACTACTATTGAGTGACATCATCAGAAAAAAACACTACAACAGAATCAAATGTCAATGACTGAGCTGCCAGAAGAGCAGGTACCAGATTTTTGTATCTCCCTCGACACTTGACTTGATAAAAAAGGAAGTAGAGAAGGATAAGAAGAAGAACATTGCAGTATGTAGGTGTAAGGCATCATTTTACGCATAAGTGCATATTTTAAAAAGTTTGTGTATAAATATCACAGAATACAGACTATTAGTTATGAGGCTCTTCCAAAATCCTTATTTACTTCAAAACTCTTTTATGTAAATGGGCAAAGCATTGTTTGCCACTAGAAAGGATAACTACTTTGCCCTAAATATTTAATTGACAATTTTATGGAGTTCAAAAATAGAAAATAACCCTGCACTCTTTCTATAAATATACCTGACCTCACACTTAAGCTTGACAGAAGGTTAATATTACATTATACATGTAACACAATACATCTGTTTGGCTAATGGCCATAATTTGCTAGCCTGGAAGCTTAATTATTCCAAATATTAGTTAATTCTTCTTGTGAAGATAGTTATTGGCTGCTGTTGTAGTTTGAAATATTAAACTTTCTTAGTCTTAAATGTGTGCAATTCAGAATGAGAAAATGTTTATTTTTTCACTACAAATTATGGAAATTGTGTTTGTTTATCAATGTGTCATTTCTAGAAAGACAACAAAAAGTTATGACAATTTAAAAACAAAATTGCAAAGCAATAGCTCAGAAATATCTTTTTTTTAAAAAATATTTCACTAAGGAAAGATAAGAGAAGATTGCTGAACTGTCAGTTAAATTGTCAGCAATAAACCTTAACAAAAAGAATTTTGGCAGGGAAGATAAATCTGCTACATCATAGATTTATTTTATAAAGAAATTAACATATAAAGTCACACAAATGGTATGCAATTTCGTTGCAATGGCTATAGGTTCTTTTTATTTTATTTTATATTTATGTACTTCTTTTTTCTTCTTCTTTTTTTTTGTTGGAGGTGGGTGTGTGTGTGCTTTACACATTAAAAAAATCCTTATGAGATGGAATGTATGCTATAAAAAGCGATATTACAGGGAAGGAATTTACTTGCCTATAATAATATTGATCTATGACAAAAGAAAAATAACCACCCACCCAAAAGACTTTGCATTCAGAGAGAACATACCTTCCATATATTTTACAACCAAACCTGTACATTAGATCAACCAAAATATCTTACAAATGAAAAAAAAAACCTTACATATCAATTTCTTTTGTCTTCTTAGCGATTTACAATTTGTTCATCCTCATATGACTTCTAGTTATATAAGACTGCAACTGTCATAACAAATTTTTTGTGAAAATTACATTTGTAATGTTCATCCTTGTAACGTGGCTTGGTTTACCTCAGTTTTATAGTCCATTTCAAACAAAGATTTGGTACAGTTTGATAAGATGCAACACAAATAAGCTGAGATATTTTTGCAACACTGCATATGTTTTAAGCTTGTTCAATCTATACACTGAACAAATCTTTAAAAACATCACAGTGATGCCAGGTCCAAACATTAATGGAAAGATAACAATAACCAAAGATATGCTGATGATACTGTATTACTAGCAGAAAATCCTGATGACCTACAACAATTACTTAATGAAATAAACATGACAAGCAAAAAATATGATTTAGATAGTGATAGACCTAGAGACAGTTCAGAGCTACAACTACCTTAGACATACTATAACCAGTGTTGGAAAATGTAAAACTGAAATAGACAAAAGAATAGGAATGGCAAAAAGTAATGTTAGTGTTATGAAAAATATACTAACATCAAAACAAATAATACCAGGGCTAAAACTAAGGATAGCAAAAATAGAAACAGATTGGAAATTAAATTCTTGACAAATGTATGTGAATAGGATAGACAAAAACTCATCAACATTTTTTAAAATGTGAAATAACCAGATTTCATTGTTGCTTTACAATACACATAAAGGATGGCTATGGCATGATTGAATAGAGTACAAAAGGTCTCACTATTTCAGGGCTTTGTATGAACCCACAACCATTTAATTTGTCGAAAGCTCAGTGTATCCATGTGCTGCGGAGATATTTACTGGAGTTGGCCAGTTTATAACGTGGAAACGGGTTCTGGACGGTGCTACTGAGTAAGTGCACGTGAGTCTGGACCATCCAAAGCATCAACGTTCACCGACGTTCATCATGACGACGGTAAGTGTCAGTATTCAGATGCAGCCCAAACGACATCATCGAAAAAAGAAAACACGACGGGGCAAGAGAGGTGGCATTAAACTGTCAAAGTGTGAGAGGCTAGGCCTAAAGTATGTGCGCGTTACTTATTGGAATTGTGGGTCCATTAAACAACGACGGCCCATTCTTGATAAGCTACGGTGCGGCGCCGATATAATGGTTTTGTAAGAAACTCTTCTTGGTGACAGAACAGTAAGTACTCCTGGCTTCCATTGTTTTTACAATAGGCGACACCTTGGGCAGGCCATCCTTGTGCGCAACAATATGGTGGAAGCTGAGGTTGATATGTCTGCGTGGGACAATGCAGAATTGCAGGTACATGCGGTTAGGGTGCAGACCCCAGTTCATTTCGTGATTGTTAATGTGTAATAGGAAGGTGAACACACAACAATGGCAGAATCTCTTCGAGTTCGATGAAGAGAATGTCATTTTCTGCGGAGACTTTAATGCTAGAGGCAACCAGTGGGGTAACGTCATAACCAACAAGCAGGGAGAAAACCTGCTGATTTAGTGTGCTTGAATAATGGAAGGGCAACAAGAATGGCCACTCGAACAGGAGACTCTGATAGTGTCATAGACCTGGCACTGGTGTCTTCCACCTTCGCACCGGTTTGCAGGTAGAATGCACTGGGGTTCCACGGAAGTGATCACTATTTATGTGTCCTCCTAATTGAGAAAATCAGAAATAAAAGCCAGAAAAGAAAGCTCCACACATTCAACTACGAGAAAACAGACCAGGACGTCATTAGCAAAATAAGACATAGGAAACAGAGCGCCCCTAGTAGGAGGCAGGAGCGATGGACACAGCCACCTTGGTGGAACGTAGATGTCGAGGCAGCTTGGCGGAGCAAGAGACAAACAGTCAAGGCATGGTAGAAAGCTAGAAGGAATGGAAGAACACAAACTGAGCTCTTGAAGCGTCTGAAAGTAGAGGTCGACCAAAAAATGATGCACTTTAAACTATGCGCTAAGCAGGATAAGGATGCCAAATGGGATGACTTCTGTAAAAAAGTGTGCTCAGAAAAATCGCTCGCCACATTCTGGCGCCTTCATCAGTGCATGAATGGCACACCACGACACAGAGGCATACCAGACTTTCAGAGCACAGGCCGGATATGGCACAAATCTGATGAGAGCAAAGGGAAGGCCCTGCTTGCCCGCTACATTGAGCAGACTGACCAAAGAAATGAGGCTGTAAGGATGAGGATACGGGGATCGCTGTCAAAATTGTGTAAGGATGTAGGGTTGGAAGAAGATCTCACAATCACAACCGATACCATTCGTACGACACTTAAAAGGTCACACAACACTGCTCCTGGTCCAGATGGTGTTCGGTACGATGACATAGGCAATTTAGCTGACGACGACTTGACAAAACTGGCCAATGAGTTTAATGCCAGTATTCGGAGTGGCAGATTAAGGGGGAGTGGCTACACAGCTACTTACTACCGCTACCGAAGCCAAACAAGGACCATTCTCAGATCAGTGCCTACAGAATCATCACAATGCAGAAAACTGCGGGCAAGCTGCTGGAGACAATAGTTGCCCGTGTCCTCACCTGTCACCTTGAACAGAAACGTGTATTCCCACCCACACTCGGAGGTTATAGATATAACAAAGAGACATGGCTCAATGCGGCAGTCTTTGCCTATGACGTCTTCAAAGGCTTCCACAGACGAGAGGAGACATGTGCTGCTGCTATAGATCTGGAGGATGCATACAACAGGGTACCATTTGAATATCTCATGCATATGCTCCTCAAACTGGCGGTGCACCCCTTCCTCATTAGATGGATCGCCGCGGCACTGTTTCAGAGGAAAGTGATACTCAGATGTGGAAGTTGGTCTTCCGAGCCAACATCCATTTGTCCTGGGCTGCCACAAGGCTCACCATTGTCACCAGTTTTATTTAACATGTACACAATAACGATCACGGAACAACAGCTGGATGGGAGGGGAAGAACTATGACTTTTGCTGATGATATTCTGGTATATCGACAGGGAAGAGATAGACGGGGAATCGCTTCCACAATGCAAGACGAACTCGATCGCATTTCTTCCTGGTGTGGGGTATCAGGTGCCGTGGTTAATCCTAATAAAGCATCAGTTTCATGGTTCTCCCTTAGCAATCATATCGTTCATACGACCACACCGGTAGTACGAATGGGAGCTGATGAGGTGACCAGGGACAAGTTGATGACATACCTTGGAGTTAAGTTTGATCGCAGCCTGTGTTTTCGGGACCACCTCGACCATATGATAACAAAATCCCGCAAAGGATTAGCCGCCTTGAAGGTCATGGCAGCTGCCAACATCGAGCAGAGGCTACTTACTCTTCTGTTCCAGGGATTAGTCCTCGCACCTATCGAATATGCCCTGGCAATTCTTACTGTCAGTACGACTCAAATTGATAGGCTGAAGAAAATACTAAATGAAGCCATGCGCATTATCCTGGGATGTATGAGGGACACTCCCTGTGTAGCAATGAGGTATCTTCTTGACTTTCCAACCATGGATGACAGAATCAAGATCTGGAGAGCACGAGCATACCTGAAGATTAGTACAGATACAGAGCATCCATTACACCACGTGCTCAACACAGAGAAAGGTGACAGGCTAAAAAGAGGCAAATCATGGGTGGGCCGAGCAGAAGATGTCATCAAACAGGTCTGTGGGCTTACCAATCTCAGCGTTGGTGAGGAGTGGATACCGGGGCCTACGTCATTCAAGGGGACTTTCTCGTGTATTGTCACACTCGACAGGAAAAGTAGGGAACAGAACCCGGTCGTGGTTAATGCTGAGGTCAACGGTCTCATATGCGATAACACCGATGAGAAAGATGCAGTCATCTATACGACGGATCTGTAAGACGACACCAAAGAAGTGCATGGGCATTTACAGCACGCTCGGCAGGCAGAATAGTCTATGAAGAAAGTGGTGCATACGTCGTGACCACGAGTAGCATGACAATGGAGGCGATGGCAGTGACCAAGACATTCAAATGGTTAGAGTCACAAGACTACACCCACGCATGTATACTGAGTGATTCGATGAGCATGATAAAAAAAGTTGAGGCGGGCTCTGTACGCATGCAATGGGTAGAGTCGTTGCAGAAATCCAAAATACATAAGGTCACCTTTGTCTATGTCCCTGGACATGCGGGAGTACGGGGAAATGAAAGGGAGGACAGGTTGGCTAGCTGCGCTGTCGTTGAGGACGGGCAACCAATGGATCGGGCGGACATCATCAATGCTCTCCGAGATGTGGGAGGAGCACATCACTTCTTCGGATGATGGAAATGGGAGTTAAGTTGAGCACAGCCAGAAATGAGACACTTAGTGGCCGTGTAAGAAGACTTATCAACCAACATAGAACTGGAGTCATCAATCGCTGGACACTGAGGGAATTGCTGAGGAGGGGATCTGAGCACCTATGGACATGTTCGGAGTGCAATGATGATGACCCGCAAATAACTCAATAAAAGGGAGGTAATAAATTCATGCGATGAATTTCTGCTTTAAAAAAGGGGGGAAAACAATCTTTACTACTTTATCCTAAAACGGGGGTCTACCGTGGGAACATATCTGATATAGGGCGGGGGGGGGTGGAGGGGGTGGAAAGAAGGGACATACAGTTCCGGAGAGTACAACCCGCTTGTTCTGAGCAATGGGGTGTTCGGGTCAGAGTTTTTATTTCACGCCTGCTGATAGAAGAAAATAAACGGTTGAACCTTCCGGGATTAAACCCGCGTTCTCCTGGCTTTGGAGCACAACGAGTTATCGATGTGGCCACCCGAATGAAGAGAGACATAAAACACGTTGAAATAGAATGTATGACTAACGAAACAATGCAGCTTAATTTTCCACAAAGGCGACGGTACAATATAAAAGAATAATATAGTGCTCATTCAACTGATTGGAAACACGATGCTAGAGTGCCACACCAATGGTTAAAAAGGGTCAAATCAATGCAACTAAAGACAGGTGAGTGGAAACCACACACGAAAGAGGAGTAGGCATCATGTTAGATAGAGAAAGTAGAAAAACAGTGAAAGGATTTTGGCCAGTATCAGACAGAATTCTGCTAGTAAAATTGAGAGGCAGACCAATGGATATTAACATAATTCAAGTTTATGCACCAACAAGTAATAGCGAAGAAGACATTGACACTTTTTACGAGGAGCTAGAGGCGACCATGGAACAGTGTAAACCCCAAGAAATAACTATTATATTAGGGGATTTCAATGCAAAGGTAGGAACAGCTAAAGTGCAAAATGTGACGGGGGGGGGGGGTAGGCCTTGGAGAGACGAATGACAGAGGGGATAGATTGATAGACTGGGCAAAGACACATGAAATGATTATAGGTAACACCTGGTTCAAACAACACCCTAGGCGACTATGGACATGGCAAAGCCCAGACAAAAAAAGTACACAATCAAATTGATTTTATACTGGTACAGAGAAGATTCAGGAATGGGCTAACATCGGTTAAAACAAGGCCAGGAGCAGATTGCAATAGTGACCATGTACCAGTAGTTGGAAATATAAGAATAATACTGCGGATGGCACAGAAAACCCCAAGAAATAGAACTAGATATGCTAAGAGTAGATAAACAAATAAGTGATAAGTACAGCACGATAGTACAAAATAGATATACTGCTATTGAGAAAATACAGGACATCCAGGAGCAGTGGGAAATGCTCAAACAATCGATTCAACAAACATCAAAAGAAGTAATACCAGTGACTAAAAGAATCAACAAAAAGAAATGGATGACAGAAGAAATATTACAACTAATGGACGAAAGAAGAAAACAAAAGAAAGGAGAACGGACATACAAAATATTGCACAAAGAGATCCAAAACAAGTGCAGTGAAGCAAAGGAAGGATGGTTAAAACAGAAATGTGAAGAAATGGAAAAAACAACAAAAAGAAAGACTCAAAATTTATGCACAATCAGTTAAATGAATTAACAGGAAGAAAAGAAGTCAAAGTTTTAGGATGTGTTAAGTCAAAGGAAGGAAATATAATAATGGGACAGGAGAAGACAATGAAAAGATGGACAGAATATATCAGTCAACTCTATGATGATGAAAGACCAGAGTTAAACAATTCAAATAAAGACACAGGACCACCAATAATACAGAGTGAAGTGGAGGACGCAATTCAATACATGAAAAGAGGCAAAGCTCCAGGTCCTGACAATATAACAATCGAAGAGATAAATGCATTAGGAGAGCTGGAAGTACAAGTCATAAAAAAAATTACTCAATGACATATATAACACTGGACACATACCCGAAGATCTACTAAAAAATCTATCTTTGTAGCCATACCGAAGAAGTCAGGAGCCACTGATTGTGAAGACCATCGCACTATTAGTCTCATGAGCCATATGACTAAAATATTACTAAGAATAATCATGAGACGTGTAAGGAACAAATAAAACCAGAAATAAGTGAGGAACAATGCGGATTTGTGGAAGGAAAGGGCACCAATAATGCAATATACATCTTAAGAACATTGATAGAAAGATCTATAGAGGTAAAGAAAGATCTATATATGTGCTTTATAGACTACACGAAAGCATTTGACAAAGTAAAGCATGTGGAAATAATCAATATGCTGGAGAAATTAAACATTGATGGCAAGGATCTGCGAATCATAAAATACATGTACTGGCAACAAACAGCAGCTATACGAATTAACAACCAAACAGGACAATTCCAATATATAAAGCAAGGAGTCAGACAAGGCTGTGTTCTGTCGCCGGATTTGTTTTCACTTTACATCGAATATATTATGAGATCAATAGCAGACAAAAAAGGAATTGAAGTCAACGGTCACAACATAAATAATTTGCGATATGCAGATGACACAGTCTTAATAGCAGAGACAGAGAATGAACTACAAAAAATGATAGACATAATAGTAAAAGAAAGCAACAAGAAAGGTCTCAGTCTGAATAGTAAGAAAACAGAAGTAATGGTTATATAGAAGAAACAATCACCACCATCATGCAGCATAAAAACAAACAAGACAAATCTGAAACAAGTGCAACGTTTCAAATACTTAGGCACAATAATAACATCAGATGGAAGATGCTCCACAGAAATAAAAAGCAGAATAGCTCAGGCCAAAAGAGCATTTCAAAAATTGAAAAATATCTTATGCAACAAATCTATGTCAATAGAAGTGAGAAAGAGAGTTAATCGGTGCTATATCATACCAATTCTGACCTATGGAAGCGAATCATGGACAGTAGACAAACAAATGAAAAGACAACTAGAGGCACAGAGATGGGATTTCTCAGAAGAATGTTGAAAGTTCCCTGGACAGCTAAAAAGACCAATGAGGAAGTCCTCAAAGAGGCCAACACAAAAAGGGAGCTCTTAAAAAACATCAGAAAGAAGCAATCAACATTTTTCGGGCACATCATGAGAAGAGGAAAGTTGGAATACTTGGTTACAACTGGCAAAATAAAAGGAACGAGAGATCGCGGACAACAGAGAGAGAAAATACTGGATAGCTTGGTGTCATGGCATGGAAAACAGTCAACAACCGAACTGATACGATGCACTGTAGATAGAAGATTGTGGAGGGACATGATCGCCTACACCAACCGTTTTGACACATAATAAATGAAAGACAGATCAGGTTATAGTGTAGTAAACATCGGCTGCCACAGCCACTCTTTACTCACAGTTCTGCTAGACTAAATGATATCACGGCAGATATTACACTTTCAGTCCTGTGCAGAATTACCCAATTCAGATTTAGATTTTATTACAAACAATATAAACAACACTTTAAAAAAGACACACACACACACAAACCACTGCCAAAAAGCAAATATATTTGTCATTTTCGTCTGACATGTAATGCTTTATATCCCGTTCATTATTACCAACCTCACTGAAACAACTCATAAACCTTATCAGGTCTAAATTCTAATGAGACCTGACAAAAACTTTTAGATGGCAATTATTCTTCTCTAAATCCTTATGAGACCTTGCAAAAACTGTTTGATGGCAATTATTTCTAGATCATAATGGGACCTTTCAAAAACTGTTTGATGGCAATTATTTCTAAATCCTAATGGGACCTTTCAAAAACTGTTTGATGGCAATTATTTCTAAATCCTAATGGGACCTTTCAAAAACTGTTTGATGGCAATTATTTCTAAATCCTAATAGGACCTTTCAAAAACTGTTTGATGGCAATTATTTCTAAATCATAATGGGATCTTTCAAAAACTGTTTGATAGCAATTATTTCTAAATCCTAATGGGATCTTTCAAAAACTGTTTGATAGCAATTATTTCTAAATCCTAATGGGACCTTACAAAAAATGTTTGATGGCAATTATTTCTAAATCCTAATGGGGCCTTACAAAAAATGTTAAATGTTAATTATTTCTAAATCCTAATGAAACCTTACAAAAACTTGTTGATGGCAATTATTTCTAAATCCTAATGAAACCTTACAAAAACTTGTTGGTGGCAATTATTTCTAAATCCTAATGAAACATTACAAAAACTTGTTGATGGCAATTATTTCTAAATCCTAATGAAACCTTACAAAAACTTGTTGATGGCAATTATTTCTAAATCCTAATGAAACCTTACAAAAACTGTTTGATGGCAATTATTTCTAAATCTTAATGAGACCTTACAAAAAACTGTTCTCTCTCTCTCTCTCTCTCTCTCTCTGCGATCAAGACTCAATCAGAGTAGGATTCCAGACTCTCTCATGAAGTCAGCAGTATGTTTAAGCGACTCGATTGCCCCATATAACAAAATAAAAACAGTTTGATGGCAATTATTTCTAAATCCTAATGAGACCTTACAAAAACTGTTTAATGGCAACTATTTCTAAATCTTAATGAGACCTTACAAAAACTGTTTGATGGCAATTATGCTTCTCTAAATCTTATGATTATATAAACACATTTAGTTGCATTTTATTTATTTATTTTTTTACTTTAATTTTAATTGGGGCTACAAGAGCGAACATTCTTTCAACTGTTGCATTACTTACTGAAGCTATTAAACAATGAGAACAAAATAAATCAGTTCTTTGAATGACTAACGTTGAAACAGGAAAAAAACAAAATTGTTCAATTTTGGAGTCCATCTTTCAGAAACTTTCTAAATCCTAATGGGACCTTTCAAAAACTGTTTGATGGCAATTATTTCTAAATCCTAATGGGATCTTTCAAAAACTGTTTGATGGCAATTATTTCTAAATCCTAATGGGATCTTTCAAAAACTGTTTGATGGCAATTATTTCTAAATCCTAATGGGATCTTTCAAAAACTGTTTGATAGCAATTACTAATTTGTAGACGAGAAGGTGGATCATGGACATAAATAACTTAGTGGATAGCAGTAACAATCAGCACATAGAAATATCTGTATTTTTCTGCAAGAGGTTATCATACAAAGTCATGAGATCTTGCAAACAGTACTAGTTCAACTATACAAACTTATTTTCAAATAGTATTTTACTAGTTTAGTTTAGTCTAGTTTAGTTTAGTTTAGTTTAGTTTAGTTTAGCCGACGGATAATCCTTTTTTTCACTCCAGACATGTCCATAAGTGCTCCACCCCAGTCTATCCCTCAGTGTGTGTAGAGGCTGACGACTCCAGTTCTGTGGTTTGTTATTCTTCAGCGCTCCTTTCTGAATCCCTATATTTGACCTGATGTTCGTGCAGCCCGAACATTGTTACATTTTACTGGCTTGAGGCAATGTTTCAAGCTGTTTACTATTAAATGAAAGGACCCTTCAAATAAAAGATATATATATATATGTTAAGATAGCATAATGACCAGCATTCAGGCATGATGATACGGTGAACATGAGTTTAATCCTAGCAAGATATTTTCAAATGAACCCAGTTATTAAAAGAAATGAATGAATCATTGAGTTAGAAAGATAATAAAGGCTAGACAACTTTACTATCTCTAAAATCTGTGGTCTAACACTTCATCTCACCAAAATACTATATGATATAAGTCTGCCTTTACATCTGTGCTTTATAGTGGGGTAGCAAACAACAAGTTAATTTTTTAAATATCTACAAGACCTATCTGAAATGGTGGCAACAGCTTAAATAATACTAAAGTAAGCTGGTAGTATATTAAGTTCGGACATTTGAAGGCTAATTCAGGTCCAGGATATAGCAGGAGTCTCGATGTCAAGATAAGTGAGCCAGTAATGAGGAAAACATAATCACATACAAATGGTGCGTTACAGCTTCATGGGTATGAGACAGGATTAAGTAACAAATGTTTCGACTTATACAGTCTTCATCATCTGACGGAGACAAGGACAGGAAAACAGTAGGTTACATTAAGGCACAACGTTATAAGAAGGATTAAAGATGATACAACACTTATCTCAACCGTGCTGACTAGGATGATCCAGATTAAAATGCTTCCCCAAATCCCATCGTAGCCTTGGAAACGGACTAACCAGTCGTGCCAAACGAAAATGATCCAAGAGAGAAGGCAAACATGGCATTCAACAAAAAAAGATGTGCTTAAGCAGAATGTGTTGGGTCGAAAGGCTCAGATATCGCAGAATGTTGCACACCACATGACAAGTGTCGAATGTTGCACACCACATGACAAGTGTCGAATGTTGCACACCACATGACAAGTGTCGAATGTTGCACACCACATGACAAGTGTCGAATGTTGCACACCACATGACAAGTGTCGAATGTTGCACACCACATGACAAGTGTCGAATGTTGCACACCAGATGACAAGTGTCGAATGTTGCACACCACATGACAAGTGTCGAATGTTGCACACCACATAACAAGTGTCGAATGTACGCACCACATGACACGTGTCGAATGTTGCACACCACATGACAAGTGTCGAATGTTGCACACCACATAACAAGTGTCGAATGTTGCACACCAGATGACAAGTGTCGAATGTTGCACACCAGATGACAAGTGTCGAATGTTGCACACCACATTACAAGTGTCGAATGTTGCACACCACATAACAAGTGTCGAATGTTGCACACCACATGACAAGTGTCGAATGTTGCACACCACATGACAAGTGTCGAATGTTGCACACCACATGACAAGTGTCTAATGTTGCACACCACATGAAAAGTGTCGAATGTTGCACACCACATGACAAGTGTCGAATGTTGTACACCAGATGACAAGTGTCGAATGTTGCACACCACATGACAAGTGTCGAATGTTGCACACCACATGACAAGTGTCGAATGTTGCGCACCACATGACACGTGTCGAATGTTGCGCACCACATGACACGTGTCGAATGTTGCACACCAGATGACAAGTGTCGAATGTTACACACCAGATGACAAGTGTCGAATGTTGCACACCAGATGACAAGTGTCGAATGTTGCACACCAGATAACAAGTGTCGAATGTTGCACACCAGATGACAAGTGTCGAATGTTGCACACCAGATGACAAGTGTCGAATGTTGCACACCAGATGACAAGTGTCGATGTTGCACACCAGATGACAAGTGTCGAATGTTGCACACCAGATGACAAGTGTCGAATGTTGCACACCAGATGACAAGTGTCGTCGAATGTTGCACACCAGATGACAAGTGTCGAACTAATGTAGCAGCAGCAGAACGAAAAGGATCGGTGAAGTTACATCCATTATGGAGAATTTTAAACAGAAATAAGAACATTCTGTAAAGATGTTTTGCTAAAGGTTTTAAAGAATCACGTGTATATATTCTCTTCTTATTTATTTCCTTATTTGTCTTTCAGTGTCGATGGGAGATATATTTTGCGGTCTTTTGCTCATCTGTTGGCCTCTGCTGCTGTTATGTTGCATAGTGTATCTAATATTCCATCTTTTCTTTCTTTCCTTTTATCGCGTGTTATACTGTTTGCCGGTAGGTGTCGCAAGCTTTAAGTCAATGAGGTGTTTTCTATCAAGAGCACTTCCGTGACTTGGTACATAGTGATATTGTATTGATTTATTATGTTGTAAATTCCCCCCCCCCCCCCATTCATTTTCTTGAATATAAAAGAAATAAAATATGAAAGATACTAGATGGCCTTCGGTCGATTTCTTTGTTTGAAAGATACTAGATGGCCCGGGGAACAAGTTCGTTGTATAACGAACAAACACAGCACCACAAACACGTCCTTATGGTTATTAACATTCAGACATATTTTGGGCGTGAAAACTTCGAGGTCTGTGACGTGTTACCATGAGAGGAAAATGGTTGACTGCACGCACGAGGGCCTCTCAATCGTTGCACTAACCAGAGGTGTAATTCAGAATGACACTAGTCCTCCACGCCCACGCATCTATTGAAATTGTGTCACAACCGCGTGAGAAACGTAGTTGTAATTGTGAAGTAATAACATAAAATAAAATAAAAAAAGTATAAAGTACCCCCGTCACGCCAAGTGGCGTATAGGAATATGGTGTTAGTGACCATAAATTTTACAGACCTTCGGCACATGCTTTTGGGGTAATGTGGTCGGTATTACACCCGTGCCGCTTCACTTTCCCAGAAAAAATTCGGTACCCATTATAGGCTGGGTGAACCCGGAAGCCGTCGGTTGGGATCGAACCCTACCCCTTGTCCTTTGTAGTCCAGTTCACTAACCACTTATCGCGGCTCCCAATAACATAAGAACTTCACTTAATAACAGTATTCTGTGGGCACGCATGTTAGATGGAACAAGCATGTTGTATAGAAGATTAATGAAAGGTGCGCGACATCACGTGGTTATGTAATAAATATGACCGAAGAAGAATAACCAGCAGATGTGAGAACTATTAAAGGATCAAGAAGCAGCAAGGTCAAGGTTCTGCTATCATGGCTATTCTAGTCCATAAATCAACAAACAACAGGTAGCTGCCGCTATACAGGATAAAAAAAAAAAATCCTATTTAATTTAGCACATAGTCAAACTGTATAGGGTACCCTTTTCTGGACCCCATTACAGATATCTGACTTCACTTTTCTGCGCCTGGTTGAGCTCGGTCTCTCATCTTCTCGTCTTCCATCTACTGGATGGCAGAACCTACAATAGTTTCTTGATTTCTTGTATCAGCATTCTAAATCTCGCTTCATCATCCCCTTGTTGTGTTATTTCCTCTTGTAGTATTTTATTAAAACAGTTATTGCTTGTTGATTTTGATTTTTTTTTTTTTTTGGCCTATAAAATAATAATTCTTCCTTAAGTAGATCAAGACACTGCAGCAATAACAAGAAACAAAAACAGCCAATGATATCACATTTAAAAAAGAGTAGACCAATAACCAATCAATTCTAAACTACATAAAAGACAACAGATAACTTGTCACTTGGTGAGAATATCTTGTTACTTTATCATTTACACAGCATCAATCAGAAGAAGAGAAATGAGCAGAGCTGTATATAAAACCCGAAGTGAAACTTTGCAGCTGCATCAACTATAGACATAAGACAACTGTCTCTACCGAAAGCGGCCAGCGACATATTGCTGACAGTTTACGTTAGGACTAGTGAAAGCAGCCAGCGATATATTGCTGACAGCATACGTCAGGATTAGTGAAAGCGGCCAGCGACATATTGCTGACAGCATACGTCAGGATTAGTGAAAGCGGCCAGCGACATCTTGCGGACAGCATACGTCAGGATTAGTGAAAGCGGCCAGCGACATATTGCGGACAGCATATGTCAGGATTAGTGACATCGGCCAGCGACATATTGCTGACAGCATATGTCAGGATTAGTGAAAGCGGCCAGCGACATATTGCTGACAGCATACGTCAGGATTAGTGAAAGCGGCCAGCGACATATTGCGGACAGCATACGTCAGGATTAGTGAGATCGGCCAGCGACATATTGCTGACAGCATACGTCAGGATTAGTGAAAGCGGCCAGCGACATATTGCTGACAGCATACGTCAGGATTAGTGAGATCGGCCAGCGACATATTGCTGACAGCATATGTCAGGATTAGTGAAAGCGGCCAGCGACATATTGCTGACAGCATATGTCAGGATTAGTGAAAGCGGCCAGCGACATATTGCTGACAGCATATGTCAGGATTAGTGAGATCGGCCAGCGACATATTGCTGACAGCATACGTCAGGATTAGTGAAAGTGGCCAGCGACATATTGCTGACAGCATACGTCAGGATTAGTGAAAGTGGCCAGCGACATATTGCTGACAGCTTACTTCAGGATTAGTGAAAGCGGCCAGCGACATATTGCTGACAGCATACGTCAGGATTAGTGAAAGTGGCCAGCGACATATTGCTGACAGCATACGTCAGGATTAGTGAAAGCGGCCAGCGACATATTGCTGACAGCATACGTCAGGATTAGTGAAAGTGGCCAGCGACATATTGCTGACAGCATACGTCAGGATTAGTGAAAGCGGCCAGCGACATATTGCTGACAGCATACGTCAGGATTAGTGAAAGTGGCCAGCGACATATTGCTGACAGCATACGTCAGGATTAGTGAAAGCGGCCAGCGACATATTGCTGACAGCATACGTCAGGATTAGTGAAAGCGGCCAGCGACATATTGCTGACAGCATAAGCCAGGATTAGTGAAAGCGGCCAGCGACATATTGCTGACAGCATACGTCAGGATTAGTGAAAGCGGCCAGCGACATATTGCTGACAGCATAAGCCAGGATTAGTCAATCAGAACTATCAAAATCCTAACCCATCTTCTCATGATGGACTTGAAAACAGACTAATAAGTCTGGCCAATCGATTAGAGTAGAGAACAAACAGAATACAATTTTTGCACTTAAAAAAATATATGTGTTGATGTCCAATGCATTGTGCTAAAAGGCGCATATATCGCAGCGTGCATTAAGACAAGAATATGTCTATTTAAAGTTGAGCGACACAAGGCAGTCGTCGGGTGAATGCAGCAGCAGGAGAAGAAGAAACATAACATGTAAATCTGTTACTTTAAAAGTTGTCAACAGAAGTAAGAACATTAAATGTAAATCTGTTTCTTTAAAAGTTGTCAACAGAAATAAGAACATTAGATGTAAATCTGTTACTTTAAAAGTTGTCAACAGAAGTAAGAACATTAGATGTAAATCTGTTTCTTTAAAAGTTGTCAACAGAAGTAAGAACATTAGATGTAAATCTGTTTCTTTAAAAGTTGTCAACAGAAGTAAGAACATTAGATGTAAATTTGTTTCTTTAAAAGTTGTCAACAGAAGTAGTAACATAACATGTAAATCTGTTACTTTAAAAGTTGTCAACAGAAGTGGTAGCATAACATGTAAATCTGTTACTTTAAAGCTCTCAACATAAGTAGTAACATAACATGTAAATCTGTTACTTTGAAAGTTGTCAACAATCACAGTAACTTTGAGGGTCAAGCTTACTGCAATTCTCACGGACGTTGACCTTTGGTCTAACCACCGTACATTAGCACCAAGTGGATTTCAAAGATCTATGGTTACCATTACAGAAACAATAAATCACTAAAAGCCACGGTCTCCGTACAAAAATACCCGGCATGCATTTTAACCAGCCATCATCGTTTCCAGCATGGTAGTTAAGTCAAAGCATCGCCCATTTGTCAACTCTCTCGGCTGTCTCTGACAGCTGCGTTAATTAAGAGATGTCTCATTCGTTTAAGAAATGGGGGACACTGTTAAAAACGTTGACATTAAAGTATGACGAATTAGAGTAGCTCAGAAAGAAGACACGCTCTCTTTGTCAGAGTCTGCAATTATTTTTTTTTAAACAGACTCCGACACCGCCCATACATGTTTCCGTTTCTGACTCCAGAACACAACTCAAAACGGCCATAACGGCTTTCGTCTCTGACTTCACGACTCCAACACAATTATATAACTTCTTTCCACACTGCCTCATCGACTCTGGAATCTAGATTTTATTCAGATTATAAAAATTTTATTATTATTTATGGGTCATATCTCCGTTATTGTTCTTTTATCGGCATTGCAAATGTCTTATTTTTATATTTTTATAAAGAACTTACAAATTAGATTTTACTATAATTAATTATTTAACTCATTTTCAGTCTTATTTAAGTGTAACAATATATATATATATATATATATATATATATATATATATATATATATATATAACGCCCGCACGCACACACACACGGAAAAATAACGAAAAATGTTTTTTTTTTTTTTTTTTGGTAAGAAAAGTACCTACACCAGGTTCATTCGTAAGAGGTATGTTTACAGCACTCGGAAAATGACAAATAATAACAACAGAAAAAAAATATGGACCAAGGCAGGATCGAACCCGTACTCAGTGTTACAGCGCCTTGCCACGAAAAGCCAAACGCTTAGGAACTCTGCCACTGACTAACTAAAAAATTAGCTTCGTAGGCAAAGTCCTTTCGCGAAGGCTTTCCTATGACTATAGCATAAGCTGCGATTCAAGCTCGGAATATTTTTCTGTTAAAGACAAGTATCTCCCGGATAGGGTAGGGCTGAATACTTGCGTTGCATACAAACATTTAGACGAAAACAGCACGATAGTAGTTTCCAGTGGTTTAGACTGGAGACAAATAATAATAAATAAATATTATTATAGAGGGGAAACTTCCGAGGCGATAATCAGTGAACAATTCAGAGGAAGAGGTATGTTTACAGCACTCGGAAAAATGACAAATAATCAACAACAGAAAAAAATATGGACCAAGGCAGGATCGAACCCGTACTCAGTGGCACAGCGCTTTGTCACGAAAAGCCAAACGCTTAGGAACTCTGCCACTCAGCTACTAAAAAATTAGCTTCGTAAGGCAAAGTCCTTTCGCGAAGGCTTTCCTATGACTATAGCATAAGGCTGCGATCACAGCTCGGAAATATTTTTTCCTGTTAAGACAAGTATCTCCGGATAGGGTAGGGCTGAATACTTGCGTTGCATACAAACATTTAGGACGAAACAGCACGAATAGTAGTTTCCAGTGGTTTAGACTGGGACAAATAATAATAAATAATAATTATTTATTATATTGTCTCCAGTCAACCACTGGAAATACTATTCGTGCTGTTTCGTCCTAAATGTTTTGTAGCAACGCAAGTATTCAGCCCTACCCTATCCGGGAGATACTTGTCTTAACAGGAAAAAATATTTCCGAGCTGTGATCGCAGCCTTATGCTATAGTCATAGGAAAGCCTTCGCGAAAGGACTTGCCTACGAAGCTAATTTTTTAAGTTAGCTGAGGGCAGAGTTCCTAAGCGTTTGCTTTTCGTGGCAAGCGCTGTGCCACTGAGTACGGGTTCGATCTGCCTTGGTCCATATTTTTTCTGTTGTTGATTATTGTCATTTTCCGAGTGCTGTAAACAACTCTTCCTCGAATTGATTCACTGATTATCGCCTCGGAAGTTTCCCTCTATAATATATTATTTATTATTATTTGTCTACAGTATAAACCACTGGAAACTACTATTCGTGCGTTTCGTCCTAAATGTTTGTATGCAACGCAAGTATTCAGCCCTACCCTATCCGGGAGATACTTGTCTTAACAGGAAAAAAATATTTCCGAGCTGTGATCGCAGCTTATGGATAGTCATAGGAAAGCCTTCGCGAAAGGACTTTGCCTACGAAGCTAATTTTTTAGTTAGCTGAGTGGCAGAGTTCCTAAGCGTTTGGCTTTTCGTGCAAGGCGCTGTGCCACTGAGTACGGGTTCGATCCTGCCTTGGTCCATTTTTTTCTGTTGTTGATTATTTTCATTTTTCGAGTGCTGTAAACATACCTCTTCCTCTGAATTGATTCATTCATTCGTAAGACCTCGATCACTGCTTTTTCTCGTCACTTTTTTGCACCCAAAAGCAACGCCTTGTATAAAAACATCCACAACAAACAACATACAGGAAATATAATCTCAGAACCTGCAGCATTGGTTATTAGCTATTTGTCTTAACACCCTATCACACACGCATCTCCACCTGACTTATAAGATATTTGTCCCCAATGCGCGGTCACAACGACATTTGTTGTAACTTGTTACCAAGGGCAACACTAAACCAAACATCAATCCAAATTAAGAGCCATTAGTGTTTCAGTTCTTGTGGCTTAAGTGCGTTCAGTCGAATCGTGGATTTAAAACTAACATACAAATTCTTAAAATAAAATCGACAAATATTGTAAATCAAGCACCATGTCGTGAATCATGTATGATCTCAATCTCCACTGCTTTCAATCTAAACACAAACGCATACACGTTCTGTTAAACAGGAGAAGCCATCACGACACTCGGACAATGTTCTAGCCACAACACACAAGATCGACAATTGATGAATTGCACAAACTTTGTAGTAGCAAAGCGAGAGTCCTTGTGGTCATTTCACCGAGCTGGTTACTACCATTTCCAATGATTAGTTGCATTTATTTAATTTTCGTCCGGGTAGCGTTATACCGCTTATTTTCTTTATTAAATTAAATTTAGAAAAGTCAAGGGACCATTGCCGCTCAATTTTTAAAGAACCTAATTTTATCGTATCTAAATCATATATGTGCTTTATAGACTACACGAAAACATATGACAAAGAAAGCATGTGGAATAATCAATATGCTAGAGAAATTAAACATTGATGGCAAGGATCTGCGAATCATAAAAATATGTACTGGGCAACAAACAGCAGCTATACGAATTAACAACCAAACAGGACAATTCAAATATAAAAAACAGGAGTCAGACAAGGCTGTGTTCTGTCACGGACTTGTTTTCCACTTTACAGCGAATATATTATGAGTTTGTTCACAGTTCGTTAACCTTCGCTGTAGATAAAGTCGTTAATTGATAGCTTAGTTTGTGACATTGGTAGCTAAGGACCTAACTTGTGCAAACGGATGGCATTGGCAAGGATCATTTTGAATCTATGAAGGGGCTCATTTTGTGTTTAACTGAAAAGCATATGTGCTTTTAACCAAAGAACTTTTTTTGGGACTCAATGAAGATATCCCGATGGAAGAATAAATTGTACTATTAGTCCATAAATTATTCGCTTCCAGAGGTTTATGATGTAAACAAAGCAGTTTTGTCATTGCAAGTGAAAATGTCCACACCCATAATTGGTCAGGATTGAGTAGTAGCAGCAGTTTTATAGCGAACATAGAAAACATCACAGGATTGTGCTGTTCTGAAACAGCTATGCCATGCTACCTAGAATGCCCTTATGGATTACTGTGACCACAAACACTCTCCATGTGTGTGCCACGTATTTACACCCCTGAAAGAAATTCTGAATATAACAACATCATGTGCCGTCGTGATATTAATGACCACATACCAGGAGCCTCCACTATGATTGATACAACTGTTGCACCAAGCACTTCATCAGCAAAGCCATATCTATGGAATGTTCATCTGACATTGTTCTGAATGATGTCCAAGTTAATGAGACATCAGAATCGTTGGGCGGCAGCTACAAGAAGGGAGCGGAGAACATCATCAATTGTGTTTTTACTAACTACAGGTCATGTGGCTTCTGTTGGATTGGAATGATAACTTACCACCACTGTGTGTCTATATGTTTGGAATTGGAGTCATGGAACATCATAAAGTGCTACGACGATCATCATTTTCGGGAGGACGTAAACTCCCATGGTATATGGTGGATAGCGGCAGGAACCATTGAAGGCTATGTCTGAAAAGTGTTCCTTCTTGCAGTTTCCTCATATTCCAAGCCCGGCTTGTTGCAGGAACTACTGAGTTAAGTGCTCTGTGCACACCGTGAGCTGTGTCTCATCCGTTTTGATCCTGCTTCGATATCCCGCTTGTTTACGATGAATGATGATATCGTATGACGGGGAACAGTTGGCTGTGTTCACTTTCTGCGCGGTTTCGCCTTATGTCTTTTGGCGTGTGCTGAGACTGCTACGATGGGGACTACAGTTACCTTTCTTTGTTGGGAGATGAGTTAGTAATTCGGATGATTCCACTGGCACGGGCGGGGTTGAGCAATTATGGATTTTAATTCGTTAATGAGACCGAGGCCTTCCATAGCCAATAACAATAACATATTATGAGATCATAGTAGACAAAAAAGGAATTGAGTCACGGTCACAACATAAATAATTTGCGATATGCGGATGACACAGCCTTAATAGCAGAGACAGAGAACGAACTACAAGAAATGATAGACATATAGTAGAAGAAAGCAACAAGAAAGGTCTCAGTCTGAATAGTAAGAAAACAGAAGTAATGGTTATATCAAAGAAACAATCATCACCATCATCTATCTATCTATCTATTGACCTTTCGAGCCGTAACCGGCCCATAGGGCGTAGACCAAGATACACCTTCTCCTATATGAATTTTTGTTCTAGCAGTTTTCTTTTAAAGATATTTTATCAAATCTCGCCATCTGTCTCTGTTCTGTGCAAGCAGTTCTATCTCATTGAGGGAGCCGATTCCTGCTGCTCTTGCCTCTCTCATCAATGTTCTTCTCAGTGTCTTCTGTATCAGGTCTACGTTTCATTAACAACATCGTTTTTACGATAGCGGCTTGTTAAACCTCTGATCAACGGTTCTATACCAAGCCGGAGAAAAATAATTCCTCCATGTTGGAAACAACCGGAAACGGAATAATCACCATCATGCAGCATAAAAATAAACGAGACAAATCTAAAACAAGTGCAACGTTTCAAATACTTTGGGCACAATAATTACATCAGATTGGGAGATGCACCACAGAAATAAAAAGCAGAATAGCTCAGGCCAAAATAGCATTTCAGAAAATGAAAAAATATCTTATGCAACAAACCTATGTCAATAAAAATGAGAAAGAGAATTCATCAGTGCTATATAGAACCAATTCTGACCTATGGAAGTGAATCATGGACAGTAGACAAACAAATGAAAAGACGGTTAGAGGCCACAGAGATGGGATTTCTCAGAAGAATGTTGAAAGTTCTCTGGACAGATAAAAGACCAATGAGGAAGTTCACAAAGAGGCCAACACAAAAAGGGAGCTCTTAAAAACATCAGAAGAAGCAATCAACATTTTTCGGGCACATTATGAGAAGAGGAAAGTTGGAATACTTGGTTACAACTGGCAAAATAAAAGGAAAGAGAGATCGCGGACGACAAAGGGAGAAAATACTGGATAGCTTGGTGTCATTGCATGGAAAACAGTCAACAACAGAACTGATACGATGCACTGTAGATAGAAGATTGTGGAGGGACATGATCGCCTAATCCAACCGGCAGGGTACATGATGATGATGATGAATTTTATCGTACGTGTTTTTTTGTAAGACTTGAAACTCGATCTCACCTACACATAAGGTCAAAGGTCACGGTGGGTGGGAGAGGAGAGAGAGAGAGAGAGAGAGAGAGAGAGAGAGAGAGAGAGAGAGAGAGAGAGAGAGAGAGAGAGAGAGAGAGAGATGACGCGAAATAGAGAGAATCTCGACCATTCAATATACTAATATTGAGTCAAGCATCTTTCAATGAGAGGTGAGCATTTTAAGCAATCGACGATCAAGCGACGCCTAGTTTCTCTAAAATTCCTTGTTCTCCTAAGACTGGAAAGCAGTTACTGTAGAGGGAGAGATGACTCAAAACACTTGATGTCTTTCTTCAGACATTCAAGTGCCTGGGAAAGCAAATCAGACAACAATGGTTGCTGATGTCATGGGCAGAATGGAACAGACATAGCAGTAAATTACATCACAGTATAGTTAACTCAGATCACTCCAATTTAATCACGTATTTCTTATAAAAATGTACATGTAATGTACAATGTAATAAAGTGAGTTATTTCTGAATCAACATAATTTGGCCCACAGCGCATTTAGTGATGGCAACATCACAGGACAAGTAATATACATAACCATTCACCTACAATTTGAAATTTGATGTATTCACAGTCTACACTTTACAGGAGCAATCAGTCTGTATACGTTTCGAGAAATGATGGGACTATCGGTGGAGCGGTATGGAGATGCCCAGACTGCAATGAAAGTGATTCCACGAATAAAATAGAATATATAAAGTTTGACTCATTAACAAGATCGAATTTCTGGTTTCTTGTGTAAAAGTTTTTTGTACACCGGAGGTGAGATGCAGAATAGCTAAGACAAAGGCTGCATTCCAAAGGATGAGGTAAATATTATAGAACCTCTTGTCAATGGAAATAATAAAAAGAGTCTTTTTTCAGTGTTATGCGGAGCGAGTCTCGATGTATGGGTACGAGTTCTGAACAATCAGATAAGAGCCTAGAAAATCGTTGAAGTCCACAGACATTTAGATTTACAGAAGAACGTTGATAATAACATGGACAGCTAAAAATGGATAATAACAAGTTTTAAAAGAGGCAAAGCAAAAGTAAAGTTTTTTTTTTTTTCAATATCAGGAGGAGGCAATCGTCATATTTTGACTAAAATGTGAGGTGTGAACCGTTGCAACATATTGTAATAACATGAACACATATTGTGATAACATGAACACATACTGTGATAACATGAACACATATTGTGATAACATGAACACATACTGTGATAACATGAACACAAACTGTGATAACATGAACACATATTGTGATAACATGAACACATATTGTGATAACATGGACATTTGAGGTCAGCTGAGACAAATACAACAAAGTGGTTTGGTATTAAGTTAACAATAGAACTGATAAACAGCCGTAGAGAAAGTTGTAGAGATACATGATTACCTGCATCAGCAGGTATTGTAAATACAAAGTAATAGGTATTATTTGATTCACAATTATATGCTACTTGTATTTTCTCTTAGCGCGTCTAACAGGCAAGGAATATCTCAAAGACGAACTATTTAGATTATGGCTAAACATGAGAAACATGTAGAGCCGTGGCAGAGCTGGACTAGATACAAGAAAAGACAACCACTATGAGGTTTCAGTTTCGTGAACAAGACAAAGCTAGACAAAGAACTAACAGTGATCCTTTGTTTGGTCTTGTTCCGCATAGCTGAAACATTCTAGTGGTTGTGTCTTTACAATATGACTCCATACAGACAGGTTAGGTATTGGCGTTGAATTACAGGTTAACGATGTGAGAAGAAAGAAATAATGTTCGTAGTAGAGAAGAATATCTACATCTTATCACAAACAATAAACAAATTTCATACAAAAAAAGTAATACGTGTTTAAAAAGTGAGGAACCTTGTACACACATAAAGCGAGAATTGTACATAAACATAACATTGCATTTAAATATTGGAAAACTTGTAAGCAGGTTTGGAACAGATTTAAAGCACGCCTGCACGCACGCACGCACACACTAAAAGACCTACTCATAAACTCTACATGGAACAATCCTCAACATGAAATCAAATGGAATTTCCTAGTTGATTCACTGGTGTAACCATGACAACGAAGCAGGTCGACTTCAACTCAAACTGGTTCATTTTTCTTGACTTTGACTACCATCCGACAAAAATTGACTACTGTATAATGATAAATTGTAGCTCATTCAGAGACAAAACCCAATTAAAAAAAATACGAAAAGGGGGAAGGTGGAGAAAGGATATATATTATATATATTTTTTTTTTTTTTTGAAAATAAAATGCAGCTTCCGAATCCGAACGAGACATATAAGGTGATCGGCGTGAATGGGTATTAAAGATGTGTCTATCAATTGCCACTCTAAAACACGGGGCAGGGATGGGCAGATAATGTAAACCAAAGTAAAAGATGATTTATACACAGAGAGAATTTGATAGTCGTTAGATCTCACAGAAAAGGCAATGGATGATAACGATGTTAAGAGTAGAGTGGGCACCAAGAATATGAATAGAGGGGGCACACAGAATAAATGAGTAGAGGGGGCACAAAGAATAAATGAGTAGAGTAGGCACAAAGAATAAATGAGTAGATAGGCACAAAGAATAAATGAGTAGAGGTAGCACAAAGAATAAATGAATAGAGTGGGCACAAAAGAATATGAGTAGAGGGGCACACAGAAATAAATGAGTTGAGTGGGCACAAAGAATATGAGTAGAGGTGGCTCAAAGAATAAATGAGTAGAGGTGGCACACAGAATATGAGTAGAGGGGCGCAAAGAATAAATGAGTAGAGGGGGCGCAAAGAATAAATGAAAGTAGAAAACCAAGACATTCAGGAGAATTATGAAACAGTTGTGAAAACATTGAAGGCGCAGAACACTGGGACAAGAAAAACAAAACAGAAAGAAAGGCACAATAAGACAGCTCATAAATGTTGCAGAAATATGTTAAAGTCAGACTAGAATGAGAGCAGCTGATATGATGCTACCTCTAGCAGATAAAGAATAAATGAATAGAGTGGGCACAAAGAATATGAGTAGAGGGGCACACAGAATACATGAGTAGAGTAGGCACAAAGAATAAATGAGTAGAGGTAGCACAAAGAATAAATGAGTAGAGTAGGCACAAAGAATAAATGAGTAGAGGGGCGCAAGAATAAATGAGTAGAGGGGGCGCAAAGAATAAATGAAAGTAGAAAACCAAGACATTCAGGAGATTATGAAACAGTTGTGAAAACATTGAAGGCGCAGAACACTGGGACAAGAAAAAAAAAACAAACAGAAAGAAAGGCACAATAAGACAGCTCATAAATGTTGCAGAAATATGTTAAAGTCAGACTAGAATGAGAGCAGCTGATATGATGCTACCTCTAGCAGATAAACCTCTATATCTTAAAGCAGAAAACTACAGACTAAGAAATATACACAAATTGACAACCTATGTAGTAATTAACGCAAGAATGCTGTATAAATGAATATACATGTACATAACACTGTTTCGCAATTATACCATCGGGAAAATGACATAACCTAATGGCATCATATCCAAGCGAAACAAGCAAATAGACACATATTTGTAATGCACATTGTGCCAGTCATGTTTATATTTAATTTGATAATGGGGTTTCTTCCTCTTTATTTACTTTATTTAACAAGAAGATCAACAAAACCAGAGTAGCATAGCTTGGAAACATCCATCATTAAGCACAGAGCAGCAAAACAAAAGATCGCTAAATCCAACGCTACCATCAACTATTTGATAATGTTTCACTTGATTTAGAAGCGGTCATAAGAGAGTTGTGTACCCCTCAGTGAAGTAAGGGGTACCTGTATGGCTGTGGTCTGTAGGGAAATTAGTGTTAACCCCCATATTTGCAATGACCATCAATACATTTATGGGTGATTTGGTCAGCACTACATCAGACCGCCATACTTTTTACTTTTTCTAGGGAAAATCTCTGATACTCAGTTTCAGAGGCCGGGAGAGCAAAACAAGAAAAATGGCCAAATTTGAGAACTGAACCCAGACCATCTTGGTCAGTACACGAACGCACTAACCACTTTGCTACCAAGACTTCATAAAGTCACATTGCAACAACAGATAAAAGACACGAAATAAAAACAGTGAACAAGCAAAAACATATGTTTGTGGACACTCGCATATCGCGAGGGAAAAAAGGGGGGAGGGAAGATATAATGTGACAGAAAAATACATCCCTATAAAAATAAATAAAGCTGCAATGAAGATGAAGATTACATTTCAGGGGAGGAAAAAAATATTGTCCAGAAGAAAAAGGTGTGCGTCGCAGGAGAAGTAAAAAAAAAAACATCGTGGGGCACATTAGCGCGCTGCGCCCCCCCCCCCCCCCAAAAAAAAAAAATACAAATAAAATAAAGTAAAATGGAATAAAATAAAATAAAATAAACAAAATACATAATGGTGAAGAAAGGAATAACATCATTGACAATCATCATCAGAGAGGTAATGAAACCGAGCACCGTCGGTAGAAAGTAACACAGCAGAGAAAAAAACTACATCGTCGGTGACAACAAGCTTCTAAAAAAAGGAACAGAGAATCGTAATATGAGCGCGCATGTCAGCCGAACTGACCCATTTAGAAGAATAATGGGTGTTGTATGATGCACGGAGTAATATAATAGTACTGGCAGGGTAGACAATCGGAAATAATTATCAGCAAATAACATACTTATTTCCTTGAGATGGATGTGGCTGTAGCTGTTCTACAAATAATAGGGACACAGAAGGAAATAAAAGGGGCATATATAGAGGCTGACAGAGATGGATATTTGAAGTATCTGTCTAGACTTTGAGGTAAGTTGTTTTCATAAGAAGACAAGAGTTTACACTAACTGCATCCCTGAAAGGGTTGCCACTTCTAGAAACCTCATTACATTAATAGCCATGAGGAGTCGGGAAGTCTATCAACAGACTTCGAACATTTTAGATTTTACCTTCTCGTGCTCTATGATTCCCCATAAAGTAGGGCAGGCAGTCACAGCGTTATTCGTGAAGATTGAGACGAAGTGGGGAAAAAAGCCCAAAAACCGAAGGCGCTTATTTCTACTTCCACCAGAATAATGTATACATAAATCTCCTTATAATAATGTATACATAAATCTCCTTATAATAAAGTATACATAAATCTCCTTATAATAATGCATTCATAAATCTCCTTATAATAATGTATACATAAATCTCCTTATAATAATGTATACATAAATCTCCTTATAATAATGTATACATAAATCTCCTTATAATAATGTATACATAAATCTCCTTATAATAATGCATTCATAAATCTCCTTACAATAATGTATACATAAATCTCCTTATAATAATGTATATATATATATAAATATCCTTATAATAATGTATAAATAAATATCCTTATAATAATGTATATATAAATTCCCTTATAATAATGTATACATAAATCTCCTTATAATAATATTTATATCTTCATCATCAAGTACCGGGCCTGCTGGCGTAGGTGATCATGTCTCTCCACAACTTTCGATCTCGGCAGCTATTTATCATTTCTGTTGTTGACCTTCTGCCAAGCCACTCTCTTAAGCTGTCTGTTATTTTTTCTCTTTGCTTCCCTCTATCTCTTCGTCCCTAAATTTTTCCAGTTGTTACTATATATTCCAGTTGTTCTTTTCTCATTACATGGCCAAAAAATGATGATTGTTTCTTCCTAATATTGGAAATTAGCTCTCTTTTTGCTTTGACCTCTCTCAGAACATCTGCATTACTCTTCTTAGCTGCCCATGGTACTCTCAACATTCTTCTGTAAAACCACATTTCTACAGACTCCAGTGATTTTCTTGTCTGTTGTCCTATTGTCCATGATTCACATCCATATGTTAAGACTGGCTCTACATAACATTTAAGAACTCTTTTTCTTGTTTCTATTGTCAAAAATGGATTGCAAAGTATCTTCCTCATTTTTGGAAAGCTGCTTTTGCTGAGCCATTCTGCATCTCACCTCTTTTGTACATCTTCCGTCTGAGGTTAACAAAGTTCCCAATATTTAAATTCATTTATCTGTTTTAATTTTGTTCCACTTGTCTTTATTTTGCACTGAGGTGATGTCTTTTTCTTTGTTGTTACCATTACCTCTGTCTTTTTGCTATTAAGGCTGAGTCCTTTATTTTTGCTTTCTTTCACTATAATGTCCAACATTTCTTGTAACTCATTTTCTCTCTTAGCAATTAAGACTGTATCATTAGCATACCTTAGATTATTTATATATGACCTTCAATTGTTATTCCAGGCATGTCCCTTATGGATCTTAAAATAATCTCACTATAAATATTAAACAATCTGGTGACAGCACACAACCTTGTCTAACACCCTGTTTTATTTGTTGAAACATTCCCAATTGGTTTCCAGTTCTTATGGCCGCTGTTTGTTGCCAGTACATGTTCTTTACTATTCTTAGATCTTTGCTGTCTACTACGTTTTATGCTTTCTTTTTATTATTTCTTGGTGCTTTACTTTGTCAAATGCATTGGTGTAATCTATGAAACATAGGTATAGTTTCAACAATGTATATATAAATCCCCTTATAATAATGTATACATAAATCTCCTTATAATAATGTATATATAAATATTCTTATAATAATGTATATATAAATCTCTATATAATAATGTATATATAAATCTCCTCATAATAATGTATACATAAATCTCCTTATAATAATGTATACATAATTATTCTAATAATAATATATATACATAATTACTCCTAATAAGAAGGGAGCCGCGATAGCTCAGTGGTTAGTGAACTGGACTACAGAGGACAAGAGGTAGGGTTCGATTCCAACCGACGGCTTCCGGGTTCACCCAGCCTTTAATGGGTACCTGATTTTTTTTTCAGGGAAGTGAAGCGGCATGGGCGTTATACTGACCATATTACCCCAAAATCATGTGCCGAAGGTCTGTAAAATATATGGTCACTAACACCATATTCCCTATACCCCACTTGGCGTGATGGGGGTACTTTAACTTTTTTTTTTTTTTTTTTTACTCCTAATAAGAATATATACATAATTACTCCTAATAAGAATATATACATATATATATATATAATTACTCCTAATAAGAATATATACATATATAATTACTCCAAATACTGCGCAACAATCTCCACTCCCACCCCAACTCTTTGCATCGATGATTTTGTGCAAATTTCGACACCGGAACATCGACTCCGTCCAACCATAATTATTTCAGACTCCGACAGCGCGACGGACTCCATTAATAATTGCGTCAGACTCTGACACAGCGTCCTAGACTCCATTCCAAATTCTTTTAACTTTGACCCGTAACGCCAACTCCATTAATAATTGCGTCAGACTCTACACAGCGTCCTAGATTCCATTCCAAATTCCTTTAACTTTGACCCGTAACGCCAACTCCAATAATAATTGAGTCAGTCTCTACACAGCGTCCTAGATTCCATTCCAGATTCCTTTCACTTTGACCCCGTAACGCCAACTCCATTAATAATTGCGTCAGACTCTGCACAGCGTCCTAGACTCCACTCAAAGTTCATTTCACTTTGACACCGTAACGCCAACTCCATTAATAATTGTGTCAGACTCTACACAGCGTCCTAGACTCCATTCAAAATTCCTTTCACTTTGACCCCGTAACGCCAACTCCATTAATAATTGCGTCAGACTCTACACAGCGTCCTAGATTCCATTCCAAATTCCTTTCACTTTGACACCGTAACGCCAACTCCATTAATAATTTCTACACAGCGTCCTAGACTCCATTCAAAGTTCATTTCACTTTGACCCCGTAACGCCAACTCCATTAATAATTGCGTCAGACTCTACACAGCGTCCTAGATTCCATTCCAAATTCCTTTCACTTTGACACCGTAACGCCAACTCCATTAATAATTTCTACACAGCGTCCTAGACTCCATTCAAAGTTCATTTCACTTTGACACCGTAACGCAAACTCCATTAATAATTGTGTCAGACTCTACACAGCGTCCTGGACTCCAAAATTCCTTTCACTTTGACACCGTAACGCCAACTCCATTAATAATTGCTTCAGATTGTGACACTACATTATAGAGACTGCAGCACTCATCACTTTTTACTCTTGTTTACAGAGATGCAAACAGACTTTGCTGTCAATGAATTTGATGTATGTCATTTATTGAACGCTTATGGCAAGGATAACAAATCGATATTCTAATCACGAGTACATCTCGAACGAGAGTGAGGTACCTAAAATTTAGGTCAGCTAACTCTTATCTTAGGTGGAGCTCGAGGTTGTTAGGATTAGGGCCCTCGATTGCGAGGGATATGCATTTTTAAAATTAACAAGAAAATGAAAACTTTCGTTATGGCTTTTACACCGTTTCTGTGGTGTACCGTAGGGTTTTATATTGGACTAGAGAATAAAGGACGCATGTTCAATGCCATCATATTTTTTTAAAACTCAACCCAAAAGGGGGAAAAAAACATTTGCGCCCTATCATGATTCTCCGCGCGTTTATTTTATTTGGAAAAACAATAGATTTCTAAGAAAAATGTCCACCATTCTGCAATGAAAACACAAAGTCCATATTTATTTCAATATCAGGCGCTTGCTTATACTGACGAGTCCGAAGGATTAGATCTGCGATCAGAGTAGGTCCGTGGGCCAAAAGTTGCCATCGCTGACCTACAAGATGACCTAATTACAAACCTGACAGTGAAAGCCAACACGTTAACCCAGAAAATGATGATTAACGCACAACTTTGAAGCTGCAGTCAAACGTTGCTTGAATACGAGAGCTGTGCAGTGTCACCTTTATTTTAAAAAAAAAATATATGAGATCCTGCATATTCTTCTTCCTTCCTTCTCTGTCTCTCTCTCTCTCTCTCACTCACACATCCTACAATTACCACTCAATGTTTCCCAAGCTCAACAAAACAACAAACATCTAGATTGTGTACCATTTTGTGATCAGCTCTGTGAATATACACATGAACTAAACAAATAATATATATCATCATCATGTGCCATACCGGTTTGCGTAGGTGATCATGTCCCTCCACAATCTTCTATCTACAGTGCATAGTATCAGTTCAGTTGTTAACTGTTTTCCATGCCATGACACCAAGCTATCCAGTATTTTCTCTCTTTGTCGCCCGCGATCTCTCTTTCCTTTTATTTTGCCAGTTGTAAACAAGTATTCCAACTTTCCTCTTCATATATATATAGATAGACCAATCTTAATGTCGATTTAAGTTTAAGATGATAACAAGGGAGGAAAAGGGGAAGAAGAGGTTTGAAACAGACGGTTAAGAGGATGTCAGCTGACTTGGTATTGTGTACCAGATGGTGGAGGTCAGCATGTCTTTGTACAACTTTCCATCAATTCAAATTCAGCTGTTGGCTTTCTACCATGACAAGCTCTACAAGTCTTCGAATATCATTTCTCTACGTTTGAGCTTAGACTTGGGGCTTTGATGCTGGATAGCGAATAATGTGGAATCAGTCAGCGACTCATAGCTGACTGTCGAGGGTCAGGTTTAATAAACCATAACTAATTTTAGATGTGACTTCAACACCCCATGATATCATTGGAAACACGACTGACTAATCTGGTGAAGCAATGAGAGAAGGCAGAGGAAAGCAACCCAGCACAACACCCACAAATACCACGGTTAGGTCGGATATTCTGGGCAAAAAGAACAGACATCGCAGTCTCTAGTAAAGAACGACGCATCGCAACTATGTATAATCATCGTCTTTTTAGGGGCGGACGACAAAGAAGAGTAATCGTCAGGCGAACACAGAAACAGAAAAGAAGCGGCCGACACCACAATCTATTAGTTTGTCATCGAGAAAGCTAACATGGTTGAATCGATAGCAAATGTGTTACACGTGCGATAATGTTACAATTTGATATGTTTGCTCCAAGAGGGGCTAACTAATATATTGACATGTTTAAATATGTGTCAAAGGGGTCAGTTGTATATATGAACACACTAATACCACGTACAGTGACTAGTTTTCGTCTGTAGAACAATCATTCCTGTTCCCCGACTTTATCAATTAGCAATTCAATCTAATTCCTCATCATAAAGGATGATCCTGGCATGAAAGCTAGCGCCGATGAGGGCTCCCTTGGATCCACTTTACGGTCTATGATTATAAACATAAATGTAGGATATGTTTGTCATTATTTCATTATAACGCGAACACGATAATTAATAGGAAATAAATTACGAATTCTTCTTCTACCATTTTAGCTCCCAGTGGAGCATAGGTCTTCAACAAACACTTTCCAAGTCGTTCTGTTTTTTGCCATTCTTTTAAGATCATTCCATGTCTTCCCCATCATTTTCATCTCTGCTTCTGTCTTCGCCAAGAATTCCTTGGTCTTCCTCTTTGTCTTTTCCCTTGGGGATTCCAAAAAGGCCTGTTGTGTAATACTCACAGTTTTGCTTCCGTAGTGTGTGTCCTATCCAGCGCCATAAATTTCTACGAATTGGTTCGTTGTAAAGTAAAGAGCCCCGCCACGCCAAGTGGCGTATAGGAAATATAGTGTTAGTGATCATAAATTTTACAGACCTTCAGCACATGATTTTTGGGGTAATGTGGTCGGTATTACGCCCGTGCCGCTTTGCTTTCCCAGAAAAAATCGGGTACCCATTTAAGGCTGGGTGAACCGGAAGCCATTGGTTGGGATCGAAATCTACCTCTTGTCCTTTGTAGTCCAGTTCACTAACCACTGAGCTATCGCGGCTCCCGAGCTGGTTCGTGGATTCTCATTAATCCAAATACCTATTTATAATGTTCGAATTAATAGAAAACCAATGTTGTATTCGTCTTCTATACAAACTTACAATACCCTTTATATTTTAGATTTAATATCTACCAGAATACTGATACACGAATTATGCTTTTTATTTTTGCCCAAACACACAAAATGGCTGAACGAGAGATTCACTACCAGACAAAGCATACAATGGAATAAATGTTAGTTTTCCTCATTTAAAAAAAAAAAGAAGTTCAATTTAAGCTGAATAGAACGTAATGTAAACTTAAAATTAAATTAAAAAGGTATACTACAACGAATAAGGGCAGAACGTATTTCAATGTAGGGTTTCTTAAAGAACAAGGAATTAAAGATAAATTCGCAGTCACAATATCAAACAAATACCAAGTCCTCCAACAACTAGAAAATACAATAAATATAGAAAATCATTGGAAACAGGTAAAAAATATATGGAAAGAGACATGCGAAGAAACACTGGGGAAAAGAGAACGCCAGAATAAGGCATGGATGACAGCAGAGACCCTGGATAAAATTAAAGAAAGAAACAACAAGAAAGCAGACATAAATAAAAGCAAAACAAGAAGTAATAAAGCCAAGACACAGGAAGCTTACACAGAGGTGAACAAAGAAGTGAGAAGATGCATTAAAAGGGATAAGAGGAAATATATAGATGAATTAGCTAAAGAGGCAGAAGAAGCAGCAAATAAAGGGAATATGAAAGAACTGTACAACAGCACAAAGAAATTAGGTGGAAAATACAAACAGATCAACGCCTTTATCAAAGATAAGAAAGGAAATCTGCTTAGTAATATAAAGGAACAAATGGAGAGATGGAAGGAGCACTTTGAAGAACTTTTGAACAGACCTGGCTCAAATAATCCTCCAGATATACTACCAGCAGAAGAAGAATTACACGTTAACTGCGGAAAACCAAGCAAAGAAGAAATAATGAAAGCCATCAAACTGTTAAAGATGGTAAAGCCACAGGACCAGATGAAATTCCTTCGGAAGCCATCAAAGCAGATATTATCACCTCTACCAAGATGTTACATAATCTATTGGATAAAATTTGGGAGAGGGAAGAAATACCTAAAGACTGGAGAGAAGGTTATATGATCAAACTACCAAAGAAAGGAAGTTTACAGGAGTGCACAAATTATAGGGGAATTATGCTACTATCAGTGCCAGGAAAAATATTAGGCAGAATCATTCTGGAGAGACTAAAAGAGGCTATAAAGAAACACTTGAGAGATGAACAAGCAGGTTTTAGGAAGAACAGATCATGTGCTGATCAAATAACTACTCTACGTATAATAGTTGAACAAAGTTTAGAACTAAAATCCCCACTTTATATTGGATTCATAGATTACGAAAAGGCATTTGATAGTAGTTATACAGATAGAATAGAATCTTTGGAAGTTGCTGAGTCATTATGGAATCCCCATAAAGTTTATTAACCTGATAAAAACAATGTATGAAGGAACAAAATGTAGTGTGGTGCATGAAGGACAGCTTACAGAAGCATTTGAAATAAGAACAGGAGTAAGGCAAGGATGCCTTCTGTCTCCATTTCTCTTTCTACTGGCCATAGATTGGATTATGAAAATAACTCAAAACAACAGAAATGGGATCCAGTGGTCACTGACCAAACAACTTGATGATTTAGACTTTGCTGATGACATAGCTCTCCTATCACACAGCCACCAACAGATGCAAGATAAAATGAGTATATTAGATGAGAGATCACAACAGCTAGGACTAAAGATTAATAGAGATAAGACCAACATTATGAGAATTAATGCAGTTGGCAATAACCAAATAAAACTAGGAGAAATACCTCTACTAGACGTACAATCTTATATATATCTGGGCAGTAATATAGATAAAGAGGGAGGAACAGAAAACGATACCAAAATAAGGATATCAAAAGCAAGAGGAGCTTTCATTGCACTGGGAAACATATGGAAATCCAAGAAATTAGGCTAAATACAAAAATACAAATTTTCAACTCCAATGTTAAGTCGGTTCTATTATATGGCTGTGAAACATGGAGAATAACAAAATTGACAATCACGAAGGTACAGACTTTCATTAATGGATGCTTGCGCAGAATAAAGGGATGGAAATGGCAGGACAAAGTCACAAACGTGGAATTATGGAAATGTACCGGTCAAATACCAGTGGATAAAGAAATACAGCGAAGACGATGGCGATGGATAGGACACACACTACGGAAACCAACTGAGAGTATTACACAACAGGCCCTTTTTTGGAATCCCCAGGGGAAAAGACAAAGAGGAAGACCAAGGAATTCTTGGAGAAGACAGATTGAAGCAGAGATGAAGATGATGGGGAAGACATGGAATGATCTTAAAAGAATTGCAAAAAACAGAACGACTTGGAAAGTGTTTGTTGAAGACCTATGCTCCACTGGGAGCTAAAAGGTAGAAGAAGAAGAACGTAATGTGCCTGTTCTAGGTTCCCGATGCTGTCTGTTGTATCTTTGCCTTTCAATTCTATTATGTGAGACACCATCCGTTGAAACACTGTCTCCTGTGCCATCTTATATCGCAGTTACCATTAAAACTCTTTCTCAAATTATAACCACTCAGTATTTATAGGAATTCAGGGGAACAAACTTGTGTACAATTCGTGCATTGCGCAACAGACGATGACGCAAATGTGAAAAATAATGTTTTTCAATAGGCAGATTAGGATGCTGGATTAGATAGAGTTATCCGCCCACTTGAAAGAAATTTGGTTGCAGGTCAATTATAACGACGATCGATGTTATTCAGAGCTAATCAAGTGTTTAGGCAGGTGGTATGTTATATGTTAATACATCTATGATTTAACACAACTGGTGAACCTTGATATTTTAACGGGGTAGAGAGAGAGAGAGAGAGAGAGAGAGAGAGAGAGAGAGAGAGTACACAAGTTGGAGAATATCAGAGAGACATATGTGGACCCCTTCATAAACTGGGCTCATCCTTGTCGTGACAGGCAAATGTCTCACAAAATATTTCATCATTTTGTATGACAGACGTATCACGTCCTCTCGCATGTGATATGATAGGGTAGAGAATTTAGAAGTTAAAAGTAAAGAGAGAGAGAGAGAGAGAGAGAGAGAGAGAGAGAGAGAGGGAGAGAGAGAGAGAGAAGAGCAAGATGATGAGAGAGAGAAGGGGTGAAGAAACCCGAGGTAAATAAAGAAATTAAGGGACTAATTGGAAACGTTTAAAATATCGATCACTTCTTTGAATATACACATAACACAAAAACTCAAATTGGTTAAAGCAAACACGACACAACACTAAAAAAAATGGTGGAAAATACATAAAATTACATCGTCGTTAGATCATCTCCCACAACAGCTACAATTTTATAGACAAATTGTAAACTCGCCCCCACCCCCATTTCCAAATCTCTTACACCCTCTTCCCCATGCACATAAAGAAAAAAAATAATGAAAATAAAACACGGCAAATGAAACGTTCTTTTATTGCAAGGAATTTGAGAAAAGATTGAACTTAATTCGAACTTTACGCGTGCTCTCTAGAGCTTTGTATCGTGCTCTCTAGAGCTTTGTATCGTGCTCTCAAATTAGCTGAACTACACGCTCGTCTAAACAGCTTCGTCTGACGTTCTGTATTGTCAAATCGGCGAGTTCATGATTTGATACACAAGCCTGTTGTCTAATTGCAGAGCAGAGCTAGCGTTTGAAAGATGCTGCCGTACAACTGATATAAACGTTCATTAAAATAGAGCCAACCTTATTTTTAAAAAACGTTCTGAAAAAAAATCCAAGTAAAGAGAGAGCTTATTTCCAATGTGAGGAAGAAGCAGTCATCATTGTTGGGTCATGTATTGAGAAGGGAACAGCTGGAATATATTGTGACAACTGGGAAAGTTGAGGGACGAAGAGATAGAGGGATGCAAAGAGAAAAGTTACCAGACAGCTTAAGAGAATGGCTTGGCAGAAGGTCAACAACAGAAAATTAAAAATAACTGCGAGATCAAAAGTTGTGGAGAGACATGATCACCTACGTCAGAAGACACGGTACTTGATGATGATGATGATGATGATGATGATGATGATATAAAGGACTCAGTATTCACCCATATTCATGTTCTCGTATATTGCACATTATCCATGACGACAGCCTTTGGCATTACCGTAGGTATTGTCTATGTCGTTTGTTGCTGACAGGGTTAAACTGCACTTATACATGAACATATACGCCCGTTACGTCATGTTTTGTGCCTTATGGCCCAGTGCATCTGATTCCCGCATCATTTTGTTCCAGTTTGTTTTGCCTAGTCTTTGACTGTCCCCAATGTTCCGGTATGGTAGAATTGTCCTCTCTGTAGAGAGGTCCTGCTGTTACACAATTTGCTCTCCAGGGTTCGCGAGCTGTGTGTTGAGCTCTCTCCTATTTATCTGGATTGTTGAGTACAACCATCTAAGCAAGTAGAGAACTAACAGAAAAGGGTGAGGCAAGAAAAAACAACGTTTAACCTATGGTGGGTAGGGATTGATTAACTAAGGCAGAAATGGAATCCTGAAACAGCAGATCTTATGTGAGAATGCAGAACCTTAGTCTCAAAATGAAAGCGACATGTTGGCAGCAGCAGAAGAAACCTTGCCGGTTACAAACTCGTGCACTGTCATTGTGTGCTAATTCTAAATGTTTAAAAACCCCTAATGCTTTGATCATACAGTTAGAAGGTATGTTTTGCTTTCTGGATATCGCTAGTCGTTGGTTGTCATCTTGAATTTATTTAGTGATTCCATCCATTTCCCTTTACACCATGTTGTTTGCTTATTCAGCTGGGTGGTGTGGTTTCATCGTGATAAGATGCCCAAAGCATTTAATTCTTCGATGTTTGACGCAAATATTGTCTTAACTGTTTTACTCGCAGTGTTATTTTGAATTCTACCTTTCCTTGTTTTGTTATTGAGTTATTTGCGAGTCATCATCATTGCACTCTGAACGTTCCTTCTTTTGTTATTGAGTTATTTGCGAGTCATCATCATTGCACTCTGAACGTTCCTTCTTTTGTTATTGAGTTATTTGCGAGTCATCATCATTGCACTCCGAACGTTCCTTCTTTTGTTATTGAGTTATTTGCGAGTCATCATCATTGCACTCTGAACATTCCTTCGTTTGTTATTGAGTTATTTGCGAGTCATCATCATTGCACTCCGAACATTCCTTCTTTTGTTATTGAGTTATTTGCGAGTCATCATCATTGCACTCTGAACATTCCTTCGTTTGTTATTGAGTTATTTGCGAGTCATCATCATTGCACTCCGAACATTCCTTCTTTTGTTATTGAGTTATTTGCGAGTCATCATCATTGCACTCCGAACATTCCTTGTTTTGTTAGCATCATTTGTATGCATCTCATTTCGTATATGTAATTATCTCTTGTGTCTTTCAAGGATTGTCAATATCTGACATTGGTAACATAATGTAGGTACAAAAAGTGCATATATAAGTTTTAATTTGTGCAAGCGTTAGATTCATTTCGATGCTAAAGGGTCGGTGCTATTTGGTTGTTTATGGTGTATACTTTCTGGATTGTGGCTACAAATCTCTTTATCTAATTTGTCGTCGTCAGTGAAGATAATGCTCAAGTACTTGAACTCTCTGAACTGATTTAGTGTCTTTCCGTTGTTATAACTTTGTGATAGATTTCGAAATACCGATATAGACTCTATGTTTATCTTCTCTTGTTGTTCATCTTCATGTTATATTTTTGAGCAGGTAACAATGAGACAGCAGATGTAGTGATGATGTTTATCTTGATTGTTGTTCATGAGGCTCTGATCATCAGCAAATAGTAGTGCATTTAATCAGTCTGGTTTGGAGTTTGCAACTTTCGTCATTTTGTCCTTATAGATGATAAATACACTTACATAGCAGTTGTACTTCTGTTGTTATAACATACAGCAATCGTTTTCCCATTAACTAGTTAGCTGAGTGGCAGTGTTCCCTAGCGTTTGGCTTTTCGTGGCAAGGCGCTGTGCCACCGAGTACGGGTTCGATCCTGCTTTGGTCCATATTTTTTTCTGTTGTTGATTATTTGTTATTTTTTCCGAGTGCTGTAAACATACCTCTTCCTCCGAATTGATTCGCTGATTATCGCCTCGGAAGTTTCCCTCTATAATAATATTCATTTATTATTATTTGTCTCATTGTTATAGGGAACCAGCTTGACAGGCTCTTTGGGCGACATCTATATAAGGGACCAATCCTATATAATAAACTGTCCATTTACCTTCCAAACTGTATTTCTATTAATTCTATCGAAGGATTTTACCCTGGTCAATGAACGCATATTTAGTACTTGCAGATGCCTGTTTTCAAACCACGAATTGCATCTGTGCCTCCTCCACCTTTTCTGAATACAAAGTGGGATTCACTTGGAAACAGTCTCATATTGTGGCTAATTTGTTCTAATATTTCAGCAAACATTATCCTACGTGACCGAGGAGAGCTGGTACCTCTGTAAGTGTTACAATTTCGTTTGCTGTTTTGCTCTTACTAAATGATACGACCACAGCTGTTAGCTAGTCTAAGTGGTTGTTTTGTTGTCTCTATGCCGAATTTAAGAACTTAGTTTACAACTTTACAACAATTGTCCGGACAGCTTTATTGCATCTGATGGTATGTTATCTATTCCTGTGACATTTGCTGATTCTAAGTGAAAAGTAAAAGTGAACTTTAAAAAAGAAAATGACTATAGCTTCTTTGTATTTTCAAAGAACAAAAACAACTCTTTCTCATGTGATGAATGTGAAGAAAGATCATGTGCCACTAAACTGGGGACATGTGCCACTAACTGGGGACATGTGCCACTAAGGTCAGGTACCACTAAAGTTGGGACATGTGTCACTAAACACATGTGCCACTAACTGGGATGTGCCCTAAATTTGGGATAGGTAACACTAACTAACATGTGCCACTAAACTGGGATGTGCCACTAAATTTGTGTACACTAAACTAGGGACATGTGCCACTAAACTGGGACATGTGACACTAAAACATGTGACACTAAACTGAGACAAGTGCCACTAAACTGGGACATGTGCCACTAAACTGGGGCTACTAAACTGTGGACATGTGCCACTAAACTGGGGACATATGCCCTAAACAGGGACATGCGACATAAACCAGGGACCGTGAACTAAACTGGGAAATGTGCCACTAAACCGAGGGCATGTGCCACTAAACTGAGGGCATGTGCCACCAAAAACTGGGACATGTTCCACTAAACTGAGGACATGTGCCACTAAACCGGGGACATGTGCCACTAAACTGGGGGCATGTGCCACTAAACAGGGGGCATGTGCCACTAAACCGGGGACATGTGCCACTAAACTGGAGACATGTGCCATTAAACTGGAGACATGTGTCACTAAACTGGAGACATGTGCCACTAAACTGGGGACATGTGCCCCTAAACTGGGGACATGTGCCACTAAACTGGAGACATGTGCCACTAAACTGGGGACATGTGCCACTAAACTGGGGACATGTGCCACTAAACTGGGGACATGTGACACTAAACTGGGGACATGTTCCACAAGTTCCCCTGCTATTGGAATAAAAGATCTCGTCGCATGCATTTAACGGACTATATAAATCAGGATGGTGATCTCAAAATGTTTCCACGGCTTGATTATTCAGTTAACATGAGGAAGTCAATGCTCCATCAAGGGCTTAGATTAAAAACGGTCAACGACTCACAGCTATCAGACAAGTGAACCATAACTGATCAGACTCACACACCATTACCCCAGATGGGTCTTTAAACATAATAAACAGTCAGGCAAAGGGATCAACAGGGAGTAACGATAGCTCAGTGGTTAGTGAGTGAAATGGACAACAAAGGACTAGAGGTCGGGTTCGATTCTGATCAACTAGCTCCGGGTTCACCCAGCCTTAAATGGGTACCGTATTGTTTCTTGGAAAGGAAAGCGTCACGGGCGTAACACCGACAACATTACCACAAAATCATGTGCCGAAGGTCTGTAAAAATGATGTAAAACACCATATTCCCTATACGCCAATAAGCGTGACTGGGTTCTTTACTTTGTAATGGGATCAACGGAAGAAGGTAATGTGAAATTTAAAAAAATACCGATCTGAAGTCGGATGTCATGGGTTGAAATGGGCAGATATTGCAGCTTATTGCAGCCACACTATACCACAAATGCCATTTAAAAGGTGATGGACAAGGAAGATCAGACCAATCAACAGGCGAACGAAGATGAAAGAAGGAGGAGGTAGAAAGTTAGTATGGTAATACGTTACCACTGTACTTTACATGCAGTGCTCATAAGACTATTATAGTAAGCATTGATACACTTATTTGGGAAACTCAAACTTCGATGCCTAAAGATCTTGATGCCCAAAATGCGCTAATAAAACTCACAGACACTGAAGAATATGAACGGAAAGTTCCTCGCCAAAAGAAGACAAAACTTACAGTAAAAAAAAAAATGTAATCAATAACAAAAGTCGAACAGAAAGTCGTCCGTGTTAGGGCGTGAACAAAATTATTTTAAGTTTTATGAGCTAATATTCGATCCGCAAAGCCACTCTGTCCCCAACTAAAATAAAAACATGAACACGTCTTGTGTACTGTTACGTCAACTGTTTCATCGACCTCCACTTACCCTCCCAACAAACGAAAATCTCATCACAGAGTTCATCATTACACATGTGACAGTCTGGTAAGTCTCCTTATCATTACACACAGAGTTCATCATTACACATGTGACAGTCTGGTAAGTCTCCCTTATCATTACACACAGAGTTCATCATTACACATGTGACAGTCTGGTAAGTCTCCCTTATCATTACACACAGAGTTCACCATTACACATGTGACAGTCTGCAAATGTCTCCCTTATCTCCATCCTTCTCTTTCTTTCGCCCTCCATTCAAGCCTATGCTTTTTTCACCCTCCCCATTTTTTCTTCTTCTCCCCCACCCTTTTTTTGCCCATCTTTATGTGCTTGACTCCCTTCCCTTAGTAATCATGTTCGAATATTGATAAAGAATAATTTTTCAACTCCGGTCATGTGGAGTATTTTTTTTTTCGTTCGCCAGCTTTTACCTCTGACGAAGTCCCTAGATACTAGGAATTGAATTTTGCGTGTTAATCCATTTTTCCCTGGCAGCCGTGTGTGCACAAGGGTCCCTCGCCGCACAGGCAGATAACTCCAACTTCGGAGGTACTCATATTTTTTCCGTCGATGAGTAATTGACGTTTCAAGCCGGGCCTCACTGCTGAGACTAGAGGTGGTTCCCGCAGAGAGAAATCATAAAATAAATATCCCGGTGTATGCGGAGTCTAAATCAGGCTAGTACAAGTCTGAGAGGATGGATCACAGGTGTGGTCACTAGATAATATACACCACCAACATTCTTTTCTTGCGTTATCAGTTAAGAGGAATTGAGCACAAATGGGTCTACACTGAAAGCAGAAAGGTACGTTTTTAATGTCTAGTAAGTAGCAAACATGTCCACATACAGTGAAGAGAGATGATACGCACACAGACACGCATAATCTTGAGTTTTCGTTTACAAAAGGTGTTTTGTATGATTTCTTTATTTATAAACACCTGTTATTTCCTTTTTGTTGTATGACTTATTTATAAACACCAGTTGTTTCCTCTTTGTTGTATGACTTATTTATAAACTTCTGTTGGTCTTCTTTGTATGACTTATTTATGAACATCTGTTCCTCTTTGTTGTATGACTTATTTATAAACACCAGTTGTTTCCTCTTTGTTGTATGACTTATTTATAAACTTTTGTTGCTCTTCTTTATATGACTTATTTATGAACATCTGTTCCTCTTTGTTGTATGACTTATTTATAAACACCAGTTGTTTCCTCTTTGTTGTATGACTTATTTATAAACTTTTGTTGCTCTTCTTTGTATGACTTATTTATGAACATCTGTTCCTCTTTGTTGTATGACTTATTTATAAACACCAGTTGTTTCCTCTTTGTTGTATGACTTATTTATAAACACCTGTTGTTTCCTCGTTGTTGTATGACTTATTTATAAACACCTGTTGTTTCCTCTTTGCTGTATAACTTATTTACAAACACCTGGTTTTTTTTTACTTTCAGCCGAGTGTAATAGTTTCTTTAAATCAGTGGCTAGCATGAGATAAGTGGATAGCCATGTTCCAATTTGGTTGGTTGGTTGGTTGGTTGGTTGAGTTCGCCCGATGACTAAAGTATTCTGGAGTATTCGTAGACTGTATAATTCCTCATCATCATCCCCCTTAAAAGGACGTTAAGTGGACGTATCTGCGTTGTGTTGTGGTTTGTAGTATAACTATTATATTTGCGCATTTCGGCCCAACACATCCGACTTCAGCACGATATTTTTGAGTACCGGGTTGTCTTCCCTCTTCGATCCCTGCACGCTTGGCCAGACTAGACAGGTTAGTCTGTTCCTATTTAATGTCAGGGAAAAACTTCATTCACAGCTAGGGCATTTAGTATCTGACAACGTGGATAGTTTCTTATATCTTTCCTTCTCGTATCACTTAATTTTCCTTATACACACCACAGTGCGAGGCATGTCAACTATCACAATTGGAGAACCATTGTTCTATAAGCTACCCCTTCCATGCATTAACCGCGAATGTTAGTTCCATGGCAACGATTACACTGCCAATAACTTGTACTTAATCTCTAAACGGATCAGTAAATGTCAGAATTATTATAATTTTCTTTTTGGAATCAATAGTGTCAGTATCAGTGGTGATTTTATGACATAGGTAGGTTATAAATAGCATAAAGTGGAAAGAAAAAACACTGCTTCAGAATATCAGAGTAAAAAAATTAAGTTGTAACTGCTAAAATAGGGGAAAAGTAAGAGTTGTATAGAACATGATATTAAGCAATATAGTTGCTCCCGATCACAACACTGACAAGAGGCAAAAACTTGCTACAGAATATGAAGTGAGGCAATTGGAAACAGTGTATAGGATGTGACAACAAAGTTGCTTGCTCATAAGATAAGGCAACAGAGTTGCTACAGAGTATGAGGTGAGACATCAAAGCGTTACAGAGTATAGGTGATACATCAAAGCGTTACAGAGTATGAGGTGAGACATCAAAGTGTTACAGAGTATGAGGTGAGACATCAAAGTGTTACAGAGTATGAGGTGAGACATCAAAGTGTTACAGAGTATGAGGTGAGACATCAAAGTGTTACAGAGTATGAGGTGAGACATCAAAGTGTTACAGAGTATGAGGTGAGACATCAAAGTGTTACAGAGTATGAGGTGAGACATCAAAGTGTTACAGAGTATGAGGTGAGACATCAAAGTGTTACAGAGTATGAGGTGAGACATCAAAGTGTTACAGAGTATGAGGTGAGACATCAAAGTGTTACAGAGTATGAGGTGAGGCATCAAAGTGTTACAGAGTATGAGGTGAGACATCAAAGTGTTACAGAGTATGAGGTGAGACATCAAAGTGTTACAGAGTATGAGGTGAGACATCAAAGTGTTACAGAGTATGAGGTGAGACATCAAAGTGTTACAGAGTATGAGGTGATAAATCAACGTTTTACAGAGTATGAGGTGAGACATCAAAGTGTTACAGAGTATGAGGTGAGACATCAAAGTGTTACAGAGTATGAGGTGAGACATCAAAGTGTTACAGAGTATGAGGTGAGACATCAAAGTGTTACAGAGTATGAGGTGAGACATCAAAGTGTTACAGAGTATGAGGTGAGACATCAAAGTGTTACAGAGTATGAGGTGAGACATCAAAGTGTTACAGAGTATGAGGTGAGGCATCAAAGTGTTACAGAGTATGAGGTGAGGCATCAAAGTGTTACAGAGTATGAGGTGAGACATCAAAGCGTTACAGAGTATGAGGTGAGGCATCAAAGTGTTACAGAGTATGAGGTGAGACATCAAAGTGTTACAGAGTATGAGGTGAGACATCAAAGTGTTACAGAGTATGAGGTGAGGCATCAAAGTGTTACAGAGTATGAGGTGAGACATCAAAGTGTTACCGAGTATGAGGTGAGGCATCAAAGCGTTACAGAGTATGAGGTGAGACATCAAAGTGTTACAGAGTATGAGGTAAGACATCAAGTGTTACAGAGTATGAGGTAAGACATCAAAGCGTTACAGAGTATAAGGTGAGACATCAAAGTGTTACAGCATATGAGGTGAGACATCAAAGCGTTACAGAGTATGAGGTGAGACATCAAAGCGTTACAGAGTATGAAGTGAGACATCAAAGTGTTACAGAGTATGAGGTGAGACATCAAAGCGTTACAGAGTATGAGGTGAGACATCAAAGCGTTACCGAGTATGAAGTGAGGCATCAAAGCGTTACAGAGTATGAGGTGAGACATCAAAGTGTTACAGAGTATGAGGTGAGACATCAAAGCGTTACAGAGTATAAGGTGATACATCAAAGCGTTACAGAGTATGAGGTGAGACATCAAAGTGTTACAGAGTATGAGGTGAGGCATCAAAGTGTTACAGAGTATGAGGTGAGACATCAAAGTGTTACAGAGTATGAGGTGAGGCATCAAAGTGTTACAGAGTATGAGGTGAGACATCAAAGTGTTACAGAGTATGAAGTGAGACATCAAAGTGTTACAGAGTATGAGGTGAGACATCAAAGTGTTACAGAGTATGAGGTGAGACATCAAAGTGTTACAGAGTATGAAGTGAGACATCAAAGTGTTACAGAGTATGAGGTGAGACATCAAAGCGTTACAGAGTATGAAGTGAGACATCAAAGTGTTACAGAGTATGAGGTGAGACATCAAAGCGTTACAGAGTATGAAGTGAGACATCAAAGCGTTACCGAGTATGAGGTGAGCATCAAAGCGTTACAGAGTATGAGGTGAGACATCAAAGTGTTACAGAGTATGAGGTGAGACATCAAAGTGTTACAGAGTATGAGGTGAGACATCAAGCGTTACAGAGTATGAAGTGAGACATCAAAGCGTTACTGAGTATGAGGTGAGACATCAAAGTGTTACAGAGTATGAGGTGATACATCAAAGTGTTACAGAGTATGAGGTGAGACATCAAAGTGTTACAGATTATGAGGTGAGATATCAAAGCGTTACAGAGTATGAGGTGAGACATCAAAGTGTTACAGAGTATGAGGTGAGACATCAAAGTGTTACAGAGTATGAGGTGAGACATCAAAGTGTTACACAGAGTATGAGGTGAGACTTCAAAGTGTTACAGAGTATGAGGTGAGGCATCAAAGTGTTACAGAGTATGAGGTGAGACATCAAAGTGTTACAGAGTATGAGGTGAGGCATCAAAGTGTTACAGAGTATGAGGTGAGGCATCAAAGCGTTACAGAGTATGAGGTGAGGCATCAAAGTGTTACAGAGTATGAGTAGAGACATCAAAGTGTTACAGAGTATGAGGTGATACATCAAAGTGTTACAGAGTATGAGGTGAGACATCAAAGTGTTACATAGATTATGAGGTGAGACATCAAAGTGTTACAGAGTATGAGGTGAGACATCAAAGTATTACAGAGTATGAGGTGAGGCATCAAAGTGTTACAGAGTATGAGGTGAGGCATCAAAGCGTTACAGAGTATGAGGTGAGACATCAAAGTGTTACAGAGTATGAGGTGAGGCATCAAAGCGTTACAGAGTATGAGGTGAGACATCAAAGTGTTACACAGAGTATGAGGTGAGACGTCAAAGCGTTACAGAGTATAAGGTGATACATCAAAGCGTTACAGAGTATGAGGTGAGACATCAAAGTGTTACAGTGTATGAGGTGAGACATCAAAGTGTTACAGAGTATGAGGTGAGACATCAAAGTGTTACAGAGTATGAGGTGAGACATCAAAGTGTTACAGAGTATGAGGTGAGACATCAAAGTGTTACAGAGTATGAGGTGAGACATCAAAGTGTTACAGAGTATGAGGTGAGACATCAAAGTGTTACAGAGTATGAGGTGAGACATCAAAGTGTTACAGAGTATGAGGTGAGGCATCAAAGTGTTACAGAGTATGAAGTGAGGCATCAAAGTGTTACAGAGTATGAGGTGAGACATCAAAGTGTTACAGAGTATGAGGTGAGACATCAAAGTGTTACAGAGTATGAGGTGAGACATCAAAGTGTTACAGAGTATGAGGTGATAAATCAACGTTTTACAGAGTATGAGGTGAGACATCAAAGTGTTACAGAGTATGAGGTGAGACATCAAAGTGTTACAGAGTATGAGGTGAGACATCAAAGTGTTACATAGAGTATGAGGTGAGACATCAAAGTGTTACAGAGTATGAGGTGAGACATCAAAGTGTTACAGAGTATGAGGTGAGACATCAAAGTGTTACAGAGTATGAGGTGAGACATCAAAGTGTTACAGAGTATGAGGTGAGGCATCAAAGTGTTACAGAGTATGAGGTGAGGCATCAAAGTGTTACAGAGTATGAGGTGAGACATCAAAGTGTTACAGAGTATGAGGTGAGACATCAAAGTGTTACAGAGTATGAGGTGAGACATCAAAGTGTTACAGAGTATGAGTGATAAATCAAACGTTTTACAGAGTATGAGGTGAGACATCAAAGTGTTACAGAGTATGAGGTGAGACATCAAAGTGTTACAGAGTATGAGGTGAGACATCAAAGTGTTACAGAGTATGAGGTGAGACATCAAAGTGTTACAGAGTATGAGGTGAGACATCAAAGTGTTACAGAGTATGAGGTGAGACATCAAAGTGTTACAGAGTATGAGGTGAGACATCAAAGTGTTACAGAGTATGAGGTGAGACATCAAAGTGTTACAGAGTATGAGGTGAGGCATCAAAGTGTTACAGAGTATGAGGTGAGACATCAAAGCGTTACAGAGTATGAGGTGAGCATCAAACGTTACAGAGTATGAGGTGAGACATCAAAGTGTTACAGAGTATGAGGTGAGACATCAAAGTGTTACAGAGTATGAGGTGAGGCATCAAAACGTTACAGAGTATGAGGTGAGACATCAACGTGTTACAGAGTATGAGGTGAGGCATCAAACGTTACAGAGTATGAGGTGAGACATCAAAGTGTTACAGAGTATGAGGTGAGGCATCAAAACGTTACAGAGTATGAGGTGAGACATCAAAGTGTTACAGAGTATGAGGTGAGGCATCAAAGCGTTACAGAGTATGAGGTGAGACATCAAAGTGTTACAGAGTATGAGGTGAGGCATCAAAGTGTTACAGAGTATGAGGTGATACATCAAAGCGTTACAGAGTATGAGGTGAGACATCAAAGTGTTACAGAGTATGAGGTGAGGCATCAAAGTGTTACAGAGTATGAGGTGAGACATCAAAGTGTTACCGAGTATGAGGTGAGGCATCAAAGCGTTACAGAGTATGAGGTGAGACATCAAAGTGTTACAGAGTATGAGGTGAGACATCAAAGTGTTACAGAGTATGAGGTAAGACATCAAAGCGTTACAGAGTATGAGGTGAGACATCAAAGTGTTACAGCATATGAGGTGAGACATCAAAGCGTTACAGAGTATGAGGTGAGACATCAAAGCGTTACAGCGTATGAAGTGAGACATCAAAGTGTTACAGAGTATGAGGTGAGACATCAAAGCGTTACAGAGTATGAGGTGAGACATCAAAGCGTTACCGAGTATGAAGTGAGGCATCAAAGCGTTACAGAGTATGAGGTGAGACATCAAAGTGTTACAGAGTATGAGGTGAGACATCAAAGCGTTACAGAGTATAAGGTGATACATCAAAGCGTTACAGAGTATGAGGTGAGACATCAAAGTGTTACAGAGTATGAGGTGAGGCATCAAAGTGTTACAGAGTATGAGTGAGACATCAAAGTGTTACAGAGTATGAGGTGAGGCATCAAAGTGTTACAGAGTATGAGGTGAGACATCAAAGTGTTACAGAGTATGAGTGAGACATCAAAGTGTTACAGAGTATGAGGTGAGACATCAAAGTGTTACAGAGTATGAGGTGAGGCATCAAAGTGTTACAGAGTATGAAGTGAGACATCAAAGTGTTACAGAGTATGAGGTGAGACATCAAAGCGTTACAGAGTATGAGGTGAGACATCAAAGTGTTACAGAGTATGAGGTGAGACATCAAAGCGTTACAGAGTATGAAGTGAGACATCAAAGCGTTACGAGTATGAGGTGAGGCATCAAAGCGTTACAGAGTATGAGGTGAGACATCAAAGTGTTACAGAGTATGAGGTGAGACATCAAAGTGTTACAGAGTATGAGGTGAGACATCAAAGCGTTACAGAGTATGAAGTGAGACATCAAAGCGTTACTGAGTATGAGGTGAGACATCAAAGTGTTACAGAGTATGAGGTGATACATCAAAGTGTTACAGAGTATGAGGTGAGACATCAAAGTGTTACAGATTATGAGGTGAGATATCAAAGCGTTACAGAGTATGAGGTGAGACATCAAAGTGTTACAGAGTATGAGGTGAGACATCAAAGTGTTACAGAGTATGAGGTGAGACATCAAAGTGTTACACAGAGTATGAGGTGAGCATCAAAGCGTTACAGAGTATGAGGTGAGGCATCAAAGTGTTACAGAGTATGAGTAGAGACATCAAAGTGTTACATAGAGTATGAGGTGATACATCAAAGTGTTACAGAGTATGAGGTGAGACATCAAAGTGTTACATAGATTATGAGGTGAGACATCAAAGTGTTACAGAGTATGAGGTGAGACATCAAAGTATTACATAGAGTATGAGGTGAGGCATCAAAGTGTTACAGAGTATGAGGTGAGGCATCAAAGCGTTACAGAGTATGAGGTGAGACATCAAAGTGTTACAGAGTATGAGGTGAGGCATCAAAGCGTTACAGAGTATGAGGTGAGACATCAAAGTGTTACACAGAGTATGAGGTGAGACATCAAAGCGTTACAGAGTATAAGGTGATACATCAAAGCGTTACAGAGTATGAGGTGAGACATCAAAGTGTTACAGAGTATGAGGTGAGACATCAAAGTGTTACAGAGTATGAGGTGAGACATCAAAGTGTTACAGAGTATGAGGTGAGACATCAAAGTGTTACAGAGTATGAGGTGAGACATCAAAGTGTTACAGAGTATGAGGTGAGACATCAAAGTGTTACAGAGTATGAGGTGAGACATCAAAGTGTTACAGAGTATGAGGTGAGACATCAAAGTGTTACAGAGTATGAGGTGAGACATCAAAGTGTTACAGAGTATGAGGTGAGGCATCAAAGTGTTACAGAGTATGAGGTGAGCATCAAAGTGTTACAGAGTATGAGGTGAGACATCAAAGTGTTACAGAGTATGAGGTGAGACATCAAAGTGTTACAGAGTATGAGGTGAGACATCAAAGTGTTACAGAGTATGAGGTGATAAATCAACGTTTTACAAAGTATGAGGTGAGACATCAAAGTGTTACAGAGTATGAGGTGAGACATCAAAGTGTTACAGAGTATGAGGTGAGACATCAAAGTGTTACAGAGTATGAGGTGAGACATCAAAGTGTTACAGAGTATGAGGTGAGACATCAAAGTGTTACAGAGTATGAGGTGAGACATCAAAGTGTTACAGAGTATGAGGTGAGACATCAAAGTGTTACAGAGTATGAGGTGAGGCATCAAAGTGTTACAGAGTATGAGGTGAGACATCAAAGTGTTACAGAGTATGAGGTGAGACATCAAAGCGTTACAGAGTATGAGGTGAGGCATCAAAACGTTACAGAGTATGAGGTGAGACATCAAAGTGTTACAGAGTATGAGGTGAGACATCAAAGTGTTACAGAGTATGAGGTGAGGCATCAAAACGTTACAGAGTATGAGGTGAGACATCAACGTGTTACAGAGTATGAGGTGAGGCATCAAAACGTTACAGAGTATGAGGTGAGACATCAAAGTGTTACAGAGTATGAGGTGAGGCATCAAACGTTACAGAGTATGAGGTGAGACATCAAAGTGTTACAGAGTATGAGGTGAGGCATCAAAACGTTACAGAGTATGAGGTGAGACATCAAAGTGTTACAGAGTATGAGGTGAGGCATCAAAGTGTTACAGAGTATGAGGTGATACATCAAAGCGTTACAGAGTATGAGGTGAGACATCAAAGTGTTAAGAGTATGAGGTGAGGCATCAAAGTGTTACAGAGTATGAGGTGAGACATCAAAGTGTTACCGAGTATGAGGTGAGGCATCAAAGCGTTACAGAGTATGAGGTGAGACATCAAAGTGTTACAGAGTATGAGGTAAGACATCAAAGTGTTACAGAGTATGAGGTGAGACATCAAAGCGTTACAGAGTATAAGGTGAGACATCAAAGTGTTACAGATATGAGGTGAGACATCAAAGCGTTACAGAGTATGAGGTGAGACATCAAAGCGTTACAGCGTATGAAGTGAGACATCAAAGTGTTACAGAGTATGAGGTGAGACATCAAAGCGTTACAGAGTATGAGGTGAGACATCAAAGCGTTACCGAGTATGAAGTGAGGCATCAAAGCGTTACAGAGTATGAGGTGAGACATCAAGTGTTTACAGAGTATGAGGTGAGACATCAAAGCGTTACAGAGTATAAGGTGATACATCAAAGCGTTACAGAGTATGAGGTGAGACATCAAAGTGTTACAGAGTATGAGGTGAGGCATCAAAGTGTTACAGAGTATGAAGTGAGACATCAAGTGTTACAGAGTATGAGGTGAGGCATCAAAGTGTTACAGAGTATGAAGTGAGACATCAAAGTGTTACAGAGTATGAGTGAGACATCAAAGTGTTACAGAGTATGAGGTGAGACATCAAAGTGTTACAGAGTATGAGGTGAGGCATCAAAGTGTTACAGAGTATGAAGTGAGACATCAAAGTGTTACAGAGTATGAGGTGAGACATCAAAGCGTTACAGAGTATGAAGTGAGACATCAAAGTGTTACAGAGTATGAGGTGAGACATCAAAGCGTTACAGAGTATGAAGTGAGACATCAAAGCGTTACCGAGTATGAGGTGAGGCATCAAAGCGTTACAGAGTATGAGGTGAGACATCAAAGTGTTACAGAGTATGAGGTGAGACATCAAAGTGTTACAGAGTATGAGGTGAGACATCAAAGCGTTACAGAGTATGAAGTGAGACATCAAAGCGTTACTGAGTATGAGGTGAGACATCAAAGTGTTACAGAGTATGAGGTGATACATCAAAGTGTTACAGAGTATGAGGTGAGACATCAAAGTGTTACAGATTATGAGGTGAGATATCAAAGCGTTACAGAGTATGAGGTGAGACATCAAAGTGTTACAGAGTATGAGGTGAGACATCAAAGTGTTACAGAGTATGAGGTGAGACATCAAAGTGTTACACAGAGTATGAGGTGAGACTTCAAAGTGTTACAGAGTATGAGGTGAGGCATCAAAGTGTTACAGAGTATGAGGTGAGACATCAAAGTGTTACAGAGTATGAGGTGAGGCATCAAAGTGTTACAGAGTATGAGGTGAGGCATCAAAGCGTTACAGAGTATGAGGTGAGGCATCAAAGTGTTACAGAGTATGAGTAGAGACATCAAAGTGTTACATAGAGTATGAGGTGATACATCAAAGTGTTACAGAGTATGAGGTGAGACATCAAAGTGTTACATAGATTATGAGGTGAGACATCAAAGTGTTACAGAGTATGAGGTGAGACATCAAAGTATTACATAGAGTATGAGGTGAGGCATCAAAGTGTTACAGAGTATGAGGTGAGGCATCAAAGCGTTACAGAGTATGAGGTGAGACATCAAAGTGTTACAGAGTATGAGGTGAGGCATCAAAGCGTTACAGAGTATGAGGTGAGACATCAAAGTGTTACACAGAGTATGAGGTGAGACGTCAAAGCGTTACAGAGTATGAGGTGAGACATTAAAGCGTTACACAGAGTATGAGTTGAGGCATCAAAGTGTTACACAGAGTATGAGGTGAGACATCAAAGCGTTACAGAGTATGAGGTGAGACATCAAAGCGTTACAGAGTATGAGGTGAGACATCAAAGCGTTACAGAGTATGAGGTGAGACATCAAAGTGTTACATAGAGTATGAGGTGAGACATCAAAGCGTTACAGAGTATGAGGTGAGACATCAAAGTGTTACATAGAGTATGAGGTGAGGCATCAAAGTGTTACATAGAGTATGAGGTGAGGCATCAAAGCGTTACAGAGTATGAGGTGAGGCATCAAAGTGTTACATAGAGTAAGAGGTGAGACATCAAAGTGTTACAGAGTATGAGGTGAGGCATCAAAGCGTTACAGAATATGAGGTGAGGCATCAAAGTGTTACAGAGTATGAGGTGAGACATCAAAGCGTTACAGAGTATGAGGTGAGACATCAAAGTGTTACATAGAGTATTAGGTGAGGCATCAAGCGTTACAGAGTATGAGGTGAGGCATCAAAGTGTTACATAGAGTATGAGGTGAGACATCAAAGTGTTACAGAGTATGAGGTGAGGCATCAAAGCGTTACAGAGTATGAGGTGAGACATCAAAGTGTTACATAGAGTATGAGGTGAGACATCAAAGTGTTACAGAGTATGAGGTGAGACATCAAAGTGTTACAGAGTATGAGGTGAGACATCAAAGTGTTACAGAGTATGAGGTGAGACATCAAAGTGTTACAGAGTATGAGGTGAGGCATCAAAGTGTTACAGAGTATGAGGTGAGGCATCAAAGCGTTACAGAGTGTGAGGTGAGACATCAAAGTGTTACACAGAGTATGAGGTGAGACATCAAAGTGTTACACAGAGTATGAGGTGAGACATCAAAGTGTTACACAGAGTATGAGGTGAGGCATCAAAGCGTTACAGAGTATGAGGTGAGACATCAAATTGTTACACAGAGTATGAGGTGAGACATCAAAGTGTTACACAGAGTATGAGGTGAGACATCAAAGCGTTACAGAGTATGAGGTGAAACATTAAAGTGTTACACAGAGTATGAGGTGAGGCATCAAAGTGTTACACAGAGTATGAGGTGAGACATCAAAGTGTTACACAGAGTATGAGGTGAGGCATCAAAGTGTTACAGAGTATGAGGTGAGACTCAAAGAGTTACACAGAGTATGAGGTGAGACATCAAAGTGTTACACAGAGTATGAGGTGAGACATCAAAGCGTTACAGAGTATGAGGTGAGACATTAAAGCGTTACACAGAGTATGAGGTGAGGCATCAAAGTGTTACACAGAGTATGAGGTGAGGCATCAAAGCGTTACAGAGTGTGAGGTGAGACATCAAAGCGTTACAGAGTATGAGGTGAGACATCAAAGTGTTACATAGAGTATGAGGTGAGACATCAAAGTGTTACAGAGTATGAGGTGAGGCATCAAAGCATTACAGAGTATGAGGTGAGGCATCAAAGTGTTACACAGAGTATGAGGTGAGGCATCAAAGCGTTACAGAGTATGAGGTGAGACATCAAAGTGTTACACAGAGTATGAGGTGAGACATCAAAGCGTTACAGATTATGAGGTGAGACATTAAAGCGTTACACAGAGTATGCGGTGAGGCATCAAAGTGTTACACAGAGTATGAGGTGAGGGATCAAAGCATTACAGAGTGTGAGGTGAGACATCAAAGCGTTACAAAGTATGAGGTGAGACATCAAGTGTTACATAGAGTATAAGGTGAGACATCAAAGTGTTACAGAGTATGAGGTGAGGCATCAAAGCGTTACAGAGTATGAGGTGAGGCATCAAAGTGTTACATAGAGTATGAGGTGAGACATCAAAGTGTTACACAGAGTATGAGGTGAGGCATCAAAGCGTTACATAGAGTATGAGGTGAGACATCAAAGTGTTACATAGAGTATGAGGTGAGACATCAAAGTGTTACAGAGTATGAGGTGAGGCATCAACGTGTTACATAGAGTATGAGGTGAGACATCAAAGTGTTACAGATTTTAAGTATGAGGTGAGGCATCAAAGCGTTACACAGAGTATGAGGTGAGACATCAAAGCGTTACAGAGTATGAGGTGAGACATCAAAGTGTTACATAGAGTATGAGGTGAGACATCAAAGTGTTACAGAGTATGAGGTGAGACATCAAAGTGTTACAGAGTATGAGGTGAGGCATCAAAACGTTACAGAGTATGAGGTGAGACATCAAAGTGTTACATAGAGTATGAGGTGAGACATCAAAGTGTTACAGAGTATGAGGTGAGACATCAAAGTGTTACAGAGTATGAGGTGAGGCATCAAAGTGTTACAGAGTATGAAGTGAGGCATCAAAGTGTTACAGAGTATGAGGTGAGACATCAAAGTGTTACAGAGTATGAGGTGAGAGACATCAAAGTGTTACAGAGTATGAGGTGAGACATCAAAGTGTTACAGAGTATGAGGTGATAAATCAAAGTTTTACAGAGTATGAGGTGAGACATCAAAGTGTTACAGAGTATGAGGTGAGACATCAAAGTGTTACAGAGTATGAGGTGAGACATCAAAGTGTTACAGAGTATGAGGTGAGACATCAAGTGTTACAGAGTATGAGGTGAGACATCAAAGTGTTACAGAGTATGAGGTGAGACATCAAAGTGTTACAGAGTATGAGGTGAGACATCAAAGTGTTACAGAGTATGAGGTGAGGCATCAAAGTGTTACAGAGTATGAGGTGAGACATCAAAGTGTTACAGAGTATGAGGTGAGACATCAAAGCGTTACAGAGTATGAGGTGAGGCATCAAAACGTTACAGAGTATGAGGTGAGACATCAAAGTGTTACAGAGTATGAGGTGAGACATCAAAGTGTTACAGAGTATGAGGTGAGGCATCAAAACGTTACAGAGTATGAGGTGAGACATCAAAGTGTTACAGAGTATGAGGTGAGGCATCAAACGTTACAGAGTATGAGGTGAGACATCAAAGTGTTTACAGAGTATGAGGTGAGGCATCAAAACGTTACAGAGTATGAGGTGAGACATCAAAGTGTTACAGAGTATGAGGTGAGACATCAAAACGTTACAGAGTATGAGGTGAGACATCAAAGTGTTACAGAGTATGAGGTGAGACATCAAAGTGTTACAGAGTATGAGGTGATACATCAAAGCGTTACAGAGTATGAGGTGAGACATCAAAGTGTTACAGAGTATGAGGTGAGGCATCAAAGTGTTACAGAGTATGAGGTGAGACATCAAAGTGTTACAGAGTATGAGGTGAGGCATCAAAGCGTTACAGAGTATGAGGTGAGACATCAAAGTGTTACAGAGTATGAGGTAAGACATCAAAGTGTTACAGAGTATGAGGTGAGACATCAAAGCGTTACAGAGTATGAGGTGAGACATCAAAGTGTTACAGCATATGAGGTGAGACATCAAAGCGTTACAGAGTATGAGGTGAGACATCAAAGCGTTACAGCGTATGAAGTGAGACATCAAAGTGTTACAGAGTATGAGGTGAGACATCAAAGCGTTACAGAGTATGAGGTGAGACATCAAAGCGTTACCGAGTATGAAGTGAGGCATCAAAGCGTTACAGAGTATGAGGTGAGACATCAAAGTGTTACAGAGTATGAGGTGAGACATCAAAGCGTTACAGAGTATAAGGTGATACATCAAAGCGTTACAGAGTATGAGGTGAGACATCAAAGTGTTACAGAGTATGAGGTGAGGCATCAAAGTGTTACAGAGTATGAAGTGAGACATCAAAGTGTTACAGAGTATGAGGTGAGACATCAAAGTGTTACAGAGTATGAAGTGAGACATCAAAGTGTTACAGAGTATGAAGTGAGACATCAAAGTGTTACAGAGTATGAGGTGAGACATCAAAGTGTTACAGAGTATGAGGTGAGGCATCAAAGTGTTACAGAGTATGAAGTGAGACATCAAAGTGTTACAGAGTATGAGGTGAGACATCAAAGCGTTACAGAGTATGAAGTGAGACATCAAAGTGTTACAGAGTATGAGGTGAGACATCAAAGCGTTACAGAGTATGAAGTGAGACATCAAAGCGTTACCGAGTATGAGGTGAGGCATCAAAGCGTTACAGAGTATGAGGTGAGACATCAAAGTGTTACAGAGTATGAGGTGAGACATCAAAGTGTTACAGAGTATGAGGTGAGACATCAAAGCGTTACAGAGTATGAGGTGAGACATCAAAGCGTTACTGAGTATGAGGTGAGACATCAAAGTGTTACAGAGTATGAGGTGATACATCAAAGTGTTACAGAGTATGAGGTGAGACATCAAAGTGTTACAGATTATGAGGTGAGATATCAAAGCGTTACAGAGTATGAGGTGAGACATCAAAGTGTTACAGAGTATGAGGTGAGACATCAAAGTGTTACAGAGTATGAGGTGAGACATCAAAGTGTTACACAGAGTATGAGGTGAGACTTCAAAGTGTTACAGAGTATGAGGTGAGGCATCAAAGTGTTACAGAGTATGAGGTGAGACATCAAAGTGTTACAGAGTATGAGGTGAGGCATCAAAGTGTTACAGAGTATGAGGTGAGGCATCAAAGCGTTACAGAGTATGAGGTGAGGCATCAAAGTGTTACAGAGTATGAGTAGAGACATCAAAGTGTTACATAGAGTATGAGGTGATACATCAAAGTGTTACAGAGTATGAGGTGAGACATCAAAGTGTTACATAGATTATGAGGTGAGACATCAAAGTGTTACAGAGTATGAGGTGAGACATCAAAGTATTACATAGAGTATGAGGTGAGGCATCAAAGTGTTACAGAGTATGAGGTGAGGCATCAAAGCGTTACAGAGTATGAGGTGAGACATCAAAGTGTTACAGAGTATGAGGTGAGGCATCAAAGCGTTACAGAGTATGAGGTGAGACATCAAAGTGTTACACAGAGTATGAGGTGAGACGTCAAAGCGTTACAGAGTATGAGGTGAGACATTAAAGCGTTACACAGAGTATGAGTTGAGGCATCAAAGTGTTACACAGAGTATGAGGTGAGACATCAAAGCGTTACAGAGTATGAGGTGAGACATCAAAGCGTTACAGAGTATGAGGTGAGACATCAAAGCGTTACAGAGTATGAGGTGAGACATCAAAGTGTTACATAGAGTATGAGGTGAGACATCAAAGCGTTACAGAGTATGAGGTGAGACATCAAAGTGTTACATAGAGTATGAGGTGAGGCATCAAAGTGTTACATAGAGTATGAGGTGAGCATCAAAGCGTTACAGAGTATGAGGTGAGGCATCAAAGTGTTACATAGAGTAAGAGGTGAGACATCAAAGTGTTACAGAGTATGAGGTGAGGCATCAAAGCGTTACAGAATATGAGGTGAGGCATCAAAGTGTTACAGAGTATGAGGTGAGACATCAAAGCGTTACAGAGTATGAGGTGAGACATCAAAGTGTTACATAGAGTATAAGGTGAGGCATCAAAGCGTTACAGAGTATGAGGTGAGGCATCAAAGTGTTACATAGAGTATGAGGTGAGACATCAAAGTGTTACAGAGTATGAGGTGAGGCATCAAAGCGTTACAGAGTATGAGGTGAGACATCAAAGTGTTACATAGAGTATGAGGTGAGACATCAAAGTGTTACAGAGTATGAGGTGAGACATCAAAGTGTTACAGAGTATGAGGTGAGACATCAAAGTGTTACAGAGTATGAGGTGAGACATCAAAGTGTTACAGAGTATGAGGTGAGGCATCAAAGTGTTACAGAGTATGAGGTGAGGCATCAAAGCGTTACAGAGTGTGAGGTGAGACATCAAAGTGTTACACAGAGTATGAGGTGAGACATCAAAGTGTTACACAGAGTATGAGGTGAGACATCAAAGTGTTACACAGAGTATGAGGTGAGGCATCAAAGCGTTACAGAGTATGAGGTGAGACATCAAATTGTTACACAGAGTATGAGGTGAGACATCAAAGTGTTACACAGAGTATGAGGTGAGACATCAAAGCGTTACAGAGTATGAGGTGAAACATTAAAGTGTTACACAGAGTATGAGGTGAGGCATCAAAGTGTTACACAGAGTATGAGGTGAGACATCAAAGTGTTACACAGAGTATGAGGTGAGGCATCAAAGTGTTACAGAGTATGAGGTGAGACTCAAAGAGTTACACAGAGTATGAGGTGAGACATCAAAGTGTTACACAGAGTATGAGGTGAGACATCAAAGCGTTACAGAGTATGAGGTGAGACATTAAAGCGTTACACAGAGTATGAGGTGAGGCATCAAAGTGTTACACAGAGTATGAGGTGAGGCATCAAAGCGTTACAGAGTGTGAGGTGAGACATCAAAGCGTTACAGAGTATGAGGTGAGACATCAAAGTGTTACATAGAGTATGAGGTGAGACATCAAAGTGTTACAGAGTATGAGGTGAGGCATCAAAGCATTACAGAGTATGAGGTGAGGCATCAAAGTGTTACACAGAGTATGAGGTGAGGCATCAAAGCGTTACAGAGTATGAGGTGAGACATCAAAGTGTTACACAGAGTATGAGGTGAGACATCAAAGCGTTACAGATTATGAGGTGAGACATTAAAGCGTTACACAGAGTATGCGGTGAGGCATCAAAGTGTTACACAGAGTATGAGGTGAGGGATCAAAGCATTACAGAGTGTGAGGTGAGACATCAAAGCGTTACAAAGTATGAGGTGAGACATCAAAGTGTTACATAGAGTATAAGGTGAGACATCAAAGTGTTACAGAGTATGAGGTGAGGCATCAAAGCGTTACAGAGTATGAGGTGAGGCATCAAAGTGTTACATAGAGTATGAGGTGAGACATCAAAGTGTTACACAGAGTATGAGGTGAGGCATCAAAGCGTTACATAGAGTATGAGGTGAGACATCAAAGTGTTACATAGAGTATGAGGTGAGACATCAAAGTGTTACAGAGTATGAGGTGAGGCATCAACGTGTTACATAGAGTATGAGGTGAGACATCAAAGTGTTACAGATTTTAAGTATGAGGTGAGGCATCAAAGCGTTACACAGAGTATGAGGTGAGACATCAAAGCGTTACAGAGTATGAGGTGAGACATCAAAGTGTTACATAGAGTATGAGGTGAGACATCAAAGTGTTACAGAGTATGAGGTGAGACATCAAAGTGTTACAGAGTATGAGGTGAGGCATCAAAACGTTACAGAGTATGAGGTGAGACATCAAAGTGTTACATAGAGTATGAGGTGAGACATCAAAGTGTTACAGAGTATGAGGTGAGACATCAAAGTGTTACAGAGTATGAGGTGAGGCATCAAAGTGTTACATAGAGTATGAGGTGAGACATCAAAGTGTTACAGAGTATGAGGTGAGACATCAAAGTGTTACAGAGTATGAGGTGAGGCATCAAACGTTACAGAGTATGAGGTGAGACATCAAAGTGTTACAGAGTATGAGGTGAGACATCAAAGTGTTACAGAGTATGAGGTGAGGCATCAAAACGTTACAGAGTATGAGGTGGGACATCAAAGTGTTACATAGAGTATGAGGTGAGACATCAAACGTTACAGAGTATGAGGTGAGACATCAAAGTGTTACATAGAGTATGAGGTGAGACATCAAAGTGTTACATAGAGTATGAGGTGAGACATCAAAGTGTTACAGAGTATGAGGTGAGACATCAAGTGTTACATAGTATGAGGTGAGACATCAAAGTGTTACAGAGTATGAGGTGAGGCATCAAAACGTTACAGAGTATGAGGTGAGACATCAAAGTGTTACATAGAGTATGAGGTGAGACATCAAAGTGTTACAGAGTATGAGGTGAGACATCAAAGTGTTACATAGAGTATGAGGTGAGATATCAAAGCGTTACAGAGTATGAGGTGAGACATCAAAGTGTTACAGAGTATGAGGTGAGGCATCAAAACGTTACAGAGTATGAGGTGAGACATCAAAGTGTTACATAGAGTATGAGGTGAGACATCAAAGTGTTACAGAGTATGAGGTGAGACATTAAAGTGTTACAGAGTATGAGGTGAGACCTCAAAGTGTTACAGAGTATGAGGTGAGACATCAAAGCGTTACAGAGTATGAGGTGAGACCTCAAAGTGTTACAGAGTATGAGGTGAGACGTCAAAGTGTTACAGAGTATGAGGTGAGACATCAAAGTGTTACAGAGTATGAGGTGAAACATCAAAGCGTTACAGAGTATGAGGTGAGGCATCAAAGTGTTACAGAGTATGAGGTGAGGCATCAAAGTGTTACAGAGTATGAGGTGAGGCATCAAAGTGTTACAGAGTATGAGGTGAGGCATCAAAGTGTTACAGATTATGAGGTGAGACATCAAAAGTGTTACAGAGTATGAGGTGAGACATCAAAGTGTTACACAGAGTATGAGGTGAGACATCAAAGTGTTACAGAGTATGAGTGAGGTGAGGCATCAAAGTGTTACAGAGTATGAGGTGAGACATCGGAGTGTAACACAGAGTATGAGGTTAGACATCAAAGTTACTACACAAAATGAAGTAAGGCAAGAAATTCGTTACCTATTACAGAGTATGAAATGAGACAATACATCTACAGAGCACAATAAAGTGTGATAAAAACTGCATAAACAGCAGTACAAATATTTAAAGTACAGCAAACAGCGCCTGCACACTTTCTTGTTTTAGGGATTCAATCAGGATGACTGAGTGCTCTTAGATGTGAGACACGACGCTAAAACTTGCTGCAGTGTTAACGTAAGAATGGAAAGCGACGATAACTGAAGCTTGCAGCAAGCTCTACCCACCAAATACACAGTAGTCTGAACTCTAAAAGTTCGTTATTAACCCACTGGCATAAACTTTACATTAGCATTCCCGATATCGATTTCATCCCCGGCTACTAGTGATTAGCCCAGCCCACTCCGGTCACCTGAAGCCACTGGCGATCATTCTCCATCCTATCTGTGATCGTTTTCCCATTAAAAACTCAGTTAATATGTTCGACTACAAAATGCAAGTAATGAAAACAAATTGACATACGTAAATGCACAGGAAACTACTGGCTGGCTAGGATTGTTCTACTTGGCAAAAATAGGGGCGATAAAGCAGTCGTTGTATGTATCGCGTTAAGCTAAACTGTTTTATCACACTAAATTACAAAAATAAATAGATTGGAGAGAATGGTAAATGCTGAACAATGACGGCTTGTACAATGTCCCTATAATTTCTGGTTGCATGAACATCCCAGGAGGTTGAGAAAAAATATGAACAATTTTGCTTCAATATGTTTGATTTTAATTTAAGCACAACCAATGACGTATTTAGGTGTCATTGTAAAAAAAAGTATTGTTATGGAAACAGCCATAGATTTTAGAAGCAGCGATCTCTACAATATGTGCCATTTTGGCACGCAAGGTTTCTGTTTTTGAGATTGTGGTTCTGCCCTATGTGCCGTCTTCGGCTCGAAAGGACAATAGATAGATAGAATGACGTATTTGTTTATAGATTTTTATCGGAACAAGAAATAATTGATTTTAATTGATTATAAAATGGTTACATTTAAAATTATAGTAAATTATTGTTCGATGGTAGGTATATATTAGTGCATACGTGCGTGCACACATTGATCTGATCTTTCATATAAAAGAACCTATGACATACTCACGCAGACATTTTTTTTCCAAAACATTGAAAAACAGTCTTTATGTTGATCTAAATATGTCAGTATAACAGTAGACCGTGTAGAAAGACTACAGTAGAGTATAACAACATACGAACACGTGGCACATACAGATATAAACCCTTCTGTTATTCATGGATTATCATCATTGTACTTCGAACATGTTCATATGTCACCAGATCCTATCCTCAACATTCCCCGCAGCGTCCAGCGACTGACGAATCCAACTCTGTGTTGGTTGATATGTTCTCTTATATGCTAACAAGCCTCTCGTTTCTGGCTGTACCCATTTTTACTCCCATTTTTTTTCATCCGAAGGAGTGATGTAAATTCATGGTTGTTAAAGTCCTGTGCCCTGCCTGCTTCTCGCAGGGGATTATGATGACCGTCTTCGACGACAGCACAGCTGGCCAGTCTATCCGCCTTTAGATTTTCCCATACCCCTGCACGTCCAAGGACGTAGGCAAAGGTGACTTTGCGTCTCGTTGACTTCTATAATGACTCGACAGACTGCCTGCATACAGAGCCTGCTTCCATTTTTCTTATCATGTTCATCGAATCACTTTGTATACAGGAGTGGGTGTGACTTATGACTCCAACCAGATGAATACCCTGGTCGCTGCCAACACATCCATCGTCATACTACTCATGGACTGAGACCCTTACTAAGGTTAAGTGGCCAATGAATGGCCGAGTCATCAACTAGACTATAAAAGTCTGATAAAACTTTAACTGGCTCAGAAGTACTTTTTGAAGGCCAGGCAAAGAAAAAGCAAGACTGCTCGTTACCTCCTTACTAGGTGTTGAAACCAAGTTATACCAGGAAACTCTTGTGTATTACAGATATCTCATTTTCTGGAATTGAGCACGTCAGACTTTTTGAAAACTAGACACAAGTTGAATTTAGTTTCTGGCTCTTATTAAGCTCTTGCATTTCGCACAATGGACTTCCGTTTAAAAAATGGTGGATCTAGTTCACGTTCTCTCGATCGCTGCAGAAAGTACATTCGGGGTCTGATTAATTTCGGTTCTCCATTGCACTTTTCTGCGTTAAAGTCAAAATGATGTTCTACTTAATACATCTGCGCAGATAAAGCGGAGTCGCGCGCCGGCAATAGTCCTTTTTGACAAATCAAGTGTTGTGAATGCGACCTTCAACCGTCTAGACTTGATCTGCGCTTAAGGTCACATTGGTGCTGTTCATGACCGTTGTTGGAATTGCTTAACGCAAGCTATTTATATGTTATCATTAATGTGAACTGCTTCGTCAAGTCAACCGCAGTTGTATCTCTTTAGGGAATTTGCACCGTGTTTTGTTCGTCGTAGGCTGCATTCACTAGAGTGATCAGGAATCTAAAGGACATTTTTGTGTGTGCTACGTCATCGTAATTGTTCATCGTATATCCCTAGGCCGGCCATACGCTAATCTTACGGTCTGTTGTTTGATGTGCGACGGGGATAATCTGACGACTAACTTTGTGTTTATATGTTCAGAATTTGAGTCAATAACGATGGCCTAACATCATCAAACGCTATACATTAAAAAAAGATATGACGATCATCATTTTCAGGAAGACGTGAACTTCCGGTATATGGTGGATAGGTGGCAGGAACCATAGCAGGCTATGTATGAATTGTGTTCCTTGTTGCAGTTTCCTCATATTCCAAGTCCGGCTTGTTGCAGGAACTACTGAGTTAAGTGCTCTGTGCACACCGTGAGCTGTGTGTCTCATCCGTTTTGATCATGTTTGGATATTCAAATTGTTTACGATGAATGGTGATATCGTATGACAGGGAACAGTTGGCTGTGTTCACTTTCTGCGCAGTTTCGCCTTATGTCGTTTGGCGTGTGCTGAGACTGTTACGATGGGGACTACAGTTGCCTTTCTTTGTTTCGGAGATGAGACATTAATTCGGATGATTCCGCTGGCACGGGCGGTTGAGCATTTATGGATTTTGATTCGTTTGCAGTGATACCGGGGCCTTCCATAACCAAATAACAAAATTTCGCACCCGTCCAGCATTGGCTGGGAGGGTAGTTAGTAGAGTAGATAGTCATCAGTAAGATAAGTACAATTAGATGAGAGAAGACGTGTGGATGCAGCCTGTTAGTTGAGCTATAGCAGGTTCGTTAATATTTGTGCGAAGCGTAGTTAGACAATATATCTCGGAAGTTAATAGAGGCAGTTAGACAACACCGGCCGTCACCTATAATTCAACAAGACGAGACAACAAAGCGTTGATGTGTAGAGAGACAGAGAGAAAGAGAGAGAGAGAGAGAGAGAGAGAGAGAGAGAGAGAGAGAGAGAGAGTAGGAGAACAATGGATGGCGTAGGTCGTCTACGAACTGAAATCAAATTGCAGTTAATTTTTATGTTAAAATCATCGAATTATTTCCCAGTTCTACACGTGGCTTGTTACTTGTTTAGAACATTGTGCGACTCAAGGACCTGGGAAAACAACAATCGACAAGAGCAATGGTAAACTGTTTTAATGAAAGAAGATATCAATGATGAGATGACTATCCGACATGTTACCCTACTCCCTCTTTTCCTCAACCAAAATTGAAAAAAAAATATTTACATAGTTTCAAATAAACACGATATAGCTATAAACGGCTGGTGCTAAGTCTTTGATCAACAACTTTTAATGAGACTTTACTACCGCTATTCATAAAGTACTGGCATGACCCTAATATATGAGCTGAATGTTTGTAGAAGATATGGTAACATGAAAGCAAAGTCGCAGCCCTGAGATATAAAATTACAGAAGTGGGTAAACTCTCTGGGCATGCAGAGCGAAATTGTTATTAGACTAACAGACAGTTGATAGGTTTTGTATGACTCTCTCTCTATAAACTTTTGATCTATCAATTAAGTCGATATAACCAAATCATTCACCAACCTAAACCCATCCATCCAATGAAACTTTATCAATCCATCAACTTAAATCTATACATTCGCCTAAATCCACCCATGCATAAATCTATGCATCAACCAAACACCGTCTAAAGTACTGCACGCCCAACCTATCCAATTGTACACACGCGAGTGATCAAACACATACACCACACATTCATCCACATCCTTCCCCCATTCCTGCTGAGATGAATCAATCATATTATCAAGAACCTTTATATGCTATCAACAATATTTGCATGTGATCAACAACCTTAATATGCTATCAACAATCTTAACATGTGATCAACAACCTTAATATGGTATCAACAATCTTAACATGTGATCAACAACCTTAATATGCTATCAACAATCTTTACATGTGATCAACAACCTTAATATGCTATCAACAATCTTACATGTGATCAGCAACCTTAATATGCTATCAACAATCTTAACATGTGATCAACAACCTTAATATGCTATCAAACAATCTTAACATGTGATCAACAACCTTAATATGCTATCAACAATCTTTACATGTGATCAACAACCATAACATGTTATCAAAACCTTTCATAATCATTATTGAGTGCCGTCTCCGTATCAAATGTTGGCTACCAAGGAACGCCATCCGCTCTGTCTTTTCTCTGATAGTGCAGATTCTCAAAAACTGACAACAACCTTTACATCTGATCAACAACTTTAATATGTTATCAAGAACCTTAACATGATCACCATTAACATGTGACCAACAACCTCAATATGTTATCAACAACATTACCATGAGATCAACAACCTTAACATGTTATCAACAACATTACCATGAGATCAACAACCTTAACATGTTATCAAGAACATTACCATGAGATCAACAACCTTAACATGAGATCAACAACCATAATGTGTTATCAACAACCTTAATATGTTATCGGCAACATTAACATGTGATCAACAACCTTAATATGTTATCATCAACCTTTACATGTTATCAACAACCCTACCATGTGATCCAAATATGCCTGCTTCATAGACTACTCGAAAGTTTTTGGTAGAATACACCATAAACAACTTCTAGACCGCCTAAAAGATATACATCTCAATGACACAGACATACGGCTAATAAGTAATTTATACTGTGAGAAAACAGAAATAAAAAATATAACAAAGAGAACTCTACAACTATTGATATAAAAAGAGGGGTTTATACATGGGTGCATTCTATCACCAGCTTGTTCAATCTATGATCACTGAGCAAATCTTTAAAAACATCACAGAGATGCTAGGCCTAAACATTAATGGAAAGATAATCAATAACCAAAGATATGCTGATGATACTGTATTACAAGCAGAAAATCCTAAAGATCTACAACAATTACTCATTGAAATAAACATGACAAGCAAAATATGTGGATTAGATATGAATATTAAAAAGACTAAAACTATGATCATAAACAAAGAAATACTAAAAAAAAGTAGATATCAATGTTGAAGGAAGAGCTCTTGGAGATAGTTCAGAGTTGCAACTACCTTGGACATACTATAACCAGTGATGGAAAATGTACAACTAAAATAAACAAAAGAACAGGAATGGCAAAAAGTAATTTTAATGCCATGAAAAATATACTAACATTAAAACAAACAACACCAGAGCTAAAACTATGAAGAGCAAAATGTTATATCTTCTCAAAATTTCTGTATGGTGTAGAAACAGGGGACATTAGACAAGAAAACAGAACAGAAAATTGACGCCTTTGACATGCGGATATATAGAAGAATAGGAAGAATTGGATAGAAAAAAAAGAAAACAAACGATGAAGACTTAAAACTGCTAAAAATGAAAAGAGAACTACCAAACACAATTCAAACAAGACAAATGAGATTTTGAGGGCATGTTAATAAAAGACAAAGCAGCCTACTAAAATCACTCAATGATGATGAACATGTAATCAACAACATTAACATGTTTTCAACAACCCGATCATGTAATCAACAACCTTAACATGTGATCAACAACCTTAACATGTGATCAACAATCTTAACCTGGGATCAACAATCTTAACGTGATTAACAACCTTAACATGTGATCAATAATTGTAACATGTGATCAACAACCTTAACATGTGATCAACAACCGTAACATGTTATCAACAACCGTGACACGTGATCAACAACCGTAACATGTTATCAACAACCTTAACACGTGTTCAACAACCGTTACATGTTATCAACAACCTTAACAAGTGATCAACAACCGTTACAAGTTATCAACAGCTTAAGATGAAGTGATCAACAACCGTTACATGTGATCAACATCCGTTAGGTGTTATCAACAACCTTAACACGTAAAACACACTCTATCACAGCGGCCATCCTTGTTCTATCTCGTCAACTAACCCGATGTCACAGTGCGCATAGACTTCATCTTCACAGAAATATGTCACAAAACGAGCAATCAAACTCTCCGATGTGTTAAATAACCGTTCTTTGATCCTTAGTATTAACTTATTACATAACTATCACTAGTGGCGAAACTTATATCACGAGATGGCATGTCCAGGGATCCCTGAAGCATTATGTACAAATATACCCCAAAATAACTTTCAATAACTGTATTTGTAGATCTGATATATTGCAACTTTTAACGATCTATACACTCTGTAACTGGTTATTTAACATGTAACCAACTATCATTTTTTCCAACTAGGGAAACGACACATTAAGTTTCTAGAGCTAGGGCACTACTGACTTGGACCTTACCATTTTAACCACCATCACCCGTTGAGCCATCATCACTTTAAGTTTGCTGTTGAAGATCTCAACACAGTGTAGGAGCTCTACAACAAAGACGAGGGTCCTTCGGCAACTTAACTAAGCTAATCAGGACAGCGGTTATTTTTGTTTTGTTTTTTTGTTTACGGAAGCCGCGGTGGATTAGTAGTTAGTGTGATTGTTACAGATCAGAAGGGCCCAGTATAAATCATCTGGCGTTGAAAATTGTTTTGCGACCAACAGTTTTCAAGGTTCACCCAATCTTTGTACCAGAGATTATTTATGGGAAACTATACGGTCTGGCGTGATACCGACCATCTCTCTTCTACATTTCAGCTCCCTGAGAAGCATAGGTCTCCAATAAACACTTTCCAATCTGTTCTGTTTCTTGCCATTCTTTTAAGATCGTTCCATGTCTTCCCCATCATCTTCATCTCTGCTTCTATCTGTCTTCTCCAACAATTCCTTGGTCTTCCTCTTTGTCGTTTTCCCTGGGGATTCCAAAAAGGGCCTGTTGTGTAATACTCTCAGTTGGCTTCAGCAGTGCGTGTCCTATCCAGCGCCATCGTCTTCACTGTATCTCTTTATCCACTGGTATTTAACTGGTATATTTCCATAATACTATGTTAGTGATTTTGTCCTGCCATTTCCATCCTTTTATTATGCGTAATTATCCATTAATGAAAGTCTGTATCTTCATAATTGTCATTTTAGTTGTTCTCTATGTTTCACGGGCATATAATAAGACTGACTTAACATTGGAGTCGAAAATTTTTATTTTTGTATTTAACCTAACTTCTTTTGACTTCAATGTTTCCCAGTGCAACAAATGCTCCTCTTGCTTTTGATATTCTTAGTTTGGTATCATTTTCTGTTTCTTTCTCCCTCTTTGTCTATATTACTGACCACATATATGTAAGAGTGTACATCAAGTAGAGGTATTTCTCCTATTTTTATTTGGTTATTGCAAACTGCATTAATTCTCATAAACTTGGTCTTATCTCTATTTATTTTCAGTCCTATCTGTTGTGATCTCTCATCAAGTATGCTCATTTTATCTTGCATCTGTTGATTTGATACCGACCATATGACCCATTAATTGTGCTGTTAGTCACTAAAAGAATATGGACGTTAATAGCATACTCCCCGTACAACTGTACACGATTTATAATGGCAGGGTTAGTCTTGTTTTATTTAATTTATTGAGACACACAAACTGCTCTTATAGATTATCAGCCACTGATGACTCCTTTGACAGAAATGGGAAAAAAATGAAATAAACAAAAGAATAGGAATGGCCACAACGTAATTTTAACAACAAGAAAAATGTACTCACATCAAAGAAAATAACACCAGAACTAAAACTACAAATAGCAAAATGCTATATTTACTCAGCATTCCTGTCCTGTGTAGTGCTGAAACATCGATATTAAATAAGAAATCAGAGCAGAAAAATGAAGCCTTTTAAAGTGTGGATTTATAGGAAAATGGGAAGAATTGAGTGGAAGGAAAAAAGTCAAGGAAGTTCTGAATCAGCTAAAATGAAGAAAAAAAAAAAGAACTAATTAACACAATCCGAAAAAGACAACTGAAATTTGTGTGGCATGTTAAGAGACATAATACCATTCTAAAAGTAATCTTGGAAGGGAAGGTGAAGGCAGACAAGGTAGAAGCAGAACAAGACTAAAGTGGACAGATAACATCAAAGGGTGGACATGTGAACCTATGACAACGTGCACCATCAAGACAAAAGACAGAGTAAAATGGCGTTCCTTGGTAGCCATCTTTCAATGTGGACACGGTACCCAATGAATCATGATCCCTTTACAATACTTAACGCGCTCAACGTGAACACAAATTCCACGTTTTATTTATTATCCATCTCAGACCGGCTAGGCACTCAATCTTATCTGCCCAGTTCAACGATTGATTGGGACGTATTCCGGTAGCTTCTTATGGGAATTTCAAACTGAGAATGTTGAATTTGAGCATTTAAAGTAGTTTGTTTTGTTTTTTAAGGGAGAGAGAGGGGGGGGGGGGGGGGCACGCTCCAAGCACTTTATAATCTAATACATATTTCATATGTATCTAATATATAACAATAATCTAATATATATTTCATATATATCTAATATATGCAATAATAATCTAATATATATTTAACATATATCCAATATATGTAATAATAATCTAATATTTAATATATATCTAATATATATCTAATATATGTAATAATAATCTAATATATATTTAATATATATATATCTAATATATGTAATAATAATCTAATATATATTTAATATATATCTAATATATGTAATAATGAGAAAAAAAGGGATAAGAGGAAATATATAGATGAATTAGCTAAAGAGGCAGAAGAAGCAGCAATAAAGGGAATATGAAAGAACTGTACAACAGCACAAAGAAATTAGGTGGAAAATACAAACAGATCACGCCTTTATCAAAGATAAGAAAGGAAATCTGCTTAGTAATATAAAGGAACAAATGGAGAGATGGAAGGAGCACTTTGAAGAACTTTTGAACAGACCTGGCTCAAATAATCCTCCAGATATACTACCAGCAGAAGAAGAATTACACGTTAACTGCGGAAAACCAAGCAAAGAAGAATAATGAAAGCCATCAAACTGTTAAAAGATGGTAAAGCCACAGGACCAGATGAAATTCCTTCGGAAGCCATCAAAGCAGATATTATCACCTCTACCAAGATGTTACATAATCTATTGGATAAAATTTGGGAGAGGGAAGAAATACCTAAAGACTGGAGAGAAGGTTATATGATCAAACTACCAAAGAAAGGAAGTTTACAGGAGTGCACAAATTATAGGGGAATTATGCTACTATCAGTGCCAGGAAAAATATTAGGCAGAATCATTCTGGAGAGACTAAAAGAGGCTATAAAGAAACACTTGAGAGATGAACAAGCAGGTTTTAGGAAGAACAGATCATGTGCTGATCAAATAACTACTCTACGTATAATAGTTGAACAAAGTTTAGAACTAAAATCCCCACTTTATATTGGATTCATAGATTACGAAAAGGCATTTGATAGTTTAGACAGAAGAATGCTTTGGAAGTTGCTGAGTCATTATGGAATCCCCATAAAGTTTATTAACCTGATAAAAACAATGTATGAAGGAACAAAATGTAGTGTGGTGCATGAAGGACAGCTTACAGAAGCATTTGAAATAAGAACAGGAGTAAGGCAAGGATGCCTTCTGTCTCCATTTCTCTTTCTACTGGCCATAGATTGGATTATGAAAATAACTCAAAACAACAGAAATGGGATCCAGTGGTCACTGACCAAACAACTTGATGATTTAGACTTTGCTGATGACATAGCTCTCCTATCACACAGCCACCAACAGATGCAAGATAAAATGAGTATATTAGATGAGAGATCACAACAGCTAGGACTAAAGATTAATAGAGATAAGACCAACATTATGAGAATTAATGCAGTTGGCAATAACCAAATAAAACTAGGAGAAATACCTCTACTAGACGTACAATCTTATATATATCTGGGCAGTAATATAGATAAAGAGGGAGGAACAGAAAACGATACCAAAATAAGGATATCAAAAGCAAGAGGAGCTTTCATTGCACTGGGAAACATATGGAAATCCAAAGAAATTAGGCTAAATACAAAAATACAAATTTTCAACTCCAATGTTAAGTCGGTTCTATTATATGGCTGTGAAACATGGAGAATAACAAAATTGACAATCACGAAGGTACAGACTTTCATTAATGATGCTTGCGCAGAATAAAGGGATGGAAATGGCAGGACAAAGTCACAAACGTGGAATTATGGAAATGTACCGGTCAAATACCAGTGGATAAAGAAATACAGCGAAGACGATGGCGATGGATAGGACACACACTACGGAAACCAACTGAGAGTATTACACAACAGGCCCTTTTTTGGAATCCCCAGGGGAAAAGACACGTGGAAGACCAAGGAATTCTTGGAGAAGACAGATTGAAGCAGAGATGAAGATGATGGGGAAGACATGGAATGATCTTAAAAGAATTGCAAAAAACAGAACGACTTGGAAAGTGTTTGTTGAAGACCTATGCTCCACTGGGAGCTAAAAGGTAGAAGATATGTAATAATAATCTAATAAGTATTTAATATATATCTAATATATGATAATGGTTGGGTGAAAAGTAATTTAAGTTTTTTTTTTTTTAACTGGAACAACTAGCAGGAATGTTGTAAGAGACGACTGGATGTCATTGGATTTGATCTTAGTGAGATTAACAGGGATTTGCTAAACTAAACAATTATTTGTATAATCTACAGATTCCATCGATGACTCACTCATAACAGAATGTGAAAATAAAATACAAAAAGTATTTTGTTTTCTTGATTTATTTCTCACACCAGGTCACGCTCACGTCACGTGCTTACAACTGGGGAATACTTGGATGTGAAACTTAAACTTTAATGCAATAATTCTCCAGAAGTGATCACGTGTTTACTTGCATGTTTTCCTTTAACTAGCAATATTGGCTAGACTAATTTGACGGATTGTTATCCGCTGTAACAATTGTTGTGGATGTTATTGTTGCTGTTATTCTTGTTGTCGGTGTGGTTGTCAAACATTATTGTTGCTTTGTCTTGTTCGTCCTGAAAAGGGTATCAAACGGACGTTCTATTGAATTGTGTTTACGACAAGATTCGAAATTTTCGCCAACCGATTGTTTAGTATTTTTTTGTTTAATGTAGAACATGTCATGAGTTTGCATGCCATTTATTTGCGTGAACATATGAACACAGAATCACAAACACATATGCTAAATTTGTTATGGAAACTTAATATCGAGATAATTCCGTGTAAAATATCTTCCGAAGAAACAGCAGAGGGACAAAAAGTGATTCGATCTTGTGATCACGAGTTCTCGTCAAATTTCTAAGGAGTATCGAATCTCTTTTTCTCCGCACGAATGGATATCTTAGATGTCCGTAAAATCATGTCAGTTGTAGGTCCCAACCGTCGCCTGTTTGCAGAAGCCTACACAACTAACTTCCACAACTCTTATAATGTTTCATTCTATAAAACAAAATCGTTTCATGTCAGGGTGGCACAGTTCACTTCTCAATCTACTGACGTCACATTACTACTCTTCATCATCCATACCTAAGAGAGCGCTAAACTGATACAGATGTGTTGTGTTTTGTTTACAGCAAGCTGCAATATTTTGTGCACTTCGACTCGATACCTCCGACTTCATTCGAGCATTTTTGAGTACCAGATTGCTTTCTCTCTTACATCGTTAATCGAATGGGCAGACTGGTTATTCCGTTTTTCAGTGGCATCACGGAAACGTGGAGTAAGATCTTGATCAGATTGTGGCGCTAATCCTGACGAAAGCAGTCAGCTATGAGTCTTAACTACTCGCAGCGCCCCCATACTTTGACTGTTAAGAGCGAGTTATTGGATTCATCACTTACCATACAATTGTAGCCGATACTTATCTGTGACTGTCAAACTGGCTGGGATATTCTAAGACAACACGAACGAGCTATTGGAGATTGCATACAATTGTATGGTAAGAGATGAATTCAATAGCTTGCTCTTGTCTTAGAATATCCCAGTCAGTTTGCCAGTCACATATAAGTATCGTCTATAATTGTATAGTAAGAGATGACACTTATCTGTGACTGTCAAACTGACTGGGATACTCTAAGACAATAAGAGCGAACTAGGATAGAAAATCAGAATGGAGAGACTCGATGAAAAAATGTAATTCTATCCCTCCCTGTCTGGAATTTACTGCAACTCATCTTTCGTTTCTTACGTATTGGCTGTCCATCATTAAGTTCTCTTTGATGATGTCCCGAGTAGAACGTCAGTGCGACATAAGTAAAGCCCATGCAAATAAGGCAAATGAAGAGATTGCATCATCCAAGTTTCTTGTTTATTAACAACTGGAGCGTTCGTTTTTTTGGACACAAAGAGGTGCGGTGAGGTTGGACGATTCCTTATCACAAGGACATAAAGTAGTGAATGTGTCTTTCTGTTTCTTCTCTATACTGTACAGCTACATTATTATTATTATTATTATTATTATTGTATTGGTAATAGGCTTATTACTAGTTTAATTTTCTGTAGAATATTGTGGGTGGACTACTAAGTAGATTAGATTGTAGGACAATGGTCATAGTGAATGGCTGTCTTTCATAAAAGAATCAAACTTTTGACAAGTAGTGGCTGACACGTCATACTAATAGGATGAATGTAACTACCCGGTAACAATATCCCGCCTCCATTTCCAAACGCCGCACATGAAATTACGGCACGTCTATAAAACTATTTTTAGTATCATGTTTCCAGGAAGCACTTCATATTTCGTCATTGTTGGTGATGGTGTGTTATTGGAAAAAGGAGGGGGCGGTGGAGAAATACGTTAGAGGGACTTAATGGTTGCGGGTGCAAACTAGGGAAAGGAGGTGGGAGTTTACCGACAGAGGGAATAGCACCGATAACAGTAGAGTGGAGTAGGTGAAAGAGGAAAAGAAAGGAATGACAACAAAGAAAGGAGAATGGAGGAGGGGAAAGAAGACGGAAAATTCGTTTTGAATGCTGGATATCTTAAACTTGATTCTGGATAACGATTTTTAAATACAAAGATGGCGTCGAAGATTGTGCTGCGATATAAACTGTGTGCAATTACGTGAGAATATAAACTTCAGTATTTGCTTGCGTTCGCCCGATAACTTGAGGAGTACATCTCTTCGCCATCCGCCTTAGAAGGACGTTAAGTGGGCGTGTCTGCGTTGTGTTGTGGTTTGCAGTACAGTTGTGATATTATCGCTTTTCGGTCCAACACATCCGACATCAGCACGATATTTTTGAGTACGGTGTTCTCTTCCCTTTTCAATCCCTACTCGCTTGGCCAGACTAGACAGGTTAGACTATTACTGGAGGCACCAAGGAGAGGTGGAGCAGGGTCTGGATGGTTCACCGATCTTGGCGCAATCCATCAGCTGTGGGTCGCTGACAACTTCCAGCTCTGCTGCTGTGAGGCGCGCATTCGCGTCCATAAACTTCAGTAACTGGTTAAGTGGTTCGAGACTCACCTCACTTGAATCAAATCGTAATGATGAAAGGATCCAACGTGATCACAAAATTGCCGTTACTGAGGCTGCTATGTCGGATACACAATAGCCCCCACTAGACCGTCTGACAAGAACATTGTGAAATGAAACATTGCCACGTTGTGAAATGAAACATTGCCACGTTGTGAAATGAAACATTGCCACGTTGTGAAATGAAACATTGCCACGTTGTGAAATGAGAATAAACGCAACCCACTCCGTTTCACAATGAATAAAAAAAAAAGAATGATTAATATTTTATTTGCATAATTTGTTGCTGAAAAAGAACACCATATCCAAATAAAACCATCATAGCGGCTGGCTGCCATGACAAGTACTTGGAAGTTTTCTCTGTCCAGTGCATTATGTCCAGCAGCTGTAGCAAGCAATCCCAACTGGTCGTGATATCCTGAACTCAACTTCTCCTTATCTCTAATCTACTTAGTACAATGCCCTCCGTACACCCGCACAAAATAGAACTTACTAGACACGACAATTGTATTCCAGTATTACAAACCTCAATCACTAACTAGAAAAATGGAAGTTTTAAGAATAACCGAATTGTTTTTGTATTCATGACATATTTACGAACAAGAGCTGGCATTTTATCTTCTTCTTTCCATCCTCATCTGCATTTCAGCGTCGAGGGGAGATATAATTTGTGGTCTTTTGCTCTTCTGTTCGCCTCTGCTGCTGTTATGTTTCTTAGTGCTTCTATTCTAATATTCCATCGATCCATCTTTTTCGTGGTCGACCCTTGGGTCTGGTGTTCTCACTGAAGGCTTGTTGTGTTGTATTTTGATCTTTCTGCTTTGTCACGTGGCCAAACCATTTTATCTGTTGTTTCCTTATATATTCTATGGCGGGGGGCTATTCCTAGCCTTTTTCTCAGTTCTTCATTTCTGATCTTATCTCTCAGACTGTTTCCTGTCATTCGTCTAACACATTTAATCTCAGTAGAGGTTATTTTTCTTATTGTTCTTGCATCTAGGGTCCAGGTCTGGCATTGGTGGCACAACGTTGGGATGAAGCTAGTCATAACTCTTTTTTTTTAGCATTTTATGAGGACATTAATATGCTACTGTCATGGTGTGATTGCAAACAATCGTGATTGACGTTAAAAGGAGAGAATATAATACAATACTCTATAAGCATGTTCACTAACAACATGATATTCGCTCGGGCACATGTATAAACAAACACACTTAACAATCCAACTCTGAAAGGTCAAGAACAAGCATCGATGACTAAATTAGGACAAAGTCAACGGATGACAAAGAAGCAGGAAGCCGTTATGAGGGTACATCTTTTCTCACGCCCCGTTCGTTTTGCCGGTCTGTGATTGTCAACTCCACTCAAGACGTAACCTTTCACACTACAATAGGGCCACTCAACATGTCACTGTCATGAAACACACCTGCCAGATGTTTCTTATCCAAATAAGAACATGTTTAATAAACCGGGTTGTTTTCTTTTCTTTCTTTTTTTTTTTTTTTGGGGGGGGGAGACAGGAGAGGGGAATCGTTGGAGCGAGGGGGAAGGAGGATTTAATATAACCGCCGCAAGATATTTACTTTTTCCCCCTTAGAACCATGGGTCACCAGATGAAATCGTTACTTTGCTTCATTAATTGAGTTAACGAACCGTTAAACTTATGAATTACAATCTATAATTATAGCTAATCGCAAAAAAAGTATATAGGACTAGATGAGCTAATTTTGAAGAGTTATGGCTATTTATGTCGATGCAACATTTGGAGCTAATGTCATGTTAAAATGTCACGACTATAGTTATGTCGATGCAACATTGGAGACCTCAGTGAGGAACTTCGGGACATCAATTAAAATCGTATCTGCTCTACATGTACTCAACACATTTGATAATTGCTGTTATTGTTCTCACTGGGTGGACGTGTAAACGCTAATGTGTCTAACAATAACTTTTCAAAAGCAAATAACAAACCTCTCACCACTCGTCCGTTCTCCTCATCCCACACCAAGCACTTACAACTCGTAGCTTGAATGACAGGAAACTTTTAACACAGAGCCTTGAAGCAGGAGACAAGCCAGGTGTAGCAATATTTCTTATTTGGCCGTTTTATCAACATGTGAAGTGGGACTGATTATCATAGTCATAGAAGGCTTGCTTTACACGTCAAACACCAGAATGTGAAGCTCACTCGTCCCCGTCAGTCAGCCCAGCTGGGAAGAAAAAGGAGGGTACCTGCTGCTGACCAGGGAAGGTCAGGAATCTGGTGGGGGGGGGGGGGAGCACTGGGCCGTGCCCTCTCAAAAGATGTTCCCATAAGTGGAGGTGCTACACTCCAGTCACCTACGGCAGTCAAATACTGCTACGGGACACCTTCCTTTTTATGTGACGTATGATAAATCTACCCACACCAATGGACTCCAGGTCGTGCTACAGAGTTCGTGCACATGGGTCAAGGTTTTATTCAAAGATTCTGGATATTTCAGGAGAAAAATCGGAGCACCGACGGATTTGTCCGGTTTGCAATGATCATGATACTAACATAAATTGTGAAGTAACTATAGTCCGTTCAGAAATTCATAATCACACCTGAATTAGTTTTGCGTGATAACCGCTTGTTATTTTGGTTTCAAATTTTGCATGCAATCTTAGAATATTGATGACGCAAAGATTTTGGTATTTTTTATTCCACAAACACAACAGATTTTGCACATCAGCGAATTCCTTTGATCTTTTATGACGATACACAAGTTGATTAAAATTTTAGAGTTTACAGTAATCGTGTTAAATTTTCCAGTTTACTGCAATTCTTGTCAGAGGCGTATCTACATAGTGCTTAATTGTGGGTGTTGTTCGTTATGTGTATTTGCAAACATGAATTCAATTGGTTACAATTAGTCTTGTCCTTCGGTCACCATTAGACCCCAGGACGTCCTAACTGCAGCTGGAATTTAATTCATCTTAATTTTAATCATTCCGAATCTGACGATTCCAAGAGGTTGATAATCATTACTGGCTGGACAAATAGTAATCCATCTCGTTTCCAGTAATCATCTTCCACCCGCAGCACATGTTCAACACACTTCTTCCAGAACGGAATATCTATTTTTGAGAGAGACTCGCGTGTCAGAACTTCAACATCACACATTTTAAACGTCCTGTTCTGTTCTGCAACTTGTCCTTTGACGTGAGCCCAGACAAGTTCGATTGGATTAAGGTGCGCATGATATGCAGGGAGTCGGAGAGAGGTGTGGCCGTATTTCTCAATGATTTTGTCAACATGGTACACCTTTTTCTTATTCGTATTCTTCACAAGTTGTAACAATTCGGGTTTTAAATATGTGCCGTCAAATTTGACATTTTCATTTGCAAGCCATGTCCTAATTTGTTCTTTTGTACTTGATGCAGTAGGCACTTTGTCTTCCTCTGATACGGCATTGTAGTATGATGCATTATCCATGACTATGCATGAAGGTCTCTCCAGGATTGGTAAAAGATTGTTCTCCAACCAGTGCCTGAAAATGTTTCCATTCATTTCAGTATGGTAGTCCCTACCGTCGGTACCTTTTGAGTGGAAAATAAGTCCCGCATCATGGACAAGGCCGTTTTCAGTGCTTCCAGCATGCGTTAATATAATGCGCTGGCCTTTGCTGCTCGGAATTGTTCTTTTGAGTTTGCCATTTACTGACTGCCATTCTTTAGCATAGGTGTGGTGTGCGTTGACCCATGATTCGTCCAAATATACAATATCATACCGTTCACTCCGCCGCTCACGGATCTGTCTCAGGTATTTGCTTCGAGCAATGATCAAGTGTGGTTTTTAACAAATAATATTCCTGCCCCCAACAGTTTTTCTGAAAGTGAAGCCGGCTCCTCGCACAATCTTCCATAGAGTACTTTTAGAAATGTCAATATTGCAGTCTGCATGCAATTTTAATTTCAAATTCCTGAGAGTAACAAGTACATTATTAGCAAACATTTTCAATATCTCACGTTTTATGACATCCATGTCAAAGCTGCCGACTTTCCTTTTCCTTCCTTGATTGACATGAATGCACTCCGAGTCTTGTTTAATCCAACGAGAAAATGACGATCTATTAAGACTAAGCACGAGTTGCGTTCGTCTCTCTGGGTCATGAATATCACAATATAAATGCCCCATCTTGGATTCCCTAAGGAAGTACTGATATAGTAAAAAAGTAACCTTTTGCATAGTTATAAATTTGCATTTCAAACTCATTGTAATTTAGATATAAATGTTGGTATTTAAAGTTAACAAATTGTCTACTGAGTCTTCACTAAATTAATAAAGATACGCATTCCCTTCGGTAATTAATGCCAAGGCCGTGGTGCGTCACGTCGTTCAATAACAATTCAGTTTTGTGCACGGGATTTTCCTGAAGTTAGTGTTTCTGCAATAGCCAAACTATTTTACGTGAACGACCGCACCAAATTAATGTATATATCCTAAAATGGTGTCAAATTTGAACAGGGTTAATTTAATATAGCCTAAAGAAGAAAACTTTTAAACTAGATCAAATTTCTCAGAGCAAAAAATATTTCTATAACGTCATCAATATTCTAAGATTGCATGCACAATTTGAAAGCAAAATAACAAACGGTTATCACGCAAAATTAATTCAGCCGTGATTATGAATTTCTGAACGGACTATAGTAGTGTCGATTATAATTTAATAGTTGATGAAAAGCAACTGGAGAGACCAAAAGAGATAAATTAGAAATGGTACCACGAGATAAAAGCCGGCAAATAACCAACCTTGAACTACAGACAGGCAACAGTTAAATATATATCTACCTGGAGAGAATGTCACGTGATTCCGTACTATAAATGATTTAAACAAAAGATAGAGAGTGAAAGTGACAGAAAGGGCGCTAAAATGGAGGCTAACCCTGAGAAAGATTGAATGATTAAATCAAGATAACTATCAGATATCAATGTATCAAATGTCACTGACCAAAGCGGTCAAATTGAGTGAGAGCTAGATCGTTTATTTCACCTGACACCCTAATCGGAAAAGGCATAGGATGAAGTGAAGAAATATAATTTCATTTCACAATGAAATCTCCTTTTACAATTTTACACGGACAGACGGCTCTTCACGTGAAGCCTTACAACTTTGCAACATAAGACAATCTAATCATCAGAAGTGCTGAATCGAGCAAGAGTTTTCACCCTTAAGATTCTTCAAACACAAAAGAGGGGGAGTTAACTGGGCTCACGATTTCTAGGCTTCTGCTACATTCTCAGCATGAAAGCTCCGTGAAATGTTCTGACAACATATCAAATAATATTTAAAAGAACAAAGAAAACATCGTTCCTGTTTTAGTAATCGCGAACTGACAAAAAGGAATACGAAAAGAAAGAAACCTCCCTGTGTTCAGCATCTACCGTGCAGTAGCGCCATCTATCCTCCGACTTCACTAATCTCGGTTTTGTTTTATCGACTCTAATGGTATGGATATTTTTGTAGTCAACCAACCCTGTTTTTTTTTTTTTTTTTTTGTCAATTTAAACTGTGTTGCCTTTGATTTTAAAAAAAATGTGAGTGTTGGTTTCACAACTCTGTGCAACGTGGTATATGCACTCGTGAGAACTGAAATTTCATTGATCCATCATCTTCTAGGTGTGCCTTTTCTCTTTGTCTCGCTGACCTCGAATTAACCCTAAATAACTATAATTTATTTAATATTATCCTTAAAGCGCGTGAATAGTGAAACTTGCAAGTGGGAATGTCAAAGAGAAGTCGGTAAATAAAGGAAATAGATATAATGGAACACATTCACAACAGAAAAATTGAAATATTTAAATAAACATACAATTTTTGTATCTAGCAGTTAAATTAGTAGAGAGACGAGGCAAATAACGACGTTTCGGTAAATGCCTTTATTGTGGACTAAACAAAAACGATACAAAGATCAACAAGACAGGATATACTATTCTCAAATAAACAAATAAATATAAACACGAAAGTCAAACACTGATCTTAAAAAAGGCAGAAAGAAACGATGGCCAGGAATTAAGTAGCTGTTGGTTACATGATTAATACGGGGCAGGTAGGATTAAATTTGACCGAAAAGAGCCAAACGGTGCAAAATTAGAAAGAAGGTCTCATGAGGATGGATGACAGAATGTGTTTCACTGGGTACGATGGGAGATAAAGAGAGGGACAGATAGAGAAGACAGGGGAGAAGAGCAGGGGAGATAATACAGATAACCAAGGGAAGAATAAAGATAAGACACCGAAAAGAATGGGAGAGCAGACCAGTAATGAGTAAAAAGAGTTTAAACCTCTAGAATGGAGATTGCCAAAACGTGCTTATATATTATTTTATATGTGTGCATTTCTCCATAAATATATATGAATATATGTAAGCCTGCGGGCTTCTTTCTGTTTCCCAGCCCGAAGAGCGTCACGAAAGGCGCACGTTTAGCGGACGTGACGGCAATCCAAGAACGTGTGACAGCGGTTATTGCGATCGATTCCTAAAGAGTCTTTTGCTGACAGTTTTCAGAAGCGTCAGATCAAGGGAGCGTGGTGGATGATCGAGATACGTCCGTTGCCGTTTTCCCTAATTTGTAACAGAGCCTGATGTTCACTGGTTGCACTGTGGCCCTATCTCTCACACTGACTACGATGGATCTCCCTCAGCGGATTTACCTTGACGGTCCTGTGTCCCGCACGCTAGGTGGCGTTTCTCGATGCGTCTCTGGATTGTCATGTGCATCTAGTGAGATAACGTACCATTCAACGAACATTTTAGCCAAACCTTGTGCGCGTGCGCATAGTGACCGTGACACACAATACATGACAGAAAGCAACTTCATTAAGAAAATATTAAAACAAACTTAATATAAGTAAACCAGGTGAGAAAAAGTAAACCTAGTGAGAGAAAGTAAACCTAGTGACAGAAAGTAAATCAAGTGAGAGAAAGTAAACCTAGTGAAAGAAAGCAAACCAAGTAAGAGAAAGTAAACTAAGTGAAAGAAAGTAAACCAAGTAAGAGAAAGTAAACCTAGTGAAAGAAAGTAAATCAAGTGAGTGAAAGTAAACCTAGTGAAAGAAAGTAAATCAAGTGAGTGAAAGTAAACCTAGTGAGAGAAAGTAAACCAAGTAAGAGAAAGTAAACTAAGTGAAAAACTGGATACTTGATTTACCAGATATTTATTAGATAATAAAAAATATTTCAACCTTATACCTATGTGGATAAAATTGGGGGCGGGGGGAGTGGGGAGGAGGGGAACGAATGTCAGAAAGGTATCTTGTACAACAGTGATATGAATAAAATAGTTTATTGTTGAAGGAACGTGTAAAATATGAATTAACATTACAAAGCGCTACAATATAAAATGATGACTGTAACACAACACAGGACAACTGTATGATACGGCACAAATAACAAAGAGTGTGCCAATAATGGAGACTCAAGCGTTACAAAAAGAATAATGAGGACTGTAACCGACATATGATAATACGAACTGTTCTACTACACAAAATAATGAGGACTGTAACCGACGTATGATAATACGAACTGTTCTACTACACAAAATAATGAGGACTGTAACCGACGCATGATAATACGAACTGTTCTACTACACCAAAATAATGAAGACTGAAATGCTACAAAAGAAATAACGAATACCGTAGAGTATGTAAAGTCACTACCGAAGAACTTAATGAAGTTGTTACACTGAATGTGATCATGAAGAATAATAATCCTAATCTTGCTTGTCCCTGTTGGAACTTGGCTTCAATGGCAGCTACTCATATCTGTCCTATGCGAGATCTCCAGCGACTGCAACAACCAATCCCAGCTTGTGTGTGATACCTTGCAACAACCATTTTGTGGAATATCCACCATCTTTCTCATTTCATTGGAACTATGCTCTCCTCTATAATTATTTTGGCCAATATGCTATTTTCATCATCATAATCGAGTGCCGTCTCCGCAACGAAGGTTGGCTACCATGGATCGCCACTCTGCTCTGTCTCTTGCTTTGATGGTGCAGGTTGTCATAGGCTGATTTGTCCATCTTTTGATGTTACTCGTCCATTTTAGTCTTGGTCTGCCTCTGCCTCTTTTACCTTGTATTTTCCCCTCCAGGATTACTTTTAGTAGGCTGTTGTGTTTTTTAACATGGACCAAAAATCGCATTTGTCTTGTTTGAATTGTGTTTAGTAGTTCTCTTTTCATTTTTAGTTGTTTTAAGACTTCGTCGTTTTTTCTTTTCCTTCCATCCAATTCTATTCATCCAAATGCTATTTTATATGATCAAATTATTTTTTTCTCCTTGATTTTTTTAAATCAACCAGTTTTTTTTTGGTGGAATTTTTATTTCTTAGAAAATTATAATGAAAACTGTAATACTTGAATGAGTACATTCACATTTACCTGGAACTATGTCCATAATTATCTAGGCCATAAAGTTGTTTTATGTGATGTTTAATGACCACATTATTTTCTTTTTCTTTGAATGTTTTTCTTTATCCCCCAGTTTTCTGTAATTTTAAGTTCTTGAAAAATAAAATGAAGACTTTAAAACTGTAATAGGTATTTATAAGAGTAACGTGAGTAAGGAAGATTATCGCTGAAGTTTATTCATATGACACTGACGTTACAACTCACCTCCTTTCACCTCGCCGTTGGTGCAGATGGCCGTCATGGAGTTGGCGGTGATGGTAGTAACAAGACCTGAGAGAAGAACGATTATAGAAGCCTGGATGATCCCAGCGTTTCCTACAACCCAAGGTAGACGGATAAACAGCATCACTCCGAAGATATTCAAGATACATCGTATCTGTGGGCAAAATAAGACTGGGATTTAGTGTGTACAATAATAATGATTCAGTTATCAACAATTCATTTATGTGAACACGTGTAGCGCATTCATACTTCTTATTTTTCTCTCTTCACTCTGGTATATTTGTGCTTTATACCCTCTACATCCGACTTCCTTGCCTATGCACCACCTCCCCACTCAAATCAAAGCGCGGATTGCATTTTTCTCTTTGATCCTTACCTTTTTTTTTTTTTTTTTTTGGCAAGGATGAAGATTCCGTTTTCGGAACTACCACGCCCTCGTAGCGTATCATCAAGGTCATCCCTGGTTCTCAAACCCTAACATCAGTCAGGTATGTGTCACTGTCTACCATTATCTCATTTCAAGCGCGCGCGTGTCCATGAGAGCGTGCGAGAAAGAGCGAGAGATAGAGAGATAGAAAAAATAGAAACAGAGTAGAAAAAGAAATGTATAAATCGGGAGAGAAACAGAAAAAAAGGATAAATATGCAGACTGGGAGCGGGTGAGACATAAACAGAGAGAAGAGTATAAGTAATGTATTAATCATGTAAAGCATTTACATCAGACGTCATTTCGTTCCATGTGAACCTGCATAACTGACCCACTTGTAAACATGTAATGACTGTCTCCTTTAACTTGTCTGATTACAACTTACAACTCCAGACAGTGCTCACTTGCTCAACACCCACTCACTCATCTACTCACTCACCCAACTGTTCAGTTGCTTACAACTCTGCTAATTTCTTACCATGCCATTCTCTTCAATTATATGGTATTTTTTCTCTCCGTGCCCTCCTATCTTCTCTTCCCACAATATTTCCACTTCTCATATATTTCAGCTTCTCCCTTTTCACTATATAGCTGACCCCCCTCCTCCCCCCTGCCAAAACAGATGATTATTTCCTACTGCTGTTGGTAATAAGCTTTCTTTTGATTTGACCTATTTTTATAATTCTTTTTTGCTCTTATAACTGACTCAATAAGAGAACATGAACGGCAAGAAATTTACGGCAGTTTCCTGTGAGATAAGATATGAGTGATGGTGAAACAGGCTAAATTGATGCAATTTCCTGTGAGATAAGATATGAGTGATGGTGAAACAGGCTAAATTGATGCAATTTCCTGTGAGATAAGATATGAGTGATGGTGAAACAGGCTAAATTGATGCAATTTCCTGTGAGATAAGATATGAGTGATGGTGAAACAGGCTAAATTGATGCAATTTCCTGTGAGATAAGATATGAGTGATGGTGAAACAGGCTAAATTGATGCAATTTCCTGTGAGATAAGATATGAGTGATGGTGAAACAGGCTAAATTGATGCAATTTCCTGTGAGATAAGATATGAGTGATGGTGAAACAGGCTAAATTGATGCAATTTCCTGTGAGATAAGATATGAGTGATGGTGAAACAGGCTAAATTGATGCAATTTCCTGTGAGATAAGATATGAGTGATGGTGAAACAGCTAAATTGATGCAATTTCCTGTGAGATAAGATATGAGTGATGGTGAAACAGGCTAAATTGATGCAATTTCCTGTGAGATAAGATATGAGTGATGGTGAAACAGGCTAAATTGATGCAATTTCCTGTGAGATAAGATATGAGTGATGGTGAAACAGGCTAAATTGATGCAATTTCCTGTGAGATAAGATATGAGTGATGGTGAAACAGGCTAAATTGATGCAATTTCCTGTGAGATAAGATATGAGTGATGGTGAAACAGGCTAAATTGATGCAATTTCCTGTGAGATAAGATATGAGTGATGGTGAAACAGGCTAAATTGATGCAATTTCCTGTGAGATAAGATATGAGTGATGGTGAAAACAGGCTAAATTGATGCAATTTCCTGTGAGATAAGATATGAGTGATGGTGAAAACAGGCTAAATTGATGCAATTTCCTGTGAGATAAGATATGAGTGATGGTGAAACAGGCTAAATTGATGCAATTTCCTGTGAGATAAGATATGAGTGATGGTGAAACAGGCTAAATTGATGCAATTTCCTGTGAGATAAGATATGAGTGATGGTGAAACAGGCTAAATTGATGCAATTTCCTGTGAGATAAGATATGAGTGATGGTGAAACAGGCTAAATTGATGCAATTTCCTGTGAGATAAGATATGAGTGATGGTGAAACAGGCTAAATTGATGCAATTTCCTGTGAGATAAGATATGAGTGATGGTGAAACAGGCTAAATTGATGCAATTTCCTGTGAGATAAGATATGAGTGATGGTGAAACAGGCTAAATTGATGCAATTTCCTGTGAGATAAGATATGAGTGATGGTGAAACAGGCTAAATTGATGCAATTTCCTGTGAGATAAGATATGAGTGATGGTGAAACAGGCTAAATTGATGCAATTTCCTGTGAGATAAGATATGAGTGATGGTGAAACAGGCTAAATTGATGCAATTTCCTGTGAGATAAGATATGAGTGATGGTGAAACAGGCTAAATTGATGCAATTTCCTGTGAGATAAGATATGAGTGATGGTGAAACAGGCTAAATTGATGCAATTTCCTGTGAGATAAGATATGAGTGATGGTGAAAACAGGCTAAATTGATGCAATTTCCTGTGAGATAAGATATGAGTGATGGTGAAACAGGCTAAATTGATGCAATTTCCTGTGAGATAAGATATGAGTGATGGTGAAACAGGCTAAATTGATGCAATTTCCTGTGAGATAAGATATGAGTGATGGTGAAACAGGCTAAATTGATGCAATTTCCTGTGAGATAAGATATGAGTGATGGTGAAACAGGCTAAATTGATGCAATTTCCTGTGAGATAAGATATGAGTGATGGTGAAACAGGCTAAATTGATGCAATTCCTGTGAGATAAGATATGAGTGATGGTGAAACAGGCTAAATTGATGCAATTTCCTGTGAGATAAGATATGAGTGATGGTGAAACAGGCTAAATTGATGCAATTTCCTGTGAGATAAGATATGAGTGATGGTGAAACAGGCTAAATTGATGCAATTTCCTGTGAGATAAGATATGAGTGATGGTGAAACAGGCTAAATTGATGCAATTTCCTGTGAGATAAGATATGAGTGATGGTGAAACAGGCTAAATTGATGCAATTTCCTGTGAGATAAGATATGAGTGATGGTGAAACAGGCTAAATTGATGCAATTTCCTGTGAGATAAGATATGAGTGATGGTGAAAACAGGCTAAATTGATGCAATTTCCTGTGAGATAAGATATGAGTGATGGTGAAAACAGGCTAAATTGATGCAATTTCCTGTGAGATAAGATATGAGTGATGGTGAAAACAGGCTAAATTGATGCAATTTCCTGTGAGATAAGATATGAGTGATGGTGAAAACAGGCTAAATTGATGCAATTTCCTGTGAGATAAGATATGAGTGATGGTGAAAACAGGCTAAATTGATGCAATTTCCTGTGAGATAAGATATGAGTGATGGTGAAAACAGGCTAAATTGATGCAATTTCCTGTGAGATAAGATATGAGTGATGGTGAAACAGGCTAAATTGATGCAATTTCCTGTGAGATAAGATATGAGTGATGGTGAAACAGGCTAAATTGATGCAATTTCCTGTGAGATAAGATATGAGTGATGGTGAAACAGGCTACATTGATGCAATTTCCTGTGAGATAAGATATGAGTGATGGTGAAACAGGCTACATTGATGCAATTTCCTGTGAGATAAGATATGAGTGATGGTGAAACAGGCTACATTGATGCAATTTCCTGTGAGATAAGATATGAGTGATGGTGAAAACAGGCTAAACTGATAGATGGACGAGGAGGGGATTATTCGAGTTTGCACAACGTGAGAATTATCAGAAATTGAAACTGAGGAGTGGACTGTGAGTACAGGCAATTGATTTAAGAGATTAACCGGAACTCGAGCTTTACGGTTCACTTTTCTTTGTTAGCGACAACATTTCAGCATTTCGGAAAAAAACCTATGGGTGTCCGATGCTTTCGAAAAAAAAGAAGTGTGTGCACGTAGGTTGTACACATACTCTCGTATGTTTTAAAGCTTCTTCCCGTCTCAAGGAGGAGCCGCGATAGCTCAGTGGTTAGTGAACTTTACTACAAAGGACAAGATGTCGGGTTCGATTCTGATCGACGGCTTCCAGGTTCACCCAGCCTTAAATGGGTATCGGATTTTTTTCCGGGACAGTAAAGTGGCACGGGCGTAATATCGACCACATTACCCCAAAATATCATGTGCCGAAGGTCTGTAAAAATTAGGGTCACTAGTCGTCAGTCATTGGACACTGCGTGACTAGCTGAGGAGGGAGATCTGAGCACCTATGGATATGTTCAGAGTGCAATGATGAAAAACTCGCAAACAACTCAATAACTCAATATCATCACTAACACCATATTCCCCATACGCCACGTGGCTTGAGGGGCTCTTTACTTGTTCACTCGTCTCATGCACGTTGTACAATTGCTTTCTCAGAAGTATATCTTTATTGATAGCCGTCACGTTACTTAAGTAATACGTTACTTTGTTAGAAAATTTCCAAGACTATATCTAATATGCCATTTTGAGATGTAAAAAGATAGATGTAATCAGCTCATTTGTTTGCCACAAACAAGTACTTAATCTGGACAGTACATCCCATAGCGGTTTTTCAAGATTGAAGGCTTCATGTATGTCATGTCGAGGGCATTGGCGCGAAGCAATGATGAGATGTTTCACTGGGAAGACACGTCACCAATATACACTAAAATGTGTATAAAATTGTCGATCAACAGGTTTCAAGACAACAGGAAGACCAAAAGGCAGATGGATACACAACATCGGATTTACCCAGCCTCAAATGTTAACAGCGATCTATGCGACACATCGGGTCTGAAATAACTAACTGTTCTAACTGTTGAGGACACACCGTTTCCTGGACCACGGAAATGTAACAGGACAAAAATAAAAATAAATAAAAAAGTGAGTTTTAACAAATTTTAACAAATCAAATTTATTATATACAATCGCTTTTGTTAAACAGAATATACTTATAAAATATGATTAGGAAATGTTTATTTACTATTTTGTTCACAAACATTGCGCGCGCGCACACACACCTCATACAATGGTGTGCTTATGGTAACGGGTGGTGGGAATATATAATTAAGAAAGCACGCGGAAGCCCTACTTCTCTTCCCCATACTGGATCAATGTTTCAATAACGGCAACTTCCGGGTGCGCGGAATTCTCCAAGAACATAACAGACGCGGTTTATGAGAAATGACTGTCAATATCATGAGGTGCCATGTTCACGTGCTTAGCTGATTAGCACAATATTGATCAGACCCAACATTTTCTATAAAAAGAGCTAAATAGTAGACATGCAGTGTCACAAGCCTGTTGAGTATTTTTAAACTCTTATCGGGAAATACAAACATAATATGGGTCTCGCGGTAACTTGGCTGATTCAGTTATCAACAGTTAATTCATGTAGATAGCAGTACGTGCTGTCAAAAGACAGGACTGTGACGAGTAACTGTTTAGTACATGTGACTAGAAGTGGACATTGATCAGAAAGTTGTGTGATGCTGGCTACAGTGTAAGCAATATTTACTGGTAATATATCCTGATAATATATCCGGTAGTATATCCTTATAATATATATGGTAGTATATCCTGATAGTATATCCGGTAGTATATCCTTATAATATATCCGGTAGTATATCATTATAATATATCCGGTAGTATATCCTGATAGTATATCCGGTAGTATATCCTTATAATATATCCTGATAGTATATCCGGTAGTATATCCTTATAATATATCCGGTAGTATATCCTGATAGTATATCCAGTAGTATATCCTTATAATATATCCGGTAGTATATCCTGATAGTATATCCGGTAGTATATCCTGGTAGTTGTAACAACAAAGGAAGATCACTAATTCAGAAAGTTCGAGCAGCTCAAGAACAACAAATGATATAAACTACGACACCTTTTCGGTATCAGTGAGAAAGAGAAAAGAAAAAGATATCATGGTAGTGTATCATGGTAGTATATCCTGATAGTATATCATGATAGTATATCCTGACAGTAAATCCAATCAGGGCGTTTAGACTCATAATGCAGCAGGAGGACGACACCCATGATTGACAATCTAATTTCCCCTCTCCCCCTGCTAATGATGTCAAGAAGCTAGAGAGCCGAAATATTTGCTCGATTGAGGGCTTATTGTGGTGATCATATTGGTATGTGTGTTATATGTTATATTAAGATTATGATTACTGCACTTCGGAAACATATATAGGTGCTTTAATCTACTCGAAATACTAAGAAACTCCGAGGTGAACAATGACCTACGTACAAGATTTCCGATGTGCGGCTTGGGATTCATGCATTGTATGGTTGCGTTACTGGTCAGACTTCAATGCATGAAAGAATAAGATCTAATGAGTTATGTTGTTTCATGTTGTCAAATTTGACAGGTCATGGAAGACAGCGCTAAAGCTGGCTCATCCCAATTACCATACCAATTAGATTGTCTCCTGCTGTAAAGATCTATATTACAGAGTTTCCTGTCACCATCTGTCTGCGTATTCTAGCTTCTGATCATTTCTGTTATTGATTTTCTTTCCCAGCACAGACTGCTATTCTGTCTAATATTTTCTGTTGTGATACTGTAACTGTGGTTAAAGTAACTTCTGTACCTTATGTGCACAATGTTGAGAACCACTGTAATTTTTTTTTTTTAAACGGCAACTTATTATGACAACGAAGTGTAATATTATTTGTGCATAACTACTAATTACATACAAGAGATGTTTAAGTGTGCACACAATAACAGACACTCAGAGATATAGAAAATGTTGATTCCACTCTCGAAGACCTTGAACATGTGAAACAAGTTGTGTTCACGGACTAAGCATACACTCACCCAATGACAGACAGGATGAATATTGTTTGCTGAAGACGCGGAACTTGGGCGGTGCCGATATTTATTTATCTAATCTGTTAGAAAAGGTCAGCTATTTCAATAAACATCAAATTACAAGCAAAATACATGGGCGGTGTTCGCGTTCCCTTCAGTAAAGTTAATATTTAAGGTCAGCGGTTCTGAAATTATCATCATCATCATCATTAAGTGCCGTCTCCGCAACGAAGGTTGGCTACCATGGAGCGCCATTCTGCTCTGTCTCTTGCTTTCATGATGCAGGTTGTCATAAGCTGATTTGTCCATCTTTTCATGTTACTCGTCCATGTTAGTCTTGGTCTGCCTCTTTTACCTTGTATTTTTCCCTCAAGGATTACTTTTAGTAGGCTGTTGTGTCTTTTAACATGGCCCAAAAATCGCATTTGCCTTGTTTGAATTGTGTTTAGTAGTTCTCTTTTCATTTTTAGTTGTTTTAAGACTTCATCGTTTGTCTTCTTTTCCTTCTATTCAACTCTACCTATTCTTCTATATATCCACATTTCAAAGGCTTAAATTCTCTGTTCTGTTTTCTTGTCCAATGTCCATGTTTCTGCACCATACAGGAATATTGAGAAGATGTAACATTTTGCTATTCTTAGTTTTAGCCCTGGTGTTATTTGTTTTAATGTTAGTATGTTCTTCATGACATTAAAATTACTTTTTGCCATTCCTATTCTTTTGTTTATTTCAGTTGTATATTTTCCACCACTGGTTATAGTATGTCCAAGGTAGTTGTAGTTCTGAACTGTCTCCAGGTCTATTCCTTCAATTTTGATATCCATTTGTGGGTTTTGAGTATTTCCTTTGTTTATGATCATAGTTTTTGTTTTTTTTATATTCATATCTAGTCCATATTTTTTGCTTATCATGTTTATTTCATTAAAGTAATTGTTATAGATCTTTAGGATTTTCTGCTAGTAGTACAGTATCATCAGCTTATCTTAGGTTATTGATTATCTTTCCATTAATTTGTAGGCCTGGCATCTCTATGATGTTTTTAAAGATTTGCTCAGTGTATAGATTGAACAAGCTTGGTGATAGGATGCATCCCTGTCTTACTCCTCTTTTTATATCAATGGGTGTAGAGTTCTCTTTGTTATATTTTATTATTGCTGTTTGCTCCCAGTATAGATTACATATTAGTCGTATGTCCATGTCATCTAGATGTATCTCTTTTAGGCATTCTATAACTTTTTTGTGGTGTACTCTATCAAAAGCTTTGGTGTAGTCTATGAAGCTGGCATATATTGGTTTGTTTACTTCTGTGTACTTTTCGATTAATGTTCTCATGCAGAATATGGCTTCTTTTGTCCCGCTATTTTTTCTAAATCCAAATTGCTACTCATCTAATTCAGTATTGATTTTATTCTGAATCCTTCCTTGTATAACTTTCAGCAAGATTTTGCAGGATTTTGAAATTATGCAATAAGGAATTTGGTGGGTCGACGAAACAATTCCTGAGGTATCGAGTGAACTCTCCAATGTAGATGTAGAGAAGAATGAGCTCCTGTCAAGCTACGTGGTGAATATATAGAATGTGGTGTTTGTGCCCATATTTTAGCGGCACGGGCGTAATACCGACCACATTACCCCAAAAATCATGTGCTGAAGATCTATAAAATGTATATGGTCACTAACACCATATTCCCTATATGCCCTTAGGCGTGACGAGGCTAGTACTTCTTTACTTTACTTACATTTTTGGGGTAATATGATAGGCATTTCTAAGGGAGCCGCGATAGCTCAGTGGTTAGTGAACTGGACTGCAAAGGACAAGAGGTAGGGTTCGATCCCAACCGACAGCTTCCGGGTTCACCCAGCCTTAAATGGGTACTGGATTTTTTTCTGGGAAAGTAAAGCGGCACGGGTGTAATACCGACAACATTACCCCAAAAAATCATGTGCTGAAGGTCTGTACAATTTATGGTCACTAACACCATATTCCCTATACGCCACTTGGCGTGACGGGGGCTCTTTTACTTTTTATGATAGGCATTACGCCAGTGCCGTCTTTCTTTCCCAGACAAATCTGGGAAGAAGCTGGAAGTTGTCGGTCAGGAATGAACCCGACCTCTTGTCTTTAGTAATCCAATTCCCTATCCACTGGGCTACAGCGGTGGGTGTGTTCTCTTGTGGCAACAGAAATGTAGCTTCTGAATAGGATTCTCAGAACATATATGCATTTAAGAAATAGCAGAGGAAAATAGAAACAAGATCACGGAAAACGAAGAAATAAGAGCACAATTAAGGCAATCAATGTTCGTTGAACACAGGCTTAGGAAGGAAAGTCTGGGAAACCTAATGACAAAGCAGAGAAAAACTGCTGACTAAAGAAGCACAGGAAGACAAAGAGAAGGAAATAAGACAGAATACCAAGGAAGTTGAAGAAAAAGTAAAGAAATGGTATCCATAATATATAATGTCATAGGGTAGAGAGCGTCAGAACATAGCGAAAACACGCTGGTATGGTGATATAGTGAATGTGAGTTCGAACGCAGCTTGACTCTCTCCAGTCGACCAGCTGAAAAAAAGAATTGATAACTGGCTCACTGAGTTGAGGGCAGGTAATAGCAATGATATGAAGAGCTCCACCTTCAAATACAGTGACCTTGTATAGTGAGGCACTATTCCATTCCCCTAACGTGGGGCATTTTTAAAAATTACTTTTACTTAACGGAAGTTAGGAAATAAATTCACTGTACTATGCTACACGTATTTAGAAGTGAATAGGGAGCAATGCCCTTCATAACCGTCATTACCTTTCCCAACTGATGAAATCAAGTACCAATTTTTGTCAGATGGACTGACTAGTTTGTCGGTAGATCATCATCGCTGCACATTGGACAACCCCAAAAGGGCTAGGATTCCTTCCTCATTATATCGCTCAGCTGTAGTAAATGACAACCCCAAAAGGGCTAGGATTCCTTCCTTATTATATCGCTCAGCTGTAGTTCGTTCGTTCGCTTTCGTCAGCTTTAACCTCTGACGAAGTCCCACCCACTCAATTTTGTGGGACTGAATTTTGCGTGTAAAGTCTGTTTTATCCCATTACAGGATGCCCCTCGCCATGCAGGCAGATTTACTCCGACTTCAGAGGTACTAATTTTTAGGAATTAGTAAAACCCAGGTGTCCTCGCCAGGGTACGAACCCCGGCTGTTGCCGTGGTAAGCCAACCGCCTATCGATTGCGCTAACCGGACACCCGCTCAGCTGTAGTAAATGACAACCCCAAGAGGGCTAGGATCCCTTCCTCATTATATCCCTCAGCTGTAGTAAATGACAACCCCAAAGGGCTAGGATCCCTTCCTCAGTATATCTCTTAGCTGTATTAACAGACAACCCCAAAAGGGCTAGGATCCCTTCCTCAGAATATCGCTCAGCTGTAGTAACAGACAACCCCAAAAGGGCTAGGATCCCTTCCTCAGAATATCGCTCAGCTGTAGTAACAGACAACCCCAAAAGAGCTAGGATCCCATCCCCAGTATATATCTCAGCTGTATTAACAGACAACCCCAAAAGGGCTAGGATCCCTTCCTCAGAATATTGCTCAGCTGTGGTAACAGACAACCCCAAAAGGGCTAGGATCCCTTCCTCATTATATCGCTCAGCTGTAGTAACAGACAACCCCAAAAGGCTAGGATCCCTTCCCCATTATATCTCTCAGCTGTATTAACAGACAACCCTAAAAGGGCTAGGATCCCTTCCTCAGAATATCGCTCAGCTGTAGTAACAGACAACCCCAAAAGGGCTAGGATCCCTTCCCCAGTATATCTCTCAGCTGTATTAACAGACAACCCCAAAAGGGCTAGGATCCCTTCCCCAGTATATCTCTCAGCTGTAGTAACTGACAACCCTAGTTCTATGTTAATTTATCAGTCTTCTCTGGCTCCCTGCACAACGCTCTGGTTCAGCATCACCCCTTATGACGTGATACGCTTGAATTGCATTGAAGGTTCCAGATTCACACTCATTGCTCGAATCACAACAGCCAAATAAGCAGGTCTGTCTGGTTTTTTTTCTTTACACCGGAGTTTCCTGGCACAAAAATGAAGCAGATTTTAATCAGCCTTGACTTCTTCAGAGACTCCAACCACTGCCTTAGAGTCCAGCACATTTGGATATTTCTGATTATCTCACTGATCACCGAGAAAGCATACGTGGGTAAAAGACTGGGTCTCAATCGAAGTTATTGACTATACTGACGCGACCTCAATTGTCAAATTACTTGCAGTCTGACAAACACATTGTAGTCTTCTTTGACAATAAAAAAAAAAGTATATCATATACTGTGAAGGTCCATAATCTCCGTCTTTGCCGAACAACAGACCCATTTGTATGACCCATCTGGGCTGATCGGAGAGAGCTAGACTATAATTGAATCCATATACACATTATCGCCAAGTCAGAGAGCTAAATACTACGCCACTCACTAAGAAAGCAAAGACAAAAATGAAGTGGAAATGGGGGTGGGGGAAGAATACCACAAATATGCATTTTTGGGGGATCATTAATGACCGTTAATGTCACAATGCAGCATATTTTAAGATGGCTGTAATGTATGATGTAACCTCAGAATTAACATGTCCAAAAGATAAGATTTGAGGCCCACTTTGTACACTCGTATGGCTATGAGCATGAAGTGTTATCGCCGAAATGTTTTCATAACTGTTTATTTAAATTACATGTTGTGGTGGCGAACCATTATCACGTGACATACCTGGGGCGTTGAACTTTAATTCCTTCCATAGCAAGTATTTACGTTTTTCTTCTATTCTCCTTGCTTTTATTTTCTCAAACAATTTTCCATCATCAATTCTCCCATCTCTGGAAGTGTGTCTTTTGCTCTCATTCTCCTCCTGATTCTAAAGCTTTTCCGTGCACTTTTCTGGTTTCTTCGTTGTTGTTGTTGTTTTGTGTCCTCGTTAAATATTTCGTTCTCAAAATGTACAGTCCAAAGTTACAACATTTATGTTATCTGTACATAACTTGTCACGCATGGCACGAGTAACTTGTCACGCATGGCACGGGTTGAACCATGGATAGTTCTAGAACGATTTCTTTATCTAAATGATAACTATATGTGGTAACTGTGTGCTCAATATAGTCTTCAAGCAAAACCCGAGCAGGCATTATCTACGTCACTGTTTATCAGGGTTGCCCTTTATCCAAGCTGTTGTTGGTGAGTTCTAATCTGAGCAAGTTTGGTAACGGAAAAACAAACACATTAGCAGCGATCTTATCGGTCTATGAGGGCTCAGCTGGAATGTTCGCTCTCTTCTCTCATTCCACCGTTTCTTTAAGATGTAATTGTAAATATAAAGAAAGGTTTAATGAAATTTGTTCTGTTTTTCTTACAAATTGTGTCCACCAGGCATGCGCGGGTTATGTTGATAAACAAAAATGTATATAGTTAATGTAGTTCGTATAAACATAATAATAATACGTCTCTGGGACAAATCGCGCTTGATACTTAAAAGAAATGTATGCATGATAACGAAGGCGAGGTAGTGGTGCGGACAGTCAGAAATGTTATAGATTCAGGTGTATTGTCCAAACTAATCCTTTCAGGACATACAGCCGCCGCTTACAATTCATTGCTCATTGCAAGAAATGCGATCAATCTCTTAGTGAAACTAATAAAGTATTTTTTCTGTTATGAAAAAAAAAAATATAGGATTCTAATAGCACAATTTAGGCTTCAAAACTCACGAGCAGACACAATGAGGTTTTAAGACTGAAGTACAGACACAATGAGGCTTTAAGACTGAAGTACAGACACAATGAGGCTTTAAGACTCAAGTACAGACACAATGAGGCTTTAAGACTGAAGTACAGACACAATGAGGCTTTAAGACTCAACACAGACACAATGAGGCTTTAAGACTGAAGTACAGACACAATGAGGCTTTAAGACTGAAGTACAGACACAGTGAGGCTTTAAGACTCAAGTACAGACACAATGAGGTTTTAAGACTCAAGTACAGACACAATGAGGCTTTAAGACTCAAGTACAGACACAATGAGGCTTTAAGACTCAAGTACAGACACAATGAGGCTTTAAGACTCAAATACAGACACAATGAGGCTTAAAGACTGAAGTACAGACACAATGAGGCTTTAAGACTGAAGTACAGACACAATGAGGCTTGAAGACTCAAGTACAGACACAATGAGGCTTTAAGACTCAAGTACAGACACAATAAGGCTTTAAGACTCAAGTACAGACACAATGAGGCTTTAAAAGTTAAGCACATAAAGAATGAGGTTTTTAAAGTTCACACACATGTACAATGAGACTTTAAAACTCACGCACAGAAACAGTGAGGCTTTAAAGCTCATTTACGGACACAGTAAGACTTTAAAACTCACGCACATACAAAATGAGGCTTTAAAGCTCAGTCATAAACACAGTAAGACTTTAAAACTCACGCACAGAAAAGGTAAGGCTCTCAAAATCACGCACAGAAACGGAGAGGCTCCCAAAATCGCGGATAAACAAGATAATACTTTCAACCAATGGAGACTTCAAACATCGCGCACAAACTTTCTTGTTCTCCCCTTTTAATATGTTGCGTGATATGACACAGCGACATTGTGGTATTATTCTAACAACAAGCCTATTATTATCCTCCCAATTATCTGGCATCACTCACCGTGGGATTGACGATCAATTCCTACTTCAAATACCCGCCTTTTAACATTTCAGAACTTAAAAGATGACCTTTCCTTTCTCAACCACTTTTATACGCATATGTAGATCCTTCTTTGTTCTTAGTTCTTTCATCTGATCGCAATTTTTTTTTCAGTACCATTATTTCAACTTATGTCTCCAATTATTTTGCATTATCTTATTTTTATTATTAACTAGCTTAGAACTAACAATTTATTGGCTTTTGCGTGTGTGGATATTTTCTCACACTGCACCTATTGATATAAAAACAGGAGTAAAACAGGGCTGCATTCTATCTCCATGTCTATTCAATATATAAACACTAAGCAGATCTTTAAAAAAACATTATGGAGATGACAAATCTAAACATTAATGACTACTTAATTATCAATATAAGATATGCAGATGACACCATATTACTAGCAGAAAATCCAGAAGAATTACAACAACTAGTTAACAAAATAAAAAAGACTATCTAAGAATATGGTTTGAGTATACATGTTAAAATGATTAAAACCATGATTATAAACAGATATAACAAACACAATCTACAAGTGTATATCAAAGTAGACGGAAATAACCTAGAAAGAGTTCAAGAATACTATTATTTGGACATATTACAACAAATGGTGGAAAATATAAGACAGAAATAAACAAAATAATCATCATCACCATGTGCCACACTAGTTGGCGTAGGCGATCATGTCCTTCCACAATCTTCTATCTACAGCGCATCGTATCAGTTCTGTTGTTGACTGTTTTCCATGCCATGACACCAAGCTATCCAGTATTTTCTCTCTTTGTCGTCCGCGATCTCTCTTGCCTTTTATTTTGCCAGTTGTAACCAAGTATTCCAACTTTCCTCTTCTCATGATGTGCCCAAAAAATGTTGATTGTTTCTTTCTGATGTTTTTTAGGAGCTCTCTTTTTGTGTTGACCTCTTTGAGAATTTCCTCATTGGTCTTGTTTTGTCCAGGGAACTTTAACATTCTTCTGAGAAATCCCATCTCTGTGGCCTCTAATCGTCTTTTCATTTGTCTACTGCCCATGATTCACGCCCATAGGTCACAATTGGTTCTATATAGCACCGATGAACTCTCTTTCTCATTTCTATTGACACAGACTTGTTGCACAAGATATTTGTCATTTTCTGAAATGTTTTTTTTTTTTTTGCCTGAACTATTCTGCTTTTATTTCTGTGGTGCATCTTCCATCTGATATTATTATTGTGCCCACGTATTTGACGCGTTGCACTTGTTTATTTTTATACTGCATGATGGTGATAATTATTTCTTCAATATGACCATTACCTCTGTTTTCTTAACTATTCAGACTGAGACCATTTTTGTTGCTATCTTTTACAATTAAGTCTATCATTTCTTGTAGTTCATTCTCTGTCTCTGCTATTAAGACTGTGTTATCCGCATATCACAAATTATTTATGTTGTGACCGTTGACTTCAATTCCTATTTTGTCTATTATTGATCTCATAATATGTTCACTGTAAAGTGAAAACAAATCCGCCGACAGAACACAGCCCTGTCTGACTCCTTGTATTATATATTGGAATTGTCCTGTTTGGTTGCTAATTCGTATAGCTGTTGTTTGTTGCCAGTACATGTTTTTATGATTCGCAGACCCTTGAACAAAAGAATAAGAACGGCACAATTCTATTTAAGAACATGAAAAATGTAATCACATCAAAGCAAATAACACTAGAACTAAAACTACGAATAGTAAAATGTTATATCTATTTAACATTTCTGTGTGGTGCAGAAACATGGACATTAAATAAGAAAGCAGAAAATCGAAGCCATTGAAATTCAGATCTGTAGAAGAAAATGGGGAGAATTAGGTGGAACGAAAAGAAGATAAACAAGTAAGTTTTGATTCAGTTGAAAATAAAAAAAAAAGATTATCACATAACTTAACATAATTGAAACAAGACAACTAAAAATGTTTAAGACGTGTGAAGAGACACATTACATACTCAGAGTCATCTTAGAGGGGTGAAAGGGTATACAGGGCAGAGGCAGACCAAGACGGACAGGTAAACCCATGACAATGTGCACTATCAAGACAACGGGCACAGTAAAATAGCGCTCCATTGCAGCCAACTTTTGATGTAGAGACGGCACCTAATGAATACCAATTTTTTGTTTTCAAAAGGCGGTATTAACACAGATTATATCGGCCATATTTTAAAACTTGAATAGCTTCATTATAATGACAGAGCCTGCTTCTGACAAACAAAAGTGAAATGTGACCTATGAAATAAAAGAAATGTATATACGCAGTGAGAGTCTAACCCACCAGCTGCAAGAAATCAGGGAATGTGAGATCTTGTGAAAATGTTTCGAATCGGCACATCCCTTTCATAAACATGTTCTCCATTTCAGCTCTCCAACTTTTCTCTTACATTATTTTGTTTCTTTAGACTAAACGGTGATTAGTAATTAAAACATTTCAACGTAGCTGTGTTCAGGCAGACCTATAGGTAATCAGTCCTTCCAAACAGATGACACAAAGTATGCGTGACGACAACACATGTAGCTTGCTAGTTACATACACTGTTGATCAGTCCTCTCTGTCACCTTACTGTACCTTGCCCGACTCCCAATTCTTAGTGTCCCATAACTGCACCTCCATCAATCATCACGCTACACTACGCCAAATAAACGAACATATATTTCATTTTCGTTTCCAACCATACCTATAAATTCTTGTAATGTCCTAAAATCCTGGGTGGCAAAAAGAAGCGATCCACACAAGCTCTGGAATTTCCGAGGCTTTCATATAAATGTCCTACACACGTGTAACGTTGCCAGCCTTTCCGGAACACTTCGACACGTGGGCCGTGAGTCTGACACAATAATTGCCTTCTTGGAAGTCGTCTCCGACAACGGAAGCAGAGCGGCAATGAGGTACGCAGATGAGTAAAAGGCTAAAAGAGAGAGGTGGCAAGAAGAAAGATTTGCTATAACAAGATGCAACCACAAATACCACATTTAGCTTTACACGCTGAAACTAAACGCATATGTAATTTGTTATAAACTGAGACTGACTGGGAGATTTCATTAAAAAAAAAAACACACAGACAACTGTTACTTGAATTGTAAATACATGGCTGACTGTAATTTCCTGCGAGTTTCCCTAGTTTCATTATTATTTTAAAGGAATAGATACAAAACTCGATATTCGTAGCTCTCGCAATAATTTAAAGTTGCGATATGTTTTACATAAAACCATTTACAATTCTCTTTTGTACGAGATTATAGGAAACATCTTCCCTCTATTTCTCTGTCTACCCACTCCCCTTCCTCCTCTTTTATACTATATACTATACTATTTCATACCATACCGTTAACTACCTCCAGATAATACTACCGTCACATAACAGTTGAGCCTCTAGTCTGCAAGAAACGTCTGATCGAATCTACAGTCCATGAGTCGTCACAAATGTACCCGTGACAACTCCACCCTAGCTGAAACTAATAAGTGCCGCCCCCTTGGTAATTTGCCACATGTTTCCCTACTTCCAGCATTATTAAAGGCATAATGGCGCATGATCGTGTACCTTATTTAGAATCAGCGCCGACTGAAGATACACTGAATACTCATTGACAAAATCGGCAAAGCAACACTCTAGAGAGATCGAAGACGAGGACAAGAACACCGAGAACTGGTCCTTTATTTGACAATCTCTTTCTATTTATTCTTTGCTATACCAAGCGTTGATCAATAACTCCCATCCCCAATCCCCTTATTCCCAGGTACACACAACATACTCACACCCTTTTCTCTTTGGGGCGCACCTCTTCCTCATTATTAGTTGCTGAATCGCGTCCGGGTGTTAACAAAAGGAAATCCCTACCACCCTCTCCTCCTAGCATATCCCGCTCATTACCTTCCCCACCATCTTCCTCACTCTCTCAACTCTCACTAACCCTCCCCCCCACTTTTTTTTTAAAATATCCTCAGCAGACGGAGCTAACAACTAACAGAAGACTCCAGAAGTTCTGCTGAGATACAACTATCGAGCGGAAAGAACCTGATACGTTTAACAAGCACTAAATAAACTATGGCCTCTTTTGCGCCTGTTTGTCGCATAAACGACCAGCGGTCAATAGAAATCACACGCTATTGGATCTCCTCCTGTCAGTGCAATCATGGAAGCCAGACATCGTCGAGGATTACCTTCTAAAAGGTTGGCCGTCGCACTCAAAGCGAATGAAGGCCCCAGACAAGCAGTGAAATGTAAATCATCTCGAGAAACTGGTTCAACGCCCAATGTGGAAGTGATTGATTGACTGACTGACTGATTTACTGTTGTAAAACCAAGGGGTCGACACGAATCGTTCGCTCTTAGACTGTAGACGTATGATGTGGATAGTTTTAATGACTTTCTTGATTTCCTATGTTATGCTCAATACGAGCAGGGTCGTGTCCATCATAGAATTCCAATTCAGAATGCTGGGTCTATATCAACAGACGTGCCCTTCACGACAATAGTCATCTCGTTGGCTAATTTTTGTACACAATCTGCTTACAGGAAGTCCCTTTGAAAAGTGAACTGGGGTCTTGATCAGCTCTGAGTCGCTGACCCAGTTTGGGAGTCCGATGTCACCTAGCTCTGATTACATTTTCTACAAATGTGGATGAAACAAAACAGAAGGTAACGAACGTGACACATGACAGTTAAGAAGATTCGACTTGCCGCGTACATCACTAGATTCGGTCAGTTAGTTTTGTGCTACAGTTTGTGTAGACATGCTGGTAGTACATTATGATAGTATATTAAGCACGGACGTTTCGCGAACTTTCAGGCTCAGAATGCAGCAGGAGAACGACACCTGGGAGTCATGAATAGGCGATCCCCTCAACTTAGTAATGTTAAGAACACTCATCACAAAGTTTCATTCTCAACTTAGAGCCTGCCCTTAACGTGTCAAGAAGCTATAAGGGTCGAAAAGAGACAGAAAAAAACAAAAAGAAAAGCGGTTAACCTTTATTAAAAACAGAAGAAGTGTAAACTAAACACACAGGTTAACTGAAATAAATTGCAGTAAAACAATACACCCAGAAACAACAATGGAGACTTAAATGCTAACAAGCAATATAAATATGATAGCAAAAAAAAAATAAATAAATAAAGGAAACTGCAAGACTAATAATTCACTCAACAAAACTAATTCACAAAAAAAAAAAAATCTAACCGTAATATCCGGCAGTCCATGAATGCCCAGAGGGAGTTATTAAAATTCACTTTGTACTTGACCACAAATTGGAGAGGATAGGACATTGCTCTTCCCTTTATTTACCACCTTATCCAAATAAGTGGATCAAGAACACATTTTTTTTTCCATTTGTCGACATGAGAACGTCAGGCTGGACACTTCAACCCATGTTCACTTTATCGCTAGGCTCTGGTGCTAACCAATTTGTTACTGACTCTACTATTAACGTTAAAGCAGATATGTCCGAGCAAAAAGGATTGTCTCTAGTACAAGTACCAATAGCAACACTTTACTTCTTGTCTGTGGTACAAGTACCAATAGCAACATTTTACTTCTTGTCTGTGGTACAAGTGCCAATAGCAACATTTTACTTCTTGTCTGTGGTACAAGTGCCAATAGCAACATTTTACTTCTTGTCTGTGGTACAAGTACCAATAGCAACATTTTACTTCTTGTCTCTAGTACTAGTACCAATAGCAACATTTTACTTCTTGTCTCTAGTACTAGTACCAATAGCAACATTTTACTTCTTGTCTCTAGTACTAGTACCAATAGCAAGATTTTACTTCTTGTCTCTAGTACAAGTACCAATAGCAACATTTTACTTCTTGTCTCTAGTACTAGACCTATAGCAACATTTTACTTCTTGTCTCTAGTACTAGTACCAATAGCAACATTTTACTTCTTGTCTCTAGTACAAGTACCAATAGCAACATTTTACTTCTTGTCTCTAGTATTAGTAAGTAGTGGAGATGGCGGTTAATGCCCCATCCCTCCCCCCCTCCCATTCTGCGTTTTTCTGCGTTAAATGCCTGTTTTTGTCTATATAGAAAGTATACACGCAGCTGCGTTTTGTTAAATGCCCTGTGTTTTTTGTTTATATAGAAAGTATACACGCAGCAAGACGGATCGACCAACACAGCGAGACCTCGGTGAGCATAGGTGACCCTGTGATGCGCACTGCCTCACGATATGTGTGTGCTTGTAAATAAATAGTGTGTTGTGATGATATGAAAAGGGAGGAAAGCAGGTGCTAGCTCTCGCTTGTTCATCAGTAATAGTAGTTCGCTCTCTCTCTCTCTCTCTCTCTCTCTCTGACAAGTGAATTAACCAAGATGTTCACGAGAAGATGTCTCGTTATGAGAAAACATCTGTAAAAGATCAAATAGTCCTTTATCAAGAATACTTAACATACCTAATTTAAATAAAATAATATTTAATACCAAGCACATCAGGACTAAAAATATCTACTTTCTAACCAATCAATAAGATAATAATATGAAAAACGAAGGAATAATACACTCAATAGACTTAACATACATACTTTATACATATTACCATTAATACAATCGAGTAGGCTTTTATTGATAACCTACCACATCGTTATGAGATAAGAGAAAAACAGAAAAAATATTCAACTTACAGCATAAAATAGACCCACAACACAGACCGCTAGACTGAACAGTACTATGAAAATAAACTTCCGTGAATCAATCGCGCTTATAACACGAAGTTTCACATGCGGCTAGTTTAAATATAAGCTGGTAAATAAAAGTTGGACGACACTATTTCACTCTCGACTAACATCTAGGCTAACCAATCAGAGAAGAGGATTTCTATCGGACACCCATCAACGAAATGACTGACCTTTAGATTAACCAATCAGAGAAGAGGATTTCTATCGGACACCCATCAACGAAATGACTGACCTTTAGATTAACTAATCAGAGAAGAGGATTACTGTTATCGTGATAACTGACCTCATTTTCCACATTAAGTGGAAACAAAAAAAAAAAAAAAAAAAAAAACAACCTAGTGTGTGGGTGGCTGTATACCAAACCCAAAAGTGGAAACACATGCACCGAAACTGCACGGGACTTCCACCGTGCAGCGGTGCAAAAAAAAAAAATTACATTTGGAGTGGGTATACAGCCACCAACACTACTAACTTTTTGTTGTTTTTTTTTTTGTAGGTATGCCTTGAGGTTACATTTCAATTTTTTATCGATTTCAGGGGCGTATCCCGCAAAAATGGTAAGGGGTTAAAATCATAAAAGTGATTTTTAAAGTAAATTTTTGGTATGGGAATGTCTAAAATAAAGTTTGGGGTATGCCTTGAGGTTAGATTTCAATTTTTTATCGATTTCAAGGGCGCATCCTGCAAAAAATGGTAAGGGGGTAAAATCATAAAAGTGATTTTTAAAGTAAATTTTTGTATGGGGATGTCTAAAATAAAGTTTTAGGTAAGTCTACGTGCTAAATTTCAATTTTTATCGATTTCAGGGGCGTATCCCTCAAACATGGTAAGGGGGGGGGGGTAAAATAATTAAGTGGTTTTTTAATGCAAATTTTTGGTATGGGTATGTCTAAAATAAAGTTTTAGGTAAGCGTAGGTGCTAAATTTACGATTTTTATAGATTTCATGGGCGTATCCCTCAAAAATGGTAAGGGGGTAGCAATCATAAAAGTGATTTTTAAGAAAATTGTTGGAATGGGGATGTCTAAAATAAAGTGTGGGGTATGCCTTGAGATTAAATTTCAATTTTTTATTGATTTCATGGGCGTATCCCTCAAAAAATGGACATGGGAGTAACAATCATAAAAGTGATTTTTAAGTAAATTTTTGGTAACGGGGTGTCTAAAATAAAGTTCTAGGTAAGCCTGCGTGCTAAATTTACAATTTTTACCGATTTTATGGGCGTACCCCTCAAAAATGGCTATGGGGGTAACAATCATAAAAGTGATTTATAAGTAAATCTTTGCTATGGGGATGTCTAAAATAAAGTTTGGGGTAAGTCAAGAGTGTAAATTTACTATTTTTACCGATTTTATGGGCGCATCCCTTAAAAATGGTAAAGAGGGGGGGGGGGGTAACTATCATAAAAGTGATTTTTAAGAAAATTGTTGGTATGGGGATGTCTAAAATAAAGTTTTTTTTTTTTTTTTTTTTTTTTTGGCTTTTGAATATAACTTCCTGCTCGTTGTGTCAAACTAGTATGACTATGTGAGTAGATTTTTAGGGTTTTGAGGTCGACTTTTTTAATATGAGCCTAAATTTTTGTGTTTTGGTGCTAAAATTTTGCGATTTGGCCTAACTTTTTGGACCTTGAATATAACTTCCTGCTCGTTGTGTCTAACTAGTATGACTATGTGAGTAGATTTTTAGGGTTTTGAGGTCGACTTTTTTAATATGAGTCTATATTTTTGTGTTCTGTGGATAAAATTTTAGTGATTTGGCCAAACTTTTTTGGAGTTTAGAAATAACGATCGATGTGTCTAACTATTATGACTATGTGAGTAGCTTTTTGAAATCTTTAGGTCGACTTTTTGAATGTGAGCCTACATTTTTGTGTTCTGGGAGTAAAATGTTTGCGATTTGGTCTAACTTTTTTGGAGCTTGAATATAACTTCCTGATCGTTGTGTCTAACTAGTATGAGTATTGGAGTAGATTTGTAGCGTTTTGAGGTCGACTTTTTGGATATGTGCCTATATTTTTGTGGTCTGGGGGTAAAAATTTTGCGCTTTGGCGTAATTTTTGGGACTTTAGATGTAACTATCTATTCGATGTTTCTAACTTGTATGGGAGTATATTTTAGGATTTTTAGGTCGACTTTTTGAATATGAGCCTAAATTTGTGTGATCTGGTGGTAAAATTTTAGTGATTTGGTCTAACTTTTTGGACCTTGAATATAACTATCTGTTTGATGTGTCTAATTATTATGACTATGTGAGTAGATTTTTAGGGTTTTGAGGTCGACTTTTTCGCTTCTGAGCTTAATTTTTTTGTGTTCTTGGGGTAAAATGTTTGCGATTTGGCCTAACTTTTTGGACCTTGAATATAACTTTCTGCTCGTTGTGTCTAACTATTATGACTGTCATGGAACTCCTCTGGTATTGAATCAGGGGTCAAAGCGCGTTCAAGTAACCCGCCACCTGTATTATTTCCCCCACCATTGACCCGACCGGTGGCTTTTATCAGGGACCGAATCGATTTAAAATAATCCATGTGTCAGAATCGACAGCACTTAATGTGGAAAATGAGGTCAGTTATCACGATAACAGTAATCCTCTTCTCTGATTAGTTAATCTAAAGGTCAGTCATTTCGTTGATGTGTGTCCGATAGAAATCCTCTTCTCTGATTGGTTAATATAAAGGTCAGTCATTTCGTTGATGGGTGTCCGATAGAAATCCTCTTCTCTGATTGGTTAGCCTAGATGTTAGTCGAGAGTGAAATAGTGTCGTCCAACTTTTATTTACCAGCTTATATTTAAACTAGCCGCATGTGAAACTTCGTGTTATAAGCGCGATTGATTCACGGAAGTTTATTTTCATAGTACTGTTCAGTCTAGCGGTCTGTGTTGTGGGTCTATTTTATGCTGTAAGATGAATATTTTTTCTGTTTTTCTCTTATCTCATAACAATGTGGTAGGTTATCAATAAAAGGCTATTCGATTGTATTAATGGTAATATGTATAAAGTATGTATGTTAAGTCTATTGAGTGTATTATTCCTTCGTTTTTCATATTATTATCTTATTGATTGGTTAGAAAGTAGATATTTTTAGTCCTGATGTGCTTGGTATTAAATATTAATTTATTTAAATTAGGTATGTTAAGTATTCTTGATAAAGGACTATTTGATCTTTTACAGATGTTTTCTCATAACGAGACATCTTCTGGTGAACATCTTGGTTAATACACTTGTCAGAGAGAGAGAGAGAGAGAGAGAGAGAGAGAGAGAAAGAGAGAGAGAGCGAACCACTATTACTGATGAACAAGCAAGAGCTAGCAACTGCTTTCCTCCCTTTTCAAATCATCACAACACACTATTTATTTACAAGCACACACATATCGTGAGGCAGTGCGCATCACAAGGTCACCTATGCTCACCGAGGTCTCGATGTGTTGGTCGATCCGTTTTGCTGCGTGTATACTTTCTATATAGACAAAAACACAGGGCATTTAACAAAACCCAGCTACGTGTATACTTTCTGTATAGACAAAAAACAGTGCATTTAACGCAGAAAAACGCAGAATGTAAGGGGGGGGGGGGCATTAACCGCCACCTCTACTACTTTAGTACCAATAGCAACATTTTACTTCTTGTCTCTAGTACTAGTACCAATAGCAACATTTTAATTCTTGTCTCTAGTACTAGTACCAATAGCAACATTTTACTTCTTTTCTCTAGTACTAGTACCAATAGCAACATTTTACTTCTTTTCTCTAGTACTAGTACCAATAGCAACATTTTACTTCTTGTCTCTAGTACTAGTACCAATAGCAACATTTTAATTCTTGTCTCTAGTACTAGTACCAATAGCAACATTTTACTTCTTTTCTCTAGTACTAGTACCAATAGCAACATTTTACTTCTTTTCTCTAGTACTAGTACCAATAGCAACATTTTACTTCTTGTCTCTAGTACTAGTACCAATAGCAACATTTTAATTCTTGTCTCTAGTACTAGTACCAATAGCAACATTTTACTTCTTTTCTCTAGTACTAGTACCAATAGCAACATTTTAATTCTTGTCTCTAGTACTAGTACCAATAGCAACATTTTACTTCTTTTCTCTAGTACTAGTACCAATAGCAGCATTTTACTTCTTGTCTCTAGTACTAGTACCAATAGCAACATTTTACTTCTTGTCTTTAGTACTAGTAAAAATAGCAACATTTTACTTTTTGTCTCTAGTACTAGTACCAATAGCAACATTTTACTTTTTGTCTCTAGTACTAGTACCAATAGCAACATTTTACTTTTTGTCTCTAGTACTAGTACTAATAGCAACATTTTACTTCTTGTCCCTAGTACCAGTAACCAATAGCAACATGTTAGTTCTTGTCTCCAGTAATAGTACCAATAGCAACATGTCTAGTAAGGTAAGGTAAGGTAAAGTACGAGACTTGAACCGGCGTCTTAGCACGCGAGTATATACCCATATGTGCTCGGCCGCCTATCCAGAAATGTTCGGATATTTCTGTATAGTGTAGCCGCAAGCATCGAAACTCAGATGCGAAGCGACATTCCTCACCTTCCCAGGATAATTTACCCTGGTACCCAATTCTGCCAACGGCTGGGTCGACCGTGGGGGTATTTTTTTTTTTTATTCCAACCACGAGTACAATTCACACTGCTCCCAGCGGGAATTGAACACGGGTTGTCCGAACGTCGGTAGTCTATCTATCTATCTATTGACCTTTCGAGCGTAACCGCCCATAGGGCGTAGACCAAGATACACCTTCTCCTATATGAATTTTGTTCTAGCAGTTTTCTTTTAAAGATATTTTATCAAATCTCGCCATCTGTCTCTGTTCTGTGCAAGCAGTTCTATCTCATTGAGGGAGCCGATTCTGCTGCTCTTGCCTCTCTCATCAATGTTCTTCTCAGTCTCCCTGGGTCTTCCTCGTTGTTTCCCATATGAGGGCTTGCTTTGCTATTCGATTATAATCGGTAGTCTAGTCGGGTGGTTTTCCCAACTAGGCTACCGAGGCCCCCAACTGTCTCTCCGAGGCCCTCATGTCTCTAGTATTAGTACCAAAGTAACATGTTAGTTCATGTCTCCAGTATTCGTACCAATAGCAACATTTTACTTCTTGTCTCTAGTATTAGTACCAAAGCAACATGCTAGTTGATGTCTCCAGTATTCGTACCAATAGCAACATGTTAGTTCTTGTTTCGTATTCGTACCAATAGCAACATGTTAGTTCTTGTCTCTAGTATTCGTACCAATAGCAACATGTTAGTTCTTGTCTTTAGTATTGGTACCAATAGCAACATGTTAGTTCTTGGCTCTAGTATTCGTACCAATAACAACATGTTAGTTCTTGTCTCTAGTATTCGTACCAATAGCAACATGTCAGTTTTTGTCTCTAGTCTCGTACCAATAGCAACATGTTAGTTCTTGTCTCTAGTATTGGTACCAATAGCAACATGTTAGTTCTTGTCTCTAGTATTCGTACCAATAACAACATTTTACTTCTTATCTCTAGTATTGGTACCAATAGCAACATGTTAGTTCTTGTCTCTAGTATTCGTACCAATAACATTTTACTTCTTATCTCTAGTATTCGTACCAATAACAACATGTTAGTTCTTGTCTCCAGTATTAGTACCAATAGCAACATGTTAGTTCTTGTCTCTAGTATTAGTACCAATAACAACATGTTAGTTCTTGTCTCTAGTATTAGTACCAATAGCAACATGTTAGTTCTTGTCTCTAGTATTCGTACCAATAGCAACATGTTAGTTCTTGTCTCTAGTATTCGTACCAATAACAACATTTTACTTCTTATCTCTAGTATTCGTACCAATAGCAACATGTTAGTTCTTGTCTCTAGTATGTGTACCAATAGCAACATGTTACTTCTTGTCTCTATTATTAGCACCGATAGCAACATTTTACTTCACAACTGTATTAATATAATAAGTGATTATTTACTTTTGTGGAAGTGACAAACATAGAACTAGGCCTCGTTTTGAAATCTGTTTACAATACTTGCTTTTCTTCATGTTTACATAAACTTTTCCCATTCTAGCGACTATTTGTGAACAAAGTATCAGGACACCAATAATGCATGCTAGCAAAACTGAAGCATTTAAAACTGAATTATTTCATTTAAAAGGGAAAGAGAACGTTAGTTTCTTCAATGTAATGTAATTTTGAAGTAATGTTTAATTTTCAAAGGCACAATAAACTGTCAGAGAAAGAACGGCAGATGAAATGAGAGATGGAAAGATAATGTTAAATCATCTAAAACGTCTTGACTTTGTGAGCGCACACAGAAAATCTGCGTTAGCCAGAGAATGATGGAAGAAAGCGGTAGTAATTTTCACAACGACGCAAGAAGGTCAAGGGAAAACCAAGCAAAGTTAATTGTGTTAGTAGGCGTCAATGTTAGAACAAAGATCGGGAACTTTTTATTTGAAGGGAGAGTTGGGATGGTGTATGAAGCTGAAGTGGGTGGTGTGAGAACGAACACACGGGAATGTTAATACTGCATCTTCTTTATTGTTTTTCTATCAATCACGAGATAAAATCAATCATTGCGATGAACGATGTGCTTCGTTTAGAGCATCTCAATAGAATTCTTCGGGTTTGGGAGAAATGGCGCTTTAATATGGTATTTTTCTTTTGCTTTTAAATAGCTATACACTTCTCTCTCTCTCTCTCTCTCTCTCTATATATATATATATATATATATATATATATATATATATATATATATATATATATATATATATATATATATATATATTCTTTACTTCCTCATTTGCCTTTCAGTGTCGAGGGGAGATATAATTTACGGTCTTTTGCTCTTCTGTTCGTCTTTAATGCTGTTATGTTTCCTAGTGCTTCTAATATTCCATCGAACCATCTTCTTCGTGGTCGACCCTTGGGTCTGGTGTTTTCGCAACGCTTATTGAGGGCTCGCTGTGTTGTGTTTTGATCTCTCTGCTTTGTCACGTGGTCAAACCATTTTATCTGTTGTATTTTAAATATATTCTATGGCGGGGGCATTCCTAGCTTTCTTCTTAGTTCTTCATTTCTGATCTTGTCTCACAGGCTGTTTCTTGTCATTCGTCTAACACATTTCAACTCAGTAGAGGTTATTTTTCTTATTGTTCTTGCATCTAGGGTCCAGGTCTGGCATATATATATATATATATATATATATATATAATATATATATATATATATATATATATATATATATATGAGTGGCGTTAAAAAGGTAATGCATCACATTGATTGTCCCAGCTAATAATAAACACAGAAGCATGGGGTCCTCGGTAGCCGAGTTGGGAAAACCACCCGACTGGACTACCGACGTTCGGACAACCCGTGTTCGATTCCCGCTGGGAGCAGTGTGAGTTGTACTCGTGGTTGGGAAAAAAAAATACCCCACGGGGGACACAGCCGTTTCAGAAATGGTAATACCCTGGTAATGTGAGGAATGTTGCCTCGCATCTGAGTTTCGATGCTTGAGGCGACACTATACATAAATTTTTCTGCATAGGCGTCCGAGCACATATGGGTGGAAATCGCGTGCTAAGACGCCGGTTCAAGTCTCGTACTTTACCTTTACCTTTACAGAAGCATGACATTTTGCACACTTTAAATATGTCATGTATCGATTGTGTGCACCAAATTGCACTACAATCGGACAAATAATACGACTGCACTAAGCTGTTGAAATACAGCATGTTAGAAACTTGCGTTATAAGCAGCGAATTGTGACAGAATTTCTCGTTTTAGAGAAGGAAACTGTTGTGGCTATTCACAGGTGCCTGTGTGATGTGTATGGAAGTCTTCTGTCGGTGGAGGACAGTAAGTCGCTGAGTTCAGATAATAAAGGAATCGGAAAGCAGAGGTACGGAGCTTCTTGATCGGCCGCGCTGTGGACGGTCTGTCACAGCAACAAATGTAGAGATGTTGAAATGTGCTAAGGGCATTATTCTTGTTGATAGGCGCATCACTACTCAACAATTGGCCTTAAAGTAGTCAGTCAGCGTTGGTAGTGCAAATGCAATTATAAAAACTTTCGGATTCTCTAAGGTTTGTGCAAGATGGGTTCCACGAAATCTCACAGATGAGCACCGATTGCAAAGAAAAGCAATCTATTCTGAACTGTTGGAGCGTTTCAATGTTGATAGAGATGCTGTTGCATCAAAAAAAAAGTGTTGAAACAACGAAGTATACGAAGCATGTTGTAGTATCAATAACTGAAGGAATGTTATAGTGAAGCATGACGTTTGGTGGATTTATAAAATAGAGAAATTGAGCTAAAACCCTCAATCGGTTTGGCTTAGAAGCAGAAGGGAGAGGAGAGATAGGAAGGGTGGGAGAGAAAAAGTGAAAACAAATAGAAATAAAGAAAGAGTTCTTAAATGTTATGTAAGGCCAGTCTTAACATATGGATGTGAATCATGGACAATAGGACAACAGACAAAAAAATTACTGGAGGCTGCAGAAATGTAGTTTTACAGATGATTGTTGAGAATACCATGGACAGCTAAGAAAAGCAATGAAAACGTTTTGAAAGAGGCCAAAGCAAAAAACAGAGTTTATTTCCAAAATTAGAAAGAAACAATCATCATTTTTGGCCATGCAATGAAAAAAGAACAACAGTTGGTATATATTGTGACAACTGGGAAAATTGAGAGACGAACAGATAGAGGGAAGCAAAGAGAAAATATACCTGGCAGCTTAAGAGAATGGCTTGGCAAAAGGCCAATAACAGAATTTATAAATAACTGTCGAGATCGAAAGTTGTGGAGTGACATAATCACCTACGCCAGGAGGCAGGTACTTGATTATGAGATAGACAGACAGACAGACAGACAGACAGACAGACGGACGGACGGACGGACGGACGGACGGACGGACGGACGGACGATTATGGATGGATAGATGGATGGATGGATGGATGGATGGATGGATGGATGGATGGATGGATGGATGGATGGATGGATGGATAGATAGATAGATAGATAGATAGATAGATAGATAGATAGATAGATAGATAGATAGATAGATAGATTGGGATAGGTAGATAGATAGAGGATAGGTAGATTGATTGATTAGTTAGGTAGGAAGGGTAGGTAGATACAGAGAGAGAGAGAGAGATAGATAGATATTCACGAGCGCGCTTTTTCCTCTCTTTATGTAAATCTCTGTTCTAAAATTCTCTCCCTTACGTTATTTAACCTCCATTTAAATTAACACAGGCACGAGAAGAGAAAAAAAGATGGGGATATGAAGAGAGAAACATGTAAACTTCCCACAGGGCAGCTGTTGCTAATATCCAACGAGATTAAACAACGCAAGGAGAATAACCATACTGTATGATTACACAGGGAACAGAGCAGAGCACAAATAATGCTTCGTCAAGACATGATGGTTACACTGAACAGAAAATTTAACTATTTAGAGCCAGTTGTTTGCGGCATTGTGTTATTATTAGTGGAGAGATTGATGCAAAAAAAAAAAAATATATATATATATATATATATATATATATATATTTGTAAATTTCCAGTGCAAGCGCACGTACGTGCACACCACAGACTGCTGCAGAATGTTGAAATACCAAAGTGACACTCTACAGTTATAATTCTAGGTCATCTACGGTATTTATGGTTGATCTTACAGCATTCATTACATTCCTGTAACTGACATTTTATGGAAGTTCTTTCGATCCGTGGCACCACACACTAAACACACATTTTTTTTTAGTTTAACTATTTAAAAACAACATTTTAGTGTAATTTTAAATAAAATGTTTATGAGAATATCTGTTATTTAAAAGATGGATTAATATGGCACTTTCCAATGTGAATATTCAAGTTGTAACAACAGTTGTTTTTACAATATCTGATGTTACTTATTCTAATCAACTGGAATGTATGCAAGAAAAACCATGCACAAGTTATATTTCTGAAATGAAGAAGTGAACAAGGTCAACTAGAATTTCGATTTTAAAAAAACATTATTCATAGTGTCGGAATCGCTTTCTCATACTTTTGTCAGCTTTTGCCACTGTCACATATTATCATACTTAATGGCGCTGTCACACAATATCATACTTGATGGCGCTGCCACACGTTATCATACTTAATGGCGCTGTCACACGTTATCATACTTAATGCCTCTGTCACACGTTATCACACTTAATGGCGCTGCCGCACGTTATCATACTTAATGCCTCTGTCACACGTTATCATACTTAATGGCGCTGCCGCACGTTATCATACTTAATGCCTCTGTCACACGTTATCACACTTAATGGCGCTGTCACACGTTATCATACTTAATGCCTCTGTCACACGTTATCATACTTAATGCCGCTGTCACATGTTATCATACGTAATGGCTCTGTCACACGTTATCATACTTAATGCCACTATCACACGTTGCCATACTTAATGCCACTATCACGCGTTGCCATACTTAATGACACTGTCACATGTTGTCGTACTTAATGCCACTATCACACGTTACCATACTTAATGCCACTGTCACATGTTGTCGTACTTAATGCCACTATTAAACGTTACCATACTTAATGCCACTATCAAACGTTGCCATACTTAATGCCACTATCACACGTTACCATACTTAATGCCACTGTCACATGTTGTCGTACTTAATGCCACTATCAAACGTTACCATACTTAATGCCACTATCAAACGTTACCATACTTAATGCCACTATCAAACGTTACCATACTTAATGCCACTATCACACGTTACCATACTTAATGCCACTATCACATGTTGTCGTACTTAATGCCACTATCACACGTTACCATACTTAATGCCACTATCACACGTTGCCATACTTAATGCCACTATCAAACGTTATCATACTTAATGCCACTGTCACACGTTGCCATACTTAATGCCACTATCACACGTTACCATACTTAATGCCACTATCACACGTTATCATACTTAATGCCACTATCAAACGTTATCATACTTAATGCCACTATCACACGTTGCCATACTTAATGCCACTATCACGCGTTATCATACTTAATGCCACTATCACACGTTTCCATACTTAATGCCACTATCACACGTTATCATACTTAATGCCACTATCACACGTTGCCATACTTAATGCCACTATCACGCGTTATCATACTTAATGCCACTATCACACGTTATCATACTTAATGCCACTATCACACGTTGCCATACTTAATGCCACTATCACACGTTGCCATACTTAATGCCACTATCACACGTTATCGTACTTAATGCCACTATCACACGTTGCCATACTTAATGCCACTATCACACGTTATCATACTTAATGCCACTATCACACGTTGCCATACTTAATGCCACTATCACGCGTTATCATACTTAATGCCACTATCACACGTTGCCATACTTAATGCCACTATCAAACGTTATCATACTTAATGCCACTATCACACGTTGCCATACTTAATGCCACTATCACACGTTATCGTACTTAATGCCACTATCACACGTTGCCATACTTAATGCCACTATCACACGTTATCGTACTTAATGCCACTATCACACGTTGCCATACTTAATGTCACTATCACATGTTAACGTACTTAATGCCATTATCACACGTTATCGTACTTAATGCCACTATCACACGTTGCCATACTTAATGCCACTATCACACGTTATCATACTTAATGCCACTATCACACGTTATCGTACTTAATGCCACTATCAAACGTTGCCATACTTAATGCCACTATCACACGTTACCATACTTAATGCCTCTGTCACATGTTGTCGTACTTAATGCCACTATCAAACGTTACCATACTTAATGCCACTATCAAACGTTACCATACTTAATGCCACTATCAAACGTTACCATACTTAATGCCACTATCACACGTTACCATACTTAATGCCACTATCACATGTTGTCGTACTTAATGCCACTATCACACGTTACCATACTTAATGCCACTATCACACGTTGCCATACTTAATGCCACTATCAAACGTTATCATACTTAATGCCACTGTCACACGTTGCCATACTTAATGCCACTATCACACGTTACCATACTTAATGCCACTATCACACGTTATCATACTTAATGCCACTATCACACGTTGCCATACTTAATGCCACTATCAAACGTTATCATACTTAATGCCACTATCACGCGTTATCATACTTAATGCCACTATCACGCGTTATCATACTTAATGCCACTATCACACGTTATCATACTTAATGCCACTATCACGCGTTATCATACTTAATGCCACTATCACGCGTTATCATACTTAATGCCACTATCACGCGTTATCATACTTAATGCCACTATCACGCGTTATCATACTTAATGCCACTATCAAACGTTATCATACTTAATGCCACTATCACACGTTGCCATACTTAATGCCACTATCACACGTTATCGTACTTAATGCCACTATCACACGTTGCATACTTAATGCCACTATCACACGTTATCATACTTAATGCCACTATCACACGTTGCCATACTTAATGCCACTATCACGCGTTATCATACTTAATGCCACTATCACACGTTGCCATACTTAATGCCACTATCAAACGTTATCATACTTAATGCCACTATCACACGTTGCCATACTTAATGCCACTATCACACGTTATCGTACTTAATGCCACTATCACACGTTGCCATACTTAATGCCACTATCACACGTTATCGTACTTAATGCCACTATCACACGTTGCCATACTTAATGCCACTATCACATGTTAACGTACTTAATGCCATTATCACGTAAGCGTTATCGTACTTAATGCCACTATCACACGTTGCCATACTTAATGCCACTATCACACGTTATCATACTTAATGCCACTATCACACGTTATCGTACTTAATGCCACTATCACACGTTATCGTACTTAATGCCACTATCACACGTTATCGTACTTAATGCCACTATCACACGTTATCGTATTTAATGCCACTATCACACGTTATCGTACTTAATGCCATTATCACACGTTGCGTACTTAATGCCACTATCACACGTTGCCATACTTAATCCAACTATCACACGTTATCGTACTTAATGCCACTATCACACGTTATCATACTTATGCCACTATCACACGTTATCGTACTTAATGCCACTATCACACGTTGCCATACTTAATGCCACTAACCACACGTTACCTACTTAATGCCACTATCACACGTTATCGTACTTAATGCCACTATCACACGTTGCCATACTTAATCCCACTATCACACGTTACCATACTTAATGCCACTATCACACGTTATCGGACTTAATGCCACTATCACATGTTATCGTACTTAATGCACTATCACACATTATCGTACTGAATGGCGCTGTCACATGTTGTCGTACTTAATGCCACTATCACACGTTATCATACTTAATGGCGCTGTCACATGTTATCATACTTAATGCCACTGTCACATGTTATCATACTTAATGCCGCTGTCACATGTTATCATACTTAATGCCGCTGTCACATGTTATCATAATTAATGCCGCTGTCACACGTTATCATACTTAATGGCGATAAGATAGCCCTCTTTTACCAACAAAGAAAACCTCAGCTCTCTTGCATTACAAAAGTTATAAAATGTAGTAACAGTTACCTAATGCCCTTGTTACACAATTTCCATGAAGCTTCAACCACAATAACTTAACATTTGAAGCCAAAACGATTGTCCATATAACCCATGTACTGCTTGACTATAGGAGACGCGATAGCTCAGTGGTTAGTGAACTGGACTTCAAAGGACAAAAGGTAGGGTTCGATCCCAATCGACGGCTTCCAGGTTCACCCAGCCTTTAATTGGTACCGGATTTTTTTCTGGGACAGCAAATGGCACGGGCGTAATACCGACCACATTACCCCAAAAATCATGTGCCGAAGGTCTGTAAAATTTATGGTCACTAACACCATATTCCTTTTACGCCACTTGGCGTGACAGGGGCTCTTTACTTTTTTTACTTGCTGCTTGACTATTATGAATAATAAGCTGGATCGCAGTGACTATATATATATATATATATATATATATATATATATATATATATATATATATATGACAGAGAGAGAGAGAGAGAGAGAGAGAGATAGAGAGAATGCTCTCAGTACTCTACGAAGATAAGTATGTTGATGACGACATATTGTTAGCCAATTCCTACCAGCATATTGAAGAAAATAAATAAACTACATTTAAAAAAAGATATTTGGGAGCCATAGTAACACCAAATGGGAGGAGGTATAGTGAAGATCATTCATCATCATCACGTTGTGCCGTCTGCTCCTCGAAGGTAGTCTACCATGGAAAGCCACCCCGTCCGACTCTTGCTTTGTTAGTGCAGGTTGTCATAGACAGACTTGTCCATCTTTTGATTTTACTTGTCCATGTTAGTCTTGGTCTCTCTCTGCCTCTTTTACCTTTTTTTCGTTCCATGATTACTTTTAGCAGGATTCTGTGTCTTTTAACATGCCCCAAATTTGTGTGTTTAGCAGTTCTCTTTTCATTGTTAGTTGTTTTAAGACTTCACGGTTTTAAGGTTTCTTTTTTCTTTCCGTCCATTTCTTCACATTCTTCTAGAAATCCACATTTCAAAGGCTTCAATTTTCTGTTGTTTTTTTTTTTTCCTTATGTCCATGTTTCTGCACCATATAGGAATGTTTAGAAGATATAACATTTTGTTATTCTTAGTTTTAGCCCTGGTATTATTTGTTTTTAATGTTAATATATTTTTCATATCATTAACATTGCCTTTTGAATTTCTATTCTTTTGTTTATTTTAGTTTTCCATTTTCCATCATCGGTTATAGTATGTCCAAGGTAGTCGTTGCTCTGACTATCTATCTCTGTCTTTTTTCTTGAACTTTGATATACCCTTGGGGGTTTGAGTATTATCTTTGTTTATTACCACAGTTTTCGTCGTTTCGATATTGACATCTAATATATATTTTTGCTTGTCATGTTTATTTTTTTTAAATAATTGTTGTAGATCTTTAGGATTTTCTGCTAGCAATACAGTTTCATCAGCATACCTTAGGTTGTTGATTATCTTTCCATTAACGTTATGGCCTAGCATTTCTGTGATGTTTTAAACATATTTGCTTAGTGCACATATTGAATAAGCTTGATGATAGAATGATAGTGAAGTTACGGGTAAAAAGTAAAGTAAAGAGCCCCGTCATGCCAAGTGGCGTATAAGGAATATGGTGTTAGTGACTATACATTTTACAGACCTTCAGCACATAATTTTTTGGGTAATTTGGTCAGTATTACGCCCGTGCCGTTTTACTTTCCCAGAAAAAAATCCGGTACCCATTTAAGGCTGGGTTAGCCCGGAAGCCGTCGATTGGGATCAAACCCTACCTCTTGTCCTTTGTAGTCCAGTTCACTATCGCGGCTCCCGAAGTTACAGGTACAAAATAATAAATAAAGCCAGAACCTCTTTTGCCGATCTAAACAGTAAGAGATCTACATAGTACAATGCAAACACAAAACTAAGGGATATAGTAGAGCTGTGTACTTTCCTTGTTCTTGAATGAACTTTCAAGCTGAAGAACGGGGATGGTACGTTAAGATTACCATTTATTCACATAACCCGATGGGGAGTTGGCCTGTGAGATTAGATGTGGTGCTGACTGCATGGTCGATGAGAAGATGGCACTTAAATAATAATAATAATCCTCATCAAGTACCGGGCCTGCTGGCGTAGGTGATCATGTCTCTCCACAACTTTCGATCTCGACAGTTATTTGTCATTTCTGTTGTTGACCTTCTGCCAAGCCATTTTCTTAAGCTGTCTTGTATTTTTTTTCTCTTTGCTTCCCACTATCTCTTCGTCCCTCAAATTTTTCCAGTTGTTACAATATATTCCAGTTGTTCTCTTCTCATTACATGGCCAAAAATTGATGATTGTTTCTTCCTAATAAATATAGGCACGTCATTTTCCCTTGAAGTCATTGAGGAACGTGTACGCTTTTACACTGTCGTTTTGTAACTGACTCTGTTGTGGCTCGTGATGGGCACAAAAACAATAAATTATCTCAATCTGTCAAGTTTGTTTGATCAACATTCGTGTGATTCTCCTCTCATATGTTGCCCTAAATGACCCTCTTCATCTTAAAGAGAACAACCTTTCATATACTAACAGCCAGATCTGAAAAAAAAAATGAAGATAACAAAGGCTGGATTTTGTCACCTTTTGAAGCAATTATATAAATGACTACATTTGCATGCACAATCTACTGTCGGGTAGAAAATCATACTTTTTATGGAAAGTGGGAGACAAACTGGGAGGAGAGTAGAATAGGAGAGGATGGGGAAGGAAAAGAGGAACGAACGAAAAAAGAAAGAAAGAACGAAAGAAAGAAAAGAAAGAAGAAAGAAAGAAAGAAAGAAAGAAAGAAAGAAAGAAAGAAAGAAAGATTAGGTAGTACCTCTATAGAGATAAGGGAGCCGCGATAGCTCAGTGGTTAGTGAACTGGACTATAAAGGACAAGAGGTAGAGTTCGATCACAACCGACGGCTTCCGGTTCACCCAGCCTTTAATGGGTACCGGATTTTTTTCTTGGAAACTAAAGCGGCACGGGTGTAATATCGACCACATTACCCCAAAAAATCATGTGCCGAAGGTCTGTAAAATTTATGGTCACTAACACCATATTCCCTATACGCCACTTGGCGTGACGGGGTACGTTACGTTACTATAGGGATGGGCAGCCGCAGTAGACCAATTACTGAATGTATCTACTGAGGAAAGGAGTTATATCATTTTAAATGTTAACCAAATGTTTGCTGGAGAAGAAAGACGACACTGGCGTCATACTGACCACACCACTGCAAAATGTGCCGGCGATGTAAAAAAATGGCAGTAACATCACATATTCTGGGCCTAACAGGGCTTTGTCTTCTTCTAAAGAGATGGTTTGATGATGATGATGATTATTATTCATATGACGATGATTATTATTATTCATATGATGATGATTACTATTATTCAAATGATGATGATTATTATTATTCATATGATGATTATTATTATTCATATGATTATTATTATTCATATGATGATGATTATTATTATTATTCATATGATGATGATTACTATTATTCAAATGATGATTATTATTATTATTCATATGATGATGATTATTATTATTCATATGATGATGATTGTTATTATTCATATGATGATGATAGGAGAAGGAACTCACCAAAACGCCCTGTATCCATCCAAACCTGACAGGGGCAGCAACCTGGACCTTGTCCCCGCTTAGTGGACTGTCCGCCTGGGTACCTTCATACCCTGGACCAGCGTCTTTCTTATTGCCTCTCAATTCTTCATCATCCTGATGACGATGTAAGTGAAACATTTAATACTAGACATCAAAGACGGGCCAGCTAGTCTGGACAAATATAAACAATACATAACAAGTATTTTAACGAGAGGTCTAAACTAAGCAGGAGAAAAGATAGTAAAATGCAACCTGTTGAATATTTTTTTTAATTAACAGTACTAAGACAAAGTATTTTGTTAAATGAATGTTTGGTTATAATGGAATGACTACATGAGGATATGATGAGACCACTAATGAGGAACCGCTGAAAGAACTAAATAAACACAAAATGAAAGAAAGAGAAGACGATGGCGCGGAATAGAATAGACATTTTAAAAGCCCGCCATTTAATCAACCACAGGGACATATAAAAAGACACAAAGAAGAATGCCATAAATAGATTCGGTAAAATTACATCAAGCTGGAAAAGCAAGTGGAAAAATGAATAAAACGAACGTGGAATATGTTTCTGGAAGTAATGTGCTTTATATTGTTATAAACAAACTGAGGTCTATACGGTAATTATATTAATTGTCATAATATAAATAATCTAAGGTATGCTGATGATACAGTCTTAATCGCTAAGAGTGAAAATGAGTTACAAGAAATGTTGGACATTCTAGTGAAAGAAAGCAAAAATTAAAGATTCGGCCTTAATAGCAAAAAGACAGAAGTAATGGTAACAACAAAGAAAAAGACATCACCTCAGTGCAAAATAAAGACAAGTACAACAATATTTAAACAGGTAAATGAATTTAAATATTTGGGAACTTTGTTAACCTCAGACGGAAGATGTACAAAAGAGGTGAGATGCAGAATGGCTCAGGCAAAAGCAGCTTTCCAAAAAATGAGGAAGATACTATGCAATCCATTTTTGACAATAGAAGCAAGAAAAAGAGTTCTTAAATGTTATGTAGAGCCAGCCTTAACATATGGATGTGATCATGGACAATAGGACAACAGACAAGAAAATCACTGGAGTCTGTAGAAAAGTAGTAGTACAGAAGAACGTTGAGAATACCATGGACAGCTAAGAAGAGTAATGAAAATGTTCTGAAAGAGGTCAAAGCAAAAAGAGAGCTAATTTTAAATATTAGGAAGAAGCAATCATCATTTTTTGGCCATGTAATGAGAAGAGAACAACTGAAATATATGTAACACCCGGAAAAATTGAGGGACGAAGAGATAGAGGGAAGCAAAGAGAAAAAATACCATCAGCTCAAGAGAATGGCTTGGCAGAATGTCAACAACAGAAATGATAAAGAACTATCGAGATCGAAAGTTGTGGAGAGACATGATCACCTACGCCAGCAGGCCCGGTACTTGATAATGATGATATTAATTGCTCTTCTTTGTTGCATTACTTTCTTCAAATTTCTCTGTTTAAAACAGTATACAAGTGAACAGCATGAATCAGCAACGGAACCAATTGGTCATCACTCGACAACCAATTTTATTAATGATATTATCACTTCTGATTTAATTTTAACTAAGACCAAAGTTTCCTATTCGACCTTCACTTTATACGAGTGTTTAATACATATATAGATGCTTGCGTATTAAAAACAATACACGCTTATGTAAACATACAAGATATACTCAGATTTTAGGACATAAAACCTCCACTCCGATAGGATTATACGCTGGATTTCATGTTCCTTGAGATCACGTGCCACTGAGAAAAGCCATATCGTTCATGATGAAATTCGAACCGAGAGCCCTGAACTTTGGAAACCCTAACCTCAACGCTACTTCACCCTCCACGATTTATTGACGATTCAACTAATTAATAATAAATTTGAAAGCATTTTAATGACCGCGCGAAACATGCACAAAAAAACCATAGGGGGACAATAATAATTAGGTTGCAGTCTAGGCACGAAATGAAACCATCAGTCAACGCCTTACCACAAGTATCAATGTCAGTCTAATTTATTTGGCGAGAAATGATAACTCAGGCACTTCCAAGCAACCCAAAATAAACTGTAACAAAACTATTTATTGCATCATTACCCCATTTCTGTTGTGTGCCAGGAGAATACTGAGTATAATACTGAAGGCTAGCTACAAATATTTTAACATTTTGTTTACATTAAAATTGCAGACTTTAATTTCAAGAAAATATTGTCTTCTGGGAGAAATAAGCAACTCCTCAAATACTGTAACGGCTATGTGGTTATTGCAAGAATAAAGTATAAAACAGCAATAATATCTTTGGGTGGATTTTAGTGGGGGAAGGAGAAGAGAGAGAGAGAGAGAGAGAGAGAGAGAGAGAGAGAGAGAGAGAGAGAGAGCAGATATTGACAGCGATACAGGAAAATATTTTCATAATACTGTTCATTGTTATGCTTTCGCTCTGAGGCGTGCGACACAAGTCAATTGTCTTAGTTGCTCTAATGAGATACTCGGCCCTACTTGCCAAAGATCAACATCTTATGAACTAAATCAATTCATTAAAAACACAAATAAAAACCAATGTTTTCTGTTCAAGGAAACGCATTTCAGGGAAGGATAACCTAGCAGTCGTCAAGGATTTATATTTTATTCAGCATCTCACAAATTAAATCTGATAACTCTTATCAGCATTTACGTCACGAGTATCATCAGACTGAATTTGTTACAATCCTCCATTCAACAGAGGGTATTTAGGATACTTCATTGTTTTATTGCGTACGATAATTTAGCACAAGTTTAGCAAATAGTCATATTTAATGGCAAGACAAAATCACATCTCAGTGAATCTGGCTATTAATATTCTCCATAATTGTCTTCCAATCCAATATATTCAACTGACCAAAGAAACGCCCTCCCCCTTTCTGCTTTCACCCGGAGATTACTTCTCTCTCAGGTCCGCCCTTAGATATGCATTAAGTGGATATCTTTTATTGGAGGTCATAATATAAATAATCTAAGGCATGCTGATGATACAGTCTTAATCGTTAAGAGTGAAAATGAGTTACAACAAAATGTTGGACATTATAGTGAAAGAAAGCAAAAATAAAGGACTCGGTCCTTAATAGCAAAAAGACAGAGGTAATGGTAACAACAAAGAAAAAGACATCACCTCAGTGCAAAATAAAGACAAGTGGAACAATATTAAAACAGGTAAATGAATTTAAATATTTGGGAACTTTGTTAACCTCAGACAGAAGATGTACAAAAAGGAGGTGAGATGCAGGATGGCTCAGGCAAAAGCAGCTTTCCAAAAATGAGGAAGATACTACAGGTACGTATGCAACCCATTTTTTACAAAATAGAAACAAGAAAGAGAGTTCTTAAATAAAATGTAGAGCCAGTCTTAACATATGGATGTGAATCCTGGACAATAGGACAACAGACAAGAAATCACTGGAGTGTAGAAATGTGGTTTTACAGAAGAATTCTGAGAATACCATGGACAGCTAATAAGAGTAATGAAAATGTTCTGAAATAGGTCAAAGCAAACAGAGAGCTAATTTCCAATATTAGGAAGAAAAAATCATCATTTTTTGGCCATGTAATGAGAAGAAAACAACTAGAATATATTGTAACAACTGGGAAAATTGAGGAACGAAGAGATAGAGGGAAGCAAAGAGAAAAAATACCAAACAGCTTAAGAGAATGGCTTGGCAGAAGGTCAACAACAGAAATGATAAATAGCTGATAGCTGTCGAGATTGAAAGTTGTGGAGAGACATGATCACCTATGCTAGTAGGCCCGGTACTTGATAATGATGATGATGGATATCATTTGCGTAGTGTCGTGATTTGCGGCAAGCTGCGATATTTCCGTCTCAGTCCGACACATCTGAATTTTTTTAACAGGTGGATAGTTGGGAAGGGTAATGTTTTTTTTTTGTTATCCCGTTACTTTCTTGATTAGACTAGTTAGTGTGATTCCTGGGTTGTCACAGGGATCACGAGACTGATCTGTTCTGACATATCCTGACGCCTGCTATCAGATTTTAGTCGGTGGTGATCTATTCATTGGCCAGGCAAACATCTTTAAAGTTAACATTTTGCATGGAGACTTGTTTAAAATGTACTTAATAAACGTCTAGTCTATCTATCTATCTATTGACCTTTCGAGCCGTAACCGGCCCATAGGGCGTAGACCAAGATACACCTTCTCCTATATGATTTTTTTGTTCTAGCAGTTTTCTTTTAAAGATATTTTATCAAATCTCGCCTTCTGTCTCTGTTCTGTGCAAGCAGTTCTATCTCATTGAGGGAGCCGATTCCTGCTGCTCTTGCCTCTCTCATCAATGTTCTTCTCAGTGTCTCCCTGGGTCTTCCTGTTAACTTATCCTCTCCAGCAGCCTTGTTATTGGTCATAAGCTTTAAGGTGGTTTCTATTTCACTCAAGGTGAAGTCATCTAAATTTACATCTAATTCTGCTGCTGGTGTTTCAGCTTCAAAATATATTAAACTGAGGGGTAGTGGACGGTTAAGAATTTCTTTGAAGTGTTCCGCCCAACGGGCTTTTATGTCTGAGCTTGTTGTTAGTATTAATCCAGATTTGTCTAGAATTGGTGTTTCACTGGATGTATAGGTGTTTGTCAGCATCATTTTGTACAGTATAAAGAGTTCTGCTGTCTCCTGTAATTGCAGCTGTCTCTGCTTTCTCTGCCAAATTGTCTATATAAGCTCTTGTATCTCTTCTTGCTGAACTTTTCACTTTGTTGTCTAATTCTGTGTATGTTGCTTTTGCCAGAACCTTTCCAAGATCTGTCTTTACATTAGTCATGGCTCTCTTCGCTTCTCTTCTTTCTTTGATGTATTTCCACGTGGTGTCTGAGATCCAAGCTCGTTTTTCCATTTTCTTCAGTCCAGCACTTAAACGTCTAGTACACGAATTTAATTCAATAAATGTAAATTTCACTTATAGTGGACATCCCTTTCACTAAAAATGTGTATCATTCTAAAATACCGTACACGTTAACGGTATACTATTATTATAGTTATTATACCTCTTCCTCTGAAATGATTCGCTGATTATCGCCTCGGAAGTTTCCCTCGATAATAATATTCATTTAATATTATTTGTCTCCAGCCTAAACCACTGGAAACTACTATTCGTGCTGTTCGTACTAAATGTTTGTCTGCAACGCAAGTATTCAACCCTACCCTATGCGGGAGATACTTGTCTTAACAGGGAAAAATACAGATACACTATATATTTCCGAGCTGTGATCGCGGTCTTATGCTATAGTCTATAGTCATGAGAATACCTGCGCGAAAGACATTGCCTACGAAGCTATTTTTTTAGTTAGCTGAGTGGCAGTGTTAACTAGCGTTTGGTTTTTCGTGGCAAGGCACAGTGCCACTGAGTACGAGTTCGATCCTGCTTTGGTCCATATTTTTTTCTGCTGTTGATTATTTGTCAATTTTTTTGACAGCTGTAAACATACCTATTCCTCTGAATTGATTCTCTATACTTGTATTATATCCTGAAACTGCTTCTTTCAGTGTACGTGTTGTAAAACATATTTACTCTTTTCACCCCACAGTCGGCGAATAGTTGGGGCACTACTAACAGACTTAAACAACCTTCTATCATCCCACAGTCTGCGAATAGTTGAGGCACTACTAACATACTTCTTCAACCTTCTATCATCCCACAGTCTGCGAATAGTTGGGGCACTACTAACATACTTCTTCAACCTTCTATCATCCCACAGTCTGTGAATAGTTGGGGCACTACTAACAGACTTCGACAACCTTCTATCATCCCACAGTCTGTGAATAGTTGGGGCACTACTAACAGACTTCGACAACCTTCTATCATCCCACAGTCTGCGAATAGTTGAGGCACTACTAACATACTTCTTCAACCTTCTATCATCCCACAGTCTGCGAATAGTTGGGGCACTACTAACAGACTTCGACAACTTCTATCATCCCACAGTGTGTGAATAGTTGTGGCACTACTAACAGACTTTGTCAACCTTCTCTGATCCACAGTCTGTGAATAGTTGGGGCACTACTAACAGACTTTGTCAACCTTCTATCATCCTCAGTGTGCGAATAGTTGGGGCACTACTAGCAGACTTCGACAACCTTCTATCATCCAACAGTCTGTGAATAGTTGTGGCACTATTAACAGACTTTGTCAACCTTCTATCATTCCACAGTCTGTGAATAGTTGGGACACTACTAACTGACATCGTCAATCTTCTATCATCCCACAGTGTGCGAATAGTTGGGGCACTACTAACAGACTTCGACAACATTCTATCATCCCACAGTGTGCGAATAGTTGGGGCACTACTAACAGACTTCGACAACATTCTATCATCCCACAGTGTGCGAATAGTTGGGGCACTACTAACAGACTTCGTCAACCTTCTATCCTCCCACAGTGTGCGAATAGTTGGGGCACTACTAACAGACTTCGACAACATTCTATCATCCCACAGTGTGTGAATAGTTGGGGCACTACTAACAGACTTCGACAACTTCTATCATCCCACAGTGTGTGAATAGTTGGGGCACTACTAACAGACTTCGACAACATTCTATCATCCACAGTGTGCGAATAGTTGGGGCACTACTAACAGACTTCGACAACATTCTATCATCCACAGTGTGCGAATAGTTGGGGCACTACTAACAGACTTCGTCAACCTTCTATCCTCCCACAGTGTGCGAATAGTTGGGGCACTACTAACAGACTTCGACAACATTCTATCACCCCACAGTCTGCGAATAGTTGGGGCACTACTAACAGACTTCGTCAACCTTCTATCATCCCACAGTCTGCGAATAGTTGGGGCACTACTAACAGACTTCGACAACATTCTATCATCCCACAGTCTGCGAATAGTTGGGGCACTACTAACAGACTTTGTCAACCTTCTATCATCCCACAGTGTGTGAATAGTTGGGGCACTACTAACAGACTTCGACAACCTTCTATCATCCCACAGTGTGTGAATAGTTGGGGCACTACTAACATACTTCTTCAACCTTCTATCATCCCACAGTGTGCGAATAGTTGGGGCACTACTAACAGACTTTGTCAACCTTCTATCATCCCACAGTCTGTGAATAGTTGGGACACTACTAACTGACATCGTCAATCTTCTATCATCCCACAGTGTGTGAATAGTTGGGGCACTACTAACAGACTTCGACAACATTCTATCACCCCACAGTCTGCGAATAGTTGGGGCACTACTAACAGACTTCGTCAACCTTCTATCATCCCACAGTCTGTGAATAGTTGGGGCACTACTAACAGACTTCGACAACATTCTATCATCCCACAGTGTGTGAATAGTTGGGGCACTACTAACAGACTTCGACAACATTCTATCATCCCACAGTCTGCGAATAGTTGGGGCACTACTAACAGACTTCGACAACATTCTATCACCCCACAGTCTGCGAATAGTTGGGGCACTACTAACAGACTTTGTCAACCTTCTATCATCCCACAGTCTGTGAATAGTTGGGGCACTACTAACAGACTTTGTCAACCTTCTATCATCCCACAGTCTGCGAATAGTTGGGGCACTACTAACAGACTTCGTCACCTTCTATCATCCCACAGTCTGTGAATAGTTGGGGCACTACTAACTGACATCGTCAATCTTCTATCATCCCACAGTGTGTGAATAGTTGGGGCACTACTAACAGACTTCGACAACATTCTATCACCCCACAGTGTGCGAATAGTTGGGGCACTACTAACAGACTTCGTCAACCTTCTATCATCCCACAGTCTGTGAATAGTTGGGGCACTACTAACAGACTTCGACAACATTCTATCATCCCACAGTGTGTGAATAGTTGGGGCACTACTAACAGACTTCGACAACATTCTATCATCCCACAGTCTGCGAATAGTTGGGGCACTACTAACAGACTTCGACAACATTCTATCATCCACAGTCTGCGAATAGTTGGGGCACTACTAACAGACTTTGTCAACCTTCTATCATCCCACAGTCTGTGAATAGTTGGGGCACTACTAACAGACTTTGTCAACCTTCTATCATCCCACAGTCTGCGAATAGTTGGGGCACTACTAACAGACTTCGTCAACCTTCTATCATCCCACAGTCTGTGAATAGTTGGGGCACTACTAACAGACTTCGACAACATTCTATCATCCCACAGTCTGTGAATAGTTTGGGCACTACTAACAGACTTCGACAACATTCTATCATCCCACAGTCTGTGATAGTTGGGGCACTACTAACAGACTTCGTCAACCTTCTATCATCCCACAGTGTGTGAATAGTTGGGGCACTACTAACAGACTTCGACAACATTCTATCATCCCACAGTCTGCGAATAGTTGGGACACTACTAAATCACTTCGTCAACTTTCTAAATTTTTCTCTTTCTTCAGTAATTTTTTATGTGTAATTGTGTGTAAATATATAAAGGTAGATATAATAATAATAATAAATATAATAAAAATTAAATAATATTTAATAAAAATTATATATAATAATAAAGAAATGTAAAAAAAATAATTGTAAATATATAAGGAAACAACAGAAAAAATGGTTTGGCCACGTGACAAGGCAGAAAGATCAAAACACAACACAACGAGCCTTCAACAAACGTTGTGAGAACACCAGACCCAAGGGTCGACCACGAAAAAGATGGGTCGATAGAATATTAGAAGCACTAGGAAACATAACAGCAGCAGAGGAGAAGAACAAAAGACCGCAAATTATATCTCCCCTCGACGCTGAAAGGCAGATGAGGAAGGACAGAATAAGAGGTAATTTTTTTTAGGACTCTGCAAAGTCGAGGCCTGCCCATTCTTTGACGTTATCTCTCATCTCTTTCTCTGCCTACACCTCCTTCTTGTTCCTTGCAAAATGGTCTTTTCTATAATAAATTGTCGAGACACGTGGCCAGGCCATTTCACAATAGTCAACAAATCTTCCTGCGTGCGTATTCAAATACAAACTTTAACTTAGCTAAAAGATTCAGTGGTATTGAACGCATTTCTGCAACCCTCCGGAACTATGCTACGCGAACCGTTACTTTATAACAGATTTATTTTAAATCTATCACAATTACAAAGACTGGCTGTGATTTAACTCCTTTTCATTTCTTTAACCACAGATGGTCAAAGCATTATGTGAGCGCTAGGTCTTGAAAGGCAAAAGCAAAGTTCATTCGTTCTGGGTCTGCCAGAGATTGTTCATCTCTGCTTATGGTCTTCTCCAGATGGTTGTCCTAAATTTGCTTTCCCTTCAAAGTTCCGTGCCTGGAAGCTTTTGCGATGTTTTTGGATCCTCTATGAACACATGCCCCAAGCGTGCCCAGAGTTCACCTACTATCCTTATGAGCATTGTCTTTGTTTGCACTCGTTAAACAATTCTTAGTTACTTATTTTGTTTGGCCAGGATGTTCTGAACATTTTCCACAAGCAAGTTGCATGAAATTATCAATGCCTTTTTATGTTTCACTTTCTGTTCTTCAGTGTTCAAATTCTCATGAAAGCCTTACCCAATTACGCGCTCTGTTTTCAAATTCTTCGCCGGTACTGCGGGGTTACTGTATCTGAGCTGAAATAATCTTCAGTGTTCAAATTCTTCGCCGGTACTGCGGGGTTACTGAATCTGAGCTGAAATAATCTTCAGTGTTCAAATTCTTCGCCGGTACTACGGGGTTACTGTATCTGAGCTGAAATAATCTTCAGTGTTCAAATTCTTCGCCGGTACTGCGGGGTTTACTGTATCTGAGCTGAAATAATCTTCAGTGTTCAAATTCTTCGCCGGTACTACGGGTTTACTGTATCTGAGCTGAAATAATCTTCAGTGTTCAAATTCTTCGCCGGTACTGCGGGGTTACTGTATCTGAGCTGAAATAATCTTCAGTGTTCAAATTCTTCGCCGGTACTACGGGGTTACTGTATCTGAGCTGAAATAATCTTCAGTGTTCAAATTCTTCGCCGGTACTGCGGGGTTACTGTATCTGAGCTGAAATAATCTTCAGTGTTCAAATTCTTCGACGGTACTGCGGGGTTACTGTATCTGAGCTGAAATAATCTTCAGTGTTCAAATTCTTCGCCGGTACTGCGGGGTTACTGTATCTGAGCTGAAATAATCTTCAGTGTTCAAATTCTTCGCCGGTACTACGAGGTTACTGTATCTGAGCTGAAATAATCTTCAGTGTTTTCGACAGTGTATTGCGGCAGTGCAGCTCGCTGCGTGAAGTACTGGGGAGGGATCTGACCATTGTCCAATGAAGATGGACTGTCTACCAAACTAAAGTAAAGTAAAAAAAAAGTAAAGTACCCCCGTCACGCCAAGTGGCGTATAGGGAATATGGTGTTAGTGACCATAAATTGTACAGACCTTCAGCACATGATTTTTGGGGTAATGTGGTCGGTATTACGCCGTGCCGCTTCACTTTCCCAGAAAAAAATCAGGTACCCTTAAAGGCTGGGTGAACCCGGAAGCTGTCGGTTGGGATCGAACCCTACCTCTTGTCCTTTGTAGTCCAGTTCACTAACCATTGAGCTATCACGGCTAAACTAAAGTAAAGCTAAAACTAAACTCAACGAAAGAGCTAAATATTCTTCTACGCTTTACTCCATGGCTTTGACTGTTCAATTATGTTTATTATGCTTTGTAATTCAGTTAACACGTGATACAATTTCTTCAGTTTTATTATTTAAAATACAGATACGAAAATCCTATTTATTACTAAATTCCGAGGTTAATTTCCTAGTGTATCTCTTCTTTCATTTAGTATTTATTAAATATCATCTTATTCAAGCTTTCCATTTTTTACGTCCCTGATAAGATTTCCTTTTCATAATTGGTGAACTGATTTTTTTTTTTCAGCATTCATTACTGTTTGTTCCAGTTCTGTGTATTTTGGAAACATACCGGTTTGATTAGTTTTCTCGTCTTGATCTAACCTGCTATATTTCTTATCTAACATGGGCTGTGTCTAGCCATTATATTTTTCCAGGATTTATTTATAATGAACGTAGAAAGGTCTGCAGACTTATGAAAGAAAGTCATCAAGCTGTACTATGAGCTCTCCGATCAATAATCGTGCCCTGGAGATGTTATTGTGCACGCAAACAAAGTGTGTTGCACGACATTTAAACAGAAGAAATAGAAAACTCTGGCTAAAGGAAGGACAAGTATGCATTGTCTGAAACACTTTGATGTGGAGAAGTCTTTGTGACCTTAAAAAACGTCTACACCTTAAGAGAGAGCGTCGGTAGCCTTGTGGTAATGCGTAAACTTGGTGATAAATGTTTCAAATGCAGCCTGACGCTCCCCAGTCGACCCAGCTGACAAAAGTATCTTTCTAGCTGAGTTGGAAAACAGCAGTATATAGCATAGACGAATAGCGCCGGTCGTGTAAAACGATGGGTCGTGTAAAACGATGGGTCGTGTAAAACGATGGGTCGTGTAAAACGATGGGTCGTGTAAAACGATGGGTCGTGTAAAACGATGTGACCTAGTAAGGTAACATATGATTTCATCCCCTTGCGACATGAATACGTCACGCCAGGGGACATTACTTATATCTTCACAGACGTCAGCGTCTGTAGAGGCAGTTGCAACTCTTAATTGATTTTGAATAGGACAACAAGATAAGAGGAAACTTCACGAAGATCAAGCAAACAATAGAGTTGGAAGCAAAGGTAGTGTCAAGCATAAACCTCCTTAGGTGTGTCAAGAGCACGTCTAATATAACACAGGGTTAGACTATTTATATGGTTAAAAAGATGAGTGCTTTTTTTTTTTTTTTTTTTTTTTTTGCGTTTGCGAACTCAGTAACTATTTTTACAGTTGGATCGACTGAAGCGACCAGACTAAGATGATGTGTGATTTTTGAAACGTGATACTAGTGTACAACACAGCAAAAAAATCCACGTGATAATGATTACAGTAAAAAGAAATACTCGTAATAAGATGAAAATATACTGTTAAGCAGTTTTACACCAGAATATAAGAGAGTAAAATTACATAAGTTTTACATCAACACATTGTGAGAGAAGCAAATTACAGCACATTTATTTCAGAACAAGTAAGAGAACAACTAAATTTATTTTACATTAACAAATGATAACCAGAACACCACACAGGCGGGTCGATAGAATATTATAAACACTAGGAAACAAAATAGCAGCAGAAGCCAACAGAAGAGCAACAGACTGCACATTATATCTCCACTCGACACTGAAAGGCAAATGAGGAAAAAAGACAGAAAAGAACTGCTTTATAATATCGTGTGGACTCGGAGGAAGAGTGAAAGAAAGACAGATTAAAAGCAACAGAGCGAGATGCAGTGTGAGCCAGACTTTGAAAGGAAGACCATTAACGTGCACGCTGGAGTCCTTCGCAGTCAGGGGGAAAAGAATAAATATATTATGAGAGAGAAATCTAGTTTCTGAAAAGAAAAAAAAAACGACAATCAGAAGCACAGAATATGTGAAGAAAAGAAAACCAAAAACCTGTACCCCAAAAAAATGAATGAACAGGAAAGTGCGACACATAAGAATTAAAGAGCTAACTTTAAAAAAGAAGGATTTGAAAAGGGGGAGATGGAGTCTAGGATGAAAAGAATGTCGCCTATTAATTTAAGATATAAAGAAAATTGTTACTTCGACGGCTGTATAAATGTGTGCTCTACAAATACAACAGATTGGCGGGTTCCCTTCCTCGACCAAACATGGGAGCAAGGAAACACTACAACTTAGGAGAAATGACTAAAAGCTACTAAAGTCAGTTTACACAACCATATCGAAAACAACAACCTTCTCCTCTCTTCCCCCACCCAAACTAAAAACACCTTATATGAAATCAAGAATGAGTTACTAGAAACATATGATACAATGAAACATTTAAAATTGATCATAACAAAGATGAGGGTGGAGGGAGATACTGTATCTTGTTATATAACACACCTGCCAGGTGCAGATTGATCTTTGGTTGCGAGCTTCCAAGCACAATCACAAATATTTACAAATAAAAACCCAATCATATTAAAGTAAAAATATAGAATGTACCGAGAATGTAAAGCTGCTATCAGACACAAATGGTAGGTGTTGCTACAATTAGATTCAAATATCGAACGCTACCGTTCACGAGAACATTCCAGGACGAGATGTTATGCACGTGCGTCATTCTCTGAAGGCAGAGGTGGAGGTAGGCGAAGGAAACAGTAACTGAAAGAAGGAGCGGTGAAAACAAGAAAGGGAGAGAAAGAAAGAAATAGAGAGGAGGAAGGAAGAGAAGAAAGAAATATATATCACGCCCCTCGTTAAGGAAGGATTTACAGGAAAAGCCAGTATTTGAGTGAGAATTTGATGTCAGCGCCCTTGTTGTGGAATGATAACTTTATGCTAGAAAGAAATTGATGTCAGCGCCCCTGTTGTAGAATTATAACTTTATGCTAGAGAGAAATCGATGTCAGCGTCCCTGTTGTAGAATGATAACTTTATGCTACAGAGAAATTGATGTCAGCGCCCCTGTTGTAGAATGATAACTTTATGCTAGTGAAAACTTGATGTCAGCGACCCTGTTGTAGAATGATAACTTTATGCTAGAAAGAAATTGATGTCAGCGCCTCTGTTGTAGAATTATAACTTAATGCTAGAGAGGAATCGATGTCAGCGCCCCTGTTGTAGAATGATAACTTTATGCTACAGAGAAATTGATGTCAGCGCCCCTGTTATAGAATGATAACTTTATGCTAGAGAGAAATTGATGTCAGCGCCCCTGTTGTAGAATAATAACTTTATCTATCTATCTATCTATCTATTGACCTTTCGAGCCGTAACCGGCCCATAGGGCGTAGACCAAGATACACCTTCTCCTATATGAATTTTTGTTCTAGCAGTTTCCTTTTAAAGATATTTTATCAAATCTCGCCATCTGTCTCTGTTCTGTGCAAGCAGTTCTATCTCATTGAGGGAGCCGATTCCTGCTGCTCTTGCCTCTCTCATCAATGTTCTTCTCAGTGTCTCCATGGGTCTTCCTCTTTTTCTTTTACCTGTTGTTTCCCATATGAGGGCTTGCTTTGCTATTCGATTATTATCTCTTCTCATCGCATGTCCAACGTATGACCATCGTCTTTTCTTTATTACTGAAGATATTAGTGCTGAAGGTATTAGATAATAACTTTATGCTAGAGAGAAATTGATGTCAGCGCCCCTGTTGTAGAATAATAACTTTATGCTAGAGAGAAATTGATGTCAGCGCCCCTGTTGTAGAATAATAACTTATGCAGTGAGAAACTGGTGGCATCCTTCTTACTGGATTGATAACTTGATATATATGCTAAATTGATGTGAAAACTCAATGTCATTGCATCTTAGGTAGGAACTTCACATCAAATTCTGCCATTCTTCGCGGTAGAAATCAATATTAGCAACCCCCCCCCCCCTCCCACTATAAGTTAAAATTCCCTAGTAGATTCAGAAGAGACCGAGACCAGTGTCTCTACCAGTCCAGACCAGTGTCTCTACCAGTCTCTTAAGGGCGAGAACTCTGCATAACTTATCTAAGATCAATCAGCACACCAAAAACAGTACATCGATAATCAGATGCCGAGGGCTGTAATTTGTAGGACAATACACTCAGCAAATTGATTTTTAAAAAAATCAATAAATCATGCTCTCGGTTCAGAGGACCCACATAGTGATCACATGCCCCCATTGTTCCCAGAACTGCCCCTTGCCACATACAGCAAACAATTTCCCTCTAAAGCTGTATTTGAACTCTGCCCTCGTTTTGCCCACCAGGTTCCTCGTTATTAACCAAAAGTCTATATCAGCGAATCAAACAAAAATCCTTTAATTTCTATGTTTGCTATGCGATATTTTACAGCAGACCCGGCGATATCTGCACCTCTCGACCCGACATTTCGGGTTTTGGCTGATAAATTAATCTGAAATTATGACGCTGCCTGCCCCATTACAACTCTCTTCAACCGGCTTTTACGAAATGCTTGGACATGCAGAGAGCTAATTATTTCCGTTTTTCGCTGTTAGAAGTGCTTCTACAGATGCAGGTTTTGTGTTTGTAGCTGTTGTGTTCTGTTTTTTTCTTTTTTCTTTTTTCATTCTGCAGAGACTGACAAAGTAGTCAGTGGACAACGTGCCTTGTGATATGTTGTTTTTGAAACAACATGATTTTCCTTCCTTAACGATCTGTGCCCATCATTTGTAATAATCCCCCTAAAATGTTTGGACACTTCCAATATACATCCCGGTAGGCCAGCAACGCGATATATCATCATCATCATCATCATCATCATCATCATCATCATCGAGTGCCTTCTCCGCAACGAAGGTTGGCTACCAATGATCTACTCTGTTTCTTGCTTTGATGGTGCAGACTGTCATAGATTGACTTGTCCATCTTTTGACGTTACTCGTCCATGTTAGGATATATATATATATATATATTTATATATCAAGCCGATATATTCCTTCTATTTTTTTGTTTAAATATTTCTGTATGTATTTTTTTTTTTTAAAGCTGAATCTATTACGCAAAAAAAAAAAAAAAAAAATTACCATCCGATATACAATGCATGAGGTGCACGCAACCAGGCAGAAGTGTGATACTGGATACTACACTCGTCCTTTAAATGTGCGCTAAGAACCAATCAGCTCACGCTATACTATAAATAGTTTCTGGGTTGACTCCCCTGGGGCAAATGCGCGTGCGTGGTGATGACCTCAGAGAAACTCCTCAAAGAGAGTCACGTGGACGCTTGCTACATACAGGAATTCTGGATTTCTCTCTCTCTCTCTCTCTCTCTCTCTCTCTCTCTCTGTCTCCACTCACACACTTATTTCCCATCACCATAAAAACGCGCACAGAGGGTTCTGACAAGATTAAAGCTGGCATGTCTGGATAACATAAACTAACAGAAAGCTAAAGAGTACAAATACGATACAAAGCAACGCTATTTCCGGTCTAAGCCATATCCCAATATTGACTTACACCATCCTTATCTCTCTCTTTCTCTCTCCAAATCCGACACTGGAGACGCCTCTACTAGAAGGAGCTGATGTACAAACCGACCTGAATGTGACCCTTAACCTCCAGGGACCTTACCTGTTTACTCTACCTAGAACACAGCAACTTCAGCAAGCGCAATCACTCACTGTCAGGTATGGCAGACCGACAAATAGCCATGACTGAACATTATGGCAAAAACCAGCTTTATGTGGCACGGCTCGCTTCATCCCACACGATATATTACCTTCTTTCTTGACCACATTTGAATATTTATTAGTGCTAGCATATGCTAACAAGTCGTCACCTTTCACCTGAATGTCAAAAACACGTCACCTTTCACCTGCATGTCAAAAACAAACAGCTTCAAACATAAATGTCAGAAATTAAATCAAGGCCCCAGAAAGATAGCTGATTCAGTCAGCTGAGTGGCAGTGTTCCCTAGCGTTTGGCTTTTCGTGGCAAGGCGCTGTGCCACTGAGTACGGGATCGATCCTGCTTCTGTCCATATATTGTGCTTTATTTTTTTTCTGTTGATTATTTGTAATTTTATCCGAGTGCTATAAACATACCTCTTCCTCTCAATTGATTCCCAGAAAGATGTAGTGTTTTGTTCACGTGTTCACATTCTTATAGAAGGTCTCATAAACCATATTACTCTTATATACAACTTATATACTCAAGAATGCTGTCTCCCTCATTCTTCTTCTTCTTTCCTTCCTCATCTGCCTTTCAGCGTCGAGGGGAGATATAATTTGCGATCTGTTGCTCTTCTGTTTCCCTCTGCTGTTGTTATGTTTCCTAGTGCTTCTAATATTCCATCGACCCATCTTTTCGTGGTCGACCCTTGGGTCTGGTGTTCTCACAACGTTTGTTGAAGGCTCGTTGTGTTGTGTTTTTGTTCTTTCTGCCTTGTCATGTGGCCAAACCATTTTATCTGTTGTCTCCTTACATATTCTATGGCGGGGGCTATTCCTAGCTTTTTTTCTTAGTTCTTCATTTCTGATCTTATCTCTCAGACTGTTTCCTGTCATTCGTCTAACACATTTCATCTCTGTAGAGGTTATTTTTCTTATTGTTCTTGCATCTAGGGTCCAGGTCTGGCATTGGTAGCACAATGTTTGGATGAAGATTGTATTGTATAGTGCTCGTTTTGCCTCCAGAGTTATTTCCTTGTTGGACAATAGTGGTGATAACTGTCCGATGATTTGACAAGCTTTGTTGCATCTTGATTCTATCTCTGCTGTTTGAGAATTATCGTTTGTAATTAGACTTCATCATCATCATTGAGTGCCGTCTCCGCAGCGAAGGTTGGCTACCATAGAGCGCCATTCTGCTCTATCTCTTGCTTTGATGGTGCAGGTTGTCATCGGTTGATTTGTCCATCTTTTGATGTTACTCGTCCATGATAATCTTGGTCTGCCTCTTTTACCTTGTATTTTCCCCTCCAGGATCACTTTCAGTAGGCTGTTGTGTCTTTTAACATGGCCCAAGAATCGCATTTGTCTTGTTCTAATTGTGTTCAGAAGTTCTCTTTTCATTTTTAGTCGTTTTAAGACTTCATCGTTTGTTTTCTTTTCCTTCCATCCAATTCTACCTATTCTTCTATATATCCACATTTCAAAGGCTTCAATTCTCTGTTCTGTTTTCTTGTCTAATGTCCATATTTCGGTACCATATAGAAATATTGAGAAGATGTAACATTTTGCTATTCTTAGTTTTAGCTCTGGTGTTATTTGTTTTGATGTTAGTATGTCCTTCATGACATTAAAATTACTTTTTGCCATTCCTATTCTTTTGTTTATTTCAGTTGTACATTTTCCATCACTGGTTATAGTATGTCCAAGGTAGTTATAGTTCTGAACTGTCTCCAGGTCTATTCCTTCAATTTTGATATTCACTTGTGGGTTTTGAGTATTTTCTTTGTTTATGATCATAGTTTAGTCTTTTTGATATTCATATCTAGTCCATATTTTTTGCTTGTTGTGTTTATTTCATTAAGTAATTGTTGTAGGTCTTTAGGATTTTCTGCTAGTATTACAGTATCGTCAGCATATCTTAGGTTTATTGATTGTCTTTCCATTAATTTGTAGGCTTGGCATCTCTATGATGTTTTTAAAGATTTGCTCAGTGTATAGATTGAACAAGCTTGGTGATAGGATGCATCCTTGTCTTACTCCTCTTTTTATATCAATGGGTGTAGAGAACTCTTTGTTATATGTTATTATTGCTGTTTTCTCCCAGTATAGATTGCATATTAGTCGTATATCCATGTCATCTAGATGTATCTTTTTTAGGCATTCTATAAGTTGTTTGTGGTGTACTCTATCAAAAGCTTTGGTGTAGTCTATGAAGCAGGCATATATTGGTTTGTTTACTTCTGTGTATTTTTCTATTAGTGTTTTCATGCAGAATATGGCTTCTTTTGTCCCGCTATTTTTCCTAAATCCAAATTGCTGCTCATCTAATTCAGTATTGATTTTATTCTGAATCCTTCCTTGTATAACTTTTAGCAAGATTTTTGTAACATGGCTCATTAGGCTTATTGTTCTAAAGTCACTGCATTCAACTGCACCATTATTTTTAGGCAATGCAATGAAAGTTGATGTTTTTCGTTCATTCGGTATGTATCCTGTGTGGTATATGTCGTTGCATATGTTTTTTATCACTTCAATGCCAAAATCCTCAAGTGCCTGTATCATCTCTATCTGTATGCTTTCAGGTCCTGCTGCTTTTCCCCTTTTCATTGTTTTTATAGCTTTTTCCACCTCAGATTTTAAGATTTTATAGCCTGATGTACATTTTATAACTGGTTTCTTATCCCTCTGATCATGAAATAGTTCTGTTATATATTCCTGCCATCTATCTATGCTATCCTTATTGTCTGTTAGCATTTTTCCTTTATGTCTGCAATGCATCCACCTTCTGTGGCTTTTTTATTTTTATTAGTCATTCTCTTTATTTCTGTGTGCATTCCTCTTAGGTCTTGTTTGCTTTCCATAGTTTCTATTTCTATACATTTTTGGCTCAGCCAGTCTTCTTTTGCCTTTTTGCACATTTTGCGTATCTCATTATCTATTTTATTGTATTGGGCTTTGTTCTTCGCTTGTCTTCTTTCTTCCATTTTTTCTAAGATGGTGCTAGTTATCCATTTTTGTTTTTTGTTCTTTTCTCTTTTGGGTAAGGTGTCGCAGGCTTTTTGTATGCTTTTCTTTATGCATTGCCATTTGGTTGTTACTTTTTCATCAGGATTTTCTCTTCTGTATTGTTCAATTCCTTCCTCTAGCAGCTTCTGGTATGTGTTCTTTACTTGTATTGTATAGCTATCTTTAATATCTTTTTGATTTAAAGCTGTTATATCAAGTGGATTTGTTGATGAATTAGATTTTTGCTTGTTTCTCTTTAGTTTGATTTTCATTTTAATCATTACAGGATTGTGATCAGAATTAATATCTGCTCCTGATATCTAGACTTCATAGGTATTTGAATTCCTCTACTTGTTTTAGTTGTCTGCCTTCTATAGTTATGTTGATGTTCTGTTTATTTTAGGCGACATTCATGACTTTTGTTTTGTTGATTTTCATGTTGTATTTTGTGCTTGAGATGTTGAGTTTGTTTAAGTGTTTTTGTAGGTCTTCTATTGTTTCATGTATTAGTGCCTGATCGTCTGCAAATAAAAGCTCGTTGATCTCCTGTGTCTCTGATGGGTTAGATGAGTTGGCTAGCTTGCATATATGGTCCATGTATGTAATAAACAGTAGGGGGGATAGTACGCACCCCTCTCTTACACCTGATCTAACTTCGAAGTGGTCTGTGTAGCCTGCTGCTGTTCTGACCCTGCAGTTGCTGTTGGCATAGAGACTTTTAATAAGGTTGGTTAGATGTTGGCTTACTCCGTATGTTGTTAGTATATCCCACAGTTGTTCTCTGTTTACTCTGTTGAATGCTTTTTCCTGGTCAATGAAGGCTATGTATAAGTTTTGATTGTGTTCTGACGTTTTTTCTGCAAGCTGTTTTAATGTGAATAGTGCGTCGGTACATCCTCTGTTTTTTTTCGGAACCCCATTTGAGAATCGCTTAACTGTAGTTCTATTATTGGTCTCAGCCTTTTTTCCAAGATTTTGGCGTATAGCTTTCCTACATGGCTGAGAATAGATATACCTCTATATTGATTGCAGTCTCTTTTGCTACCTTTCTTTTTCCATATTGGTATGATGATTGCCTGTTGTCAGTCTCCCTCATTAAACAAATTTAACATAAACGCGCAATACATTTTATTCTGTCTCTTGTTTGATCCAATAACGTTTATGTGTTATTGTTGTTGTTTTTAAAACAAAGTATTTACAAACTATTTAGATGTCTTAAATTTTCAAAGACTGTTTAATGACATCCAGTCTTTAGAGGCTTTTTTTTTTAATTTTAGCGTAGATATCAAGAGATTCGAGAGTCAAAGGTGTGTGCGTCAATGTCTGTATATATATATGTGTGTGTGTGTGTGCGCGCGCGCGCGCGCGTGTGTGTGTGTGTGTGTATTAGGGGAAAAAAACAGTTTAGGTTGAAGACCTTCAAATGGAAGGACATTTATTATAGGCAAATATTATATACACAAAGTAATCACCCAATAATGACAGCATAAGAAAGGATGAAACTACAACCTTGGGTCTACATGGATCTCGAAACAAACACGGCAAACGCAGTCAAGTTCTGGAGACAATAGCTAGAACTTATTGACATCTTCTTCAAAGGGAATGGACACTTTAGCTGATGACAAGAGTACTACGAAGTAGGTAGAGATAATAACAAAACTGATAAATGATGAAGTTAAAGGATTTTTTTAAGTGTGTGCGTGTGTGTGCGGGGGGAGAGGTGGAGAGAGAGAGAGAGAAAACCTTTCACCAAAAATAAATCACGGCACATCAAAACAGCTCTGCACTCAGTCCACAACAATAATTATTATTCTATCTTATTCTGGCGCAGTTTGTATATATTAAGCATGCTCTTTGACATGTTGGCATCATGTTGATTGAAGGAATAACGCGCTTAAGCCAATCATACATGTTCCATGAAGAGGGAAATGTCAGACATCCTTACGAGAACGCTCCTACCATAAAGATAACTAACACCACGGCCTCCAACACCAATGTTGGTCACACGGGAATACAACTGAAGGACAAACTAACTTCTACGTGTCCGATATCGCGGTCTTTTCTCTTCTGACCGTTCACCCCAGTTAAGTGTGTCGTTAGTTTGCGGCAACGCCTCGATATCTGCACATTTCGGCCCGACACATCCATTTTCGGCTTGGATGAGTAGATTTGCTTAACAAATTTTGTCCGGGTAGCGGCCATGTTTTGGGGCTACTCTTTCGATTTTTAACTGCCCGGGGTTCTTTGACATGCGCGAGTGCACACGAGACCTCCTGTTTTTCACCGTTTTCCTAGAGAGCTAGACGTCGGATCTCACTACCCAGAGACCAGGAGAGGTTAAATCCACGAAGACACCACGGGTTTGACAAATGCCCACCGCCATTAGTGGGGATCGAATCTGGGACCTTCCTGTTCAGAGACAGACGTCCTACCTCTAGACTACCCTGTCTTCCTATATCTCGATCTAATTAAATCTATTTCTCTTTATTTCCTCCGTCCTCAACTTTTTCTTCTACAATATCTCTCACTCTCTCTCTATCTCTTTCATTCAGTAAAATCTCCTTCCTTCTGTCTGTTTACACATAATTAATCGTCTAATGCAATCAATACTCCCATGAAGAGATTTTCTTTTTAATTCTTAACCAAAAAAATTGTTTGCCGGAAGTATAATCTCAATGCATAAAAGGAGAAAATCGTGTTACATCATGATGTACTTTACTTACATTTTGAACATTAATATATTGTACTGTATTGTATTGTATTGTATTATATTGTATTGTATCGTATTGTACTATATTGTATTGTTATCAGATCAAATATAAATTTTTTAAAATGCTTAAAATTAGTGACAATAAATAGACCTACAAGACCTAGCAGCGAATCGTCTACATATATGGAGTTTTAAGATGTTTGCTCTGTGTGCCAACTTCTTTTCAGAATTAACTAAATGTAGTTAACTAGGTCAGTTATGAGATTCAATTATTTTGCCCGCGAAATATTAGCTATATTATAGTAAGTTTTTTTTTTTAAATCAGTTTAATACCTTTAATGGGAGCCGCGATAGCTGAGTGGTTAGTGAACTGGACTACAAAGGACAAGAGGTAGGGTTCGATCCCAACCGACGGCTCCGGTTTACCCAGCCTTTAATGGGCACCTGATTTTTTTCTGGGAAAGTAAAGCGGCACGGGCGTAATACCGACTACATTACCCCAAAAATCATGTGCCGAAGGTCTGTAAAATGTATAGTCACTAACACCATATTCCCTATACGCCAATTGGCGTGACGGGGGCTCTTTGCTTTGTTTTGCACTTTGCTCATCTTAGACTAGCAGACATCTCGAAATTTAAAAAAATACAAAACAAAGACGAGAAATTCATGCTGTCCAACTCCCAAGTAATACATTTAACTCAAGTTTGTGGAAACTATAAGTGAACGATTGTTAAGAGAAGGTCTACAAGGGTGACTGAATCTGATAGAAAAATGAGAAGTTAATTGAAAACTATACATGAAGTGACTAAGAATGCCTTTTAACCTTTACTTTAAAAGGAAATGGCGGTTGTTTACGATTCGTCAAGTAATGAAAGGAACTAGAATTCTTTCCTAGACAGTTGAGTAGGCACTAGATAACAAGAGAAAAGGAGGAAGATCAATAGAGATAGTAGGCAGGACAACTAAAAAAAACAACAGCTCAACGTAGTTTAAAGTATACGCAAGACCTGATGACATTAAAAGTACAATGGCTTCATCCTTAAACGCCGTATTCGGGGATGGAGAGACGATATAACGTAACATAATTATAACAAAACCATTTAGTTTAATTATCACTATCCACCTACGCTATTTCCTCTCATATCCTTATCTAGTTCCTGTCTAATGTCTAAAAATGGTACAGCCACAGGACCAGATGAAATTCCTTCGGAAGCCATCAACGCAGATATTAACACCTCTACCAAGATGCTACATAATCCATTAGATAAAATTTGGGAGAGGGAAGAAATACATAAAGACTGGAAAGAAGGTTATATGATCAAACTACCAAATAAAGGGGGTTTACATGAGTGCACAAATTATAGGGGAATTATGCTACTATCAGTGCCAGGAAAAATATTAAGCAGAATCATTCTGGAGAGACTAAAAGAGGCCATAGAGAAACATTTGAGAGATGAACAAGCAGGTTTTAGGAAGAACAGATCATGTGCTGATCAAATAACTACTCTACGTATAATAGTTAAACAAAGTTTAGAACTAAAATCCCCACCCCACTTTATATTGGATTCATAGGTTACGAAAAGGCATTTGATAGTTTAGACAGAGGAATGCTTTGGAAGTTGCTGAGTCATTACGGAATTCCCATAAAGTTTATTAACCTGGTAAAAACAATGTATGAAGGAACGAAATGTAGTGTGGTGCAGGAAGGACAGCTTATAGAAATATTTGAAATAAGAACAGGAGTTAGGCAGGTATGCCTTCTGTCTCTATTTCACTTTCTACTGGCCATAGATCGGATTATGAAAATAACTCAAAACAACAGAAATGGGATCCAGTGGTTATTGATCAAACATCATGATGATTTAGACTTTGCTGATGACATAGCTCTCCTATCACACAGCCATCAATAGATGCAGGATAAAATGAGCATACTTGATGAGAGATCACAACAGCTAGGACTGAAGATTAATAGATATAAGACCAACATTATGAGAATTAATACAGTTGGCAATAACCAAATAAAATTAGGAGAAATACCTCTACTAGACGTACAATCTTACATATATCTGGGCAGTAATATAGATAAAGAGGGAGGAACAGAAAATGATACCAAAATAAGGATATCAAACGCAAGAGGAGCTTTCGTTGCACTGGGAAACATATGGGCATCCAAAGAAATTAGGTTAAATACAAAAATAAAAATGTTCAACTCAAATGTTAAGTCGGTCCTATTATATGGCTGTGAAACATGGAGAACAACAAAATTGACAATCACGAAGATACCGACTTTCATTAATGGATGCTTACGCAGAATAAAAGGATGGAAATGGCAGGACAAAATCACTAACATAGAATTATGGAAATGTACCAGTCAAATACCACTGGATAAAGAGATACAGCGAAGACGATGGCGCTGGATAGGATACACACTACGGAAGCCAACTGAGAGTATTACACAACAGGCCCTTTTTTTGGAATCCCCAGGGGAAAAGACAAAGAGGAAGACCAAGGAATTCTTGGAGAAGACAGATAGAAGCAGAGATGAAGATGATGGGGAAGACATCGAATGATCTTAAAAGAATTGCAAAAAACAGAACGACTTGGAAAGTGTTTGTTGAAGACCTATGCTCCACTAGGAGCTAAAAAAGGTAGAAGAAGAAGATTTAGTTTAATTATCACTATCCACCTACGCTATTTCCTTTCAATATATCCTTATCTAGTTCCTGTCTAATGTCAATGGCGTATTATCGACAGAAATCACATTTCTGATGGTAGCAGTGATCTTTCTAATTGTTTGTCTACATACAGTTCATAACCCCCCCCCCCCACCCACCCACCCACCCACCCACCCGCAGTAGGAGGAGAAACGTGTATACTTGAAGTAACATTTGGTTTTGTTTAATAAATTATATTATAATAAATCCACGCAATGACAATGCTGATTTCAGAGCATCAAAATTATAATTTTGTGTTTAACAAATTATATTATAATAAATCCACGCAATGACAATGCTGATTTCAGAGCATCAAAACTATAATTTTGTGTTTAATAAATTATATTATAATAAAGTCACGCAATGACAATGCTGATTTCAGAGCATCAAAATTATAATTTTGTGTTTAATAAATTATATTATAATAAAGTCACGCAATGACAATGCTGGTTTCAGAGCATCAAAATTATAATTTTGTGTTTAACAAATTATATTATAATAAAGTCACGCAATGACAATGCTGATTTCAGAGCATCAAAATTATAATTTTGTGTTTAATAAATTATATTATAATAAATCCACGCAATGACAATGCTGATTTCAGAGCATCAAAATTATAATTTTGTGTTTAACAAATTATATTATAATAAAGTCACGCAATGACAATGCTGATTTCAGAGCATCAAATTATAATTTTATATTTAAGAAATAAAACGAGTAACGGGAAACAGAGTTGAATGGAGGAAGCTGGCTTACAACCTTCAATGTTATCCAGCGACCTTTACAACTACGAGATAGGAAGGAAGACAGAAAGTCAGAAGATTTCAATTTCATGAATTTTATATTATAAACATTCCATTTTTTACTTTTTTAAAATTACATTTAAAATAAATTTACATTGTATTAATGGCGCGAGCGCGCACGCACGCACACACACTTACATACATATAAATACAAACATTTACTATGTCTCCTAATATATTATCTGAGTCATACTTGTATACACAGGAAAATGACATTAAATTAACTATTTAATTCTATTTGATTCTCAGTTTTAAATTGAATCATTTCTTGAATGTATTTTAATGGAAAAAGCAGGACAAAAATAGAAAGAGAGAATAAAATTAAACACAATAAATCCGATAAGCGAATGTACGGATCAGAATAAGAAAAGAGGATTAGGAAGGAAACATACATATATATATATAAGAAAGAAAGAAAGAAAGAAAGAAAGAAAGAAAGAAAGAAAGAAAGAAAGAAAGAAAGAAGAAATAAAGAAAGAAAGAAAGAAAGAAAGAAAGAAAGAAAGAAAGAAAGTGTAAACCAGAACACTAAGTAAACTATGAATGCTACAGGCACAACTCTTGATTTGTCACTTTCGTTGTACTGGGAAATAAATGTAATAACGAGGCCACACTAAGCGTGGGACCAGTCTAGTGGCTAGTGTCTGGTTACTTATTTTAGAAGTTCACGCTTCGGTACAGGCATGACTTCGTCAACTAATTAGTTACTCTCAAAGTAAGACAAAGAAAAGAAGAAAAAAAAACGTATACACAAAATTATATCTAAAATGATGATGGTTTATTACTACATTGCAGCGATTACATGCCATTCCACATTGTATTCTATGTCATTATATTTATCTTTCAACAGGCTATGTAAATATAAATAAAAGTACAACAATGTGATCTTATCTAGCTAGTTCAAAATCGATGCTCTTGCGATTGCTTAAAGAAGTGTACAGTAAGTGGTTTCAAACGTTTTACTCGCTTATAAGAAAAAATGTTACATCTTCTCAATATTCCTATATGGTGCAGAAATATGGACATTAGACAAGAAAAGAGAACAGAAAATTGAAGCCTTTAAATGTGGATATATAGAAGAATAGGTAGAATGGATGGAAGGAAAAAAAAAACAAACGATTAAGTCTTAAAACAACTAAAAATGAAAAGAGAACTGCTAAGCACAATCCAAACAAGACAAATGCGATTTTTTGGGCCATGTTAAAAGACACAACAGCCTGCTAAAAGTAATCATAGGGGGGAAAATACAAGGTAAAAGAGGCAGACCAAGACTAACATAGACGAGTAACATCAAAAGATGGACAAATCAGCCTATGACAACCTGCACCATCAAAGCAAGAGACAGAGCAGAATGGCGCTCCATGGTAGCTAACCTTCGTTACAGAGACGGCACTCGATGATGATGATAAAAAAAACAACATGTTTTACATATCATACTGTACAGGAATAAAAGTGGTATTTTGTAAGTAATTCAATAAGTTGACGACTTTAATCAATACATTCATTATTAACAATAATAGCAGACACTAATAAATGTAATTAATGAATTAAAAATTATGATCACAAATAAAATTAAATGCTAAAAATAAAAACGCATATGTTAGAAGAACTAACGGTTAAGTAGCGTATAGTAGCAGGTAGGTAGTAAGCTAGGCTGAGAGATATACAGATAGACGGACGGACTGGCGGATAGACAGACAGACAAAATGACTGGGTGACTGACAGATTATATACAGATAGACGGACGGACTGGCGGATAGACAGACAAAATGATTGGGTGACTGACAGATTATTTATTGGCTGCTTGACTGATTGACATACAGATAACCAATCACACATAGTTAGTTTATGCCGTCTCACTGACGCAAGTTCTAAACTGGCCTATACACTTGCAGTAAATTTGTTATTTCATAAACCTGATAAAATCCAGCACAGAAATGACGTCAGAACTCCAGAAATAAATACGACAGCAGAGTAACGGTCTATACATCGAGCGGCTTGCCTGGCGGGGTAGATACTCCTTACATATTCATTCACTCCAGATAAGATGAAGCCAATACTGGGCTTTTAGTATGCGGGCATTGGCCAGCATAGATGGTTAATGTCTGCTCAGTTTTAGCTTCAACCTACAGCAAGGGTCAAGCTGCCGCACAGGAGTTGATAAAATTCAGCTTATGAAAGTTTTAAAACTGGCGTCTGGATCAGTGATCTAGGCTCATCAAGACCACCAAACATAACATCTATCTGGTGGTCCCCTAAATAACCCAATGAGCCTGACTGAATAGAATTTGATTTGGAAAAAAGGAAAGCAAATCCGTTTCAATATTCCGTTACGGAATACTTTATATACTATATATTACGGAATACTTTATATACTATATATTACGGAATACTTTATATACTATATATTACGGAATACTTTATATGCTATATATTACGGAATACTTTATATGCTATATATTACGGAATACTTTATATGCTATATATTACGGAATACTTTATATACTATATATTACGGAATACTTTATATACTATATATTACGGAATACTTTATATACTATATATTACGGAATACTTTATATACTATATATTACGGAATACTTTATATACTATATATTACGGAATACTTTATATACTATATATTACGGAATACTTTATATACTATATATTATGGAATACTTTATATATTATATATTACGGAATACTTTATATACTATATATTACGGAATACTTTATATACTATATATTACGGAATACTTTATATACTATATATTACGGAATACTACAGTTACTGTACACCAAAACTTCACCTTATTGGTTTTAAGAGCACATGGCTCGTGTCAACCCGTGACATTAACTTACATCGTCAACATCAATATCACATCGTCAACATCATAATCACATCGTCAACATCACAATCACATCGTCGACATCACTATCACATCGTCGACATCACTATCACATCGTCGACATCACTATCACATCGTCGACATCACAATCACATCGTCGACATCACTATCACATCGTCGACATCACTATCACATCGTCGACATCACAATCACATCGTCGACATCACAATCACATCGTCAACATCACAATCACATCGTCGACATCACTATCACATCGTCGACATCACTATCACATCGTCGACATCACAATCACATCGTCGACATCACTATCACATCGTCAACATCACTATCACATCGTCAACATCATTATCACATCGTCGACATCCCTATCACATCGTCGACATCATTATCACATCGTCAACATCTCTATCACATCGTCAACATCATTATCACATCGTCAACATCACTATCACATCGTCAACATCACTATCACATCGTCAACATCACTATCACATCGTCAACATCATAATCACATCGTCGACATCACTATCACATCGTCGATATCATTATCACATCGTCAACATCACTATCACATCGTCGACATCACTATCACATCGTCAACATCATTATCACATCGTCAACATCACTATCACCTTGACCTTGAGTAAAATAAAAAGAAGATTAATCTGCACCATAGACACGGCGTGTTTGTGAGATCGGAGCCAAGAGTTCTCCCCCATACCAAGAGCAGACAGGCAGCCAGAGTAAAACAATCAGAATAACAAAGTGCTTTAAGTGGTAAAGCGGCACGGGCGTAATACCGACCACATTACCCCAAAAATCATGTGCCGAAGGTCTGTAAAATTTATGGTCACTAACACCATATTCCCTATACGCCACTTGGCGTGACGGGGGTACTTTACTTTTTTTTTTTTTTTTTTTTTTTATAATACGTCAATACATTAATATATTTTATTCGGTCGGTGGCATTACAAATCATGAATAATGAATACTTCAATTACTTTTAAACTTTCGATCAACGTACTAGAGGATACTGAAACAGATTTTTTCTTGTTAACTTACAGAGAACGGTTGCTTTAAGGCACACAACAAATGTACAATCAAAAGACATTCGTCAGTTACGGACTGTTTCTGAAGCGCATAAAGTGAATAACTTACATCTTTTATTCTTTCACACATGCAGAGAAGCATATATATATATATATATATATATATATATATATATATATATATATATATATATATAAAACCTTAACCGGTCGGCTTAACCGTTTCCGGTTGTTTCCAAAATGGAGGAATTATTTTTCTCCGGCTTGGTATTGAACCGTTGATCAGAGGTTTAACAAGCCGCTATCGTAAAAACGATGTTGTTAATGAAACGTAGACCTGATACAGAATGTGTAAATTAGCAGTAGATAATAATGATAGTTTTTTCGGCCCAAAACAACAACAAAAATAGGATTCTGGAATGTGCGAACAATGGCCGCTCCGACGAAACATGCACAGGTCGCGAGCGAGATGGACAGATACGATCTAGATATTTTAGGATTAAGCGAAATGCGCTGGCTTGGAACAGGTAGGAGATCTATTGATAATAAATAGTAGTTTTTTCTGGAAGGGAAGATGGAAAACACCGTGAAGGAGTAGGCATAATGATGACAGACAAAGCTGCAAGAAGTTTATTAGAATGGGAACCGGTAAACAGCCGTCTGATACGAACACGATACAAAATTGGGCTTGAGGTCAATCATGAAAAGACTAAAGTCATGAAAAGTTTAATTCCAACAAGTGACAAAATATACATGGAAAACAAACCAGTAGAAGAGATCGATCACTTTATCTATCTTGGAAGTCACATTGATCGAGAAGGGGATACGAGCAAAGAAATTAGAATCAGACTGGCTAAAGCAGCAATGTCTTTCAGAAGCCTTGAAAAGTTGTGGAAATCAAAACTCATTAGCACAAACACAAAACTTAGGCTATTCAAATCAAATGTACTATCAACCCTTACGTATGCGTGTGAAAGCTGGAAAACAACAAGAGATATAGAAACAAAGTTGAACGCATTCGAAAATAAATGTCTAAGGAAAATACTTGGTATAGAATGGAACGAATTCAAAACAAACGAGGAAATTAGAGAAATCGCCAATCAACCACTAATATCTTCAGTAATAAAAAAAGACGATGGTCATACGTTGGACATGTGATGAGAAGAGATAATAATCGAATAGCAAAGCAAGCCCTCATATGGGAAACAACAGGTAAAAGAAAAAGAGGAAGACCCAGGGAGACACTGAGAAGAACATTGATGAGAGAGGCAAGAGCAGCAGGAATCGGCTCCCTCAATGAGATAGAACTGCTTGCACAGAACAGAGACAGATGGCGAGATTTATAAAATATCTTTAAAAGAAAACTGCTAGAACAAAAATTCATATAGGAGAAGGTGTATCTTGGTCTACGCCCTATGGGCCGGTTACGGCTCGAAAGGTCAATAGATAGATAGATAGATATATATATATATATATACCGGATCAAACGTGGCGAACTGGATGTTGTTAGCAATTGCTACTACAGAATTTCCGTAAAACTATCATTTGATTCTTAGTCTTCCTCGAGCCCTGATGCCACGCAGCTGGTTGCTTCAGGCGCCGGATAGTAGCTGGTTATATACTCCATTCTCAACAGATATCAGTATTGATTCAATTTTATTTATTATTTACTTGATACAGGAACAATTTATTTTTACTCCATCATTTCTCGTTCCTTTTTTCTAGTGATATAATGGTTAAGGGTGTCATTCGTAAATCTTACCGACTAAGTTACTGCAGAACAAAATATATCAATAAAAGATGTGCTTATCGATGTTAATACAAAGTACTTGCTTCGAGCCTTGTGGGAATAATTTTCAGAAATATTATATCTTAACAAAAAGTTTCAACATTTCATGTGGCTTGTGTTCAGCCACGCTCTTGAAATTTTGGTTGTGATGTGTAATATAGTAGATTGTGTTGGCTTCCCAAATCAATGACAATTGGTGCTTTTCCCGTTCAACAATTTTCCAGTCACCTCAGCTCCGTTAAAGATAAATATCTGCAATGCTTCTTCATCTTGTACTTCCTTCTCATCTTCGTGTGTGTTCGCATCTAGATGTTTACACCGTTAGATAAGTGACTGTGACTAGGATGATGCAAGTTGGCAAAACTGGACAAGGTTATAACAATTAGGAAGAGCACTGGCCCCGATTATACCCCATATGGTGCTGTTTTATACAGTGACCACAATAGTATGGCCCTTTTTTTTTCTTGTCAGACAGTCTAGTGGAGGCTATTGTGTATTTTTTTGAGGCTTTATTTTTGTCATACAGCTTCTCTCATGACTAATTCTACCAATGTGTGACAAACACACACGGCCATAGAATGAACAAGTCAGGCCCACTGATCCACAGGATTTTCAATCATTTTTCATGGGTCTTTTCTCTTCTAAGTTTTGCCTTAGTACAGTCTCAAATGATGGTATACCATCTCCTAAACATGCTCTCCATGATGTGCGATCACTTGCCAGATGATCACAATCCACAAATATGATAGTATCTACACTTGATTAGATATTAATTTTCTTATGAGCCACCACTGAAAAAAAGTCATTTAAATACCATAAACGGACTAGTAACTACATAAAACTATCCATTTCCCTGTGTGTGTGCGCGCGTGTTTTAATTTCTAGTTCTCAATATCTATACTGTTCTCGTAAAAATCCAGCAACACGAATTTGGGCAACAGAGTAAAAACAATAATTTTGCACCTAGGGGATACCAGAATCTATCTCAGAGTTGGTGATCAATGGCTGTTAGAAGGTAAAGAATGGGTATTAAAAAACACAATAAAGAATCCAGTCACGCCCAGTGGCTTGTAAGCAATATGGCGCTGGTGTCCATATTTATTTGACAATTCACATATGTCTGGGTAATGTGGTCAGTGAACATTCGATACCCATTTCTTTGTTTGCGTTAGCACGCTTTATGTCTTCAGCGAAGTCCTGAGTGACTAAATTTTTCTTGAATATCACTTCTTACCGTTTTCCACACCGACAGCGGTGTGCTTATGTGTCCCTCGCCATACAAGCAGGTATTCTTCAACTTCAGAGGCACTCTTATTTTTATTGCCTGGAGTTTTCATGTTTTGGGTAAATTTTTGCATATTAATGTTTCCCGGGCAGCGGTCATTTTTGTCCTACTCTTTTCGATTTCAACTGCCAGGGGCTCTTTAACGTGCGCAGATTGCACACTGAATCTCCTGTTATTCACCGCTATTCGAGAGTACTAGACATCAGAAATCACTACCCAGAAACCATGAGAGGGTAAAACCACAGATAGGATTATTTTTTTCTTATTTAAATATATTTTCCACTGCTGCTAGACTGGAACCTAGAAGTCGCTAGACTCAAATTCTATCGACATCTTGTCCTCAGTAGGCCAATTCTTCTAACAATTGTTCCACGGCAGCTCCCAACAGTAAGTAAAACATGAGGTTCCAAATGGAAGTGGAAGTATCCAATTCATTTATATTTCTCCATTTCTTCAATGTTTTAATTTAACTAAACTTTTTCTGTTGTTCATCGACAACAGTTTTTTTTTTTTGCACCGTAACGGAAATCTGTTAATCATCTGTTGATATTAAAAACGTTAAATGCGACTGTTATCTCTATATTCGTGTTTGTTTCTTTAATCGTTAGAGTGACTTAACAAAAACATGAAATTTTACCGATATGTTTCTCGTAATATTATTTTTTTTAGGGGCGGGAGGTGAGGGGTGTGAAGAAAAACAGCATAAGGAAAAATGGAGAGATAGAGAAATAATAACATTCAGAGAGTGAATATATGAGAGAGAAGACAGGGCAATGGTGAGAGACGGTGACAAAAGCAGAACGTGAATAAGAGAAAAACAAAGAGAGAGAGAGAGACATAGAGAGAGAGACCGAGAGATGCGTGATAATGAAAAGACAAGGTAAACAAGTCATAACGATAAAATCCACCCAGTAATTAATTTGCTCAAATAATAATGGCCCGGTAGCCAATGAGAGTAATTATATACTAATCGATTGAAAGAAGATTGATATAGTACTGGATTAACGATTTGTGTAAACATTCAATTCCCACTGTGAGATACTCTTCCTAAACACAATACGGTATTTTATTCCTTCTTCTAGTGAAAGGTACTCAACGGTAGACAAAGCTTGATAAAAGGGCATACATAAATTACACATCGTTGGAGATTCTAAGATGTAGTAAATAAATAAGCTGATGACCGGCAGCAACTAAGAGCTGACTGCTGGAACCAGGGTCCGCGAACCAGATTTCTTCTTTTTCGTTCATCTTATGCCTACTCTTCACCATCAGCCCTTAAGAGAAGATTAAATGCCATCCAGCACTACACGTCGACTTCAGCAACGCAAATTTGGGTACACTACTCGATACCTACTTTATTGACCTGACTCGTTAGTCTGTTTCAGAGGGCCACCTCGGGAAGGTGAATGAGTATCTTAATCAGTTTTGGTTCACTGATCCCCCACGCTATGAGTTGTCAGCTATGAGTTATTCACTGCATCCAGCCCAAATTGGCCCAAAATGGTGAACCAGATTTCAGGTTCCTCTTCATTAAAACGTGTGTTCACGGAAACAAACTAGTCACTACATCAAGACAATAATGGCTCCTTGTTGGCAAAAAAGAGGGAGAAATAGGGAACCTTATCTTCTAAATCTCTGATTGGTTGGTTTGTGGATCGTTTTGGCACTAGTAATATCGTTCAAGAAGTGCGTGTATTCGATACCAAAGACAGTCAAAAAGGAAATATAATGAACTAAATTGTGCCACGCCAGCAATGGTACCACTGAAATGATAGCTGCCAACGAGTCATATATTACTGCTGACGTCAAAGTCGACAAGCCACACATGACAAAAACACCAGTTTACTTCTGTGTGGTGACCTCAACAAATGAGTCTGATCTAGAGAGTATACGATGAGGGAAGGCAAAACTGTTCCCAAAACAAAGCTATGAAGAATTCGGATATGTTGTCCTGAAAGACGCACATACCACAGCTTCACTGATAACTACGACAGAACGTAACAAATTCCCTTTTCACGCTGCTCACTGGCAAAGAAGTAATAACAAATTACACTTTTGTCAATTTTGTGTAGATCACATAACAAATTATACCAACATTGGGAGTAACAATATTAACTGGAAGAAAGTATTATTTGACAATCTAAACGTTCTCTTTCTTTGTTAATTATCACATCCTATATATATATATATATATATATATATATATATATATATATATATATATATATATATATATATATATATATATATATATATATCTATCTATTGACCTTTCGAGCCGTAACCGGCCCATAGGGCGTAGACCAAGATACACCTTCTCCTATATGAATTTTTGTTCTAGCAGTTTTCTTTTAAAGATATTTTATCAAATCTCGCCATCTGTCTCCGTTCCGTGCAAGCAGTTCTATCCCATTGAGGGAGCCGATTCCTGCTGCTCCTGCCTCTCTCATCAATGTTCTTCTCAGTGTCTCCCTGGGTCTTCCTCTTTTTCTTCCACCTGTTGTCTCCCACATGAGGGCTTGCCTGCCACTCGATTACCATCTCCTCTCATCACATGTCCAACGTACGACCATCGTCCTTTCTTTATTACTGAAGATACCAGTGGTTGACTGGCGATTTCTCCAATCTCCTCGTTTGCCTTGAACTCGTTCCATTCCACACCAAGCATTTTCCTCAGACATTTATTTTCAAATGCGTTCAACTCCGTTTCCATATCTCCCGTTGCTCTCCAGCTCCCACACGCACACGCAAGGGCTGATAGCACATCCGATTTGAATAGCCCAAGTTTTGCGTTTGCGCTAATGAGCCTCGATTTCCACAACTTTTCAAGGCCTCTGAAAGACACTGCTGCTTTAGCCAGTCTGATTCTAATTTCTTTGCTCGCATCCCCCTCTCGATCAATGCGACCTCCAAGACAGATGAAGTGATCGATCTCTTCCACTGGCCCGTCCTCCATGTATATTTTGTCACTTGTTGGAATTAAACTTTTCATGACTTTAGTCTTTCCATGACTGACCCCAAGCCCAATCCTGCTGGCCACTGACGACAGTTCATTTGTGTCTTCCTGCATCGTTTTTATCTGATTGCTGATGAGAACTATGTCATCAGCAAAGTCCAGGTCCTCCAAATGGTCTCCCCGCACCCACTCGATGCCCCTATCACCAGTGCAGCACTTCTTCACCATGAAGTCCATAACAATTCCAAACAACAAGGGCGATAAAATACATCCTTGCTTAACCCCAGTTTCCACTGGGAAACACCCGCTCAGCCCCTCCTCTGCTCGAACTGCACATGTGCAACCATCATACATGTCCTTGATAATACCTATGATTTTTGATGGTAAGCCATACCGCCTCAGAACTTTCCACAGAGAATCTCCATGAATACTATCAAATGCTTTTTTGAAGTCGATGAAGTTAAGTACAAAAGGTTTTTGCTTTTCAATGTGTTCCTCCAACACAAGTCGCAGAGCGAAAATGTGGTCAAGACAGCCTCTCCCTTTTCCAAACCCAGCCCGCTCCTCACGCATTACTTTATACTTAATTCATGGTGACGTGTAATTATATATATATATATATATATATATATATATATATATATAATTACACGTCACCATGAATTAAGTATAAAGTATACAATGTTTAGCCCAATCATGCTACAGACCGCTCCAGAAAGAGCTTACCCTGGCATCGATGAGCGTGTTCTTTGTGTGCTGGATCATAACTAACTGAACTAGACGTTCAGAAGATATTTGACAGGTGTCACTGTCGTACTGATCACAAGCTTCTACTAACGGGGCATTGAACAGATATACTTGTTCTAGCAAGGCCTGTGTATGATATTTCCATATTGTTGCTGGCGCCCTATTTATTTTTATAATTTTCATTTTTCGAGAAGGAAAGGGGGGGGTGGGGGGGGGGGGGGGGAATCCGTAATGGCGTCCCTAAACACATGACGCGCCCCGGGCAACTGTCCGAGTTGCCGATACCTTGAGCCGGCCCTGGATCTGACAATATAATATTGCTTTAGTGTTATGTATAGCCAGTCCTGACACATAAGGTGGATCTCATGCAATATTATAACAGACAAGGAAATCTTCGAACGTTTAGAAATGTTGAGTTTTACATTTATTCAACATTACAGTAAAATCTCAAAATAATAATTGAGTAACGACAATGTTCAGAAAGAGGTCATAGAAAAAACGAATAAAGCTTTTTATCAACAATAGAAGGGGAAAAAACATTCATTACTTCGCCAAGCTAGAGGAAGTGGGGGGGGGGGGGAATAAAAGAAACTGTGACAAATTAAAAGTCGAGGGAAAAACAAAAGAGAGAAACAGAGAAATGCTGCCATGCTGTTTATGAGATTGACACGAGGGAAGGTAAACAGCTGTTATTACCAGAAATATAAAAATGTTGAGAAATATGATTACTTCCGCCAACATGCATGGTACTTCAGGATGATAAACGTAGGAAATGTATGTTTCTGCTTTATGATAAGTATTTGTTTGTTGATTATTACAATCTGATGAGAAAATGCTTGACAACATTTTCCCCACACATAAAAGAGAATAACTACAGAAAATGGGACCTTCTTGTCTATATAGAGGCGAAATATTACCTCTAGACCACCCAGCGCCCCCCCCCCCCCTTTTTTCCTCCCCATGTGAATGTTGATTTTGAAAATAATTCCTTCTTAATTTGCTACCACGCCACTGGGTTTCCTGTTTTCAAGCTGGTTTTATTATTGATGAAAAAAGGAAAACCTAATGGACACGACAGGTAAGCGTGTTCCAAAGACCTGCCATTTTATGGCTTTCTCCACTCCTTTCCAGACCAATTAGCCAGCGGTCTGCCAGCAACAAACACGAAGGCCTTCAAAAGTAGGGGTTCACAAACCTCTTTCATCAACCCCCATTGTGACAAAAAATCTTGTCAAGCGCCCTTATTTCAAATCTTATACCTACCATCTCTTCAGCTTGTATTCCTAAACCTGTCAGTGAATTGAGCTCTAACTTTTGTTTTGTACCTTGTGGTTAAATCTTCTTCATTTTTCTTGTCACTGATACCTAAAAGGTGTCGTTGTTATATCATGTGTCGTTCTTGAGCTGCTCGAACCGCCTGAGTTAGTGATTTTCCTTTGTTGTTACATGTCACTGTCACTGCATCTATCCATCTTCTTCTGGGTCTTCCTCTTGGTCTTTTTCCATGCATTCTTGAGAAGAACGCCCTGATGGTGATTGGTGAGGATTCATTCTGACCAGGTGGCCAAACCATTTAAGTTGTTGTTGTTCTATATATTCTTGGCAGGGTTTGGTTCCTACCATTTTTCTTATGGTTTCATTTGGTATTCTATCTCTTCTTGTGTTTGTTACTTTCCTCAAGCATCGCATCTCACATGTATTGATCTTTCTTAACTGTGATTTAGAAAGAGTCCATGTTTGATTTTCATAGCACAAAGTTGGTATGAAAATGCCATTTATCATTGCGGTTAAAAAAAAACGGTCTTTAATACCACCTTTTCTGGACTGCTTCCCTAAACTTTCGGTATTCTTTACCTTACATTCAGCAAGACATCAGTTGTCTGTAATCAGAGTATCATTTAAAAAAAACAGTCTTAGCCAAAATATCGTATCTTTCCTACCCAGGTTTCTATCGTTTTCCAGCTCTGGCATGTCTCCAGCTTGCGGTGGTTGAGAAAACTCTGACACTATAACTCATAGAACTATACCAATGGTAGCAATGTTACCGGAAAAGTCACACAAATCAGACAGGTCGCAAAGGATGCAACCAGGCGTAGAGAGACAACAAATAAAATCTGTTCAGCATTTTCCGTCCGGACAATACAAGCCCGCTGGTCCTGAGCAGTCGCAACGAGGTGTTCACAATGCAGCTTAATTTTCTAGAAAGGTGATGGTACAATATAAAAGAATAGTATTGTTCATTCAACTGGATGAAACAAGCGACAATGGCACACATTAAGATTGAGTTCTCACCGACAATTTCGCAGGCCGACAGTGCACTGACGTTGAGTGAGGTGCAAACATTTACAGACACCTATTGTCTGGACGGGCATTCTTGGTCGTTTTGTGCAGTGTGTAGTGGGTGCTGCAAAGGCTACAACGTCATCATCGGTACGTGTCACGGCAACTGTTCACATGGGATCTATGGACACGACTGCTCCGGGTCTTGTCTTAGTGCCTGTCCTTTATGTGAGGAAAAATCCGGAAAATGCCTACAATGTAAACGTCCTGGCTACACCTGTAGTGACACTTGTCCCGATGGTAATTTTGGGCTACAGTGCAAACAGACGTGTTCTGATGGCTGTGACATCATATGTGACCCGGAAAGTACAGACTGTACGTGCTAGGAAACGTACTACGGATCAGACTGCACTCTCAAATGTCCGGACAACTGTTTCAACGAAACATGTGAACAGTCAACCGGGAACTGTACATACAAGAGAACGTTCTACGGGTCAGACTGCACTCTCAAATCTCCGGACAACTGTTTGAACGCAACCTGTGAACAGTTAATCGGGGCCTGCGTCTCGTATGTCGATGATTCCCACGTTAAGAAGAGTCCGCCGACTACAACAAACCCAAGCATATGGATACCTTAATGTGTTTCTGTGCTGGACATGGTTCATTTCTTGGTGTTTTACCGTGAAGGCATGGCTCATATCTTGATGTGTGTCATCTTAGTCATATCTCATATCTTGGTGTGTCCGTGTAAATCATGTCTCATATCTTTATGTGTGTATGTGTTTAGTCATATCTTAGTGTGTATCTGTGTTAGTCATATGTCATATCTTTGTGTGTGCATGTTTGGGTTAGTGATATCTCATATCTTTGTGTGCATGTTTATGTTAGTCATATCTCATATCTTTGTGTGTGCATGTCTGTGTATGTCACATCTCATATCCCTGTGTGTGCATGGCTATGTTAGTCACATCTCATATCTTTGTGTGTACATGTCTATGTTGGTCATATCTCATATCTTTGTGTTCATGTCTATGTTAGGCATGTGTCATATCTTTGTGTGTGCATGTATATGCCAGTCATATCTCATATCTTTATGTGCATGTTTATGTTAGTCATGTGTCACATATCTTGATGTGTGTTAGTGTTAGTCATGCCTCGTATCGCTGTGTGCATGTCTGTGTTGGTCACATCTCATATCTGTGTGTGTGCATGTCTGTGTTAGTCACCTCTAGTGACTCGGGAAGATGGTGCTCGTAAACCTGGTAGGGCAGACCATCTAAGGGCAGAATCCTCCTACAGAAAAGATCATCTGCTGCCTTGCAGGAAGATTGGGGACAATCAAAGGCTAAGGAATGCAAACCTGAATAAAATGCTGGCTGAAATCGGATGCACTGGGCCACTGGCGCAGAACACAGTGCAATGTTTTAACGGGTGTTCAATCAGAGTGGATCTGGCAGACTCTAATTGTGATATTCTGTCTGTGGGGACGATCAGCACACTTAACCTGACAGCTGACTTCATGTGAGAGGCTGGAATCCTACTCTGATTGAGTCCTGATCGCAGAGAGATTCAACTGGATTGAATATATTCAATGGGCGAGAGGTCGAACCCATGTTCCGAAAGGGTCAAATGAGATGTCACTAACGAAAAGAGGTTATAATGCACATGGCACCTACAACGTTATACCTAGACATGCTAAACGGAGATGACCTTTTGCTGCACAATGATTTTTCAGAACTTAGTTCTAATGTCCACGACTGATAGTTTATGCAACAGAAGAAGCATCAAATTCCCCTCTCAAGTTCGCTAGGGCTGACTTGATTTCTCGCTGGATTTTTTTTTTTTTTTTTTTTTTTTTTGGGGGGGGGGGGGGAGTATGTGTCCGTATTGTCACATTTGGGAACCATCGTTTACAACTCTCTTCGTATTTTTTGTTTAAACAAAACACATTTACATAAGCTTAACACCATCTGTTCAGCTTGGCAGGAGGTAGGTTAGATGGACAAATAAATGAGAGAAAGATGAACGCCTTAGCCACCTTAAATTGTTGCTTGGCAGGAGGTAGGTTAGATGGACAAATAAAGTGAGAGAAAGATGAACGCCTTAGCCACCTTAAATTGTTGCTTGGCAGGAGGTAGGTTAGATGGACAAATCAAGTGAGAGAAAGATGAACGCCTTAGCCACCTTAAATTGTTGCTTGGCAGGAGGTAGGTTAGATGGACAAATAAAGTGAAAGAAAGATAAACGCCTTAGCCACCTTAAATTGTTGCTTGGCAGGAGGTAGGTTAGATGGACAAATCAAGTGAGAGAAAGATGAACGCCTTAGCCACCTTAAATTGTTAGACGGTGCCTTGGCTAGCTAGTTGTGTCTATGTGTATGCTCACATCTAATATAAAACCCTTATCCGTACTGCTTTTACCTGAGCACACACTCAATAAACTTCAAACAAGATAAATACACGCTAAACTCTGGTCATTAAGGATGAGTTCCAAAACTGTATAGATCAATGTTTTCACGTTTGTTTGCCCATTAACACTTCTGTTAAAAAAACGAAAAAGATAATGTACAGTACCGGTACTACAGCAAAATGATGAATGGGGAGATGAGTCATAGATTATATGCTGTATCTTGGCTGGATTCAAGACTCTAGTCAGGCAATCGTACATAATGGGGCTAAAGGCATTGGAAAATATAATACCACTTGAAGGTATCAGGTAGAGGAAGGTTTATTTGTTGATAAACTAGAATTACAAGTGTAATGTATAAGACATAGTTGTACGCTTATAGTGTATATGAGATATACATATATATATATATATATATATATATATATATATATAGAGAGAGAGAGAGAGAGAGAGAGAGAGCGAGAGAGTGAGAGAGAAATAGCTAGAGAAAAAGATTGTGTGTAGCGATTTCTACAAAAGCACTGACCCCTATTGTGTGTAGCGATTTCTATAAGAGCACTGGCCCCATACGTTTACAAGACATGGTTTAGTACTGTGACAATAAAACACTTCACATCTTTACGGCATGCCACCCTTTAGCCTACAGTATTTCCTGCAGCAGAGATACCTCATGTTATGACCAAGCCTGGACAATCAACAGTGTTGGCATCTTTAATATAGCCACTGCCCACTTGTCTTGACGTCTACAAGTATTTTGTTGACATGAACCACCCCATCCGTTGCATCTCGCGGTAGTATCACACATCTCATGTTAAATACGTATTGTTTTCTCTTTTTTTTTTTTTCATCGTTTCAAGCTTTAGTTTAGTTTAGTCGGCAATACATCTTTATTGCTCAACGGATAACTCCGTAGTGTTCAGATCCCCTCTTCAGCACGTGCCCCAGTCTAAAGTTCAAGTGCTGTCCTAGTGTCACAGGCCTGATGTGAGTGCTGTTGATGAGGAAACTGCAACAAGGCAAGTGTTGTTAAACATTGTTTTGTTTTGTTTTATTTTGCACGGAAGACTTTACTGGTAACTGTTATTCTAGATATAATTACTGGCAAAGATAGCCACTTTCCACCTGTTATATGGCCTTCCCTCTTTTATTATTCCTGATTTGTTAGGCAATTACCATAGCTTTTGCGTGATCCGTATTCCATGCCCAATACTTTGGCCATGCAGACGATTCTGATAGAGCATTTTTTTTTGCACTTTTTCCTCTCTTCTCAAGACCACATTAAATAATCGTTACATTTCGCAATCTTATTCAGTCATGCAAAGCAATTAAATCTACAATTAGGTGCTAATTTAAATTATTTATGACTTTCACTGTTTTCAGTTAAAACAGCAGTGGAAGAGTTTGAATGAGGAGCGGAGCTGACTATTACATAAGTTTGGAAGATAAAATATATGTTTGAGAGATTCCACTGTTACCTTGAGGGGACGATAAATAGCAGTAACAATTTATAAAGAGCTGTGTACAAACAGCACATCATAAAGCGATCCAACAAGAACGGAATATTGATGAAATCTAATCTAAAATAATTTAATGTGAAAAATTATAATGTAACTAGAAATGTATTATCTAGATTTTGTTGTTGTATTTTTTTTTTAACCAGTTTAGATGTAAACAAACCTAAAATGAACTCAGTATAGACAGGCACTAAGATAGGCGAACAGATCGATGCGCAGTCTAGGTAGAGAGAGTTGGTAAGTGCAGTATATGAAGGTAGTGTGACGAGATAGTGTGTAGGTATGCAGTGAGTATGGTGCGGTAGATAGGTTGGTAAGTTAATAGGCGAATAAAGAAAGGGAAAGTAGGATGGATTGGTTGGTTGGTTAGTTTGTAGGCTAAAAATTAAGGGAAAATAGGATGGATTGGCTGGTAAGTTAGTAAGCGAATAAATTAAGGGAAGGTAGGATGGATTGGCTGGTAGGAAGGTGGTGGTCCGGGAGACTATTTATGATAGGATGCGTTAGTCACCTAGGTAGTAAAATAAGCAATTGAGTGGTTTTTAGCTATATTTTTTTCCATTAATTTGAGTGAATTGAAGTTGTAAGTGATTAGAGGCACTCTCTTTTCGGTGATGTTGCTTGAAATTGTCGCAGTCGACTTGGCTCTCACTGGAATTCGACCTTGCTAACGGCCTCCAAACGACAGCGCAAAATCAAGATAACTGCATGTCGTCCTGTTTTTGTAGAGATTAATGCAGTCGCTTAAGTCATTTCGATGGAATTGTTTGTTTTAAATGTGCGTTTTCAGGGAAACTGGAGTAAGGAAGTTACTCTGCATTCTCTAATTGACGGAAGTTGTTTGTAATCGTCGCCTGCGCACCGAGATTATGACTGCACGGTAGTCGACCACGTCAACAGAATTGTCTACCGCGCTTTGGCGGTAGCTGTGACATAAATAGAGCGTATATCGGGGAATTCTCGACCGCAGTGATAAGTCCAGGAAAATAACGGAACAGAAAATAGGCAATGTTGTAGGTTTCAGTAGTTTGAACATGAAGAATGCAGAAGGATAGACAGACAAAACGATTTCTTTGCAGAAATAAATCTACAATTAACGTACATTATTTCGTTTTATCTTTTGTAACAATTAACTCATATTTATCCAATGTTAAGTCAGTCCTATTATATGACGGTGAAACATGGAGAACAAGTAAAATGACAACCATGGAGATACAGACTTTCATTAATGGATACTTACACAGAATAAAAGGATGGAAATGGCAGGACAAAATCACAAACATAGAATTATGGAAATGTACCAGTCAAATACCAGTGGATAAAGAGATACAGCGAAGACGATGGCGCTGGATAGGACACACACTATGGAAGCCAACTGAGAGTATTACACAACAGGCCCTTTTTTTGGAATCCCCAGGGGAAAAAGACAAAGAGGAAGACCAAAGAATTCTTGGAGAAGACAGATAGAAGCAGAGATGAAGATGATGGGGAAGACATGGAATGATCTTAAAGGATTGGCAAGAAACAGAACGACGTGGAAAGTGTTTGTTGAAGACCTATGCTCCACAGGGAGCTGAACGGTAAAAGAATCAGAAGAACTCATATTTAATACGTTGCTTTGGGTCTGGTACGTCACCTACGTGACACAACAAAAAATAGAGCCATGTAAATGTATCATCAAAAAGACAGAAGTAATGGTAAAAACAAAGAAAAAGACATCACCGCAACGCACAATAAAGACAAGTAGAACAATATTAAAACAGGTTAATGAATGTAAATATCTGGGAACATTGTTAACTTCAGATGGTAGATGTACAACAGAGGTGAGATGCAGAATGGCTCAGGCAAAAGCAGTTTTAAAAAAATAGGAAGATATTATGCAATCCATTTTTGACAATATAAACAAGAAAAAGAATTCTTAAATATTATGTAGAGCCAGTCTTAACAAATGGATGTGAATCATGGAAAATAGGATAACAAATAAGAAAATCACTGGAAGTTGTAGAAATGTGGTTTTACAGAAGAATGTTGAGAATACTATGGACACTAAAGAAGAGTAATGAAAACGTTCTGAAAGAGGCCAAAGCAAAAAGAGAGCTAATATCCAATATTAGGAAGAAACAATCATTTTTGGCCATGTAATGAGAAGAGAACAGCTGGAATATATTGTAACAACTGGAAGAATTGAGGGACGAAGAGATAGAAGGTAGAAGATTAACAAAGAGAAAATATACCAGGCAGCTTAAGAGAATGGCTTGGAAGGTCAACAACAGAAATGATAAATAACTGTCGAGATCGAAAGTTGTGGAGAGACACAATCACCTACGCCAGCAGGCTTGAATTGTCTCATCATCATCATCATGTGTCATACCGGTTGGTGTAGGCGATCTTGTCCTTCCACAATCTTCTATCCATCGTGCATAGTATCAATTCTGTTGTTGACTATTTTCCATGCCATGGCACAAAGCTAACTAGTATCTTCTATCTTTGTCGTTCGCGATCTCTCTTTTTTTCTTTATATTTTGCCAGTTGTAATAAAATATTCCAACTTTCCTGTTCTCATAATGTGCCGAAAAATGTTGCTTGTTTCTTTCTGATGTTTTCTTAGGAGCTCCATTTTTGTGTTGGCCTCTTTGAGAATATCTTCATTTGTCTTTTTAACTGTCCATGGAACTTTCACCATTTTTCTGAGAAATCTCATCTATGTGACCTCTGATCGTCTTTTCATTTGTTTGTCTAATGTAATTGTCTAGCAAAACAATTATACATTGATTTCATATGATCTACTTACCCCCTTGAACTGAATTATGGTAGTGATATTTTCCTTCCTTGTTAATACAAAGTAGAATATGCTAATCTAGCCGGAACCGGTATCTGCCTCTGTTAACGACTGAACATTATGTTTTTATTTTAGTAACGCCGGGGCATAAAGTGGTGGACTACTGGTTGAGCTTCTGGTTAAACTTCTGCACTAGAGTTAAACAGTTGTTATCAATGAGCACAAGTGAAACATCAAATCAACATAACGATAGACGGCAGACAAGTAAAACAAGTAGAGGAATGTAAATATCTAGGATTTCTAGTGATAAACAACAATTCACAAACAACAGAAATAGACTCAGGATGCAACAAAACTTGTCAGATCATTGGATAACTGTCAACACTTTTGTTTAACAAGGAAGTAACTCTAGAGATAAAACTGGCACTCTACAATACAATCTTCATGCCAATGATGTGGTACCACTGTCAGACCTGGATTCAAGAACATTAAGAAAAATAACCACTACCGAGATTAAATGTGTTTGACAAGTGACACGAAACAGACTGAGACACAAGTTAAGAAATGAAGAACTGAGAAAAACAAAATAAGGAATAATTCAAGCCATAGAATACAAAAAGAAACAGAATATAACATAGTTTGGCCGCATGATACGACATAATTATCAAAACACAACAGAACCATCCTTTTATAAAGTTGTGAGAACACGAGACTTAATGGCCGACCAAGAAAGAGATGAATTTCTGAAATATTAAAAACACTAGGAAACGTAACGTCAGCAGAGGCAAACAGAGGAGTAAAAAAAAAAAAAGACCGGAAATTATATCTCGCGTCGACATTGAAAGGCAAATGAGGAAGGAAAGAACAAAAAAACAAATCAACTGAAGCCAAACTCTTTCAGAATAATAAATTAACAACGCGCATGCACACGGAGAGAGAGAGAGAGAGAGAGAGAGAGAGAGAGAGAGAGAGATAAAGTGAAAGAGACAGAGAGATACAGAAACAAAGACATATATTGAATTTATGTGAACGTAACATCTATTATATAGTCAAGTAAAGAGAGTGAAATAGTAAAGTAAAGTAAAGTAAAGTAAAGCAAAGTAAAGTAATGTAAAGTAAAGTAATGTAAAGTGTCACGCCTTGTGACGTATAGCAAATATGTTTCATCCGTATTTTTCCACGACTACCGCTACTATTATGGGCATATAATCAATTTAAGACAGGCTTCGGAATTTCCCAGAGAAAATATCTAGTACCCATTTTCAGAGACTGGGTGAACTCCCAGACAGTGGTGTGTGGAAAAGAAAAATGGACCATTTAGAATTCAAGGCAGACGAGCTCAAAAGCTACTTAACACTTCCTCCATGTGACGGGTGGTGTCGATGTTATCACTAGTAAAGTAATGTACGGGGTTAAGGCAAAGAAATGCAAATGAATGCATTAGAATGCGAAGCTGCAGTAAAGCTAAATGTGAGGGAAAATTGAAAAAAAAAATAGAAAAAATTGTATGTTAAAAGCTTTACGTGATTAATAGACGAAAATAGTCGTCTACTAATCACGTAAAGCTTTTAACATACCATTTTTTCTATTTTTTTTTTCAATTTTCCCTAAAGTAATGTACTACCATCACGCCAAATGGCGTATAGGGAATATAGTGTTAGTGACCATACATTTTACAGTCCCTCGGCACATGATTTTTGGAGTAATGTGGTCGGTTTTACGCCCGTATCGCTTTACTTTCCCAGAAAAAAACCAGGTACCCAATAAAAGCTGGGTGAACCGGAGCCGTCGGTTAGGTTCGAACCCTACCTCTTGTCCTTTGTAGACCAGTTCACTAACCACTGAGCAATCGCGGCTCCCTATGTTATCACTAGGCTCCGATTGAATTTGTACAAATCTATCTATGTAATCGTCTTGTCATACTGACGAAGGCCTGTTACCGGAAGGTTTGTTATTTTGTGTGTCTTCTTTTTAGTAAAGCCACTATATACATTTTTATATTATTTTCCCAAGCTTTTATTATGTGCATTCATTCATTCATTGGGTGCCGTCTCCACCTCGAAAGTATGCTATCATAGAGCGCCATTTTACTTTGTCTCTTGTCTTAATGGTGCACGTTGTCATAGGATCACCTGTTCACCTTTTGATGTGATCTGTCCACTTTAGTCTTGGTCTGCCTCTGCCTCGTCTACCTTGCACCTTCCCTTCCAATAGGACTTTTAGAAGGGTATTGTGTCTCTTTACATGTCCAAAAAATCTCGTGTTTTTTCACTTTTTCGAATTGTTTTTTAAGTAGTTCTTTTTTTTTTTAATTATTTTCAGCTGATTCAGAACTTCCTTGTTTGTCTTTTTTCCCCCTTTCTACTCAGTTCTCCCAATTTTTATATAGATCCACATTTCAACGGCTTCGAATTTCTGCTCTGCTTTCTTCATTAATGTCATTATGTACAGATATTAACAAATTTATTAAAAACTGGTTTTGATCTTTTCATCATCATCATCATCATTGAGTGCCGTCTCCACATCGAAGGTTGGCTACCATGGAGCGCCATTCTGCTCTGTCTTTTGCCATGATGGTGCAGGTTGTCACTGATCTTTTAAGGCGACAACAATTTGAGGTCACAGTTAATGTTAAAGAGCTCGAGGTCTAACTTAGACAGTAAAGCCACTTTATGTATTGAAAACTATGGTGAGATTAGTGCACACAGTTTTACCAGCCCTTTCTTTGTTGTTTTTTTCCCCCCCTTTTCTACAGAATCTGCCTTCAGAGTCAAGGTTTCCTTTTCTTTAAATACAAGCATGTCGATGTCCTAGATGTTAGCGCTAAGGCTTGGTGATAGATTGTAGTTTAATCACACTTGACATAGTCAACTTAGCTGGTAAAAGAATCGGTACATGACTTGCTGTGTTGAAGACGGTACTAAAATAGAAAAAGCACTGGCCTCATCAATAACGATTTTGAAAAAAAAATGTTTAATATACAGCTGTTTTACAAGGTCAGATGATTTGATTTCATGAAGTATCTTGGTATGGGGTCGCGGCATAGTGCAGTGAATTCGAATAATACACGGCTTTATATCATTGCAACTAATTACAATTTACATATAAACGAGGCATCCTTATGTTCACGAAGGTAATTTTATTCTGGTGGTGTCGTCGTGATATTTACCACATACAAACACTTAACAAAAATATTTAAAAAAAAATAAAAAATCTAAGTATACCTTAATGCAATTTACGGCGACTTTCGGATTTAAAAAAAATTACAAAATAAATGGTGAATGACGAATTAGAATTTTGTATAAATACAAAATGTATTAGAGATATGGAAAACATGTACTAAAATAACAGACCGAAATTTAGCTCCAAGAAAAAAAAAGAACCTGGGCATATAAATTTAAGGACGCCCTTGGTGATTCACGGTGGTAACTCATCTCTCTGTGTGTATAATTTTGCTATTCACAAGATACTGAACGCTCAAGAAGAGTTTAATTCACACACGACGAGAACGCATCTCTGTTTTCTGCATTCAAATACGTATCTTTAATCATTAAACGCTCCAAATAATCAACAAAGCCGTGCATTCTCTCGCCCAAATCGTATCTCTACGGCAAAAATCTAAGACACCTACACATGGGTGCTCACACTGTCACATAAATCAGGAAATAATTTCTAGCCAGGTCCATGCAGATTGTTTCCGGTGATCTAAATACGTGAATTCACAGATGCCTACAGACAGGTCGGTCGAGTTATGTTAAGTGAAGTGGCAATAGGACGCATGGGGAATATTTCCGGGATGTGTAGCAGCATTTATTGCTGTATAATTAGACAAGCTGTCCTTCCACGCGTTCAATGCTCCATTGTTGCAAACAACATAAATAGAATATATATATATATATATATATAACTTGTAACGTTCTATAGATAAATTCGACAGAATTTCTGCCCGTTCGAACGATGCTTCAAAGTTCTAAGTGAAAATGCGCGAACAAAAACAATATGTAAACGCAATCAGTTGTGCGCTCGAGAAGTCATCTCGTGCTGGCGTGTTTCGCTTGATTTTTGGTGGAAGACAATGAAGCCAAGATGAGCATTTCCGGTGTTAAGATTAAAGATCATTGCTCTACTTGGATTAGAAAGCAGGTCATTGTTGAAAAGATCACCCTAACACAGTGGTGATAAATAGCAATATTGATTTGTTCAATGGCAATGCCAATGTCTACTCTAGAATAGCTGAGAAAAATTGCCAAAACTAAACTACACTGAAAAGTTTATTCTCGGTTGAAAAGAGGGAAAATGAACTAAAACTATCAAAGTGTTGAAAAGAGGGAAAATGAACTAGAACTATCAAACAGTAGTGTTGAAAAGAGGGAAAATGAACTAGAACTATCAAACAGTAGTGTTGAAAAGAGGGAAAATGAACTAGAACAGTAGTGTTGAAAAGAGAGAAAATGAACTAGAACTATCAAACAGTAGTGTTGAAAAGAGAGAAAATAAACTAAACCTATCAAAGTGTTGAAAAGAGAGAAAATGAACTAAAACTATCAAAGTGTTGAAAAGAGAGAAAATGAACTAAAACTATCAAAGTGTTGAAAAGAGAGAATATGAACTAGAGCTATCAAAGTGTTGAAAAGAGGGAAAATGAACTAGAGCTATCAAAGTGTTGAAAAGAGGGAAAATGAACTAGAGCTATCAAAGTGTTGAAAAGAGAGAAAATGAACTAGAGCTATCAAAGTGTTGAAAAGAGGGAAAATGAACTAGAGCTGTCAAAGTGTTGAAAAGAGAGAAAATGAACTAGAGCTATCAAAGTGTTGAAAAGAGAGAATATGAACTAGAGCTATCAAAGTGTTGAAAAGAGGGAAAATTAACTAGAGCTATCAAAGTGTTGAAAAGAGGGAAAATGAACTAGAGCTGTCAAAGTGTTGAAAAGAGAGAAAATGAACTAGAGCTGTCAAAGTGTTGAAAAGAGAGAAAATGAACTAGAGCTATCAAAGTTTTGAAAAGAGAGAAAATGAACTAGAGCTATCAAAGTGTTGAAAAGAGGGAAAATGAACTAGAGCTATCAAAGTGTTAAAAAGAGAGAAAATGAACTAGAACTATCAAACAGTAGTGTTGAAAAGAGGGAGCGAGGAAGGATAGAGAATGAGAGAACACCGGAAGCACAGGTAAGTTTATATGGAAGCGGACCCTTCTTTCAAACAGTAACATTCGACATCATCTCCACTAGCCACACGGGGCATTACCACTCCTCACTAAGTTACAGTAAATGCAATTACCATTTTATTGCATTTGATTTATTGCCTTTATATTTTAATTTATTAGTTATGGCATTTAATTGTGTAATCTATACCTTAAATTATAAATATCTGCTGTTTAAGTTTACTGATGTGGGTATTATTTAGAGTCCGGGAACGGGATATTTCACTTCACATTAGAAATGAAGAAAACTGATACTGACTTTCAAGAATTCAGAGTTCGAATGACCTCTTTGAGCGAATGAAACCCGAAGTATGAGACTCCATTGAATATATAAATAATAAAAGTCTGTTCAGACGAGAAAGTCATAAAGTGATTGCCCGTGTATGCATTAATGCTTGTCTGGCTGTGTTGCCTGTCTCAGTGAGTGTAATCTGCAAGCAGTCATTAATGTTTAGATTCCTTTGTTATTTAGATCCCCCCGTTCTCACGAATTATCACCCATGATTGTTGTTTTTTTTTTTCAATGCAATCGTGACGTCTAGATTAATTAGAATGTGTATCTTATCTTTGTAACTTCACAAGCCAGTCTACGTTATTTTCGGTCCTCTTAGTTGTTAATTCTTTGTTGTTTGATAATGTCAGTCCCGTTACAATCATCATTAGTTGTACTTTACCACAAGCTAGGGGATGCAACAATCTCATCTTATCCTGAACACACGAAGAGAAAATGATGAATATTGACTGATTAGCGCTTACTTTGTTATGAACGTCAGCTTCCGCTACATTACGCATTTTCATAAACTGCAAGTGAATACTAAACTCAGCATTTGATTTTATTTTGGGCTTCTATTTTTCTACAAATCCCTCTCTTAAGCTGCTATCCTTTCTTAATTTAAAGATTTGCAATGTCCCTGATTAGGAGGTAAAATTGCAGTCGGACAGCAGATTTTGTTCGCTGGTCTAATGTAAATGTTAGCTAGTTGTTCCTGGTCTAACCGGAACTGTTTGCATGGATGACACATTACTGTGAGATCAATACTGGTTAACAAATTATTACTTGGCTTGATTTTTGCCGTTTAAGTTATCGATTGGGTTAATCGATTGAAGAGATATTGAATAGAAACACACAAATAAAACCACTTACTCCTGATTGTCAGAACTCATATCGTGGTTGTTTTGAGAGATCAATGATAAGGTATGAAGTAAAGCTCAACAGATGGGGCAATTTATGCCTAATGAGGTTCCAAAAGCTAGATGGTTAAACGTATTTATTTTCTGTCACACATGTATCAAATCTGATTCGAGATTCTCACTCACTCTCTCTCTCTCTCTCTCTCTCTCTCTCTCTCTCTCTCTCTCTCTCTCTCTCTCTCCCCTTCACCCTGCCGTAGTAGAGTAGCTTTCATGTTCTCATAACCCAAAAGCTATGACGATGCCACCCAGACAGGTCTATCAAACTGGAAAAATTGATAATTGGGACCAGACGTAAAGAGACACACAGATATTGAGATTACAAGCACAGCGTATAGTTTTACTTTTTCAACAAAAACTGCGGTGGTGACTTCAAGAGCTTCGGACATGGCTCATCAATAGATGAGCTGGCACCCACGAAAAACAGTATTTGAAAAACGTCAACTTGTCAAACTCTAAAACTCTCCGTTATAGGTGATCTGGAAGCAAGTCGGACAAAATTTCCATTACTTTTGACATCCGAGTCACTGGAACTGTACACTCACACAATACCCTTAAGGCTTATGACTATATGTTACATTCACGTTATATGGACTGAATCACACATATTTTACAATAAAAACATAAATCTAGTGTGAATTACAGCAGTGAGAAAGAAAAGAAATCCCCTTTTTAATTTCAATAGATTATGGTCCTAAAGCCATACAAATATTTTATTTTCACAGTATTAAAGTTGGCCTCATATTATTTTAGCGAGACTTTACTCGGATTCACTTTATCAGCCATTACTTTCTTAATACATGTATATGGTTATTGGTTATGGAAGGCCCCGGTATCACTGCAAGCGAATTAAAATCCATAATTGCTCAACCGCCCGTGCCAGTGGAATCATCCGAATTATAACTCATCTTCCAAACAAACGGGTGCATGTGCGCCAAAAATTATGGTGCGGGAGCTCCAGTCGGTAGACTGCGAGGCTTAATGAGGTCGGCTCGCTCGTTTTTGCCGACCCGCCCTTCGACCATGGTTTCGACATTGTCTTTGCTGGGAGCCGCGATAGCTCAGTGGTTAGTGAACTGGACTACAACGGACAAGGGGTAGGGTTCGATCCCAACCGACGGCTTCCGGGTTCACCCAGCCTTAAATGGGTACCGGATTTTTTTCTGGGAAAGTAAATCAGCACGGGCGTAATACCGACCACATTACCCCAAAAATCATGTGCTGAAGGTCTGTAAAATATAGGGTCACTAACACCATATTTCCCTATACGCCACTTGGCGTGACGGGGGTACTTTACTTTTTTTTTTTTTTTTCCAAACAAAGAAAGGTAACTGTAGTCCCCATCATAGCAGTCCCAGCACACGCCAAAAGACATAAGGCGAAACCGCACAGAAAGTGAACACAGCCAACTGTTCCCTGTCATACGATATCATCATTCATCGTACACAATTGGAGTATCGAAACATGATCAAAATGGATGAGACACACAGCTCACGGTGTGCACAGAGCACTTGACTCAGTAGCTCCTGCAACAAGCCGGACTTGGAACATGAGGAAACTGCAACAAGGAACACTTTGCAGACATAGCCTTCAATGGTTCCTGCCGCCTATCCATCACATTGCCCAGAAGATCACGTCCTCCTGAAAATGATGATCGTCATAGTAAATGTATGGCGCTTGATGATGTTAGGACATCGTGTTTGTCTCCAACTCCGAACATACAAAACACAGTTCGTCTTCAGATTATCCCCGTTGCACACCAAACGCAAGATCGCAAGATTAGCGCATGGTCGGTCTTGGGACACACGATGATCCATTATGATGACGTAGCACGCACAACATGTCTGCGCCCATGTATTCATGATTACTCTAGTGAATGCAGTCTACAACGAACGAAACATGCTACAAACTTCCCAAAGACGCTGACTTGACTGACTTGACAGAGCCCACCAAATTAATGCGTTGTAACTTGTAAATAACTTGCGTCAACCATCTCCATCAAATGGTCACTGAACAGCACTTGGTGTGACGTAAAACGCAGATCAACATTAGACGTTGGAAGGCGCATTCACAACACTTGAATTGTCAAAACGGAGCATTGCTGTGCGTGTAACGCCAATTCAATGGCGCAGATATAACAAGTAGAACATCATTTCGACTGGAATGCAGAAAATTGGAACGGAAACCCGAAGTTGATAAGAATCCAACGGAATTTCTGCAGCGATAGAGAGAACGTAACTCAGTTCCGCCATCTTGGAAACGGAAGTCCAATAAGTTTTTCTCTTAATATATGATAACTATATAATATAGTAACTATAAATATCACGTTCGTAAAGTTTCACTTCTACATCAAAGGTGGGCTGGATTACAAACGTCGCTTAGTTAACCCCACATTTTTTTGTTAATTGCCGCGGCCCCACAAAATGTTTATGTCGCCCTTTGCCTGGCATTGTTGCTACATCCAACATATCCATCAGGGGAATTATGGCTTATTCAGTGATACTTCGTTGATCGAGACCTTGTTTCACCTATTTACGGAGCTCCCAAGCAGCAGACTTTATCACAACAGGCTGGTTAATGAGGTACTGCTCTCTTGCATTGCTTGTAGCACAATGTGAAGCATCTGTAAGTCTGACTAAAACTTGCGGACTTATGCGTTCGTATTTCACACCACGGTTTCTTTTAAAAGAAAAATAAAATGTTTAACCCTATCGTGATTCGAACCCGCGTCCACTTAATTTAGAGAACGAGTTGATTTACCCATTCTACCACTTGCTCTTCTTCTGAAGAAAATAAAACGTCAAAAAAAAACACACCACAAGTTCCTCCACATTATACGTCCTCCAGTCTACATCACATGTCCCAATACAAGTGCTAGGTTCTGTTTGGCTGGTCCCTTACAGTTCTTATTGTCTCAAATCTTGTTTCTCAAATCAAAGCTTTATATTCAAAATGATTCACCTTTTGTCACTGCTGTCTGAGTCGATGTCACAACACTCCGATCCAACACATAGGTGATCATACGTTTACAACAGATGATCAAGCGTGAGTACAATGTTGGTCCCAGTAGCTCGTTGATTGTTCTTTGATTATGGAAGGCCCTGGTATCACTGCAAACGAATTAAAATCCATAATTGCTCAACCGCCCGTGCCAGCGGAATCATCCGAATTAATATCTCATCTCCCAAATAAAGAAAGGTAACTGTAGTCCCCATGGTAGCAGTCTCAGCACACGCCAAAAGACATAAGGCGAAACCGCGCAGAAAGTGAACACAGCCAACTGTTCCCTGTCATACGATATCATTCATTGTAAACAAATGGAATATCGAAACATGATCAAAACGGATGAGACACAGCTCACGGTGTGCACAGAGCACTTAACTCAGTAGCTCCTGCACCAAGCCGGACTTGGAATATGAGGAAACTGCAACAAGGAACACTTTTCATGCATAGCCTTCAATGATTCCTGCCGCCTATCCACCATATACCGGAAGTTCACGTCCTCCTGAAAATGATGATCGTCATAATTTTTTTTTTTTTATGTGTAGCACGTGATGATGTCAGGCCATCGTTTTTGACGTTGATTGTACTCGCACATAACTCGCCCTTGCTCGTTTTCATCTCTACATTTTCGGTGTTGTATTTCAAACTGCTGTAATCTTAGGACTGTACACTCGATGATAGCTGTGTCGATTTTCAATCAACAGTTATTGATGTTCCTCGAGACGCCACCCTTAAGTGTGTGTATTATCTCATCACGTGCGCATCTCAGGTCAGTCTGTTAGCAAATTTGTTGGCACGAATCGCGCATAACTTGCATGGTATTTTCATACCAATTGATCTGAGCATTCTATGCGTGTCATGCACTAGTATCGGGGATTTAAAACAATGACAGAGATACGTTTCGGTAACTGTCAAGTCAAATATCATCACATCATTAAATGTCATTAAGTTTTAATTTGAAGTCAGATTATTTTTTCTTTCAATAAAAGAATCTTCATGGACATAGAATCATGTTTTCAAATTTGTGAGTTCAAAGTGATTATGCACCGACATACTTTTGTACAAAGAATTTCATTTCCATACTTCTTATCCAGCTCTTAGATTAATAGCATCAGTGAACTTAATAAAGCACTGCCAAAAATTAAGATAGGCTTTGACAAAGCTGCTCTCATTAGACAAAAGAGCGCATTCAAAGAGAGTTGAAGACAATTGTTGAAAGAACATCTGAAAAATGTTCACTTTAAAAGAGCGTTTACAATTTAATCGCAAAAACTAATATACGAAGCTTTTGTTAGAAACAAATAAACATTCTTTTCTATTACAGCTATTCTTCTGCCTTTCAGCCACGATGTGAGATATAATTTGAGGTCTTTTGCTCTTTTGTTGATCTCTGCTACTATTATTTCCTACCGTTTCTAATATTCCATAAATCCTTTTTCGTGGTCGAACCTTGAGTCTGGTATTCTCGCAATGTTTATTAAAGGTTCGTTATGCTGTGTGTTTCTGTCTTATCACGTGACCAAACAATTTTATTTGATGTTTCTTTAAATATGCCATTCTTTCCCTCCTTATTTGCCTTGCAGGGTCGAGGGGAGATATAATTTGCGGCCTTTAGTTTTTCTGTTGGTATGTTCTTGTTATGTTTCCTAGTGTTTCTAATATTCCATATCACCCCATTTTTTTCGGTGTCGATCTTTGGGTCTGGTGTTCTCGAAACGTTATTAAAGGCTCGTTGTGTTGTGTTTTGATCTTTCTGCCTTATCACGTGGCCGAACCATTTAATTTGTTGTTTCTTCATGTATTCCATGGCAAGAATTATTCCCAGCATGTTTCTTACATTTTCATTTCTGATCTTATCTCTCAGGCTCTTTCCAGTTCTTTGTTTAACACATTTCATCTCAATAGTGGTTATTTTTCTTGTTGTTCATGCATATAGGTCTGGCCTAATGTATTCTATTAACTGCTAAAACTAGCTATGTATGTATGTGTGTATCATCGATAAATTATTATATCTTGTCCTTTTCTAATAAATTATTTTAATATTTTCTTCTTTAACGTTATTTGCTGAAATACTTGAAGGATACACACCTCACTGCATTCCGTACCAACCCAAAGACCTGAATGTAGTATTTTCAGTACAGCACTATGTGTTTGTAGCCGCGATAGCTCAGTGGTTAGTGAACTGGACTACAAAAGACAAGAGGTAGGGTTTATATCCCAACCGACGGCTCCCGGGTTCACTCAGCCTTAAATGGGTGCAGGATTATTTTCTGGGAAAGTAAAGCGGCACGGGCGTAATACCAACCACATTACCCCAAAAATAATGTGTTGAAGGTCTGTAAAATGTATGGTTACTAACACCATATTCCCTATACGCTAATCGGCGTGACGGGATTCTTTACTTTGTTTTTACTTTACTCTGTGTTGGTTAATAAGGTCTCCGTCACAGGTTACTCTAACGCAATAGTCAGTTTCACAGATGCTGTGTTACTTCTTTCTCTCCCCCCTCTCACCCCAACCCTCCATCCCCATAATAACAGATCTACATCCATATCTCAGGTTTGAATCTACTAGTTGTCCTTTCTACTTATTCCTCAAAGTAGATTTATACATATCGGAGCATTCTGAGAATAAAACATGATAAATGCTTTGTAATTTAACAGTATACTCTGTAAATTATTTCAAATAGCAGGGCTAATCGTGGCGTATACAACTAAATTAAAGTAAAAGCAGCATTCAGTGTCATATTTTCTACTACAAGAATCAACAATTCGAATGCTGTCAATTCTTCGCAACATTTCAGCAATTTTTTTTCTAAGAGTGGCAGATCAGGCAAGGAAATGTTTCTTGTTGAAAGGTCAATGGAAATCAAAGGATAGGGAGGCAGTCCCATACTACTGCGTGGCACACTGAGTTGGAGAAGGTAATAACAAATTGGATAACTGAGTTGGAGAAGGTTATAACAAATTGGATAACTGAGTTGGAGAAAGTTTAAAAATTTGGATGACTGAGTTGGAGAAGGTAATAGCACACAGGATAACTGGGTTGAAGAGGAAAATAACAAACGGAATAATTAAGCTGAAGAAGGTAATAACAAATCGAATAACTGAGTTGGAGAAGGTAATAACAAATTGGATAACTGAATTGGAGAAGGTAATAACAAATTGGATAACTGAATTGGAGAAGGTAATAACAAATTGGATAACTGAATTGGAGAAGGTAATATCACACTGGATAACTGAGTTGCAGAAGGTTATAACACACTGGATAACTGAGTTGCAGAAGGTTATAACACACTGGATAACTGAGTTGGAGAAGGTTATAACACACTGGATAACTGAGTTGGAGAAGGTAATAACACACTGGATAACTGAGTTGGAGAAGGTAATAACACACTGGATAACTGAGTTGCAGAAGGTTATAACACACTGGATAACTGAGTTGGAGAAGGTAATAACACATTGGATAACTGAATTGGAGAAGGTAATAACAAATTGGATAACTGAATTGGAGAAGGTAATGACACACTGGATAACTGAGTTGGAGAAGGTTATAACACACTGGATAACTGAGTTGGAGAAGGTAATAACACACTGGATAACTGAGTTGCAGAAGGTTATAACACACTGGATAACTGAGTTGGAGAAGGTAATAACACACTGGATAACTGAGTTGGAGAAGGTTATAAAATATAACACACTGGATAACTGAGTTGCAGAAGGTTATAACACACTGGATAACTGAGTTGGAGAAGGTAATAACACACTGGATAACTGAGTTGGAGAAGGTTATAAAATATAACACACTGGATAACTGAGTTGGAGAAGGTAATAACACACTGGATAACTGAGTTGGAGAAGGTTATAAAATATAACACACTGGATAACTGAGTTGGAAAAGGTTATAACACACTGGATAACTGAGTTGGAGAAGGTAATGACACACTGGATAACTGAGATGGAGAAGGTTATAACACACTGGATAACTGAGTTGGAGAAGGTAATGACACACTGGATAACTGAGTTGGAGAAGGTAATGACACACTGGATAACTTACTTGGAGAAGGTTATAAAATATAACACACTGGATAACTGAGTTGGAGAAGGTAATAACACATTGGATAACTGAATTGGAGAAGGTAATAACACATTGGATAACTGAATTGGAGAAGGTAATAGCACACTGGATAACTGAGTTGCAGAAGGTAATAACACACTGGATAACTGAGTTGGAGAAGGTAATAACAAATTGGATAACTGAATTGGAGAAGGTAATAACACACTGGATAACTGAGTTGCAGAAGGTTATAACACACTGGATAACTGAGTTGCAGAAGGTTATAACACACTGGATAACTGAGTTGGAGAAGGTAATAACACTTGGATAACTGAATTGGAGAAGGTAATAACACACTGGATAACTGAGTTGGAGAAGGTAATAACACATTGGATAACTGAGTTGGAGAAGGTAATAACACATTGGATAACTGAATTGGAGAAGGTAATAACACATTGGATAACTGAATTGGAGAAGGTAATAGCACACTGGATAACTGAGTTGCAGAAGGTAATGACACACTGGATAACTTACTTGGAGAAGGTAATAACACATTGGATAACTGAATTGGAGAAGGTAATAGCACACTGGATAACTGAGTTGCAGAAGGTAATGACACACTGGATAACTTACTTGGAGAAGGTAATAACAAATTGGATAACTGAATTGGAGAAGGTAATAGCACACTGGATAACTGAGTTGCAGAAGGTAATAACACACTGGATAACTGAGTTGGAGAAGGTAATAACACACTGGATAACTGGGTTGGAGAAGGTAATAACACACTGGATAACTGAGTTGGAGAAGGTTATAAAATATAACACACTGGATAACTGAGTTGGAGAAGGTTATAACACACTGGATAACTGAGTTGGAGAGGGTAATGACACACTGGATAACTGAGTTGGAGAAGGTTATAACACACTGGATAACTGAGTTGGAGAAGGTAATGACACACTGGATAACTGAGTTGGAGAAGGTTATAACAAACTGAATAATTAACATGAAGAAGGTAATTACAAATTGTATAGCTGAGTTCAAGAAGGTAAGACCGACACACTGAACTGGAAAAGGTAATTTAAACAATGAAAGATAAAACGCTGACGCCCTCGCCTCCAGCTGCAGTGACCTAGCATGGTGAATGTAATACTTCACTCCTCGGCGACATTATGTTAAACGTTCTTTACTAATTTTGTCAAAAATAAAGATAATGGCGTAGCAGCTAATACTGTAGGTGCGTGTGATGTCTTTAAGCTCCCAGTAATAATCAAACACATTTGGAGGGCCTGTGCTCGTTATTGAGTTTATTACCTTCCTCATTTCTGCGAGCTGAGTAACTCTTCTTTACGGGTGTGTCGACTTGGTTATGTGTGTTTGATTGAAAACTAAGATGAAAGCGCATAGTAAACAACTACAGTAGTGGTCAGGCTGACATGCACAATTAATTTATATTTTAAGAAGTTATCATTCAATTAATTGCAAAGAAATATTAATTAAAAGAATAAAGTGTCGCTTTTTAAAAAAAAAATAAACTGGACATATATAATTTGTTATGTGTTTCAGATGATAGAATCGACGTATCGGTACTCGGAAGAGATCAAAAAGTGTTCAATACGTCACAAGAGATGGCATAAAATGTGAACATTAAGGTTCCCGTAGCTAGATGAATACATACACTCTTAATTCACACCCCATACCGTCCCATTACACCCAAACTAACACTTGACTCCTGACTCACACCCCATATTGTGCCACTACACCCACACTAACACTTGACTCCTGACTCACACCCTATATCGTCCCATTACACCCACACTAACACTTGACTCCTGACTCACACCCATATCGTGCCATTACACCCAAACTAACACTTGACTCCTGACTCACACCCCATATCCTCCCATTACACCCACACTAACACTTGACTCCTGACTCACACCCCATATCGTCCCATTACACCCACACTAACACTTGACTCCTGACTCACACCCCATATCCTCCCATTACACCCACACTAACACTTGACTCCTGACTCACACCCCATATCGTCCCATTACACCCACACTAACACTTGACTCTTGACTCACACCCCATATCCTCCAATTACCCCCACACTAACACTTGACTCCTGACTCACACCCCATATCGTCCCATTACACCCACACTAACACTTGACTCCTGACTCACACCCCATATCCTCCCATTACACCCACACTAACACTTGACTCCTGACTCACACCCCATATCGTCCCATTACACCCACACTAACACTTGACTCTTGACTCACACCCCATATCCTCCAATTACCCCCACACTAACACTTGACTCCTGACTCACACCCCATATCGTCCCATTACACCCACACTAACACTTGACTCCTGACTCACACCCCATATCGTCCCATTACACCCACACTAACACTTGACTCCTGACTCACACCTCATATCGTCCCATTACACCCAAACTAACACTTGACTCCTGACTCACACCCCATACCGTCCCATTACACCCAAACTAACACTCGACTCCTGACTCGCCCCCTACCCCCATATCGCCCCATTACACCCAAACTAACACTCGACTCATGAACAACTCATGGTCTTACATTCTTTACTACACGTCATCTCTTCCAATTCCCCCCCCCCCCCTTTTCTCTCTCGCTTTTCTACTAATACAATTAGATGTGCGTGCCATCCAGGTCTATTTAACTACTTTCAAGTTGACAGTAACGATACACGTGCGTGCGACGGTACATAATTACACCTGTCCAAACACGCCTCTACTACCAGACCTGTTCCTGACACCAGCACGTGCTTACACGACTTTACACTTCCTCTTTTAACACCAGATCAGATTTCTGCTTTCCTCAAACACCGCCAGATTTCGAGAAAAGAGGGCCCGATATCGATCCCATCGCTAGCCGGTGGGCGCGATGAAAGTTGCGACATACAAGCTATCTCTGAGAGTCAGATCGGTAAATATAAACATGAAAGATGCATTGAATAGAGCTGAGATGTCGAGAAAAGGACGAGATGGGGGGGTTAACGGAAAAAAAAAAGTGTCGAGGTAGGGAAAGAGTTTTGTGGGCGGTAAGTGTTGAGGTTTGCTAAATATAAAGTTTGATCCATAAATAAAGGAAATAATATGAGTATGAATTATGGAAAAGGGGGGGGGGGGAGGTGTGCGCCGCCGCGTGTGTACAGACGTGTTAAAGATGGTGCGACTTGATGCATTCTGGATCAAAGCAAAATTAATATTTTTTTTTAATAGTGGTGTTAAATAATTTAAACAAAACCCATACCACATTTTGTATCAAATACATTATGTCCGCCTCTGAATATCGCCATCATCAAGCACCGTGTCTGTTGGCATAGGTGATCATGTCCCTCCATAACCTTTTCTCTCTACGGATGTTTATTCAACCTCTACTGTAAATTACATTTTTTTTGTTTTGACCAAAATGAACTTTAAAAAAAAAAATAAAAAAAAATAAAATAAAAAGATATAAATAAACAACCAATGTTTTGATGAAGCAGAAACTCTATCTGGCGTTCACCCGATGGCTACTTAATGTATGGAAAGTCCTCTTCGCCATGCGCCCTAAGAACACGTTAAATGGGCGTAAACGAGCTTTATTTGCGCTTTTCGGCCAAATATATCCGACTACAGCACAGTATTTTTTAGTACCGGGTTGACTTCCCTCTTCAATATCTTTTTGCCTGGCCAGACAAGGATAGGCTGGTCTCCATGAGCACTGCTGAGAGGTGAATCTGGGTTATTATCAGCTCTGTTGTTCGCCCTTCCTGACGCACGTAGCCAGTTGTAGGCCCTTGATCGCACGCAGCTCAGTTGTTCATCAATCCTGACGCACGTAGTCAGCTGTATGTCCTGACCGCACTCAGCTCAGTTGTTCGTCAATCCTGATGCAGGTAGCCAGTTGTAGGCCCCTGATCGCACTCAGCTCAGTTGTTCATCAATCCTGGCGCATGTAGCCAACTGTAGGCCCCTGATCGCACTCAGCTCAGTTGTTCGTCAATCCTGACGCACGTAGCCAGTTGTAGGCCCCTGACCGCACTCAGCTCAGATGTGCGTCAATCCTGACGCACGTAGCTAGTTGTAGGCCCCTGAGCGCACTCAGCTCAGTTGTTCGTCAATCCTAACGCACGTAGCCAGCTGTAGGCCCCTGATCGCACTCAGCTCAGTTGTTCGTCGATCCTGACGCACGTAGCCAGTTGTAGGCCCCTGACCGCACTCAGCTCAGTTGTTCATCAATCCTGACGCACGTAGCCAGTTGTAGGCCCCTGACCGCACTCGGCTCAGTTGTTCATCAATCCTGACGCAGGTAGCCAGCTGTAGGCCCCTGATCGCACTCAGCTCAGTTGTTCATCAATCCTGATGCAGGTAGCCATTTGTAGGCCCCTGACCGCACTCAGCTCAGTTGTTCGTCAATCCTGATGCAGGTAGCCATTTGTAGGCCCTGACCACACTCAGCTCAGTTGTTCGTCAATCCTGACACACGCAGTCAGCAGTAGCCCAGTGATTGCATTCATCTCAATTGTTCGTCGATGCTCACGCACACGACATTGTCGTCACTGGGGCTGTAGGCCCCTGATCGCACTCACCTCAGTTGCTGTATCTGCTTTCCCCAGACAACAAATGAAATCAAGAAAGAGAAACTTTCGGACTCAAATTGTTTATCAGCAAAGAACATTTGATGAATCAATAAAAATCCTAACAGAAAAATGACTATGTTGAGATTAAAGCAAACACATCCCATTGAGTACACAGATTTTCTGTAACAATTTCGCTATGAAAATATTGTGATTTATTATATTCTATCAATTCCTCCTCGATCTTATTTCTCATGGTCATTGGTGATTTTTATGAAGGCGGTGATCAACTCATGGTACCAATTTCCGTATAGATTTCAAAAGAGACTATTTACTCCAGCAAGTCACACTTCTCACTTTAATATGTTATCAAATGGCCGTGTTTACAACAAACGTTCCGCTACACGGAGTAGTGCCACATGTGCATCCCATTCTGTTAATGTGGTACAAATGATGCCTCATTCCGTTAATGTGGTACAAATGATGCCTCATTCCGTTAATGTGGTACAAATGATGCCTCATTTCGTAATGCGGTACAAATTCCGTTAATGTGGTACAAATGATGCCTCATTCCGTTAATGTGGTACAAATGATGCCTCATTCCGTTGTATCCTGAACATTGTCAGAAGATGGCGACTTTTGTCCTATCTGGACAGTTTACAGTTGTTTGTTTTCTTCTCAAACTGACACTTTAGTTCTTATCTTGGCAATTTTTCAGCATTTATGGATTAAGACGTCTAGAGACTAGTACATTCCACTTATTCTTAAAATCGATATTTTATTAAAGTGGTTTCATTTTGTGACACAGTACACGAAACGTAAACTATGTATCCAGAACGAACATTTTTATGTGAAGAACATTTTAGTAGTTAAAGCCTGTAATAAAAAGATCAAAGAATGGTAAATCTGAGAGTTTCGTGGGATGTAATATTACATGTTTAACCACAAATGTATTTACATTTCAAGATACAGTTTCTTCTAACCACTTTGATTGTATAATAAAGTGTAGTTTTTCTTTCTGCTTCATGGAAACACACAAACTAGTCAACCAATTATAAAGTATTCATGACAAATAGCTGTATTTATGGCAGATATATTTTATAATGTACTTGGGATGTTCCTCCCCCACCTCCAAACACTTTTATTTGGAAGTAACTTTATGATTCTTTTTTGACATTTCAAAGTTATCTCTAAATCTTTTTTTTTTCCCGAGCTTTATCGTCTATTTCGAATCTGCATGTCTTCATTACCCGGACAACTTCCAATACGCGAGTTTCACTGGACTGTTACCATATTGTAGAATTGGTCTTTCAAGTCAGTCCAAATACAACTCTCAACTGCATCTATATTTTGACACTTTCAACATATTATTAATGATAAATATAATAAAACAACACAAATAGTAACACAACAACCGATTTCAACTCAAAGTCTTCAACATAGTTAAGAAAAGAAAAAGACGAACTAAAACATACATTTTTGTTTTATCACGCGACTCAATGTGACGACAAATACTAATTTGTGTAGCAGTAGCTGTCATAGATGATTATGGATTTTGCAGTGCTCCTAGGAAATGGTTTTTTTTCCCCTTATTTTCTTTCGCCGCAAATTCTCTTTTACTATGAATCTTTCTGTCTGCTTCCTGCTTATGTTGGAGCTTTACAGTGTGCAGCTGTGCAAAGGTAGCCGTCTGCAGCTATGTCTTCCCAGGGTGCAAGGGTTATGTTCAGAGTCTTCATGTCACATTTACATACGCGTCTATAACACGGAATTTTGGACGTCACCTAGTTCTTTTGACATCTGCTGGTTAACCATAAAGTATATCTTTTGGTATGCGGTCATCTTTCACACGGAGTATGTGGTCAAGGCAGCGTAACATATATTGTTTGAGCAGCGTGAAGATGTTAGGTAGGCCTGTGTGAAAGAGGGAGGACCTCCGCGTTAGTCACTTAGTCCTTCCAGGTAATATCGTGAATACGTCGCTGGCATCTTCATGGAGTGCACTTAGTTTTCTCTCTTGTTTCGCGTAAGTTGTCCATGATTCGCTGCCGTACAAAAGGATACCGATGATGCAGACGGTGTTTAAAATACTTTGTGTAACGTCACATATTATATTGATTTTTTTGCACACCTTTCTATTTTGTTCCATGAGTCTTAACACACTCATCAATATATATGTACGCTATTTTAGGAAAACGTCACAACAGCTATTTGAGCTGTCTCCAGTGTGAATGACGATATCTGTCTTCCACAAACTGGCCTGCTATTATTTCTGACAAAACAATACAAGTTGCGCGTCATATTGATGACGATATGCAGATTGGCTGTGGTTATTCTTGGTAACCCGCCAGGTGTCCCAGTTTGTCCGCTGAGCCGGTACGACATATTCTGCTTAAGGGGATAATGAATCAATAGCCAAAATGCAAAGTCTGTGCGTTATTAAAAATAATTTAACTATTTATACGCATAACATAGCAATTTCATGAATAAAAGTGCAACAAGCAGGTGAAAGAATCATTAAATGTGATGCTATTAAGAAAAAAACGGGAAATCCCATTGGCATTTTCATTTACTCTATAGACAACCTCGGCGGCAGCTTCCTAGGGCGGCGAAGTTTTAAGAGAAAGGTTCAAAGTTGAAACAAAAATGGCGGATCGCCTAGCCTATTTATCTACGGAATGAATATGCCTTAACGGTGTTGCTGAAATCTGTTTCACTTGTGTGTATTGTATCAGTTTGCTTGGACTAGAAATGAGCATATTGCGTAATTCATTGAACTTGTTTCTTATTTCACCACTCTTTAATATTTCAAATGTACACATTAGTTATAATGACAACATAATAATGTAGCTTAACATTAATCGTTTCATATTAAGTTGAATAACTACTAACTTTATTTATTCAACCCTTCGTTTCTTTCAAGCAAACGAGCCTATTAAAAAAATATAACACGAACAACAATAAAATAATAATTAAACCACGGCAATTTATTACAGTAAGTCAGTGGGACAAAGAAGAAATTCCTAGAAAACCCCCACAATCGTGACGTCGTCAGCTATGCGAGCTATAGACGGCTGACGTCAAACTAACAACAACCGCCCCTGCTGACTAAACTGAAAACGTCAAAAAAATGGGTTATTCCATTCTGCCCAATGGCTTTACTGCTATAGACGTCTGTGGTAACAGTAACTGGGTATGTTAATTAACTTGGGGATGGAATGTAAACTATTAATTTCTACTTGCCAAGAGACATCTAAATGATGCCATGCCTATAGTTTCCGCAGCAAACATAGGTTTGCTCAGCAATCGTAGGGTTCCTGCAGCTCGCTATTTATTCCTACTCATAGGTAAGCACAAACATGCCCTATCTACACTACTTCTAAATGCATATGTTTTCGTGGCTACCAAAGACACAATTGCTATATTTTGTATACACGCCCACAACTCTCCAAATGATCGAAGCATATTATCATGCCAGAGACATTTACTGATAACAGTTAATTTTAATGTAACCGTCGTGAGATGCGGTTGGCTTACCACGGCAACAGCCGGGGTTCGTACCCTGGCGAGGACACCTGGGTTTTACTAATTCCCTAAAAATTAGTGGGAGCCGTGATAGCTCAGTGGTTAGTGAACTGGACTACTACGGACAAGGGGTAGGGTTCGATCCCAACCGACGGCTCCGGGTTCACCCAGCCTTAAATGGGTACCGGATTTTTTCTGGGAAAGTAAAGCAGCACGGGCGTAATACCGACCACATTACCCCAAAAATCATGTGCTGAAGGTCTGTAAAATATAGGGTCACTAACACCATATTTCCTTATACGCCACTTGGCGTGACGGGGGTACTTTACTTTACTTTTTACTTCGTGAGATGACACTGCATTTCTTCGTTCCTTCATCGTATGTCTTTTAACGTCGATGTGATATACCGTTTGCTGTCTTTAGCTTTTATGTTGGTCTCATCTGCTGTTGTTTTCTTGTGTCTCAAGTATTCTATCAATTCATCTTTGCGGTCAGCCCCTTGATCTACTATACTCATGACGTTTGTTCATAACTTGTTGAGTTACATTTAATTCTGTCAATCTTATCACGCCGCCAAGCCATTTTATTTGATGTCTCTTGAAGTATGCACTAGCTAGTATTGTTCTAAACCTTTTTTTTCGTCGTAATTCTTCCCTTATGTTTTATCTCTCTAGTTACTTGCTGTTATGAAGAATTCATTTCGTCCTTTTTTTTTTTAAGCGTTCACATAATGATCACTAAAGGAAAATTTGCCATCTTCGTCATCCGTTGGGACGATTAAGTTGATGTAGATGTGTTGTGTTGTGGATGCAGATAGGCTGTGATATCTGCGTCTTTCGGTCCAACACATCCGACTTCAGCACGGCATCTGTAAGTACCGAGCTGCTTTACCTCTTGGATCCCTACTCGCTCGGTTATACTAGACTGATTAGTCTGTATCTAGAGGCAACGACAAGAGGCGCAGTGGGATCTGGATGGTTCTGGTTCATTTAGTGCTGGCTATTTTACGAAATGTTCTTCAGTCTAGTGTCCAGGTTTTACTGCCGGAGCAACACAGATAGACTATATATACTTGTCACAGTTAATAAATTAGGAGAGCTAATTTACATACAGAGACAAACACGTCCAAGCCAAGAGTATTTTTTAATGCTACCCGAGTCATAAAAACTGTTTTTAACACTATCTTCATCTGTTCTTCCTTCATTTCATTCTCTCTTTTATTGTAATTACAATTATTTTAACCTCGCCCATAACAGACCACCCTCACCTTTCATTTAATCTCTTAGTTCGCTTCTGGTTAAATATATTACAGTGATAACACAGTTTCACTAAAAACAGTGTCCAATTATATATATATATATATATATATATATATATATATATATATATATATATATATATAGAGAGAGAGAGAGAGAGAGAGAGAGAGAGAGGGGGGGGGTTATTGGTATGAAAGGCCCCGGTATCACTGCAAACGAATTTTAAAAATCCATGGTTGCTCAACCGCCCGTGCCAGTGGAAACATCTGAATTAATATCTCATCTCTCAAACAAAGAAAGGTAACTGTAGTCCCCATGGTAGCAGTCTCAGCACACGCCAAAAGACAAAAGGCGAAACCGCACATAAACTGAACACAGCCAACAGTTCCTTGTCATACGATATCATCATTCATTGTAAACAATTGGAATGTCGAAACATGATCAAAACGGATGAGACACAGCTCACGGTGTACACTGAGCACTTAACTCAGAAGCTCCTGCAACAAGCCGGACTTGTAATATGAGGAAACTGCAACAAGGAACACTTTTCATACATAGCCTTCAATGGTTCCTGCCGCCTATCCACCATATATATATATATATATATATATATATATATATATATATATATATATATATATATATATGGGAGCCGCGAAACTCAGTGGTTAGTGAATTTGACTACTAAGTACAAGAGGTTGGGCTCAATCCTGACCGACGGCTTCCAGGTTCACCCAGCCTTTAATGGGTACCGGATTTTTTTCTGGGGAAAGTAAAGTGGCACGGACGCAATACCGACCACATTACCCAAAAAATTATGTGCCGAAGTTCTGTAAAAATTATGGTCACTAACACCATATTCCCTATACGCCGCCACTTGGCGTGATGGGGCACTTTACTTTATATATAGTGTAAATCCTGCAGGATGGAAAGAGATAACTGCAGGCCGCGCAATCTTTGGAAACACTATAAAGCTCCAACTCAAGCATGAAGCAGACAGACAGAAAAAGAGAGAGTGAGAGAGAGAGAGAGAATACACGGCGAAAGGAAAAAATATTTCCTTGAGGCGCTGCAAAATTCATAGTCAAAGTATGACTGATTGAGGCTACTACAATGCGTGTGTGCATATATTTTACTCTCATGACTGTAACAGCAAGAATGTGATGCATAGGACTACTGCGCGTGTGACGTACACGACTACGCTTTCTGGTGTAATGTGACGTGTACGGCTGTCAAACATAATTTAGCGTGCACGTCATATTCTTGCTGCTACAGTCATGCGAGTAATGGGCATAATCTAAGAAAATAAAATTGTCGCAGCAATTTAGTCCGTGTTCGAAAAACATCCATAGGAATTGTTTAAATTGTGCATCCATTTTTTTTGTGGGGACGGGGGTGCGTGTTCTTTCTCTCTATCTACGTACGCGTGTGTGTACACAATAATAGAAATGTGTACAACTAAAAACACGTAAAACTAAGTGTGGTCAATCTTCTTCTTCTTCGATCATGGCTCATTCAGACTAGGACTCCGGACTCTCTTATGAAATACGCTGTCTGTTTCAGTGATGCGTGGTCAATCTGTGAGATGGTCACGCCGCTCGATGACATATTGCTCCCAATTATATCTCAGTGGCCGCAAAATGTTGACCAAACGTGACATCCCTCACCTGCAGGTTCAACCAGACATGTCACTTATCACAGGTGTGTCTTAACAACAGGCCTCAGAGATCATAATCTTCTGATAATCATGCTGGTTAGTTCGCGTTGTGTTCCTCCTGGCCAGCTGGAGATTTGATCTCAACGTGTTACGTCAGGTGTGGATTATTACTGTGACTGTAACTGTCAGGACACCTGGTCATTGAGGAGAGGTTGCTAAACGTTGGGTGTTGATAAGTATCAATTAGGTCATATTCGTCATCCATACCGTTAGTATCACTTCCATTATCACATTACACTTCACATTAACTGACATATAGGTCACACTATACATGCAGTACCGGCACACCCATAATCAATGAACAACTCACTCTGTTCAGTACAATGGAAGTAAAGGTAAAGTACGAGACTTGAACCGGCGTCTTAGCACGCGAGTTTCCACCCATATGTGTGCTCGGCCGCCTATCCAGAAATGTTCGGAGATTTCTGGATAGTGTCGCTTCAAGCATCGAAACTCACGTTGCGAGGTGACATTCCTCACCTTCCCAGAGTAGTACTCTGGTACCCATTTCTGCCAACGGCTGGGTCGACCGTGGGGGTATTTTTTTCCAACCACAAGTACAATTCACACTGCTCCCAGCGGGAATCGAACACGGGTTGTCCGAACGTCGGTAGTCCAGTCGGGTGGTTTTCCCAACTAGGCTACCGAGGTCCCCGATTATATAATGAAAGTATATAGACGTAGACACATAGTTACTGTGTGGTCTGTCCAGCTACAAGAGGTAAAAAAAAGAGACTTTTCTATGATGTGTTCATATAAACACTCGTGTGTACAATTGTCACAGGTTTGTTAATTCACACAAAGCCCTTACACACTGTGGACTTATAAACGTTTCAAAGCTAGTTCTCTTCATCATTGTATGTATATATATATATATATATCAGCATCGATTCCCGTCTCCGCATCGAAGGTTGGCTACCATGGTGCGCCGTTCTGTTCTGTCTCTTTTTTTGATGGTGCAGATTTGTCCTGGGCTGACTTGTCCATTTTTTCATGTTACTCGTCCATGTTAGTCTTTGTAAGTAACACACACACGCACACACACACACATACACACATATATATAGGTGGGTGGGTAGGTGGACGGAGGGACAGACTGATAGATATATAGATAGACCAATGGACAGACAGATACACTTAAGATGTTATGTTAATTATCTATCTCATTTACACAACCTCGAGTACTCCCTACGTATAACCTTGACTATTATCTGCATTTCCATAAGTCTACTCTCAAGTCTCCGTTTATTTACTAATTCCCTTTGTCAAACTTGTTGGTCTCGGAATCTTTGTTCTAATCGTATACACAAGTCATCATTGCTGAATACACATATTTCCGGATGGTTTCATTTGCGTCATTTGTCCATATCGTCATCGGATCTTCAAATCTAATGAGTTTAATCGATTTTCTCTCAATCCCCTATCTGACCACATGACGAAAACATTTCTTACACGACTTGTCTGACTTTTGTTGCTTTCCTTAAGATAGTTATTTACTCTTACTACCTATGTTAAATCTGTGAACGACTTATCGTCTCTTTAATAAAAAAAAAAAAAAAAAAAAAAAAAAAAACAACCTATCTTTTTAGTCCCATTACTGAAGTTCTGCGCGGGGAAAAGGAGTGGGGGCGGGGGCGGACATACAAGACCGGAGAATAAAGGCCGCTTCTCCTCAACAATCGCCACGAGGTGTTTGCGTCTGAGTTTTTATTTCGCCCACAACAAGAAAAAAAAAACGTTTGACTCTACCGAGATTCGAACCCGCGTTCTCCTGATTTGGAGGTCGACAAGTCATCGATTGATCATCAAGTCATTGATTGATCATCAAGTCACATCAATCCACCCGCTCTCAACTGTTCGTCTCTAACCTATTTAATGTATAGTCTCCTCTATCTCTCTCTCTCTCTTTCACTTCCCTACTTTATAACATCTGAATCTGTATTTATCAGCAATTTCTGCAATCGCTCGACTCGAATTTGTTTCTCCTGTCACAGTTCGTCTTTTTTACTGACTGTGTGTTGTTGTTTGCGTTCACTCGATGACTTAAGGAATAGTTACACCTCTTCGTCATCCTCCCTAAATTAAAAGGGCGCTAAGTGGACGTAACTGCGTTGTGATTTGAGGTAGAACTAATATTTACTATTTTCGGCCCAACATGTCCGACTCACCACGGCATTTTTGAGTACTGAATTGCATTTCCTCTCAATCCCTCCTCACATGGTCAGACTAAATTGATTAATCTGTGTCTAGGGGCACCGCAGGGAGCCGCGATAGCTCAGTGGTTAGTGAACTGGACTACCACGGACAAGGGGTAGGGTTCGATCCCAACCGACGGCTTCCGGGTTCACCCAGCCTTAAATGGGTACCGAATTTTTTTCTGGGAAAGTAAAGCAGCACGGGCGTAATACTGACCACATTACCCCAAAAATCATGTGCTGAAGGTCTGTAAAATATAGGGTCACTAACACCATATTTCCCTATACGCCACTTGGAGTGACGGGGGTAAATGATGATGATGATGGGCACCGCGCAGTGGTGGAGTAGGATCAAGATAGTTCTGGTTCACCGAACCTGGCCCAAGTATCAGCTATGATTCGCGGCCAGTTTTCAGCTGCGTTGTTGAACGGTGTCTTAGCTCGCCAGAGGGCTCTTCTACAACCGGCGTTAACAATTATCGGTCTGACATAACATATTACTTCATGTGAGTACCAGTAAATGATGTTACGGAATAATTCCTGGAATTGAATATATAAAGAAACAACAGATAAAAATAATATGGATAAGTGTTAAAAAAATATTTTAAAAAATAAGACAGACTTTCAACAAATGCCACAAGAACACCAAACCTATAGGCCAAAGAACCACAAAAAGGATAGATTGATAAAAAATTTAAAACACCAGAATGCAGTATACAAATTAAAACTAAACAAATTATATCGCCCATCAGCGCTGAAAGGTAAATGGTGAAGGAAAGAAGAAAATACTTTGTTGATTGGTAGTTGAGTAATAGTAAATGATGTTACGGTAAAACATTTATTTTCTGTTTTACATCCTGGTATGAATCCTGTGCTCTACTACATACTTCATAACCAACATTTTACTCGTGATATTTCTGGTATCTGCGCTGGATACAAACTACGTCATCCGAATGCTAGTACGACAAACAAGACGCAGGTGTCATGCATACAATCTGTGGCCTGGCAGAAATTATCCCCACCCCGCACGCCAGAAAACATACACTTAAATAAAAGGGGGAAAATGTGAAACAAAAGGACACGACAGTTAGACATAGTTCACATGTGTTTATCACTGATACTTTAGTTGTTTTGATCACTTGTGTCTTTTTCGGGAAGATAAAATAAGCATTATTTTTGTTATATTAAACATTCAAGTGATTAGGAGATTTGTATCTTAAAATTATTAAAATGTAGTGGGTCAAAATTAAATATTGCATCCCCCGAAACTCTCAGATTTGGAAATCTTTGATTTTTTGTAACGAGTTTTAAACAATGAAAGTATCGTTCACATATAGATATTGACTTTAGCTAAGAAATGTGACGTTTTGTGTGCTTGACGTCACAAATGTAAACCACCTTCATAAAGTACCAGTTTTAAGCATGAGGAGATTGTGCTATACTCATGACTTCTTCATACAGGAGATTGTGCTATACTCATGACTTCTCCATACAGGAGATTGTGCTATACTCATGACTTCTCCATACAGGAGATTGTGCTATACTCATGACTTCTTCGTACAGGAGATTGTGCTATACTCATGACTTCTTCGTACAGGAAATTGTGCTATACTCATGACTTCTTCATACAGGAAATTGTGCTATACTCATGACTTCTCCATACAGGAGATTGTGCTATACTCATGACTTCATACAGGAGATTGTGCTATGCTCATGACTTCTTCATACAGGAGATTGTGTGCTATGCTCATGACTTCTTCATACAGGAGATTGTGCTATACTCATGACTTCTCCATACAGGAGATTGTGCTATACTCATGACTTTCTTCATACAGGAGATTGTGCTATACTCATGACTTCTTCATACAGGAAATTGTGCTATACTCATGACTTCTTGACTTCTTCATACAGGAGATTGTGCTATACTCATGATTGTGCTTTGTTCATACAGGAGATTGTGCTATACTCATGACTTCTTCATACAGGAGATTGTGCTATACTCATGACTTCTTCATACAGGAAATTGTGCTATACTCATGACTCATGCTATACTCATCTTCATACATTGTGCTATACTCATGACTTCTTCATACAGGAGATTGTGCTATACTCATGACTTCTTCATACAGGAAATTGTGCTATACTCATGACTTCTTCATACAGGAAATTGTGCTATACTCATGGAAATTGTGCTATGCTCATGACTTCTTCATACAGGAGATTGTGCTATACTCATGACTTCTTCATACAGGAAATTGTGCTATACTCATGACTTCTTCATCCAGGAGATTAAGCTATACTCATGACTTCTTCATACAGGAAATTGTGCTATACTCATGACTTCTTCATCCAGGAGATTAAGCTATACTCATGACTTCTTCATACAGGAAATTGTGCTATACTCATGACTTCTTCATCCAGGAGATTAAGCTATACTCATGACTTCTTCATCCAGGAGATTGTGCTATACTCATGACTTCATCTAGGAGATTGTGCTATCCTCTTCATCCATAAATGAGGCAAAATTGTGCAAGATTACAACTAAAAATAGCACTTTGAGATGAGAAAAAAAACAGCCGTGAGTTAATTTAGTTAGATGTGTCGGCCTCACCTGTAGCAGCACCAACTTTGTTTAGACCTCACAATAGGTGGCTTACAAGGATATTCAAGCTGATGTTTCAAATAGCTCGCCGGCTAGTCACATCTTACACCGCCCATGTGTAATGTTGTGCTAAGGAAACAAGGTGCCAGCATAGCAAGAGAGGCACTGTCACAGAGCCCACGGGGAAAGAGAAAACGAGAAAGCCCAAGAATACCTAGCGAAGAGAAGTCTTGAAAACTTTCAACAATTGGCCTAAACTGGAAGAAAGTAAAATAAATGTTTAAAAATAGGAAAGGGTGTAGAGACCCAGTCTGTGGCACATGCTCATAAAATGGACTCCAGAGTTTTGATTGATAGATAATTGGTGGAACCATAATACTGTTTTTACTTTAAGGTTACATTGAACTGCCTCGTTATGTGCAAGAACGTGTATGTATAAAACACAGTCGCCTAAACTCAGAAATGAACAAACCAAAGAATACACAGAAAACATATTTGGGGGATGAGCAAAAAAAAAAATAATGGACAAAAGAGATGTAATATAATCTATTGAAATGTTAAGGAGGCAATTAAGAGAAAATGCAATATCAAAGGCACCTGTCTTGGATGTCTAATACTGAAAATCCGCCCTTGACGAAGCGCGTATATAATACGCACAAGAAAACGGATTCCCACCTTCCCTACAAAAACAGAAAAAAACCCACTTATATGTGCTAACCGTGCATGAAATAAACGTAAAATGGTGTGGAGAAGCTAAGCTAATAGAACGACAAGTAAAGTAAAGAGCCCCCGTCACGCCAAGTGGCGTATAGGGAATATGGTGTTAGTGACCATAAATTTTACACACCTTCAGCACATGATTTCTGCGGTAATGTAGTCGGTATTACGCCCGTGCCGCTTTACTTTCCCAGAAAAAAATCCGGTACCCATTTAAGGTTGGGTGAACCCGGAAGCCGTCGGTTGGGATCGAACTCTACCCCTTGTCCTTTGTAGTCCAGATCACTAACCACTGAGCTATCGCAGCTCCCAATAGAACGACAAGACAAACTACAACGTTTCGGCAAATGCCTTTATCAGTTATAACAAGCTATACAAATTAAACGCAAATCATAATTGCTATCAGTGTACTAGATTGTGATATTTCTATCAATACTCCATAAACGGTGTTTCGTGATCAACAAACACGTGCTAACTTTAATGCAGCGCTTACTAATTTACAATGTGTATGCTACCCACATGAACATTTCGTGTGTCGTTATTTTACAACTAAACAACAGGCAATGCGTTGAGGCAACAGGCCGTCTATATTTTATAACATCCCAGCTACAACAATAAGAGTGTGGGGCTGTACCGGCAACGTGTAACATGATGGTACATTATAATATACATTTATTGCAGCAGCCGGTGGCAATGTTTTTTTTTTAAATATAAATTAAGTAAAGGTTTGAGAGTACAAACATGGTCATGAATAGGTGCAGCCATTAGTGTAAAACATGAAAAAAACACTATAGAGATGTCAAATGGTTTTCCTAATGTGTAGTACAGACACGGAAAATGGATAGCAAATAAAATAGAAAGCGCTGTTGGTGAGTTTAGCAATGTTAGTACTTGGAGCGAGTAATAAACTGAAGCTGGAAAGTAGATGTAGACGGGTCTTGAGTAAGGTTATTGGGTCTCGATCCACGTATAAAAATGGTACTTCTGATTTTTTTTTTTCAACCATTATGTTATAAAATCAAAAGTGTATTTTAACAATTGGACCGCTTAAAAATGTGTAATAACAGGGCAATCTAAAAAGAGGTCTAAGCAACAACAAAAAGCTTCCTCCCGAGACATTACATTAGGAGAAAACAATCACAATTAATGTGTGTTGGCAAAGAAGCAAACAGAGCAAAACAGAGCAAAACGCCGCAAACTGTTTCTCTCCTTGACGCTAAATGGTAGATGAGGAAGGAAAGAAGAAGAATGAGAATAGAACAAATGAAAATGTCTCATAAGGAAAAACGGAAAGAAAATGAGATAGGGGAAACAACGAGAAAAGATAAGAAAGTCAGTCTAAGAGAATGGTTTGATAAGAAGTCAACAGTAGAAATGATACACAATTGCATAGATAACAAGTTGTGGGGAGCGCCAGCAGGCAGAGCGCGTTACGATAATTATTTTTTAAATGGCAATACTTTGGTCTTTAGTTACGTACTGACATTTAGATAGTGCTCATAACTTGTTGTCATTAGTAACGTGTAGACGAACTGATAAGAGATGAATCTAAACAAGAGTACATGTCCATCTGTACATTCACAAGAAGAAGGCATTGGAAATTCGTCGGTCATGTGTTGAGAATGAATGAGCAAAGAATTCTCCAACAGGCACTCATGTGGTAAAAGAAAAAAAGGCAGACCAAGAGAACCGCTACGCAGAACAATTACCAGGGAAGGGCTCAACCACAACCATTCATAATTTTAGCAAAGTCTGTGAAAAACTGAGAGCGAAATCCCGTAATCGCCCAAATTGGCTGACGCCATTAGCTATGCGAGCTATACACGGACGACATCATTTTACCCAGACCTCACCTTCTCTAAAAGTTGAAAAGTCACAAACACTGAGTGCTTTCTTTCAGCATGCGTGCCTTAGTAAACTATAGATGGATGTGGTTCAACCATGGGATTAGGAAATAACCAAAACATACAAAAACTAACAGTGAGTCGTAAAGAATTTTTGACTTCGCCCTGTGTGCAGTCTTCGGTCTGAGAGAAAATACAATGAAGAAAAGGACGTACTGACATCCGGGCAGTGATCAGAACTTTTTGTGCAACTAAGTCATCAAATTCATTTTTTTAAAATAATTTTAAAAAGAAAATGTCTCATGTATGGGGACCACATTGTGCCTCTCTGTATTTACAGTTCACTACAAGTCGCCATTGGCTTCCCTTTAATCAATTTACCCGTCCAGCTACACTGTAAGATTGTTCCTGCTATGGCTTCTATGTATCTTCTGAGTCTATGAAATTGCCAGCTCCGGTGTCTGCTGGCATTTTCTTGTCGGTTGCACCATTCGCCTTGACGAAAATGAACAAGAATTCGTTTTTTTTTTTTTTGCAGCAATGAGTTAACAAACATGTTCTTTTGTTGACACGAATCGGTGACTGTACACTTGGGGGCGACCCTTAAGATGGCGAGACAACCGTAATAAGAACAGCAAACTATTGGAGAAATTGATGTGGTTACATGAAAGCCAAGGGCGTAGGTGTTAATGCGGAATGATCTCCAAATGACTCTGTGTCAGCATAGCCTTGTGGAAAAGACAAAAAGTACAAATGTTTTAAAGACAATATGAGGAAGGATTAATAAAGTCAAGTGAAAACTTGCAAGTACTAATAAGGTTTATAACTCAATGAGAGACTGAACGAAGTTATACTAGTTTCTCAGGACAATGACACAACTGCAAAAATGTATTTTAAAGAGTTTTTTTTTTATATTCAGAAAGAGGCTAAACAAAGTGACAGAACTGTTTGATGTTGAGCTGATGTTGCGCTGATGTCACGGCCGACGTCACGAATTGTGCATTCTTAATCAGGGTGTGAACTAGATTCCGTCAGCTTATCTGTACACATAAATTATGGCTTGTTCTCACAGTTGGAAGCTATAGTAGCAACAAGGAAGTGTGTCGTCACGTCATCTTCAATTTCTGCAGCTTAGGACGATGACTTCTCAACACAAATCTTCACTACACACTGTGATATCAATGCTACATTCGGGCACTAGAATAATCAATTGAACAAACTGCCACAGAAAAGAAATGTGTCAGATGTTTGACTTGATCGTGATGGAGAGTCAACATCAGGGACAAAATGATATGAGGGGAAGAAGGGTCGGAAAATTACATTACAGGTAGAATGATAAACAACATATGGTTTGGTCTCGTAACAAAACAAACAAATAAATACTATCCACACAGTTATCGACAAGTACAACACAAACAACAGATCGAAACGGCATTCTTGAAAATATATATCAAAAGGTTACTATACTAAAAATAGGCGGGCACGTAACGGTATAAGACAGCAATAAAAGAGCACAAACTACTGTCTCCTCACAGTTAAGAGGCAAACAGAGAAGAAATAACCGATTAAAACACCTTATACCTCATTTACCTTTGAGCTAGCATTACCGGCACTAACGAATAAAGTATTCTATAACAGAAAACTGCCAACAAAGACTTCAGGTATAACTCGTACTATTTATAATTAATAAACCACATTGATTATTTGACCTCAAATCTTTTTGTTTTTGTTTTCTACGATTTTCCTAACAAACAATTGACACCACTATATCTTATTACATGTTTCTAATAGTATCTAAATTAATCATAACTTGTTGGAATTGTTGTTTCGAAAATGTATTTTATACACGAGTAAAACGCATCTATTTGATATGTACTTTCAACAGAGACAAGATACACAACAAGCAATATAAAAGAGCCAAAATAATATGGAGCAGGGACCAGGAATAGAGTTCTTGCCATTCAACATATCATCTTTTCACCACATCATAATATTATGTTGTGAACTCTACAAGCCTAGTGCACATTACTCCACCCATCCCAGAGCCATAATCTACCAACATTGGCTTCTCACAAGCGTTGGATTAAGCAGACCAGAGTGGATTTACTGACAAAATTGACACAGATTTTTACATATTTTGAAACAGATATTCTACAAGGTTAATTTTTTTTAAAAATAAATACAGTGTGTGTCCATGTATGTATGAATGTATGTATATATATTTATAATTATATATTATTTATATAATGTGTGTTTGCCTGTGTTGTATATTGACAGTAATATAATATGTAATATATAATAAGAAAAAAGCCAGGAATAATTCCTGCCATTGAATATATAAAGAAACAATAGATAAAAATAATATGGACAAGTGTTAACAAAAAAAGATTTTTAAAAAATAAGACAGACCTTCAACAAATGCAACAAGAACACCAAACCTGCGGGCCAACCACAAAAAGGATAGATTGATGAAATAGAAAAACCAGGAAACAGCAGAAAAGTATCAGACAGCAAACTATATCTCCCATCAAAGCTGAAAGGTAAACAGGGAAGAAAAGAAGAGGAAAATACTTTGTTGATTGGTAATTGAAACTGTTGATAAGGCTGCAAAATTCTTTTGAGCTTCTATTTTTTAGGGTAAATGAGGATTGTGTTTAGCCTATTCAAATTAAATGTCATATTACTGTTTATATCCTGTAGTCTAAGACAAGACTAAAAGACTGATTAGATAAGAGATTTAAAAGTTATAAACAAAACAGATTATGTCACTTTTAACAATGCTTGAAGAGCTCAATGGAACTGAAGGACTTGACTAAAAATAACTTTGCACTTATCAACTCCAAAATTTCAAATAATTTAATTAAACTTCATCCTGTGGGTCAACCTCAAATTTGCATTTCACATGTAATGTCCCTAGGAGAGTGTCAACATTTTGTAACCACAAGAATAATATTGCAGTTTCTTTAATAACATTTTAATTTATCAGCATTTCTGTATGTGTAATATATACAATGATATAGAATAAACAATTGGTGGGAAATATAGAAATAATATATTTACAAATGATGAAACTATTCAACATTTAAATATAAAATGAATAGTGTCTGACAAACCAGACTAATGCAATGATAAATTATTAAGATTTAAGCAATCATAAACTGCAAGAAGTCCAACACAACAACAATTAAAGTTCTGGCAGTAGCTGCAATATGTGCCATTTTGGCACGCAAGGTTTCTGTTTTGAGATTGTGGTTCTGCCCTATGTGCCATCTTCGGCTCGAAAGGACAATAGATAGATAGATAGTAGCTGCAAAAAACTGCCATACACGTACATGGGAATTGATATCACAACTATGGTGTCAGTACAGCAAGCTTTCAGCACAAGACTCCTTTCTATTTTGTGCCTCATTTTAAAATAATGCCATATAATTAACTGCAAAAAGGACAAGATATATAATAATTTAAAAAGAAAGATGAGCAACAGAGTTATGTACATTTTTGTAGACTCCACAATGTATTGTTTATGACTAAAAATCAACAACTCCACAAATGACATTATCAACAAAAACTTAAATGTAACCACAACAATGATGAAGGTAATTTATTTCTAACTCCTTTGCTCAATTAATCTGGTATTGTACAGATTTAACCCATTTGGCTACTGTGGTAACAATAGTGACGGGAGAAAAGAATATACCCGCTGTTACCTGACACACATGTCGCAAGAGATGACTAAGGAGATTTGGAATCATCGCCTGTGCAGTCAAGTAGGACGTTGTCAAACAAAACATTCCTATATTTTAGAAAATTCTGTGACAAGTGGTGAAGCAGATATGGAGAATTCCTGACTGCAATGAAACTGGTTCCATGGATAGAATAAAATAGAATAGAATAGAATAGAATAGAATAGAATAGAATAGAATAGAATAGAATAGAATGTACCATCTCTGTTAAGCTTAATCCACAACATATGCATCCTTTTTTTCTTTTTTATCTCTGCCTAAAAGAAAACTTCTGATGAGGTTTAAATCTATGACATTAAAAACATTGTCATACAGGACTTGCAAATGTTAATAATGTGTATCTTTTTAATGTATTAATTGTTTTTGTGTTCTCATCATCATCAAGTACCGGGCCTGCTAGCGTAGGTGATCATGTCTCTTCACAACTTTCAATCTCGACAGTTATTTATCATTTCTGTTGTTGACCTTCTGCCAAGCCATTCTCTTAAGCTGTCTGGTATTTTTTCTCTTTGCTTTCCTCTATCCCTTCGTCCCTCAATTCTCTTCTCATTACATGGCCAAAAAATGATGATTGCTTCTTCCTAATATTGGAAATTAGTTCTTTTTTTGCTTTGACCTCTTTCAGAACATTTTCATTACTCTTCTTAGCTGTCCATGGTATTCTCAACATGCTTCTGTAACACCACATTTCTACAGACTCCAGTGATTTTCTTGTTTGTTGTCCTATTCATGATTCACATCCATATGTTAAGATTGGCTCTAAATAACATTTAAGAACTCTTTTTCTTGTTTTTATTGTCAAAAATGGATTGCATAGTATCTACCTTATTTTTTGGAAAGCTGCTTTTGCCTGAGCAATTCTGCATCTCACCTTTTTTGTGCATCTTCCGTCTGAGGTTAACAAAGTTCCCAAATATTTAAATTCATTTACCTGCTTTAATATTGTTACACTTGTCTTTATTTTGCACTGAGATGATGTCTTTTTCTTTGTTGTTACCATTACTTCTATCTTTCTGCTATTAAGGCTGAGTCCTTTATTTTTGCTTTCTTTTACTATAAAAAAAAGTAAATTACCCCCGTCACGCCAGGTGGCATATAGGGAATATGGTGTTAGTGACCATAAATTTTACAGACCTTCGGCACATGATTTTTGGGGTAATGTGGTCAGTATTACGCCCGTGCCGCTTTACTTTCCCAGATAAAAATCTGGTTCTCATTAAAGACTGGGTGAACCGGAAGCTGTCGGTTGGGATCGAACCCTACCTCTTTTCCTTTGTAGTCCAGTTCACTAACCACTGAGCTATCACAGCTCCCTTTCTTTTACTATATGTTTAACATTTCTTGTAACTCATTTTCACTCTTAGCGATTAAGACTGTATCATCAGCATACCTTAGATTATTTATATTATGACCTCCAATTGTTATTCCAAGCATGCCCCTTATGGATCTTAAAATAATCTCACTATAAATATTAAACAAATCTGGTGACAGCACACAACCTTGTCTAACACCCTGTTTTATTTGTTGAAACATTCCCAATTGGTTTCCAGTTCTTATGGCCGCTGTTTGTTGCCAGTACATGTTCTTTATTATTCTTACATCTTTACTGTCTATGTTTATGCTTTCTAAAATTTTGATTATTTATTGGTGCTTTACTTTGTCAAATGCATTCACTCAATGTAAGAGGACATGGATGCATTGTGTTGTTAGTTTAAGGCAAGCTGTGATATTATCTGCACCTTTCACCTGACACATCCATCTTCAGCATGGGTAGATTTGCTTAACAATTTTGACTTGTCATTGGCATTTTGGTCTACTCTTTTAAAGTTGTAACTTTCACGGGATTGTTATACAAGCACAGAGTGTACACTGGATATCTTGTTTTTCACAGTTATCTGAGAGGGCTAGTCATCAAATCTCACTGCCCAGAGACAGAACAAAAGAACAAAGTACACACAGGATTCAAAGAAAAAAAAATGCACACTGTCTGCAGCAGGATTTGAACCAAGGACCAGCTTCTTTTGAAGCTGACATTGTACTTTTAAACCAGCCAGTCCCTGTGTGCTCCTCTGGCCAAGTGAGTAGGGATTGAGTGTAGGCACAATAACCACAGTTTGCTGTAAATTATAAAATAATACACCACAACAACTTAATCTCCTTTAAAAGGCAGACAATGAAAACGTTAGCTGATTTGGTAAAACATAATAAAAAGCAGGGGAACACATATATATTCATGTGGTAGGCCTATCTTGAACAAAATGGTCATGTCTCCCACTTTTAGTTCTTACATGCAAAACATCATAGTATTTGGACCGTGTCCATTAGTACTCCAAATACTTCCATTAATTATAAAGAACTATCTCAGCATAGTGCACAAAATTCTGTATCACTTACAACAATCCACAGGATAAATTCAGAAAGCAGTTTAATATCAATCAATTCAATGATGTAGAAATTAGATTTCATTTCTTTTAAAATTAGGCAGTATATAACTTACTGTCTACTCTTTTTATTATTTTCAACTATCAAAGGCTTTTTTTATTGCTCAACTTGAACGTGTAACTTATGTTTATCATCAGTCTCCAATAAGACTTGACATTCAATCTCTCCATTGGGATCAGGTTGAAATAGTGATATCATAATGAAAGACTGAACAAGCACACCCACTCAAATGGTTTCTTTTAAATGTGAGTTGAACACTATAACCTCATTGTTATGTAGCAATTCCACTAAAACAATTATAATAACAAGTAAATATACACACACTATTAAAATTAAACAGACAAAAAAAAAATTCTTCATTCAGTAAGGTTCATACATTTATTTTATTATCCAAAAACAGTGAAATCTTCTGCATAAACATTATATAAATATACTTAGAGAGAGAGAGAGAGAGAGAGAGAAAGAGAGAGAGAGAGGTAATGCATACAAAAGTCGGTAACAATAAAAATGTTGTGCAGTTGTTGTTGTTTTAATTTAGGTTGAAGTTTTACTAAAGTACTGAAGAGTTAAAGAGAACTGTCGGATTGAAGAGATAGTTTCGATTTTAGTTGAAACGATGTCTGAAGTCGCCAGCAGTATTTATTATAAATATATATACAAATACAATAACATTCTGATATCAACTCCCTTCCCTATTCTTAGTTTGCATACTTTAACTTTAACTTTACATAAAATGCGATCCTTGTGGTGCAGTGTAATACTGTAATGAAGTAATGAATATAACTATAACTTACACTTATCAATTATAAAAGGAGTGTTGATGTGGTGATAATAGAAATAAAAATGTGTACTGATTGTTTGATTTATTAAATTAAAGTACAATATTCAGTACATGTAATCTACTTGTTTCACAGCGCTGAAACTCTTACGCAATACGATACACGCAATTGATTTTTTTAAAAAGGGGGTGGGGCAGCCAAAAATAAATGAATAAACCGCCCGGTGGGTATAGAGTGCCGGCAGGCCATATCAGCATTGGCTGAGATTGTGTTTTTTTTTTTTTTTTAACAAGATATGAATACTAATACCCCAAAAAAATATGAACACATATTTTCACTTCTACAAGTAGTAAGTAATAACTAAATAACAGTGTATAACTCTAATATGCCACTGAAGAAAGTTGAAAGTGAACGTGCAACAACAAAAGTAAAATAACTAGGACGCCGGTGAGCGACAGTTGAAGTTACGAAATGCTCACAGTCAGAAGACATGGCAGATGAATGGATACTACTAAACTAAATAGGTCGATGCGTATCACAGTTAGTTATCACACGATTATAACATAAAATAAAGGATTGATATCTTACCAGTTCTTCGTGCAGTTCTGCTAGTGTAGGTCTGGCCCTGATTCCTCCACCAGTAGCCGAAAATATATTTCTGTAATGATCGACACATGGATGGCTTCTATTGTGTTCATAGCGCCGTTTGTCTTATTGTATCCATCGAGCGATCCCCTGCTGCGAAGCGAATCACCACCGATAGAAAACGTTGCACATGGAGATTCCGGTCCATTACTGATTGACCCATACACACTAGCATGTATATTTGCGTTTGCAACATTTGTATCCAATTTTGGTAAGTCCGGCGACCGCTTTTCTTTAATAGCGACGTGTTTCTTCTGTTGCAGTTGCTGTTGAGTATCTTTCCCTCCATCGTCCAATTCTTCATCAAAATCATTTTCACCTGAATCATCTTTGATGGTATTTACTCTAGCAACCTGAAAACGTGATCCACTTTTTTTCATTTCCTCGCATGGTACCTCCATTTTTGTGTGGATTACCTAGCGAACAGTTAATGTTGACGAGCCGTTAGACAGCCACAGAGTGACTGGGACAGAACGCGGCCTGGGAGTCGTCTGCTGTGCGGTTCGCCGAAACTCACTTATTTATGAGCGCCATTTTATTCTATTGATTCGGCTTGTATGCCAGGATGTTTGCCCATTTTACGCCAACTATAGAAATATGTTTTGAATCATTGCATATACAACCTCTACGAATTCAAAACAAACGAGGAAATGAGAGAGATCCCCAATCAACCACTAATATCTTCAGTAATCAAGAAAAGACGATGGTCATATGTTGGACATGTGATGAGGAGAGATAATAACAGAATATCAAAACAAACCCTCATGTGGGAAACAACAGGTAAGAGGAACAGAGGAAGACACAGAGAGACTCTGAGAACATTGGTCAGAGAGGCAAGTGCAGCGGGAATCGGCTCCCTCAATAAGATAGAGCTTGCACAGAACAGAGACAAATGGCGAGATTTGATAAAAGATCTTTACACGGATTGAAAACTGCTATATAGAATAAACATTTAGATAAGCAAAATGAGTATCTGGGTCTACGCCCTATGGGCCGGCTACGTCTTGAAAGGTCAGTAGACAGATAGATCGATAAAATATGTTTCGAATCTTTACATACAACCTCTATATACTCTGTAATAGTATTACTATCTCTATATAGAATAGCATGTTGGTTCTAGAGATGCTGAAAGTCTCGGCGGATTAGCTTTGACAATGAGTTCAAGAAAAAACTCTACTTACTAACCATCCATTTATTATATTTCAAACGTTGGTTTTGCAGTTGCGTGATGTTAAAAGTCTATTGAGTTGGAAAAGCTTTATTTTTTCCCCTTATCTCTTTCTTCTTCACTTTTGCGTGTTACTGAAAATATAATTACATTTACGTTTTCATGAACATGCACATTGGTTGTTATTCATTTGCTCTTTTACTTCTTTTTCTTCTTCTACCTTTTTAGCTCCCAGTGGAGCATAGGTCTTCAACAAACACTTTTCAAGTCGTTCTGGTTTTTTTTGCCATTCTTTTAAGATCATTCCATGTCTTCCCCATCATCTTCATCTCTGCTTCTATCTGTCTTCTCCAAGAATTCCTTGGTCTTCCTCTTTGTCTTTTCCCCTGGGGATTCCAAAAAAGGGCCTGTTGTGTAATACTCTCAGTTGCCTTCCGTAGTGTGTGTCCTATCCAGCGCTATCGTCTTCGCTGTATCTCTTTATCCACTGATGTTTGACTAGTACATTTCCATAATTCTATGTTAGTGATTTTGTCCTGCCATTTCTTGTAGTTTGTCATTTCTGCTGCTACCTGTGCAGCTTTTCCTTGTTCGTTTCTTCTCCGGCTTGCGTCATACGTCTCTTAGACAGAGAGCCCTTCTCTTTCCTGGATGGCGGATTTACTTTTTCTCTCTTTGACTTGTCCATGTTTGTGAAGTTTTTTCGGCTTATTTTTTTATAGTATGGGATAGCTAGTCCCATGCCCAACCCTCCTTTCTCGCCTCTTACGAACATGCCTGGTAGTGTACAGCGCCATTATTCTTTACTTTCCTTTCGGGTCCCGTCAGCGCACGGGCGACTTTTACTTGCTGCGCCAATATTGTTACCATTAAAGCCTTTCCTCACCACCACCTACTTTTCTTTCACTCTGTGCTATTCATCATCATCATCATCGAGTGCCATCTCTGCAACGAAGATTAGCTACCATGGAGCGTCATTCTGCTGTCTCTTGCTTTGATGGTGCAGGTTGACTTGTCCATTTTTTTTATGTTACTCGTCCATGTTAGTCTTTGTCTGCTTCTTTTACCTTGTATTTTCCCCTCCACGATTACCTTTAGTAGGCTGTTGTGCTTTTTAACATGGCCCCAAAAAATCGCATTTGTCTTGTTTGAATTGTATTTAGTAGTTCTCTTTTCATTTTTAGTTGTTTTAAGACGTCATCGTTTGTTTTCTTTTCTTTCCATCCAATTCTACCTATTCTTCTATCTATCCACATTTCAAAGGCTTCAATTTTCTGTTCTGTTTTCTTGTCTAATGTCCATGTTTCTGCACCATATAGGAATGTTGAGAAGATATAACATTTTGCTATTCTTAGTTTTAGCTCTGGTATTATTTGTTTTGATGTTAGTATATTTTTCATGACATTAAAATTACTTTTTGCCATTCCTATTCTTATGTTTATTTCAGTTTTATATTTTCCATCACTGGTTATAGTATGGCCTAGGTAGTTGTGGCTCTGAACTGTCTCCAGATCTATTCCTTCAATTTTTATATCCACGTGTAGGTTTTGAGCATTTTCTCTGTGATATAAAAAATTGGTAATGTCAACAAGTATAAAATTGTGTGAAAAATTACATCGAAACTATTGTATTAAACTATTGTACATGATCAGTGGCAGTATCTTTCTCTGGCGTTCACTAGATGACTACTAAAGAATTTGATTCATTATCCGTCCTTAAAAGGATGTTAAGTGGGTGTAGAAGCGCTGTGTTGTGGTTTCATTGCGCCTTTCGGCACAATACACTCGACTTCATCGCTGCATTTCTTAGTTCTAGCTTGCCTTCCATCTTCGATCCCTACTCGCCTGGAAGGACTAGACAGATTAGTCTGCTACTAGAAGCATCATGAAGAGGTGGAGTAGGGTTTGGATGATTCTGATTCACTGATCTTGGCGTAGGTCAACTATGAGTCGCTGGCAGCTTTCAGATCTGCAGCTGCCTGGCGTCTTGCTTCCAGATGCAATATAAACAGAATTATTTTTGTTGACAACGTTTTCGACCACATGCATTAAAAGCGAAAACGTTAAGCAAAACTATAAGTTACTTACAATTCAAGAAAGAACATTCAAAAAGAAGGAAAATGCAACTCCTGAACGAATCTCGTATTCAATTTATCGTATAAAATCTTTTCCCTTTTAATCGTGTACATTATCTTCTACTTTTCTTTCTTGTTTTAGCTTAGTTTTAAGCCACCTCGTCCTTTTTTTAAACAATTTAATTTTCCACCACACACACACGCACACACACATATCGCGTCAGTTCAGTTTTTATTTTGCATTTCGGAGTACATTTGTGGTCAATGTACTTTCTAAAAATAGTTGTTTCAATAGTTTAAAACAAATTATTAAACACGAAGTGCTAAAAAATAACGTGCATTAAATTACCTATCTAAAATTACAGATTTATATTTTACTATAATATACTAATAGATAGATGAATACATCTGGAGACAGTCCAGAGATACAACTACCTGGGACATACTATAACTAATGATGGAAAATGTAAAATTGAAATAAACAAAAGAATAGGTATGGCAAAAAGTCATTTTAATGCCATGAAAAATATACTAACAACAAAACAAATATCAACAGGGCTGAAACTAAGAATGGCAAAATGTTACATCTTCTCAATATTCCTGTATGGTGCAGAAACATGGACATTAGACAAGAAAACAGAACAGAAAATTGAAGCCTTTGACATGTGGATTTATAGAAGAATAGGTAGAATTGAATGGAAAGAAAAGATAACAAACGATAAAGTTTTAAAACAACTGAAAATAAAAAGAGAACTACTAAATACAATTAAGACAAGACAAATGACATTTTTGGGGCATGTTAAAAGACACAACAGCCTACTAAAAGTAATATTGGAAGGGAAAATACAAAGTAAAAGAGGCAGAGGCAGACCAAGACTAACAGGGACGAGTAACATCAAAAGATGGACAAGTCAATCTATGACAGCCTGCACCAGCAAAGAAAGAAACAGAGAAGAATGGCGCTCAATGGTAGCCAACCTTCGTTGCGGAGAAGGCACTCAATGATGATGATGATGATGATAATAATATACTGTACTTTATCATTGTTTTTTTTCCCCCAAATAATGTTATGAAGTGTAAGCCAGTTTGGTCATTTAAATCTAAATCTAAACAATTATTTATTTGTTGCCTCTGACCAGCTCTACTTTTCAAAGTTCACCTGCATAAATTAATACTTACATTGATCAAATACAGAACAATCACAGTGCAGCTCAGTCTCGGTTATTTATAAATAATCAATAACCCGAGTTTAAACAAAAGGATTGTGTTTAATGGCTGACTAGAGTGTGTATTGTTGAATTGATTAAATAAACATTATAGGTTACATTCAATGTGGAAGGTATTTAAATGTACCGAACAAGTGAAAAGATGTGATGAACTTAATATCTGAGTACTGTACTTAGTTCCTAATGTCTAAAGTATTGAACTGTAATTTTGTTTTCTATGCTAACGTTTTAGATCAAACATAGAGGAAAAGGACACAGCGATAATACGATGATGCTAGTAATAGATCGTGTATCGGAAGAGAATAAATCATCACAAGCAGTGGACTCCAAAAGGAAGACAGAAAGGATACCAATGTCAGTCTGACGGAAACCCGAGCAGGCGGAAAAGCACATACAGGGTGGCCAGACCTAGATATCACGTAGATGGCCACAGACTTAAAACAAAAATGGAAATGATTTTGTTCATGGGATGCCATAGCCATAAGATAGTCTGTCTCTTGGTGCCTTTCTGGTCCGTGACCAGTGAAAGATAAGAGGAATAAGAAAAAGTTTCCAGTTTCTTCTTGTTCCTTAGGATCCGTGTTGAGACTATTTTGACGCATTTAGACGAAGTACTAAGATTCGAAGCTATCTAATGGAGTCCGCTGTTTATTCCAGAGTTTTAGTCCATCTATCTGCTGTTTATTCCTGAGTTTTAGTCCATCTATCTGCTGTTTATTCCTGAGTTTTAGTCCATCTATCTGCTGTTTATTCCTGAGTTTTAGTTCATCTATCCGCTGTTTATTCCTGAGTTTTAGTTCATCTATCCATATTAAATGAAATGTATGTGGCCCAAATTTCCTCATCAAATCTGCCTACTAGAGAAGATCTTGTAGATATAGAACGTGTTTTCTTGTCCTGTTTGTTAGGGTGCGAAGGTGCTTACTTGTAATGCCTGTGCAGGCTCTGTTTCATCCTGTGGTTGCCAGTCCGAATAAGAAGTATTTTTTTCACCTGAGCGGCTGGTAATATCCCATCCTCGTGTTTAAGAAGGTATGAAGTGTTTCTTATGGAAAATTCGTGTTGTAGTATCGAATCATGCAGTTCAAACTATTGAAATGCTGTTCCCGCGTAGTATTGTCTTAACACATCAGATATTGATTAGGAGAGAAGCGTATAAAACGTTTGAAATGCTGTTCCCGCGTAGTATTGTCTTAACACATCAGATATTGATTAGGAGAGAAGCGTATAACACATTTGATATGTTGCACACATAGGATCTTGACATGAAACACTTCAGATATTAATTAGCAGAGAGCAGTAGAAAACGTTTGTACATGATCAGTCATGAGATACCTTGATTATAGGGATAGAGCAGTGGAGAATAGTCAGTACTGTTAAGCTGGACTGGACTCATAATTTAATTTAGCTGTGGGGCGCTTTTTTTGGAGGGAGCATGTTTTTTTTTTTTCAAAGAGTAAATTGTAAAGGAAGATAGTTCTGGTTTTCAGAGAGATCAATGCTTGTTAGAGAGATCAATGCAATCAATGAGAGATCAATTTTATTAGAGAAACCAATGCTTATTAGAGAGATCAATGCTTATTAGAGATACCAATGTTTATTTGAGAGGTCAGAGTTATAGGTATATAGATTTCATAGGAGAAAGAGTTTTTGATTATAGTTCATGCACAGAAGTTATGTCACGTTGTTTGTGAGTTCGTATTAGTCAAAGAAGCTGTGCTTATTTTCTTACAGAATCTGGAGAATACCACACCATCAACAGTTACCTAAGACACAATAAAATTAACCACTCATTATGTATAGTTTTCTAGATTCATGGACGACCATATCCAGTATTTCTGTGTAATGGGAAACTTGGATATGCAATCAAGACATGTAAGCAGATCTGTTTGCGAAGTTGTGAAGAGAGTTGTGTAAATAAACGTTTGTCTTTCTTTCTCTATTTCTTTCTTTCTTTCTGTCGTTCACCAGATGACTACTAAAGGAATTATCCTCTTCGTTATCCTTCCTTAGAAAGACGTTAAATAGTACTAGATACGTTGAGTTGAAGTTTGCAGTATAACTGTGATATTTGCGTCTTTCGGCCCAACACACGCAATTTCATCATGTTATTTTTGAGTACCGGTTTGTCTTTCGTCTTCTCTTGGCCAAATTAGACAGGTTTGTCTGTTTTTGGAGGCGCCGCAAGGAGGTAGAGTAGTGTTTTGATGATTGTGGTTCACCGATGCTGCCGCAAGCCATCAGCTGTGGGTCCCTGGCAGCTTCCCATTGCTGTGAGGCGCCTATGCCTTCGAAAGTAACCAAGACTGCGTCTTTGAATCATTGCATGGAATGTTGAGCACAAGTGTTGTTCTGGACATTTGAAGTTACAGTTTCTCTGATGTGTTGATTACTCACACTGTGTTCGTCACTGTCACATTCGATATTGTGCTTGTGATGGTCTTATTTCTATGTTGGGTGGCATTGTCCTTCGGTGATAGATTTTGCTTCTTCATAGCTGAACAACTCATCTTCTTGTAGCACTTTAACTCCTATGTAGTCTATTTGCTTACTCGTGTACTCGTATATTCCAATGTGGTTGTATCCACTGGATTACTACTCTTTGAAAATTATGACACAGCCGTTTATTGCTCTCCTCAGTTCATATAGATGTTGTTTCTGTGAGATTTCATTGCGTTTACAGCTGAGTCTATTTGTCAATAACACCAGTTATGTATGCACTTTACTTTCGTGTCGAATGTCAAGTTCTGCTGCGCCTGTGAGTGCTACGGTTTCAGTCTTGTAATTGTTAGAGCAGTTCCCTCTGGTTATAATCTACATTAGCTCTTCTTGAGTTGTGTGTTCAAGAACCACTTCCGTTCCTCCTTTACCCGTGGCTTTTGTAGCAAAACTATGCGTGTACACGTGCGCCCATGAGTCCTGTAGGTCATCATTATCAAGTTTCGTATCTTTTACAGAACGTTTTACTCATCACAACCCGTTTGAAAGAATCTTTGGTTCTAGCCAGAAATCCCACTTCTGTTGTCAAATTCAATGTCTCTTTGTTCTCATTGGTCTTCCCCTGTTTCGTCTTACTGGAACAATGCCTTCCATAACCGTTCTTTCCAGCCCGTTGTGACTGTAGTATTTTAATTTTCTCTGTAAGGTAATAGTCATGTAAGTAGTTCTCAACAATTTGTTTTTCTGCAGTACGTCCCCCTCTCCGTCCACAAGATATGCCTGCTTGTTTTTTTTTTTTTTTTTTTTTTTTTTTTGGGGTCTCTTTTATATTTCCTTTACGTTCAATTGGGTACGCCAACAGGAAGGGGTATTGCTGGTTGGATAGATTTGGGTTTTGCTTGAGATAGGACTGGGTTCGTATGCGTCAGATTATTCGAGGCTACCAAAAAGCTGTCCATGCATAGTCTGCCCCTACCACAGCTGGTTATCTTTTGAGACTGCCACAACAATGTTCTTGATGTTTAGTCTGCCCCTATCACAGCTGGTTATCTTTCGAGACTGTCGCAACAATGTTGCTGATGTTTAGTCTGCCCCTACCACAGCTGGTTATCTTTCGAGACTGCCACAACAATGTTGCTGATGTTTAGTCTGCCCCTACCACAGCTGGTTATCTTTCGAGACTGCCACAACAATGTTGCTGATGTTTAGTCTGCCCCTATCACAGCTGGCTATGTTTCGAGACTGTCGCAACAATGTGATCACAACTTTTATGAATATCATTTCTTGTAGTTCATTCTCCGTCTCTGCTATTAAAACTGTGCCGTCCACATATCGCAAATTGTTTATGTTGTGATCGTTGACTTCAATTCCTTTTTTGTCTACTATTGATCTCATATGTTCGCTGTAAAGTGAAAACAAATCAGGCGTCAGAACGCAGCCTTGTCTGACTCCTTCAAAGTATATAACCAACCATAATTAGTTGCCTGTTCCAACGAAGCTGTTATAATTGACCTGCCCCTACCAAAGCATCGAGACTGTCACATAGGTGTTCCTTTTCAGTCTGCCCGAACCATAGCTGGTTATTCTTTGATGCTTGAGATGGGTCACGAGTCCCTTGTATTTCTCAACTTGTTTCATTTATTTCAATTGTCGTATGTCTTTATTGGTTATAGTTCTCTTACTTCTTCTAGAGTCTCTATGGATGTGAATTTCATGGATCTACGATTATACAATATGCCTGATTTTGCGCTATATTAATTTTGCAAAATTAATATTTTGGTAATGTTACATAAACTGACATAAAATCCACAGACTTATCTAACTCTCCACATGTATAATCTTTTCAAAAGTTGCGCAATCTGCTCAGAAATCGGTTCTACCTTGCCTTTTTATTATGTCTATTCTATTTCTGGCTCTTTCCTACGTTGTCTGTTTTTATTCCTCCATGTTTGTCACTCAGCAGCTCTTGGTGATACCAAGATGTTTTCAAGTTTTGCCATAAGGGGCAATTTAAAAAAATACAAAAAATCTTTTCTGACTGAATCCTGCTGGTAAGTTGAAAATAATGCATACAATCTTTTGTCTAATTGTCGGTCGGCAGCCATTTATTTTTGTCATCGATTTTTGTCTTGCTCATCGAATCAGATCATCCGCTTACACTTCAGAATGTTTTCTCGTCTGGATGGATGTCCACCACATGTCGTTTATAAACATCAGGAAGAACATGTAGATTGTAATCTCCTTGTGTTGAGCTTTTGCTCGAGTAATGTCTTTCTATTGAAGTTCCCCTGCACATGGACTGTTCTACCTTTGAGCTACTGGGATATCCAACTTTATTTGCGTCCTCTGATACCAAATCTAGAGTCGATTTATTTCCTTGAAAAAGCACCTTTGATCTGTGAAACTTAGGTAACTAGGTGCTCACTGGATTTGTTGACAATTTACTATGTTGATTAACTATTAACTGTTTGTTTTCCTCCAGATGCTACACGGGTCTCTGTTGCTCAGTCTTACTGTAGATTTACTTATGTAACTAAGCAGGTTAACTTATCTGTAACTAGTTAGTCAGTCGTTGGATTATCTTGGATTCACATCGAACAACTGTCCATAAGGACTCACATCTCCTCCCCAGTAAATCCCGCAGAGTGAAACAATAAACTGGTCCACAAGTCCTTCCCTGTCCTCTGTTGTCAACAATGGATGCGCCCACAACGCTTGATTCACTCTAACGAACGCAGTCATATGCACGAACACTGTAATGCAGAATTCTTAAAGTATAATATTAGGTTCACTTGGCACAAGAATCTCTATGAGGGAGCTGAAAAGTACTCGGCGCCGAACAGATCCAACGGCGGTTATTCAACAGCTCTCACTGTCATGACGTAATGAGGTAAAATGTCATGACGGAATATGCACATCGACTTTAAGACGGAAGAAGATCGTAATCCAACTACCAGATTCATCAAAAAGGACCGCTACCAGGGTGTACGAACTCACAGCATTTGGACGAATCCGTCAAGCGTAGCACCCGGTTGACTTTAGCGCAGCGATCTACATTAGAAAGCTGAAATTAAAGTTTCCAAAAGCAAATCCTGTAGTGGCCAATGGAACACAGACTATATTCCACCATCTTGTAACCGGAAATCGATCTGCCAAACCGTTCGTATCTAGTGGATCCTTGCCTTGTTTAAGGACGGGTAACATGATGCTTTATAAACTGCTGGTAGTTGATTTGTTTTTCAGCTGATATTCATTGTATTCAAAAGCTAAGGTCACACCACAAATGAACAAGTCCGTAAGAGTATACAACATGCAATCGAAGTACATTGTGATTCTTTTTTTTTATTATTATGAAGAAACTCAAAATAAAATGGTTCGGCCACGTTTCTTTTTTTTCGATGACTCGGTCTGGCAAGATCATTCTGCATGGATCTAAGAAAGGAAGAAGAAGTAGCGAAATAGATGAAAAGATAACATCAACGGCTTCGCGGAGTCAGAGGAGATAACATCAACGGCTTCACGGAGTCAGAGAAGATAATATGAACGACTTCGCGGAGTCAGAGAAGATATCGATTTCGTGCAGTCCCAAAAAGTGACTTGATAGAGATCAATGGAGAAAGGTTGATGAGATCGGCAATTACTGATCTAACGAACCCCAGGATTATGTGGTTAGATAAAATGAAGGATAGGTAGGCAGAGTATATGTATATGTGTATATGGCCCTTTTCGTCTTGTCAGACGGTCTAGTGGAGGCTATTACGTATTTTTTTGAGGTATTGTTTTTGCCGAACAGCTTCTCTCGTGGCTAATTCTACCAATGTTTGACAAACACACGCGGTCACATAATGAACAGGTCAGGCTCGCTGGTCCACAGGGTTTACCATCCTTTTTCATGAGTCTTTTCTCTTCTAAGTCCTGTCTTAGAACAGTCTCAAATGTTGTTATACCGTTCCTTATACGTGCTCTCCATGATGTGCGATCACTTGCCAGATGTTGCCAGTCGTTTTCACAGATGGAGAAGTCTTTCAGAGATGATTTGCAGATACCTCTATATCGTAGTTTAGGTCTGCCGATTTGTCGTTTTCCGTGTTTTAGCTCGCCATATAGTATTTGCCTAGGAATGCGTTTTTCTTCCATCCGTTGGACATGCCCTAGCCATCTTAGCCTTCGACTTCTGAGCATCGACATGATTGTTAGGGTCTTAGCACGTTGCAGGACAGTTAAGTTGGTTATTTTGTCCTGCCATTTGATGTGCATTATTTTGCGGAGACATCGCATGTGGAAGACATTTAGTCTTTTTTCCTGGTTTGAGTATGTTGTCCAGGTTTCGGATCCATATAGTAGTGTGCTAAGCACACATGTTTGATATATTAAGAGTTTAGTCTTTCGAGTTAGTTTCGTGTTGTTCCATGCCCTTTTTGTGAGTTTGCCGAAGGTCGTAGCTGCCTTACCAATTCGACAGTTTATTTCTTCATCAAGAGAGATGGTTTGCGTAACTGTGGATCCAAGATATGTAAATTTCTGTACTGATTCTAGTGGGCAGTCTTTTAGAGTAATAGATAGAGGTTTGAAGTCACCTTGATTTAGTATTACTGTCTTCTGAACATTAATTGACAGTGAAAAAAGGTCGCATGCTTTATCCAGGTTGTTGATCAGCGACTGTAGGGTGGCCTCACTATGAGCGACTAGGGCTGCATCGTCAGCAAATAAAAATTCTTTAAGTAGGGCAACATTTGTTTTGGTTTTTGCTCTTAGTCGTGCTAGGTTGAACAGTGAGCCATCTGGTCTAGTGCGAATGTAAATATCTCCTGAGCTGTAGGCAGAGTGCATCAAAGATAAACTAACAGCAGTAGACGTTGAAGTTAATGGGAAAGGACCAAATTAACAAAAGTGGACCAGGAAGAAAATGAAGGAAGGAAGAGACAATGGAAGGTCTCATGCTTATGAGTATCTCATTGGTGACTCCCTCTTTATCAGTGACCTCTTGGGTTTTGAGTCTCCTGAGTGCTTCCTCTAACTCAGTCAATGTAAAGATGGGCATATCGTGCTCTTCTCTTGCCATAGTTATACCGCATTAGGTATGGATTTCTGGTCTCACTGCTTTTTTAAATTCTTATATTTATCTACCTGATACTTTATCATTTTCTTTAAATACATTTGCTGCTTTTGAGCAGGTGTCGATTTCATAGCTGTGAGCCATTGTTTTTGAACCTCAGTTATTGTTTCACTGCTTAGAGCTTTTGTTAGTTTCCATCGCTGTTCATATTGTAGCTCTCGGTAGTTTCTCTTCCATACCTAGCAGAAACTGCTTTCTTAACTATATTGTTTTTGATCTTCCATTTCTGCTAGTCCTCTAGCAACTTTCAGTTCTGGTATCTCTTTATTCCACTGTTTATTCTCTTATATCCCTTCTCGTACAGTATAAAGAATTACTTTTGTTAAATCTTCTGTCGCGGTTTTTAAATTATTTTTTACTTTATGTGAGTGTGACTCTGCAGTCGTAACAAATTTTCCCTAAGTTTTGTAATTCCAGGAAGTCAGTGGTTTTGGTCCTCTTGTGTGCAGGCGAGGTCTGTGGTTATTGTACTGTTGATACATCTCCACCCTAGCTACTTTATGACCCTCGTTAAGAATAGCAGCGGTATTGCATTTCGTCTTCTTTAGTAGAAAGTTAGGCAAAAACGATTGGGGAGGTTTTGTTTTTTAGTTTAACATATATTATGTGTTTTAATTCCCATTCCTCAATTTCTTACCTCTTGCGTTGGTTTTATTGTAAACCCATGTGTCGGAGTGGCTGTTGAAGTCACCCACTAATGTGTTGTCACATTTGATTATAACTGGGTGGTTGTTTGTGTAGGATTATCATCACTGCAGAGCGGACGAATCCACAGCTGCTCCGATATATCCCCTCATAAAAATCCGAGGAGCACACTGACCCATGAGCACGAACTCCGTAGCACGGCCAGAGATCCACTGTAGATGTGTATACCTGTACCAATGAACACTATCTCACCATTTGTGTCTACTTCTATGCTTTGCTAGAACTAACTTTCATACAAATCTGACTCCATTGTGGGCTTTCAACATCTACCAGTATGTCTGGCAGTCCTAAATGAATATGTGCTAGTACTTAAGGTTGGTTTCTTAGATTCAAACCGTGACTATCTTCTCCCACTGTTCCACACACTACTACTAGGGTATGTTTTTGTTGTGATACTTCCTCAGCGCCCCAATGCATTATAGTTCCTTTCGGCTTGAATCTGCTCCACTCAGTACAAATTTACATTTGGTTCAGTTTTCCGGCTTCTCAAAATGGGCCAGGTGACCAGTTTTGAGCTCCATCCAGAGTAAAATTAAATGGTTTGGACGTTATCAATTAATTGTAAACAACATTTCACAAGCATTAACAATCAGGGGCAATAACAAAAGAGGGGGGAGGTAGACTCCCAGACACAAGAGACAAACAAAATTATCACGTCACACACACAAAGCAATACTTATTACCACTAAGAAATAACTTTCCCACATTGTGCTACCAACGCCAAACATGGTCAATACAACTGAGCATAAAGCAAATGAAAAAGAGTAATTAAGTGTCATGTAGAGCCAATCTTAACATATGGATGTGAATCATGGACAATAGGACAACAGACAAGAAAATCACTGGAGTCTGTAGAAATGTGGTTTTACAGAAGAATGTTGAGAATATCATGGACAGCTAAGAAGAGTAAATGAAAATGTTCTGAAAGAGGTCAAAGCAAAAAGAGAGCTAATTTCCAATATTAGGAAGAAACAATCATCATTTTTTGGCCATGTAATGAGAAGAGAACAACTGGAATATATTGGAAAAATTGAGGGACGAAGAGATAGAGGGAAGCAAAGAGAAAAGATACCAGACAGCTTAAGAGAATGGTTTGGCAGAAGGTCAATAACAGAAATGATAACTGTTGAGATTGAAAGTTGTGGCGAGACATGATCACCTACACCAGCAGGCCTGGTACTTGATGATAAAGCAAAGCTCATCACTATAGAGATGAGATGTCAGAGAAAAGCGCTTGGAGTGACCAGAAAAGACAGAATGTAGGCATTGAATCAATCCTAGGCAACCTACAGACAACACAATATATTGGTCTCCCAACTAAGAACGAACAAAATTGACAATCACGAAGATACATACTTTCATTAATGGATGTTTACGCAGGATAAAAGGATGGAAATGGCAGGACAAAATCACTAACATAGAATTATGGAAATGTACCAGTCAAACACCAGTGGATAAAGAGATACAGCAAAGACGATGGCGCTGGATAGGACACACACTATGGAAGCCAACTGAGAGTATTACACAACAGGCCCTTTTTTGGAATCCCCAGGGGAAAAGACAAAGAGGAAGACCAAGGAATTCTTGGAGAAGACAGATAGAAGCAGAGATGAAGATGATGGGGAAGACATGGAATAATCTTAAAAGAATGGCAAAAAAAAAACAGAACGACTTGGAAAGTGTTTGTTGAAGACCTATGCTCCACTGGGAGCTAAAAAGGTAGAAGAAAAAGATCTAAGAACGAAAGCAATGTTTCTTATCATACAAAACATATATTAAAAGAGAAGGGAGAAAAGCAAGACCCAGAGTAAGATGGACAGACAACAATTGGCAATGACCGAAGCTGCCAAAAGGGTAAGAATCAGAACTTTGAATCTCGACACCTCAACGTGTAGAAGAGGAGGTGGTGAAAATCACCTCAACGTGTAGAAGAGGAGGTGGTGAAAATCACCTCAACGTGTAGAAGAGGAGGTGGTGAAAATCACCTCAACGTGTAGAAGAGGAGGTGGTGAAAATCACCTCAACGTGTAGAAGAGGAGGTGGTGAAAATCACCTCAACGTGTAGAAGAGGAGGTGGTGAAAATCACCTCAACGTGTAGAAGAGGAGGTGGTGAAAATCACCTCAACGTGTAGAAGAGGAGGTGGTGAAAATCACCTCAACGTGTAGAAGAGGAGGTGGTGAAAATCACCTCAACGTGTAGAAGAGGAGGTGGTGAAAATCACCTCAACGTGTAGAAGAGGAGGTGATGAAAATCACCTCAACGTGTAGAAGAGGAGGTGGTGAAAATCACCTCAACGTGTAGAAGAGGAGGTGATGAAAATCACCTCAACGTGTAGAAGAGGAGGTGGTGAAAATCACCTCAACGTGTAGAAGAGGAGGTGATGAAAATCACCTCAACGTGTAGAAGAGGAGGTGATGAAAATCACCTCAACGTGTAGAAGAGGAGGTGGTGAAAATCACCTCAACGTGTAGAAGAGGAGGTGATGAAAATCACCTCAACGTGTAGAAGAGGAGGTGATGAAAATCACCTCAACGTGTAGAAGAGGAGGTGATGAACATCACCTCAACGTGTAGAAGAAGAGGTGATGAAAATCACCTCAACGTGTAGAAGAAGAGGTGATGAAAATCACCTCAACGTGTAGAAGAGGAGGTGATGAAAATCACCTCAACGTGTAGAAGAGGAGGTGATGAAAATCACCTCAACGTGTAGAAGAAGAGGTGATGAAAATCACCTCAACGTGTAGAAGAGGAGATGATGAAAATCACTTCCTCTTCTAAATGGTCACCCGGTCCATTTTGGGAAGCCAGGACACGGGACCAAACGGAAATTTGTACTGAGCAGATTCAAGCCAAAAGGGACTATAATACATTTGAACGCTGAGGACATTATCACAACAAAAACAGGCCCTAGCAGCAAGACTGGTGTGGGAAAAGATAGACACAGCTTGTATCTAAGAAACCAACCTCAAGTACTAGCACATATTCATTTAGGACAGCCAGACATATGGGCTTCAGATAGTCTCACTACATCAATTGGGAATGATTGACGCTGCCAAAAGGACAAGAATCAGAACTTTGAATCTCGACACCTGAAAGTGGAGAAGAGGAGGTGAAAAAAAAACCCACACAAAGTATCACGTGTGAAGCAAAGTAAAGGGCACTTTCAAAAACACTTCATTTTTCCGTGACTCTGAAGGGTAAAAGATGATAGAGAACTAGAATAAAATGTAGAACACAAGTGACTGACTAGAGTTAAAACTGCAATGGCATCATTGTTGTAAATATAGCACAAGTAACTAATACTTGATTTTTGGGTTAAGAATTTGTTTAAATATATATAACCATAATATTGGACATGCAGGACTGAAACCATTGCTGGGTGTGTTTGCACAGATTTTATGAATGCCAAAGATGTTCTTACATAAGATTATAACAAAAGTGTAGTTTTATTTTTAAACATTTCCATGTAACAATTAAACGAGTGTGATGTAACAATCAAAATGCATACACAAATATGCACAACTTTGCCCAGTTTAACACACCCACAAAACAAACAAAAAAAACCAAACAAGTTGGGGAAATGAACAAGATAATACTTTTTTTATTCTCAAGATGCAGATAAAGTGTGCAAGATAGTCTCACAAAATTCATTTTGTTGCAGTTTGTATTATTGAAGCAGAATCATCATTTGGATTCTCCCAGACCAGATTTCCCAAAACTTGTCAAGCTGTGATCTTCTTTAATAATAGACAATCTTTTAACTCTTAATTTGCATGTGTAATAGCGAAACATCAATTAGTTCTCAGAATATATTTATAACCAAATGTTTAATGCAGTAGTTTTTGCATCTAAACAACTGGTCTCAAACTGAAGCAGATGTTTGCTAAAGTATATTGCAAAATTCAATATGTATCCTGCCATTGTTTTGATATGAAGAAGTATTTAAAATCTATTCTCTTGGATATTAAATTGGAAATAATGCATGGGATAGGGAACTGCAGCCTCATTAAGAGGTCAACTCTCTATTCTGTGATCCACAATCAGCAGTACGTTATTCAAACATTAAGAGATAAATTAAAAAATGCATAACAGTAAATTTTCTTTCAATTTACTGAAGTAGATAAGCACAAATATAATATTCCAATTTATCATTTACGACATACAATTTTATATTAATAATACTGTATTTTTATTTTATTTTTAGTAAGTAAATCAGGTGCACCAGTCAATAAATATTTATTCTGTATGAACACTGTTTTACGTTTTAGTTGTGTGTTTGCTATAGATGAAGTAACATTTTATTTTACACAAAAAAAAAAAAAACAGTTACATCAGGAGTGGCTGGGAGGTCTAGAGGTTAGATGTCGGCCTCTAGACAAGAAGATCCCAAGTTTGAATTCCATCACAAGTTGTGGAAATTTAACCCCAAAAAATACCTAATTTTACATTTTATATAAAAATTTACATTACAACTGAGCTTTCCGCTGAAACACAAGCTACAGCAGAATGAAGTGCTTCCTGAGCAAGAGTTTGAATAAAACTCAGCACAATCATTATCACAACCATCTACAATGTACTAATAAAGCTTATAACCCAACAATTGAAGTGATGAAAGAACACTTCAGAAAACAGTGACAAAATGTACAATTCAAATACCATAACAGACATGGTTATGAAACATTATTTAATAAACCCAAGCAGTAAAGCCACAAACTATGGCCTTGGTCAAGAATGAATATTATGAAACTATAGAAACATAAACCATTACCAAAGTTTTGAAAATATAAGGTAAAGGAGGGTATAAATTTGAACATATGTGCTGTTAGAAAATAACAGTTGTCTTGAAATAACAAAACAAACATTATACACCCACAACTCTATTGAAAAAATATGCCCAAAAATTCACACATGAATATTAAATGTGTTGTGAAATGAGAGACCTTGGTGATCAAGTAGAACCAAGACAAACAAAACATGGTGATTTGAATGTTTCATCATTAGCCTTGATCACATGTATGGTTGGTAGTTTCACACAATGAACACATTCTTTGGAATGACTTTCTTTTACATTATCCATATAGGTCTAATATAACAAACAAATAAATGAACAACATAAGTGGAAAACTATTGCAATATAAGTAAAGTAAAGTAAAGAGTCCCATCATGACTAGTGGCGTATAGGGAATAAGGTATTAGTGACCAAACTTTTATAGACCTCCGGCACATGATTTTTGGGGTAATATGGTCAGTATTACTCTCGGTGCCGCTTTGCTTTCCCAGAAAAAAACCTGGCACCCACTTACGGCTGGCGATCCCCAAAGCTGTTGATCAGGATCGAACCTGACCTCTTTGTCCTTTGTAGTCCAGTTCACTAACCACTGATCTATCGCTGCTTCTTATTGTAATATGCTCATAGTAGTTATCCCCAACACACTCAAGATATGGACTGCTTGTAGAATCACACTATATTGGACTAAACATCAACAACAAAAATGTGACAAAATCATAGACAATGTAAAATATCCTACACTGGTGTAAAGAAAAAAAAAAAGATCAAAAAGAAACAATACATTCACATATTTGGAGTGATGGAACTACTAGTTTGGGAAGTCTAAGAGGATAACAGAACAAAGCCAGAATAATGTCCCAGCAATAGTTCCGTGACGTGAACATAGAAGCCCATTTTAATTCACAAAATATGATTGCTTTGGCCACTATTTTTGACCCTTCCCAAAACAGATGTAATATGTATTTATGTTCACTTTAACTTCATCAGATTATATTCTTGGTCTTTCCACTATATGCATATGGTCTCTACTGAACTGTGAGGAAGTCTTTCAATTTGTACATATGTTCAACCATTTCTACAATTCTATCTATCTATCTATCGAGTCGTAGCTGACCCATAGGGCGTAGACCCAGATACTCCTTCTCTTTATCTAAATTGTTATTCTAGCAGTTTTCAATTCTTTTAAAGATATTTTATCAAATCTCGCCACTTGTCTCTGTTCTGTGCAAACAGCTCTATCTCATTGAGGGAGTCGATTCCTGCTGCTCTTGCTTCTCTCATCAATGCTCTTCTCAGTGTCTCTCTGGGTCTTCCTCTTTTCCTCTTACCTGTTGTTTCCCACATGAGGGCTTGCTTTGCTTTTCGGTTATTATCTCTTCTCATCACATGTCCAACATATGACCATCGTCTTTTCTTAATTACTGAAGATATTAGTGGTTGATTGGCGATTTCTCTAATTTCCTCATTTGTTTTGAATTCGTTCCACACTATACCAAGTATTTTCCTTACATTTATTTTCGAATGCATTCAACTTTGTTTCTATGTCTCTTGTTGTTTTCCAGCTTTCACGTGCATACGTAAGGGTTGATAGTACATTTGATTTGAATAGTCTGCTGCATGTGAAAAAAAAAGTCAATATTATTTCTTTCATCACAAAAATGGGATTCAGAATAAAATTGATTGATTTGAAAAATGATTGTTGCGTGAAAATTGAGAAATAGGTGTTACGTCAGTTAAAGCAAAGCTAAAATAGCATCAGGTACCAACACACTAAAGCTAAAATAGCATCAGATGGGTACATACTAGTCTAATTAATGATGTGTCACAGTCTGCTCAAAGTGTAATCATTTTAGCAGATTGTTTGCATAACATTAGGCAGACAGATATAAAAATGTTTATGGCTGTGTGGCAACATTTGGGGCTTTAAATAAATAAAAAAAAAAAAACCAGGAACACTACTTGGACTTGAGCATATTTTAAGGACAAGTTTGGATAACCAAAAGCAGCCCTGAAGTATCTGAGAAGGTGCTTCTAGCATCTGATAAATGTATCTATTGTCCTTTCAAGCCGAAGATGGCACATAGGGCAGAACCATAATCTCAAAAACAGAAACCTTGCATGCCAAAATGGCACATATTGCAGAGATTGCTGCTTCTAAAATCTATGGCTCTGTTTCCATAACAATACTTTTTTACAATAACAGCTTGTCAAGCCATCAATCAACCTCCTTAGTCGCCTTTTACGACATGCCTGGAAGGTCACAGTGTCACTTTTCTTTATCTGATAAATGTTGAAATAAAATTAACCACATATAAACCACTTATCTGTTCTTACAGGAAAGGAAAATAAAGGTCTTGTCCTGAGCAATCACAGCGATCCAGTGGACTTCCGTTTCCATGATGGCGGAACGAAGTCACGTTTTCTCGATCGATGCAGGAATTGCTTTGGGATCTGATTAATTTTGGCTTTCCATTGCAATTTTCTGCATTCAAGTCGAAATGATGTTCTACTTAACACATCTGCGCCGATGAATTGGCGTTGCACGCATGGCAATATTCCATTTTGACAAATCAAGTGTTGTGAATGCGAACTTCCGCCATCTAGTGTTGATCTGCGTTTTACGTCACACTGAGTGCTGTTCAATGACCGTTGTTGGAGTTGTTTGACACAAGTTATTTACATTTTACAACGCATTAATGTGGTGGTCTCCGTCATGTCAGCCGTAGTTTTATTTCTTTAGGAAACTTGCACTGTGTTTCGTTCGGTGTAGACTGCATTCACTAGAGTAATCATGAATCCATGGACGCAGCCATTGTGTGTGTGTGTGCTACGTTATCATAATGGCTCATCGTATATCCCAAGGACCGGCCATACGCTAATCTTGCGGTCTGTTGTTTGATGTGCGACAGGGATAATCTGACGACGAACGGCGTTTTATATGTTCAGAATTGGAGTCAAACACAATGTCCTAACATCATCAAGTGCTATACATTTTAAAAACATGATGATCATCATTTTCAGGAAGATGTGAACTTCCGGTCAATATGGTGAATAGGTGGCAGGAACCTAAGAAGGCTATGTCTGAAAAGTGTTCCTGGGTGCAGTTTCCTCATATTCCAAGTCCGGCTTGTTGCAGGAGCTACTGGGTTAGGTGCTATGTGCACACCGTGAGCTGTGTGTTTCATCCATTTTGATCATGTTCCAATATTCCAATTGTTTACGATGAATGATGATATCGTATGACAGGGAACAGCTGGCTGTGTTCACTTTCTGTGCGGTTTCGCCTTATGTCTTTTGGCGTGTGCTGAGACTGCTATGAAGGGTACTACAGCTACCTACCTTTGTTTGGGAGATGAGTTGGTAATTCGGATGATTCCACAGGCACGGGCGGTTGAGCAATTATAGATTTTAATTCGTTTGCAGTGATACCGGGGCCTTCCATAACCAAATCACAGCGAGGTGTTTGGATCTAGGTTTTTATTTCACTCCCAATAGAAAAAACTTTTGACCCTACCAGGATTCTAATATATACTCTTCTAATGCGTGTGGATGATTCTGTAAAATCATAAGGGTGATGTACTTTTTAGTGTCAGTTTGAGAAAGGGATTCTCACGATAGAAGTGAATGGCACGTACATTTTAATAAAGAAGGCACTCAAAAATTAGGTAATCAGACTCTTAAAGTAGGTAACAGCAGCTGTTTGTGCTTTCAACAATTTTTTTAGATTAAAAAAAATGATGCAGCTTTTTTTCTTTAGTATCCGTTTGGGTAAGGGGAAGCAATTGTGGTAGTGGATGATATGCACATAAAAAAAGTTTGTAACAAATTGTCACTTAATTTGGCATATCAAGCAAAGAAAATGTAATTTAAAATGTCATGCTTTCTAGGACAGACTAACTCAGAATGAATTATTTCATACTGCAATAACTCTTGTCTATAATGAAAGCACAATCTGCCCTTTAAGTTGGTAGGCTCTTCATTTAATAATTATAATTTATTATTCAATATACTTAATCTTTATTTCTCTCCTCATTTTCTCTTCTACTTTCCATTAATAAGATTTCTACATAGTAGTAGCTCATGCACAAAAATTAAGTAATTTATATAATGGTTTACTCAAAATAGGAACTACCAGCCAGTGCCACTGTACCCTGGATAACATGACAACTAAATACGTTCTACAGGATTGCCCCCAGCACACAGGCCTGAGGAGGACAATGTGACCCACACCCACCTCCCTGGAAGAGAAACTATATAAATCGAATCACTTAGCTGCCTTCAAGAGTCCGGAGTCCTAATCTGAATAAGTCATGATCGCAGCAGAAGAAGAGTGAGTCCGGAGTCCTAATCTGAATAAGTCATGATCGCAGCAGAAGAAGAGTACAATGGTTTCAAGAGGTGACAGTACTTGGCCCATGGCATCTTCTTATTTTCCCAGTCTGATACTTAGCATAAATAAGGTTGTCCACCTCTGAACTAAATACAATTAAAAAAATATTCATCAACACAATATTTAATTAGCACAAAGTGTCATGACAAATTTTATTTATTACTCAAAAACCTTTATGACCAGTTATTGGGGTGGGGCGTGCTTGTGCCTATGAAAAATAGTTTCTATAATTGAAACGCATGAAGGCATAATCCCACAACTAAGCATAAGCCCATAACTTTGCAAATAAAAATAAAGACTGATGAAGAAAGTGATATTTGGAACAAAAATTGTAGTGGTGAAAACACACTATAATACCTACAAGGGTACACAGTTTTTAAGTTAACATTAAACACATATCTAAAATATGTTAATCTAGTGAATTTATCAAAATTAAATTAAAAGAAAACAGTAAAGGAAAAATGTTACAAATAACCCAACAACTGAAAAGACTGCAAACTTACAATAAAGGAATACAGTTTTATTGTACAAACTTGGTATGAAAGCAATAAAACACATAATTGATCTGACCTGTTATTGAGTCATATACAATTCCCACTTTTTAAAGAAATGTAGGTTGCTAACACAAGTTACACTATATTAGAAAAATATTATCAAAAATGAATATCACAATGAAAAGATAAATATTAAAATTGAAAGGGAGTCCTGCTTACTCACAAGTACTGGGACCAAATCACAACACAGATAAACAACATAGAAAGTGTAAATCACAAGATCACACCTATTTTTTTCAACATTTATTTGGTTGCTGTATCTTGTTCAAGTTTTTGCATATTTTATTACATTATCAGTGAGCACAAAAGTGTATTCTCACCACAAAATACATAAATATAATCAACTTTAGTAAACAGGTGTTAACTATAATTGTAAAAAATATTAATTAATATCCTTTATTAAAAAAAAATAAAAAAAATGTTAATCTCAAACCAAAATATAAACTCACAGGTAAGCAATCCATAAATATATATTATTTGCACCTGATAATAAAAAATCTTTAATATGATTTTAGGAATAAAAAAAAATGTAGCAGTCAAAGCATATTATATATTCAACAAACCAGACTAACGATTTTGGCTCAGGCAAAGTTAGCCTGGCATTGACAGAAAGTGACAGCAGCCATTTCAAATAGAACAATATATGGTTGGGATAATACTGGCAAACAGATTATACAAATAATACTTTGATTTGTGATTGCTATCTGATACCAAAACAAGTTAGTTCTGTTAATTTGAAGTAATGTTGAAAATGGTGACCTATTGCCCAAGAACTACATTTTTACACAGGCAACTGAGGAGCTCCGGGTCTAGTTCTTCGAGGAGCTGGTTGGGTATGTACAAGTGTATTCATTAAGGAGCGCACACGGCGTTGAGCAGACTGGGTGGCATAAAAGTGGCCAATAATAGTTACAGGAACCTCATCAACATTTCCCTGCTCTTCCGTTGGCAGCTGCACTATGGCACCACTAACACGTTGCATCTCTTTCACCTGTTACGGAGATAATGGTAAAAAGTGGGCTCAAACTTTCAATCGATGTCAGAAAACTAATTACAGTACGACACACATGGAATTCATTGCTGTAAACCAATAGCTTTACTTTGCACATAACAAAATATAATAAATAAAAAATATAAACAACATAAAAAATTATTAAATTGAAAAACAAATTAATATACAATAGGGAAATATGGTGGAGAGGTGGCAAAGACCGTTAAAGGGTGTGTCTGAAAAGTGTTCCTTGTTGCAGTTTCCTCTTATTCCAAGTCCGGCTTGCTGCCGGAGCTACTAAGTGCTCTGTGCACACAGCGAGCTGTATGTTTCATCTGTTTTGATCGTGTTTCAATATTTTGATTGCTCACGATGAATGATGATATTGTATGATGGGGAAGAGATGGCTGTGTTCACTTTCTGTGCGGTTTCGCCTTATGCTGTGTGCTGAGACTGCTATGATGGGGACTGCAGCTGCCTTTCTTTGTTTGGAAGATGAGATATTAATTCGGATAATTCCACTGGCACGGGCAGTTGAGCAATTATGGATTTTAATTTGTTTGCAGTGATACCGGGGCCTACCATAACCATAACAAATTGATAGAAAATAAAATGGCCCGGTCCTGACAAACAGATTACTCAAGGGAATTAAACATAGTTGCAAATTTAATAAAGAAGAGCACACAACACAAATCTACATTGGGCATTATTTTTGTCAGTTTAATCTGGTATTGATTATCCTTCCAATGAGTTTACTGGTACAGTTCAAAAGACATAATGTAGAGCCTTGATAAAGGGTGTATTTCTAACAGTTATTCTTTTGCATGCACCTCTAGATACAAATTTTAAGATTAAGTTGAACTGAACAACTCAAGGCTGGTAACATATTTCTGACAGTTCATGCTGATGGAATAGCTGCAGATGCTGATCTCCAGAACTCTCTATGACACTGTCAGGAAAAGTCTTACTTGACAGATTCTAGTAGTCAATGATTGCAGTATAAAAAGTGCGGCATCAAAAAGTCTCTTTGTCTTTAATTATCACTAACCATGAAGTGGTCTATATGACTTGCAAGATTCAGTTAGCAATTAATCTTCATGTTGGTTTATTAATTTGTGAATGTAGAAATAGTGTCAATGTTATTTATATCACAAAAGTGATTTGTTTATCCTAATTTTCATTTACTCCTTAAGGTTCCTATTATATGTCAAGATCATGTGTAGTTTACATATCTTTTCTGCAGACAGAAACATTTATCCATACCCTCATTGTCACTTTCATTTGTTAGTGCTTAGTATTCACATTTCTAATGCTTCCTAACTATCATGCTCTTACCTGGTTCTGTAGATTGGTTTCCACTCTGGATAAGTTTGCTCTAGTTTTCTCAAAAGAATGATTAAATGTACTTTTCTGTGCTCATTTTCTCTTACAATAGTGTTTCATTACTTACCTCTGTGATTCTTCCTGCTCTGCTTCTCAATTACTCCTACTATAATAATCTTGTAGTTTTTGTTGTTGCGTTTACCAGCTTTCAACTCTGACGAAGTCCCTAGAGACTAGGAACTGAATTTTGCGTGTTAATCCATTTTTCCTGGGCATCCGTGTGCACAGGGGTCCCTCGCCGCTGATACTTTCTCTTTTTAAAAAAAATCTGTTTCAGTCTTCTACCTAGTTAAAGGTTCTTTGACTTCATATTTTATAGTTACTGTGTGTATAATACAGAGATAACAACTTGCTTATTTTGTTGTTTAGAAGAAAACACATGCCACAAAGGTGGATGTGTCGGAATGAAAGGCACACATGGCTCTGCCATAAACAAGCGACACAACACATCCATGCCCAGTCACCATAATGGGTGAATGCTAAGAGAAAGGTAAAAAGACTAACAGTTATACCACACTTACATTCTGACCACCTTTGCCAATTATTCGTCCAATGCTGTGTCTGGGCACCATAATGTCAGTTCTGAGATGAACGTCATCATAAGCAGCAAGTCTAAGTTCATTCTTCACTTTCTCAAAAATACAAAACTGGGCCTGAGAGTGTGGACAAAAACCAAAAAAAAAAAAAAAAAACATAACTTTTTTGCATCTTGAGACATCTGACTGTTATATACTTTTAGTAGTTGAGTATCTCATACAATTTTAAGTTTCATAGCAGAATGTAGGGAGCCGCGATAGCTCAGTGGTTAGTGAACTGGACTACCACGGACAAGGGGTAGGGTTCGATCCCAACCGACGGCTTCCGGGTTCACCCAGCCTTAAATGGGTACCGGATTTTTTTCTGGGAAAGTAAAGCAGCATGGGCGTAATACTGACCACATTACCCCAAAAATCATGTGCTGAAGGTATGTAAAATATAGGGTCACTAACACCATATTTCCCTATACGCCACTTGGCGTGACGGGGGTACTTTACTTTTTTTTTAATAGCAGAATGTACATTGATATGCCATCAAATATAGTGTGAGCCTTACGGTTCAGTACAGCAGGAGGTCAACACCTGCGAGTCATGCCCAGGTGGGCCCACCTTCCCTAAAGTGTCAAGAAGTTAAAGGACCAAAACACTTGTACAATGTGGTCTCCTCCTGATGTTCAGAATGACTCTTGCTGTGAATCTCTGTGTATAGAGTTTCCTGTTACTGTTATTTAACAAGATTGGCAACTAAGGAGAGTTGGGCATCAGGTAAAACAAATAATGAAGCAAATAAAGAGGAAGGCTCAAGTATACTTGGAAAAGACAAATAAAAAGAGAGAGAAAGAAGGTAGAAGAACAAAACAAGATGGACTAAACCAACTTGCAATTATTAATATAGAAAATCATGTTTATAAAATTAAATATAAGTGCCAAGTATACTGACTTTCTTGGAAAGGTTCTGGCAAAAGCAACATACAAAGAATTAGACAACAAAGTGAAAAGTTCGGCAAGAAGAGATACAAGAGCTTATATAGACAACTTGGCAGAGAAAGCAGAGACAGCTGCAATTACAGGAGACAGCAGAACTCTTTATACTGTACAAAAGATGCTGACAAACACCTATACATCCAGTGGAACACCAATTCTAGACAAATCTGGATTAATGCTAACAACAAGCGCAGACATAAAAGCCCGTTGGGCAGAACACTTCAAAGAAATTCTTAACCGTCCACTACCTCACAGTTTAATAGATTTTGAAGCTGAAACACCAGCAGCAGAATTAGATGTAAATTTAGATGACTTCACCTTGAGTGAAATAGAAACCACCTTAAAGCTAATGACCAATAACAAGGCTGCTGGAGAGGATAAGTTAACAGCTGAGATCCTCAAGGCAATTGATAGCCATAATTTAATACATCTCCAAAAAATGTACAACATCATTTGGAAAACAGAGAAGACGCCTCATAAATGGAAAAAAGGAATCATTGTTAAGATCCCAAAAAAGGGCAATCTTAGAGATTGTAACAACTGGAGAGGCGTGACACTTTTGTCAGTTGCCTCAAAGTTATTCTGTAAAATCATCCTAAATAGAATAAAGGATTCAATAGATACAGTAATGCGTGAAGAACAGGCTGGGTTTAGAAAAGGGAGAAGCTGTCTTGACCACATTTTCACTCTACGACTTATATTGGAGGAACACATTGAAAAGCAAAAACCTTTTGTACTTAACTTCATCGACTTCAAAAAAGCATTTGATAGTATTCATAGAGATTCTTTGTGGAAAATTCTGAAGCAATATGGCTTACCATCAAAAATCATAAATATTATCAAAGACATGTATGATGGTTACACATGTGCAGTTCGAACAGAGGAAGGACTGAGCGAATGTTTCCCAATAGAAACTGGGGTTAAACAAGGATGTATTTTATCGCCCTTGTTATTTGGAATTGTTATGGACTTCATAATGAAGAAATGCTGCACTGGTAATAAAGGCATCGAATGGATACAAGGAGACCATTTGGAGGACCTCGACTTTGCTGATGACATAGTTCTCATCAGCAGTCAGATAAAAACGATGCAGGAAAACACAAATGAACTATCATCAATAGCCAGCAAAATTGGGCTTGAGGTCAATCATGAAAAGACTAAAGTCATGAAAAGTTTAATTCCAACAAGTGACAAAATATACATGGAAAACAAACCAGTAGAAGAGATCGATCACTTTATCTATCTTGGAAGTCACATTGATCGAGAAGGGGATACGAGCAAAGAAATTAGAATCAGACTGGCTAAAGCAGCAATGTCTTTCAGAAGCCTTGAAAAGTTGTGGAAATCAAAACTCATTAGCACAAACACAAAACTTAGGCTATTCAAATCAAATGTACTATCAACCCTTACGTATGCGTGTGAAAGCTGGAAAACAACAAGAGATATAGAAACAAAGTTGAACGCATTAGAAAATAAATGTCTAAGGAAAATACTTGGTATAGAATGGAACGAATTCAAAACAAACGAGGAAATTAGAGAAATCGCCAATCAACCACTAATATCTTCAGTAATAAAGAAAAGACGATGGTCATACGTTGGACATGTGATGAGAAGAGATAATAATCGAATAGCAAAGCAAGCCCTCATATGGGAAACAACAGGTAAAAGAAAAAGAGGAAGACCCAGGGAGACACTGAGAAGAACATTGATGAGAGAGGCAAGAGCAGCAGGAATCGGCTCCATCAATGAGATAGAACTGCTTGCACAGAACAGAGACAGATGGCGAGATTTGATAAAATATCTTTAAAAGAAAACTGCTAGAACAAAAATTCATATAGGAGAAGGTGTATCTTGGTCTACGCCCTATGGGCCGGTTACGGCTCGAAAGGTCAATAGATAGATAGATAGATACTGATAAAAAGACAGGTAACAAAACAAGAGAATTATTAAATTAATTTTTCTTTCATGATTAATATGTTAACAATTAAAGATGAAAGAAGTAAGCAGAAATTGCTGGGACTATTTCAGTGACATTCTAGATAGGCATGAATCTGCAGAAATAAAACATGTTAAAACAAATACTGGAGATAAGGTTTTGTTAAGTTAACAAAGGCATACTAACATCAAAGCAACAAATAACACCAGGGCTAAAACTAAGAATAGCAAAATGTTACATCTTCTCAATATTCCTATATGGTGCAGAAACATGGACATTAGACAAGAAAACAGAACAGAGAATTGAAGTCTTTAAAATGTGGATTTATAGAAGAATAGGTAGAATTGGATGGAAAGAAAAGAAAAACGATGAAGTCTTAGAACAACTAAAAATGAAAAAAAGAACTAATAAACACAATTAGAGCAAGACAAATGAAATTTTTTGGTCATGTTAAAAGACACAACAGTCTAGTAAAAGTAATATTAGAAGGGAAAATACAAGGTAAAAGAGGCAGAGGCAGACCAAGACTAACATGGACGAGTAACATCAAAAGATGGACAAATCAGCCTATGACAACCTGCACCATCAAAGCAAGAGACAGCAGAATGGCGCTTCATGGTAGCCAACCTTCATTTTGGAGACGGCACTCGATGATGATGAACGCAAATTTCTTGGGGTTTATTAGTCACTAAAAAGCATCCTCAAAGTTTGTTTTTATATATATGGGTCATTAACAGGGAGAATTTGAAAAATAAATCTACTATACAAACTGGTAAAAAATGGTGACAAGAGGGCTATTCAATGTCTAGAAATCTCTTAGTTTAATACAAACTTACACACATTACTTAGTATATAATTTAAATGACATTGGTACCTTGTTCTCATTGGGAGCTGCCAAGCCTCTACATAAAATCGTTTAAATTGAATTAAAAGAGGGTGATTAAGTGGGGATTGGCCATGGGAGTGACTATCCTGAATAAAATAAGCCGCAAAAAGTCCATAAACATGGACAAGGCAAAGAAAAGGTGGAAAAAAAAGAGATATGACAAAGACAATGGTGCTGGATAGAGCACTCTGCAGAAGCCAACTGTAGTATTACACAAAAAGGTCCTTTTTTTTTTTTTTTGGAATCTCTAGGGGAGACCAAAGCCAATGAGAGATTAAATGGAAGACCAAAATGTACTTGAAGAAGACAGGTGGAGGCAGAGATGAAGAAAATGAGGAAAACAGAATGATCTTAAAAGAATGACAAGAAGCAGGACAGCTGGGAACATTTTTTTTTTTTTTTTTGGCTGGAGGACATTTGTTCCACAGAGAGTTGACAAGAATAAAAAAAAAAATAGAATCAGTATCAAACCATTAGTACACATACACAGAAGCACCTTTCAGAAGCTAAAAAACATATGGTCACTTATCTTCCACTGTGGGAGTCATGATAGCTCAGTGATTAGTGAACTGGATTACAAAGGACAAGAGAGTTCGATCCTGATCAACGACTTCTAGTGGGAATAAAGCGGCACGGGCGTAATACAGACCACATTACCTCAAAAATCATGAGCCGAAGGTCTATAAAAATTATGGTCACTAACACCATATGCCCTATGCGTGACGGGGTACTTTTTTTACTTACCTTCCACTGTGCTTCAGGGGAGCCAGAAATAACAGCCTTTCTTTCACCACCAGAACTACTAAATGAAGTATTCTCACCAGATTCATTTCTATCATTTGCTCCTAAAATCTGTAAGAAAAATATATAGGATCCAGACAACTACTAGGCTGTTCAAAAGACCAAACCAAATAAATTAAAAAAGAAAAAACTATCTGACATTTAACACAGCATATATGACTTTGCATTTTTCATACAAAATATAAGTGCCTAGATGAACTTACAACTCAAGCATACAATCATCATCATCGAGTGCTGTCTCTGCAACGAAGGTTGGCTACCATGGAGCGCCATTCAGCTCTGTCTCTTGCTTTGATGTTGCAGGTTGTCATAGGCTGATTTGTCCATCTTTTGATGTTATTCGTCCATGATAGTCTTGGTCTGCCTCTTTTACCTTGTATTTTCCCATCCAGGATTACTTTTAGTAGGTTATTGTGTCTTTTAACATGGCCGAAAAATCACATTTGTCTTATTTGAATTGTGCTTAGTAGTTCTCTTTTCATTTTTAGTTGTTCTAAGACTTCATCGTTTGTTTTCTTTTCCTTCCATCCAATTCTACCTATTCTTCTATATATCCACATTTCAAAGGCTTCGATTCTCTGTTCTGTTTTCTTGTCTAATGTCCATGTTTCTGCACCATATAGGAATATTGAGAAGATCAAGCATGGTGATAGGATGCATCCCTGTCTTACTCCTCTTTTTATATCAATGGGTGTAGAGTTCTCTTTGTTATATTTTATTATTGCTGTTTGCTCCCAGTATAGATTACATATTAAGTCGTATGTCCATGTCATCTAGATGTATCTCTTTTAGGCATTCTATAAGTTGTTTACGTTTCATAGATTACACCAAGGCATTTGACAAAGTAAAGCACCAAGAAATAATCAACATTTTAGAAAGCATAAACGTAGACAGCAAAGATCTAAGAATAATAAAGAACATGTACTGGCAACAAACAGCGGCCATAAGAAGTTGTTAACCAATTTGGAATGTTTCAAGAAATAAAACAGGGTGCTAGACAAGGTTGTGTGCTGTCACCAGATTTGTTTAATATTTATAGTGAGATTATTTTAAGATCCATAAGGGACATGCCTGGAATAACAATTGGAGGTCATGATATAAATAATCTAAGGTATGCTGATGATACAGTCTTAATCGTAAGAAATGTTGGACATTATAGTGAAAGAAAGCAAAATAAAGGACTCAGCCTTAACAGCAAAAAGACAGAGGTAATGGTAACAACAAAGAAAAAGACATCACCTCAGTGCAAAATAAAGACAAGTGGAATAATATTAAAACAGGTAAATGAATTTAAATATTTGGGAACTTTGTTAACCTCAGACGGAAGATGTACAAAAGAGGTGAGATGCAGAATGGCTCAGGCAAAAGCAGCTTTCCAAAAAATGAGGAAGATACTATGCAATCCATTTTTGACAATAGAAACAAGAAAACGAGTTCTTAAATGTTATGTAAAGCCAGTCTTAACATATGGATGTAAATCATGGACAATAGGACAACAGACAAGAAAATCACTGGAGTCTGTAGAAATGTGGTGTTACAAAAGAATGTTGAGAGTACCATGGACATCTAAGAAGAGTAAGGAAGATGTTCTGAGAGAGGTAAAATCAAAAAGAGAGCTGATTTCCAATATTAGGAAGAAACAATCATCATTTTTTGGCCATGTAATGAGAAGAGAACAACTGGAATATATTGTAACAACTGGAAAAATTGAGGGACGAAGAGATAGAGAGAAGCAAAGAGAAAAAATAACAGACAGCTTAAGAGAATGGCTTGGCAGAAGGTCAACAACATAAATGATAAATAGCTGCCGAGACCGAAAGTTGTGGAGAGACATGATCACCTATGCCATCAGGCCCGGTACTTGATGATAAGTTGTTTGTGGTGTACTCTATCAAAAGCTTTGGTGTAGTCTATGAAGCAGGCATATATTGGTTTGTTTATATCTGTGTACTTTTCGATTAATGTTCTCATGCAGAATATGGCTTCTTTTGTCCCGCTATTTTTCCTAAATCCAAATTGCTGCTCATCAAATTCAGTATAGATTTTATTCTGAATCCTTCCTTGTATAACTTTTAGCAAAATTTTTTGTAACATGGCTCATTAGGCATATTGTTCTAAAGTCACTGCATTCAACTGCACCATTCTTTTAGGCAATGCAATGAAAGTTGATGTTTTTCGTTCATTTGTTATGTATCCTGTATGGTATATGTCGTTGCATATATCTGTAATCACTTCAATGCCAAAATCTTCTAGTGCCTGTATCCTGCTGCTTTTCTCTTTTCCATTGTTTTTATAGCTTTTTCCACCTCAGATTTTATATCCTGATGTACATTTTATAACTGGTTTCTTGTCCCTTTGATCGTGAAATAGTTCTGTTATATATTCCTGCCATCTATCTATATCTTTATTGTCATGTGTGCATTCCTCTTAAGTCTTGTTTGTTTTCCCTAGTTTCTATTTCTATACATATTTGGCTGAGCCAGTCTTCTTTTGCTTTTTTGCACATTTTGCATATTTCATTATCTATTTTAGTGTATTGGGCAGTGTTCTTCGCTTGTCTCCTTTCTTCTATTTTTTCTAAGATGGTGTTAGTTATCCATTTTTGTTTTTTGTGTGTTTCTCTTTTAGGTAAGGTGTCGTAGGTTTCTAGTATGCTTTTCTTTATGCACTGCCATTTGGTTGTTACTTTTTCATCAGGATTTTCTCTTCTGTATTGTTCAATTCCTTCTTCTAGCAGCTTCTGGTTTATGTTCTTTACTTGTATTGTATAGGTATCTTTAATATCTTTTTGATTTAAAGCTGTTATATCTAGAGATTTGTTGATGAATTAGACTTTGGCTTGTTTCTCTTTAGTTTTGATTTTCATTTTAATCATTACAGGATTGTGATCTGAATTAATATCTGCTCCTGGGTAGGTTTTGGCCTTCCTTACGCTGTTACGGAACCTTTCTTTTATCATTATGTAATCTATTTGATTCCTCTTCCTATCTCCAGGGCTTTTCCATGTGTATAGTTTCCTTTTCTCTTGCTCAAAGTAGGTGTTACATATTATCAGCCTGTTTTCTTCACAGAATTGTATTGATCTTTCTCCTCTATCATTTCTTTTTCCTAAACCATGATTTCCTATAATGGTCTTATATCTACCTTTTCCTACTTTAGCGTTCATGTTACCCATTACAATCAAGATGTCTGAAGATTTCACTTGCTTCATAACTTTATTTAGGTCTTCATAGTATGCCTCTATTTGTTCATCTGTGTAGTCTTGAGTAGGTGCATATGTCTGTATTATTGCTGTGTCAAATGGTTTTGCTTTCAACTTGAGTAGTATAATCCTATCACTTATGTCCAGTGGGTACTTATATTTTTTGTTGAACCATGTGCTTGCCTATCGAAACGCGAACACACGACACAAAGAAGAATAAATCATATTCCACTTAAATATTTTTACGTCAGAAGTAAAACATACACCAAACAGGGAGTAGCAATACATAATTTCACAACTAGACTGTCGCGTAAATCATTTAAATTCAGCAATTGCCGAATTATAAAAAACGAGAAGCATACAATCATATGTATAAAAGTGAAAATTCACAAACTTTCCTATTTTATTTACTGACAGAGAGAATTGAAATAAAATGTTGGAACATCTTGTGTCATCTTTGATCAGCACAAAACTGTAACCCACACCCTTTACTGTTTCTGTTTTTTCTGTTAGCTTTACTAAGGCAACACATATTTACATCCATCTCCCTATTTACTGACATACCTTAATGCGAGCTCCAGACAAGAGCATGATATTCTTAATATTTTGACCTTTGCTTCCAATAATTGCCCCAATAGACCTTTCTGGAAGATATAATTGCACTATTTCTGGCTGCTGTTGAACTTGAGGTGGCCCTCCAATTGCCTCAGGATAGTACGTAGTTCCCTGTAATAAAAGTGTGAAATATGACTTGATTAAAGCAACTATGCTAGCTAAACAACAAATAATAAATAGCATTTTCATACCAACTTAGTGCTATGAAAGTCAAACATGGACCCTTTCTAAATCCCATTTAAGAAAGATCAATACATGTGAGATGCAATGCTTGAGAAAAGTAACAAACAACACAAGAAGAGATAGAATACCGAATGAAACCATAAGAAAAATGGTAGGAACTAAACCCTGCCAAAAATATTTAGAACAACTGAAATGGTCTGGCAGGTTGGATAGATGTAGTAACAGAGACATGTAACAACAAAGGAAAATCACTAATTAAGACAGTTCGAGCAGCTCAAGAATGACAAATTATATAAACCACGACACCTTTTAGGTATCAATGAAAAGAAGAAGAACATATGTTAGACAATGTAAATTCTAATACTTGTACTTAAAGAGTAATTCTAAATTGTGCTTCCAGAAATGACTTATTATATGAAACTCATGATGAAACCACTCAAAATAAGTAGACTATTCCATTTTTGGAGCTGAAACTCATTACTATCTCTAACTGTTATACTTTAAACAAAATATATTATATTATAAATAAAAAGTATTGTGTATTATAAAGAATAAAGCTACTGTATTTAAACAATAGGCCTTTACAAAAAATTAATTAGATGATAAAATTAAAATAAATTATGCTATGGTTAGCTGAGGAATTAAGAAAATTAAAGGAAAGAACTAAAATTTACAAATATGGAAATGAATTGGAAACATTCAATGCTAAGATCACCAGTGTAAGAAAACAAGAGCATAAGCATCATATGTAGAATTGATTGAGAAAAGATGAGAGCAAAAGAAGGTTCAGAGAATTATACATCACAATATAGAAGGAAGATGATGACAATGTGGGGGAGCCGCCATAGCTCAGTGGTTAGTGAGCTGGACTACAAAGGACAAGAGGTAGGGTTCGATCGCAACCGACGGCTTCCAGGTTCACCCAGCCTTTAATGGGTACCGGATGTTTTTCTGGGAAAGTAAAGCGGCACGGGCATAATACCGACCACATTACGCCAAAAATAATGTGCTGAAGGTCTGTAAAATTTATGGTCACTAACACCATATTCCCTATACGCCACTTGACGTGACGGGGGCACTTTACTTTTTTTTTACTATGATGACAATGTAATTGTATATAAAGATAGAATAAATTACATAATGGGAGGATAGAGATTTAGCTTGGGTTGGATAGCTTAGTAGCTATCCATCAGTAACTTAATTATAACGTAGACACAGAATAACATAGCAAGTTTTTGGAATGGAACATTTTAACTGTTATTAGAAAGGTGGGGGAATAGATGCAACGTGACTTGACCAGTCACATGTCCAGAAATTAGGTTGATAAACTCAGGGGCAGGTTAAATTTATGAGAGAGATGTCACTCTTAGAGTTCATGTTAGCATTTATTTTTTTTAACTTGCAGGTTAACAAAATGTCAAAATGGAACCTTGTGTTGCAAAATTTGACACAGAAGTCATCTAGAGGTGAAGTTTGCTGTCACCCATTGGCGGAGTGGAGACTAAGCCAATAAATTATGTAAATGAGACAAGTATTTAACCTCATGCATTAGCAGGGTTAGACAGAGTAGAGTTTATAGAATAATTTGAGAAACATCAGAGCAACCTCCAGAAACACAGAGGGAGAGAAACACCTAGAGTTAAAAACAGAGATAGAGAATAAGATCAATATAGATAGAGAGAGAGAGATAGAGAATCACAAAGTGAACATCAAGTCAGGAAGATACAGTTTAGTTCAAGTTAGATTCACAAGTTTTGTGGTCCAGGGAACAATAGAAAGTAGATTAAGAGTAGCATTGATCATAAGTGCAAAGCAGGAATGAGTTGTGATAGATAGAATAAAAAATAGAATATAAAAATGTCACAGACGATATGTGCTATATATATAGATGGCTCAATAACTATCGGTGGTGACCTCTAGAGTTCATCCAGATTAAGAGCATTGATTTAAGAATTTTATGTACTCCATTTATACATCATGTGTACAACCATTGATTAATAAACTAGAATAAACACAATTTCTAGTCTGTGATTATTTACATCAAGACATTGTTAATACATTGCGTTGTGATCTATCATACATCTGTATCATAAAATAATTATGAAGTAGTTCATAGTCAAAAGATATCCAGGAGAAAACTAATATGAGTGGCACAACGATCATCAATTGTATAAGCATTTAGAACACTATATCTGTTTTAATAAAAAACCTTTGAAAAGGTATTAACCAAAGTTACCATGATTCAGGTTACATCAATATTGTATTTTTGAGATCATATTACTGAAACACTGGTTTAATTTATCTTCAAATGCGATATACTACTTGTTAAAAATTTGTGAAATAAACACAGAAGCAATAATTTGTACATAAATTAGTCAGGGTAAAAGAAGTGAAACAAAATTAATTCAGCCAAAATCTGTTTTTCAATTTCAAATGAGTTAAAGCATTCATTAGGAGTGGCAGCTATGGTTGGAGAGATATAAAATACAAATCAGTCATACCAGATATGATATTGGGGGTCTCATGGTCTGGTAAGGTTCAACTCCAGACATCAGTGGAAGATTTGTCATGCCAGGAAACATTAAATGATGTTGGGCACCAAACTGGAAACAAATAATTAATGATGACAAAATAGCTTTTATACCACACTATTAGCATTGCATAAAATAAAATTGAAGAATTATTTTTTTGTTGCCTTTTATTACTTCCTCTTGTACCTTATTCGGGTGTTGAGGGAGATGCAAAGTTCTAGTTCTCGTCCTTTTGGCGGCTTCACTCGTCAATTAATGCTGTAGCATTTCTTTGATGTTGACTGTCAATCTTACCCTGGGTCTGCCTCTTGCTCTTCTCCTTTCTCTTTTAATATATGCTTTGTATGGTAAGGAATCACATGGCGTTCTTTCTAGATCCAGTTTATTTGTTGTTTCTGTATGTAGCTTCATGATTCATGAGAAGTAATGAGAAGAGAACAACTGGAATATATTGTAACAACTGGAAAAATTGAGGGACGAAGAGATAGAGGGAAGCAGAGAGAAAAAATAACAGACAGCTTAAGAGAATGGCTTGGCAGAAGGTCAACAACAGAAATGATAAATAACTGTTGAAACTGAGATCGAAATTGTGGAGAGACATGATCACCTACGCCAGCAGGTTCAGTACTTGATGATGATGATGTTTTATAGCTTAGGATTAGCTCAATACTTACTCTTTCTCTTATGTCATTTCCGATGCCGTCTTTTCTGGTTATTACAAGCGCTTTTCTCAGATATCTCATCTCTGTGGTGAAAAGCTTTTTTTATGCTTAGACACAAGTGACCATGTTTGGCATTGGCAGCACACTGATGCAATGAATATACTTTGTATATGTTTCTTAGTGGTAATAAACTTTATGTTCAAGTATAGGGGATAGCTGTCCCAATATTTGGTTTGCCTTGTTGCATCGTATGTCTATTTCTTTAATTGATTTTACTATCTTCAGATAATGTTGTTTCCAGGTATTTAAAATTTGTTACTAGTTTTCAACTTGATGTTCTATAGCAATGTTTAGTGTCTTCTTTTGTCTTTCTTTGCTGTAACTTGTTTTTTCAATACTAATTTTCTTGTTATTCATTTTACATACTTTATTCAAGGATAATAGATGAAGTTCTGTTTCTTCTAAAGCTATTAGGGCCTGGTCATCAGGAAAAAGAAGTTCATGTATATCGTCACACTGTTATCAGACATCCTTACATATTTTGTCAATGTAAGTGATAAACAGGAGTGGTGACAACAGGCACTCGTCTTACTCCAGATGTTATTGAGATTGGTTTTGATGTTCCATTACTCAACACTTCTGCAGTCACTACACGTGCTCTAGAATAATAGCGATATGATATTGATATTTTCCCTCAAAATATTACTAATATATTGCCATCTCAACAACAAATATATATATTTAAGCTGTAAAAAAACCTACAACATGCTTCTTGTTATGGTTGTATATTTCAATTTTCCTTTCATTTAAAAAAAAAAAAAAGATGATCAATAAAGCTGACAGTTAAAAATATAATGTAGAGATGAAATTGTCACTTGTTGAAAAAGATTTATAAAGAAAACACTGTACTTCAGATCTTGGTGCAGTTGACAGCTTGTATGCCCTAACCATCTCCTGCCATCATTACAAGACTGGCAGTCTGACCTGATAGGAGCAAAACAGTCCTGATTTTTCAGATTGCATGTCAGGGCTGACAACTCTATGTGAAAAAGGAACACATACAGAAATAATAAGAGGAACACATTTTGTAACTGCAGGGTAAAGAACTGCCATGCAGTGAACTCAGGAAGGTGAAAGAGAGACAGACAGCAGAAGCAGAAATGGTGTGAGCCAGACATGGGGCTCCCTGCAAAGGATGTTCACAGACTATGTGAACTTTGTTGGTTAACCTACAAGACACAAGGTGTACTAGCCATTGCTTTGTAACTATGGCCAAGGAAGAAAGAAGAACAAATTGAATTTAAAATATTAAACCAATGTTAGAACATGTGTTGAGAAGAGACAACAAAAGAATTTCAAAACAGGATCTTCTGTGGGAAACATCAGGATACAGGAAAAGAGGAGGTCCTAGAGAGACACTAAAAGAACAATTACAAGAAAAGCAAAGTTGTGAGGCATAGAATCATTAGATACGATCGAACATCTCACTGAGAATATAGATGGATGGTGAAAAACACAACAAACCCTATTTGACATCTAGCAATGTCTGGAAGGATCAAGATCAGAAGACAAGAGTGATATGAGAATGGCAGACAGTATCAGGAGTCTTAGGAGTAGAACTTAAGTCTAACATTTGAGTGAGAACAGGAAAGGACAAATTAATGGCTATGGAGCACAATATGCAACAGAAAGTTTGCACTACAAAAACAAATATGATCTTAGTAAGTGTGAATCATTCACCTGAAATGAACCAGCAGCATCCTGCTCAAAACACTGCTGCATCTTCTCACTAATTTTCTCTTCAGCTAAAGAACAATTGTCAGGTGAACCAGTAATTGTGATGACACGGTCTATGTAACCATTCCTTGAATCCATAAGTCCACCAGAAAATGGATCAAAACTGGCAAATGAAGCAGGGATCAAATTTGTGCACTATTAATGTTATAATAATTGTATATTAAACAAAGAGAATATGTTTTACAAAACTAGCCCAACAAAACAGCCACAAAAATATATTGATATCAATAAAATAAGCCATGGTGGTGTTTTTATCTCCCATCATGATGGTAACAGAACAGATAGATAAAAACTGACTTGATCAAAAGACTTGAGCACAAAGATAAAGTAGAATGAAATTTTAGTGATATTTGTTTAGACCTTAACATTTTGTTTATGATATTTTGTAACTAACTAATTAAAAGAAATTAGTGCTAACTAACACTGTGCAATGATGGCAAGGGGTTATAAGTGAACTGTGAATGCTCGCTCCTTTCTTAAAATGTTTCAGTCATTAGTGTAAACTGTCAATCTTCGTACCTTGCGTTGTGTTCTGGTTTGTCTGTTGGGTCGGAATATGTCACACCTGTCTACATGAAATTAACTGCACACCACACAAGTCTCTTGTGCCAAAGAATAGCAATACTTTATTTACATAATCCACTTAACTGAGATGTTCTATATAAACAGCCCAGCGGCGTGGAATCACCGCTCGGGTATCAAAGTAAATGCTAAGAAGGTGCCAGTCACCTCTGAACTCACTCTTGTAATTAATCTCAGGGCTCTCATCACACATTGCATCACTAATCTCTGTCCACATTCCCTGAACAGTGTACAGAACTTAACAACCAACATAATGTCCACATCATAAATCCATCTCATTACAGACACTTCCTCACTAGTCTGCTCACTAAACTCCACAGTATGATTACAAAATATCCTTTAGATTAGGAATATTCTAAAGGATTCAGTCTCATTGGTTCCTTTAACTACATTCAACTTCTTAAATGAAATGTCCACCTTACGGTTGTCCCTACACTTGGTGATATAGGTATTCATCCTGTTACCACTAAAATATATCCACTTCTCTACTAACTTAGATCGAATGTGTCTTCCTACATACTTAGCCTTACATGTGATCTCTTGTCCTTTCTCTCTGCGCCAGCTCTTAAGTATCTCATGCCTCAACCAATGGAAAGCTACCTATGTTATTTCACCAGCCAATGAAATCTTGCCATGCCATAGTCTCTATCTTAAACTTAACACTTCCCTTAACAGTAATCACCCCTTTGTGATTCTAACTCTTTTCTCATAATCACAAGATTTTCCTATCTCTACTCACCTAAACAACTAGCTCATAACTATCACGAGAACGTCACTTTCACCTAACATAACGATGGTTCTCTCAATTCTCCTTACAGTCCCCAAATCCATTATTTCCCTACATCCTTATATCCACTGTTACAATATAAGCCACTTTACACACCTTGATACCACTATGTTGGTGCTGGTTTGCTCCATGAAAACCTTGACCACAGTTCCCTGTTTGCCTATTATGCGACCACAAACACTATTTGGACACAGAATTCTGAAGGGCACATCCCTGGAAAAAGGGCAAAAAGGAAAAAAAAAAATGAAGACAAAGTATTAAAAAAAAGCTAATTAAATAATGTTTAAAAGTAGTAATAACCTTTATAACAAATGTTTGTTTAAATTCAAAGTAATTTATTGGAAATTCTGATGAAATATATTCTAAAGAAGCAATGAAAATTAACATGCAAAAAGCTTCCAAAAAATATAGAAAAAATTTAAGTTGATGAAACCAAATTTCTCAAAATGAGCCAAAATGTGTGTGTATAAGTAATTAAAAAAAAAATATATAAAGTAAAACAGACAACTACATACATAAGTATGTGAAATAGCACCTACGGAAGAGAAGTCTGGATTCAGACTGAACCTGTAGTTATCAACATAGTTCATTTCAAATACACAAGACGAAGTATTCTAACATGGCTAATTTTTAAAATGGACCATTTTTTTGCTATTCCTTCACATGGCATGGAATGTCAGGTCCAACCAAACCCAGGCAGGAATTTACACAAAAAATAATCAAGCATAACGTTTGTATTGATTCCTCTTTCTGTTGTAGAGCTTCTTGATCTTTTCATATACAGTCGAACCTGTCTAAGGCGACCATTCACGGGACTTTCAAAAACTGGTCCCATAGGACAGGTGGTCCTGCCTCACAGGTTTCACATAATAAATAGAGCGATAAAAAAAATTTTATCCTAAGCACTATGAAAACTAACCTGCAAATCAGCGTAATCCATGAGTAGAACATAGTGCACATGTCGGTCTACAATAGCCACTGGTTGGACACTTTTCATAAAACACGATAGTTAAACACACAAAAATATTTTGTCGAATCACTGATATTCGTTCTTCCAGCGTTAATGCTTTTGGTTTTACACTTTTGACACTGGCCATTTCCTATATTGTGTGTAACACTTTTAAAATCCACAAAAATAATTCACTGAGATACTGTACATGTACGTGAATACACTCTAAGCGGGCAATGACTAATTCTTTAGTTAATTCCTGTAATTTATACGGGCCAACGCAATGGTCTACTCTGGTCTAGACGGAACCGCGAAGTGATGTCACTTCACGAATCATAGATCTCTGTCTGCCGTGTTTCTCACACCAGTATTGACTGATAAACGTAACACGTCCCACTGTAATCTGGGACTCACTAAATACGGGAAAACTTTGACACCTGTGTCGATCGTTTATGGCACCCAGCGAGACGGAGAAGGACTGGCTGGTCGTCGTAAACGGGATAAATAACATTGGCGGCGGTTAATTAGCCTGGTCTCTGGTCGCGTCATACGGTGAGCGCCGTAAGCAGTGTTAGCATATAGTAAAAAACTCGGGGAAATTGTAGACCCGGTCCTATAACCAGGGAAACGCTTTAAACAGGTGGTCCTAAGACCAGGTTCGACTGTACAATCAAAATGTTTTGCCTACATACTCTCACTGTCTGACATTACCCTCTATTTAATGACTGTGCTTCTTGATTTACTATTGCCATAATTTCTTTGCAAGCTTTGGTGCAGCTTTCTGGAGATCCTCTAATAGTCACCAACTGAAAAATGTAATTGACTGGTATTAATAACAGTTACTTCACAAACGTTCACTTAAAATTTATCACTCAGTCAAACCATATTTTAGACTTTACTAGAGACAGTAATAGTTGAAACAGACTGTAAAATAAAGTAGCATTTAAGAGTATAGAAAGTAGCAAAGGAATATTTCAAGCAATCATAAATGCAAACAATTAGTACTAGTGCAGTAGTTTTACAACTTTGGACCTGATTATATTGCAGAAAACTTGTATACAGCAGTCAAAATTCAGTCTCATTACATTAGTCCACATATATTATTTTGCACCTAATGGATATTATAGTATATGCTTTCCAGTAGCCTTTATTTCATTTTTAACTAAGTAAAAGACTGGACTTTTGAGGCAATGAAAGTGATATAAACCAAATAAAATAATAATGGCTTACTGTATCAGGTTCATGACTCTCTCTTCTATGAATATCCACTCTGAGAGTAAAGAAATGACACAATATTTCTTTAAATATGCTTGTCTTGAGAAATAGATAAGAATCAATAAAAGAGAAACAAATTTATGAGCAATACACACACAAAAATAACGACTTGTTATGTTATTACCATAATCATTTCCTCTTGTGTTATTTTTAAAAAAATGTTTAACCTTTAGTAACTGTACACATGATATGCAAATATTAATGCATTCAGAAATCAATACACCTAGTTATACTATATTCTACCAATACATTGACCCTTTGAGCCGTGGCCAGTCCATAGGGCATAGATCCAGATACTCTCTCTTATTCTCAATTTTTTTTCATTCTAGCAGTCTCAATCCTTGCAAATATCTTTTATCAAATCCCACCACTTGTCTCTGTTCTGTGCAGGCAACTCTTATTGAGAGAGCCAATTCCTGCTGCTTTTGCCTCTCTGATCAATGTGGACCATAATTTTTAGACCTTCGTCACATAATTTTTGGGGAAATGTGATTTTGCGCCTGTGCCACTTTTCATTCCCAGAAAAAAAATCTGGTACCATTTAAGGCTGGGTGAACTTGGAAGCCGTCAATCAGGATCAAACCCAACCTACTGTCCTTAGTAGTCCAGTTCATTAACCACTGAACTATCGTGGCTTGGTATTTAAATAAATAAAAAGATTCACCTAATAAAGCAGTTTCATATTTATGATATGAGTTCTGAAACCAATTCCTCACATTTAATACAATAATTTATGGAACATAAAATGTTTTGTAAAATTACCTGGCTCGACTATCCGATGTAATTTTTCTGATGGTCTGCCCTTGTTTACCAATAACAGCACCAATGTAGTCACTAGCCACAACAATCCTGCAACAAGGTCAAGAATAATTACACACAGCAACCATGCATGTGTTAAGTGGGCAATGAAAAACTCCACAGTTAGAAAAAAAAGAGCTGATATTTCTTAGATACCAGATTGCCTAAAATAGCCTTTCTTGAAAACAGGCACCTCAGATGCAAAAACTCTGTTCTCTTCAATTATTAAAATGTTTATTTCATGTGACCAAGTAGATAATATACTGATGGATTGGAAATAACTTATAATTGACGATAAAACATCTCTTAATCTGCTATTTGTAAAACATTCATGCACACTATGCTGTGACATAGTAGTGCAACAAGGACAATATAGTTTAGCATATTTAAATAAAGTGTTAAAGCCATGGTTAAAGAAAGAAGCACAGACTAATTGGTATCATTACAGTCTCAATCTTTAACAAAAGTCATGAATGTCGCCAAAAAAAATAAACAGAACACCAACATAACTATAGAAGGCAGGTAACTTAAACACGTAGAGGAATTCAAATACCTAGGAAGTTTAGTGACAAATGACAATTCACAAACAGCAAAGATTGACTCAAGATGCAACAAAGCTTGTCAAATCATTGGATAGCTATCACCACTATTGTCCAATAAGGAAAGTTATGCAAGAGGGAAAATGGGCACTGTACAATACAATCTTCATCCCAACATTGTGCTACCAATGCCAGTCCTGGACACTAGATGCAAGAACAATTAGAAAAATAACCTCTACTGAGATGAAATGTGTTAGATGAATGAAAGGAAACAGTCTGAGAGATAAGATCAGAAATGAAGAACTGAGAGAAAAGCTACGAATAGCCCCTGCCACAGAATATATAAAGAAATAACAGATAAAATGGTTTGGCCACATGACAAGGCGGAGTAATCAAAACACAACACAATGAGCCCTCAATAAACGTTGCGAGAATACCAGACCCAAGGGTCAACCACGAAAAGATGGATCGGTGGAGTATTAGAAACACAAGGAAACAACAGCAGCAAAGGTGAACAGAAGAGCAAAATACAGCAAATTATATCTCTCCTTGACGCTGAAAGGCAAATGAGGAAGGAAAGAAGATCATTGTTTATATATATATATATATATATATATATATATATATATATATATATATATATATATCGAAGGTTGGCACCCATGGAGCGCCATTCTGATCTGTCTCTTGCTTTGATTGTACAGGTTGTCATAGGCTGATTTGTCCATCTTTTGATGTTACTCGTCCAAGTTAGTCTTGGTCTGCCTCTTTTACCTTGTATTTTCCCTATAACTTTTTGCTTTTCTTAGTTTTAGCCCTGGTGTTATTTGTTTTGATGTTAGTACATTTTTCATTACATTAAAATTACTTTTTGCCATTCCTATTCTTTTGTTTATTTCAGTTGTACATTTTCCATCACTGGTTATAGTATGTCCAAGGTAGTTGTAGTTCTTAACTGTCCCCAGGTCCTATTCCTTCAATTTTGATTTCCACTTGTGGGTTTTAAGTATTTTCTTTGTTTATGATCATAGTTTGAGTCTTTTTGATATTCATATCTTGTCCATATTTTTTGCTTGCCATGTTTATTTCATTAAGTAATTGTTGTAGACCTTCAGGATTTTTTGCTAGAAGTACAGTGTCTATCTTTAAATCTAGATACAAAATGTCAATATGAGAAATTAAATGTCGTGAATTAAGCAGATCTAATATAAATTGTATATAGTCCAGGTATAATTTTTTCAACAGAGGTGGACTATACAAACCTTCCTGTCAGACTTCACGGGAGGGAATTCTGTATTTGACTGCATGTAACTAAGGTAGAAGTTGTGATCACACATCATGGAATAAAAGGAATGGTACAACATTATTTGAGACTGTGCTACGGCAAAACTTAGAAGAGAAAATACTCATGAAAAGGGATGGAAAACCCTGCGGAGCAGTGGGCCTGACTTGTTCATTCTGTGGCCATGTGTGTTTGTCAAACATTAGTAGAATCAGTCACGAGAGAAGCTGTTAGACAAAAACAAAACCTAAAAAAATACACAATAGCCTCCACTAGACCATCTGACAAGACGAAAAGGACCATATATACATATATATATATATATATATATCTGAGATGCTTCTGCCTCAAGTACAGGTTTTTTATACCTCTATGAGGATGATGTCTTGTGATAAATGATAACAAATTTCATATAAAACAATAATGGAACTGGGTTAAATTTGTATATTGTTTGAACATCTGCAAGCATCAATTTCTTTTGACTTTTTTGGCAAAGTACAATCAGTTCAACCTCATAGTTTTCTAAATCACAATAAACCACATGTGTCTGTTAAATTGTAGAGTAAGTCATATTTTTATTGGTTATGTGTATTAATGTGTTGGTTCCAGTATTTAATAGTTCATTTCAAATATAGGTTTGCTGCAATTTGATTCGCTTATAATGTATATATATAATATATGTATATAATATATATATATATATATATATATATATATATATATATATATATATATATAAGTATACATATATGTAAATAAAGTATACATATATGTAAATAAAGTATACATATATGTAAATAAAGTATACATATATGTAAATAAAGTATATAAAATTCTGCATATATTTTATTTTCATAAAATATTATATTTAGATTTATTTTAATTTTTAAAAATATGCACTTATGGCCTGTTTTCCCTTACAAATTGTCTTGCTGGGGGTCCATAAGAATAAAAACTACTTACAAAATGGGAGATATGAAATTCAATAGCTGTGGAATTACTGCTGGCAATTATATATGGATAGTATTAAAGTTGTGGAGAGACATATCACCAACCACAGTACTTGGTGATGATGAAATATTTTAATTCTTTAACATGCTACAATTTCATATTTTTCATTATATATCATTAATTTTCTATCTCTTAAGCTTATGTTCACAACTTGTTTTATTATCTCCCAAATTTGAATTGTGTATGTAGCATTTTTTGGTGTGCTATTATAAAAAAAAAAAATTAACGCAAATTTATCAATGTTTGTAAACAATTTGTTGTTTTTTGCTTTTGTTGTCTACCTAAATGTTTGTTGTCTACCAAAGTTCTTTTACCCTAGAAACTCATTGCAAATGGCCATATCCAAGCTTGTACTTAAATAGTTACCTCAAAGGATAATCTTGATGGGAAAGAGCAGAGTTACTGTTAGAGTTACTTCTGTTGGACCTCCTTTGGCTCTTGTAAAAGTCCACCTATATCAAGCATTCAAGTAAAATGATACTACAATGATACTATTATGAATAGTCATTAATCAAATCAATAATATTTTACTAGAAACAACTTTTAAATGTAAACAAAGAAAAGCCAACAGAATTAAACCTGCCATAAATTGTCTCAATTTTTAAAATCTTGTCTTTTGTTGTAGCTGTGTGTGTGTCAACTGTATATTATTACACCAATGTATATATTTGTTATAATCAAATTGATTACATAATGATAAGCAATAGATTTAGAAACAGTCTGGTGTGTGGGAAAACTAAACCAGGGGCAGCTGCTAGGGAAAAATGGATTAACGCGCAAAATTCAGTTCCTAGTCTCTAGGGACTTCGTCAGAGCTGAAAGCTGGCGAGCTCAACAACAAGATCCATAAGGGGCATGCCTGCAATAAAATTGGAGGTCAGAATATAAATAATCTCTAAGGTATGCTGATGATACAGCCTTAATCGCTAAGAGTGAAAATGAGTTACAAGAAATGTTGGACATTATAGTGAAAGAAAGCAAAAATAAAGGACTCGGCCTTAATAGCAAAAAGACAGAAGTTATGGTAACAACAAAGAAAAAGACATCACCTCAGTGCAAAATAAAGACAAGTGGAACAATATTAAAACAGGTAAATGAATTTAAATATTTGGGAACTTTGTTAACCTCAGACGGTAGATGTACAACAGAGGTGAGATGCAGAATGGCTCAGGCAAAAGCAGCTTTCCAAAAATTGAGGAAGTTACTATGCAATCCATTTTTGACAATAGAAACAGGAAAAAGAGTTCTTAAATGTTATGTAGAGCCATTCTTAACATATGGATGTGAATCATGGACAATAGGACAACATACAAGGAAATCACTGGAGTCTGTAGAAATATGGTTTTACAGAAGAATGTTGGGAATACCAAGGACAGCTAAGAAGAGTAATGAAAACGTTCTGAAAGAGGCCAAAGCAAAAAGAGAGCTAATTTCCAATATTAGGAAGAAACAATCATAATTTTTTAGCCATGTAATGAGAAGAGAACAGCTGGAATATATTGTAACAACTGGGATAATTGAGGGACGAAGAGACAGAGGGAAGCAAAGGGAAAAATACGAGACAGCTTAAGAGAATGGCTTGGCAGAAGGTCAACAACAGAAATGATATATAACTGTTGAGATCGAAAGTTATATAAAGAGACATGATCACCTACACCAGTAGGCCCAGTACTTGATATTTGCTATCTTGCTGAAGTTTAAACTTACAGATATGAGAGTTTGATATTTGTTTGCTTTAGCTATGTATAAAAAAAAAAATATAATTTTATTATAGCACAATATTATAAAATAACAGATATTTCCAAACAACATTACCTTAATTTGAGTTCCATCCTCAAAGTGATAATCATTCAAACGTTCTAGACACCTAAGAAACAGGGTGTTCAATTGAATGTTCAGTAATTAGTCTATCATTACACAAATAATGCTTTAAAAATTGTTATTACCATTCTAAGTCTATATAACATTTATTTCTCATATATGCAAACAAACTGGTCCTTCAATATTTATCATTAATATGTTAACTCAATGTTAAAAGTTTTAAAAGAATATCGCTAACTCTTGCATTTATTTTTTATCTCGTTTTCTTTTCTTCTTATTAGTTTTGCCATAAAGCAACTCTACCTGCGACAGCAATGTTAAACCAATTTATATAATTATAAAGTTGTTCCATGTATGCTTTTAATGAGCTGTTTTGATCAACGAAGTCAACGTTTTTGTAAAGTTAATAGCCTTTATATTTCTCCCTGTTAACATATGCTAGCTTTCTCTTCTTACAAAAAAATATATATATATTTAATTTTTTACAGAAAATAAGTATCTGATGCTGTGATGGTGCTACATGAGTGGGGAAAAAGGGTGTTGCGAAGGATGATGTTCCAATTAATGAAAATTAGAGCTCATCATGGTTGACATTTCTTCTGATGATTTATAAAAAAAACAATGAAACCCACTATGACTATCCACAGAAATATAACAGAATAACAGCCTACATTTCATACAATCAATAATATTGTAAAAACTTCTGAACTAAAAAATAAATAAAATCATACTTTTAAAAGGACATGGCACTTGTGAAGCAAGTTATAATGCAAACGTTAAGTTATAATGTAAATTAAATTAACAATTACTCTTCTGCATCTCCTGGGCTGTTGAAAGTGACGTACACAACACCATGCTCATCTGAAACGATGATCAGCATGAAAAAAACATCAAGAATGGATCATCTAACTCTTTACCAAATGTTATACTATTATACCTATATTTTTAAGGTAAGTTTAAAAGCCTTAATGAGTGAAATTTTTAAAGTACAGAAATGTCTTAAGTGAAATGTTTACATTTGATGCACAAATGCCACCATTTTACTAAGATGGGATTCCTACATGTACATCTCTCACAAAATAAAAGCATTCAAACATGAACTTTATTATTATTATTGGACAAAGATCCTGATGTTAAAGCCAGATAGACATTTGAGCTAAGAAGGTTAAAGATGTAGCATTAAATTGGACTTCCTTTTAAGAATTTGCAAGCCAAAATAAAAATATACAATAATGTCATCATCATATTTGTACTTGTTCTTCTGAACATAGCTCCCCATGACATCAACTCAGAACCGTTCTTTGACATCATGAGATATGCAGTGTCAGCTGCAGTCATATTCAGGTAATCTGTGATAGCTTGCACGCCCACCCTCTTCCTCTCTAGGCCATCACGCATTTAAAAATTGTCCCAAATTGTCCTTTTTATGTTCTTTACCAACCAGTACCCTGGAATATTCACTATCACTGAGTGCCATCTCCACATCGAAGGTTGGCCACCATGGAACGCCATTCTGCTCTGACTCTTGTTTTGATGATACATGATGTCATAGGCAGACTTGTCCCTCTTTTCATGTTACTTGTCTATGTTAGTCCTGGTCTGTTTCTTTTACCTTGTATTTGTACCTGGAATATTAAGTTGTTATAAAGTGGATATTCTTTTCTCCGTCCGTGGTATTCTCAATGTTCTGTAACACTTGCAATCATAGAATTTATGGATATTTCATTTCTGTTGATAGTCCACTTTTTAACAGCCATGAGTTGTGAGAAAATACAGGCTTATCTAAAACTTAAAGTATTATTTTTCATATAATTTTCATTGCATATGTTGTGCAACTGTTTTACAAAATTTAACTGATAGTACATTAAAGAAAAGAACTATCTTTACCATGTTCAAATTTTTTTGGTGTTGGGATGTAACATTAACAAGATCTTCAATTTCCTCTTTTTTTATATGTGGAGGCAAATTCTGGATTTGGATCTTGTTTGTTTTTCGGCTGTAATTAGAAAAGGTAAAAAAATCATAAATGGTTGAAGATAAGAACAAACTTACAAATAAAAATAAAACTTTTTTTTAAAAAAAAAGGAACAACATGTGGATGCTAAATGGAGATCTGACCTAATAATGAGCTTTCATTAACAACAACAAAAAGAAAAAGATAGAAAATAAAAAAAACTCACTTTCTCCTTCCATTTGATGGTTCAGCCTGCATCACTAAGCCTTCTTGTGTGTAACCTTTAACAACATACAGAGAGACGAGTTAAAAAATGTGCTAAGCTCAAGGCAACTTGAAACATGCCTGGGAAAAAAAGATACCTTCATAAACATAAAAAAATATATATATATAATATATAAAATCTATTTTCTATATTTTTGAAATGAAGCGCTTCTACATTTCTCTTGATCAAAGTTAAAATTTAATTACCAAAATAAGTAACCCAAAAGGGTACTTTCACATCTTTGATTCTTTCATTCTATTTTGTTTAGTTTAAAGAAGGTGCTTGCTTCACATATACACATTGTAAATTCAGTCTAATATTGTTAACAAGAAAAGTAGTGATTGTGCATAAACTTTGAGTCTTTCTTTTGTTGTTTTTCCATATTTCACATTTCTGTTTTAACCATCCTTCCTTTGCTTCTCTGCATTTGTTTTGGATCTCTTTGTGCAATATTTTGTATGTCCGCTCTTCTTTCTTATGTTTTCTTCTTTCATCCATTAGTTGTAATATTTCTTCTGTCATCCATTTCTTTTTGTTGATTCTTTTAGTCACTGGTATTACTTCTTTTGATGTTTGTTGAATCGATTGTTTGAGCATTTCCCACTGCTCCTGGATGTCCTGAATTTTCTCATAGCATTATATCTATTTTGTACTATCGTGCTGTACTTATCACTCATCTGTTTATCTACTCTTAGCATATCTAGTTCTAATTTTATATTTCTTGGTGATTTCTGTGCCTTCCTCAGTTTTATTCTTATCTTTCCAACTACTGGTACATGGTCACTATTGCAAACTGCTCATGGCCTTGTTTTAACAGATGTTAGCCCATTCCTGAATCTTCTCTGTACCAGTATAAAATCAATTTGATTGTGTACTTTTTTGTCTGGGCTTTGCCATGTCCATAGTCGCCTAGGGTGTTGCTTGAACCAGGTGTTACCTATAATCATTTCATGTGCCTTTGCCCAATCTATCCCCTCTATCATTCATCTCTCCAAGGCCATGCCCCCTAATCACATTTTGCACTTTAGCTGTTCCTACCTTTGCATTGAAATCCCCTAATATGATAGTTTCTTTCTTGGGATTTAGACTGTTCCATGGTTGTCTCTAGCTATTCATAAAAAGTGTCAATGTCTTCTTCGCTATTACTTGTTGGTGCATAATAAACTTGAATTATGTTGATATCCATTGGTCTACCTCTCAATTTTACTAGCAGAATTATGTCTGATACTGGCCAAAATCCTTTCACTGTTTTGCTTCTTTCTCTATCTAACATGATGCCTACTCCTCTTTCGTGTGTGGTTCCCCAGAGTTAAATTACATTTCCACTGTCACGTTGTAATAATCCTGCTCCTTTCCATCTCATTTCACATGGTCCCAAGATGTTCAATTTCATTCTCTTCATTTCTTGACTGATGTTTTCTAGTTTTCAACCTGGAATGCTGATCTAATGTTCCAAGTTCCTATTGCTATTGTCTCATTATTTTTGATCTTGTATACAGTTGCTTGATGACAATCGGGTGTCACCTGTAGCACATGACGCTCCCTACCGGACGAGGTGGCTGTGAAGTCCCCATTAACGTCGTTAGTTGTAAATATATAGTTGTGGTTTGTCATGATTATTCCAGGCAATATAAGAAGGTAGTTTGCCATTCCTTTCCTTCTTGGCAGTGACTGTACTAGTGGGAGATCGCAGCCATTGTCTCTATACATGAGATCCTCTGCCTGCCATTATTGGACAGCTATCACCACTATTGTCCAACAAGGAATAACTCTGGAGGCAAAATGAGCACTGTACAATACAATTTTCATCCCAACGTTGTACTACCAATGCCAGACCTGGACCCTAGATGCAAGAACAATAAGAAAATACCCTCTACAGAGATGAATTGTGTTAACATTATTAATTACCACTACCAGAATTAACATTATTAATAACCTCTACAGAGATGAAAGTTGATAGCAACAATATTTACAATTGTACAAACGTACATGGTAACGGAAGCAAATGAAGTGTTGTCACTCTGGGGCAATACAAACCGTCTCCAACTCCTATCTCTTTCTGTGCCCTTCAGTCAGTTTTTTTTTTTCTTTTTTAAATCAACCAGTCTTGTTTGTTGTTAGTGTTACTAACTTTAACTAACCATGACTAACAGTAACAGTACTTTAACTAACTTGCAGATATTTAAGTTACACCAGCATGTTCTAACTACTAACTCACAACTTCTTTCCTTCCTCATCTGCCTTACAGCATCGAGGGGAGATATAATTTGCGGTCTTTTGTTCTGTTCGCCTCTGCTGCTGTTATGTTTCCTAGTAGTGCTAATATTCCATTGACCCATCTTTTTCGTGGTCGACCCTTGGGTCTGGTGTTCTCACAGCGTTTGTTGAAGGCTCATTGTGTTGTGTTTTGTTCTTTCTGCCTTGTCACGTGGCCAAACCATTTTATCAGTTGTTGCCTTATATATTCTATGGCGGGGGTATTCCTAGCTTTTTTCTCAGTTCTTCATTTCTGATCTTGTCTCTCAGACTGTTTCCTGTCATTCGTCTAACACATTTCATCTCTGTAGAGGTTATTTTTCTTATTTTTCTTGCATCTAGGGTCTAGGTCTGGCATTGGTAGCACAACGTTGGGATGAAGATTGTATTGTATAGTGCTCGTTTTGCCTCCAGAGTTATTTCCTTGTTGGACAATAGTGGTGATAGCTGTCCAATGATTTGACAAGCTTTGCTGCATCTTGATTCTATCTCTGCTGTTTGGGAATTATCGTTTGTCATTAGGCTTCCTAGGTATTTTAATTCCTCTACTTGTTTTAGTTGTCTGCCTTCTATATTTATGTTGATGTTCTGTTTATTTTTGGCGACATTCATGACTTCTGTTTTTTTATGTTGATTTTCATGTTGTATTTTGTGCCTGAGCTGTTGAGTTTGTTTAAGTGTTCTTGTATGTCTTCTATTGTTTCATGTATTAGTGCCTGGTCGTCTGCAAATAAAAGCTCGATCTCCTGTCTCTGATGGGTTGGCTAGCTTGCATATATGGTCCACGTATGTAATAAACAGTAGGGGGGATTGTACGCACCCCTGTCTTACACCTGATCTAACTTTGAAGTGGTCTGTGTAGCCTGGTGCTGTTCTGACCCTGCAGCTGCTGTTGATGTAGAGACTTTTAATAAGGTTGGTTAGATGTTGGCTTACTCCGTATGTTGTTAGTTTCTCCCACAGTTGTTCTCTGTTTAGTCTGTCGAATGCTTTTTCCTGGTCAATGAAGGCTATGTATATGTTTTGATTGTGTTCTGTCGTTTTTTCTGCAAGCTGTTTTAATGTGAATTGTGCGTCAGTATATGCTGTTTTTTCGGAACCCCATTTGTGAATCGCTTAACTGTAGTTCTATTATTGGTCTCAGCCTTTTTTTTTTTAAGATTTTGGCGTATAGCTTTCCTACATGGCTGAGAAGAGATATACCTCTATATTGATTGCAGTATCTTTTTCTACCTTTCTTTTTCCATATAGGTATGATGATTGCCTGTTGCCAGTCTTCTGGGGCTTGTTGTTGGTGCCATGCTGCATTAAACATTCTGTGCAGCCATTGCACTCCTGTTTCTCCTGCTGCTGCTATTATTTCTATTGGTATGTTATCTGTCCCCGGTGCTTTATTTCTTGGTGCATATTTGATTACTTCTTCGATTTCCGCTTTCATGATGTTGTGTTCAGTATTTGTGAGTTCTAGCATGGTTTTTCTTGTCTTATTGGTAGTTGGTATGTTTAACAGGTCTTCAAAATATTCTTTCCATCTCTGTTGCATACATTGGTTATTTGATACTGGCTATCCGTCTTTGTCATTTATCGGCTCAGTAGGATCGTGGTTTTCTTTTCTCGCTCTTACTGCTTTGTAGAAATCTCTTGTGGCTGTCTTGAAGTCCCTGCTCATGTTTTGTCCGAATTCTGTCCAATTCTTTTGCTTAGCTTCTTTGGTCAATATTTTAACTCTTTTTTGAACTAAGGCATATTTTTCATATTTTCCTTGGTTCTTGTTCTCCCTTTTAATTTTTAAACAGTTTCTTCTTTTCTTTAATTGCCTCTATGATTGTTTCGTTCCACACGGGGTGCTCTTTTTCCCTTCTCTTGTTCTTAGCTTCGTTCCACGAACTGATTTAGAGATGGTTAGTTTTCTTAAATTGTTTCCACTCTTCTTCTACTGAGCATACTTCATTAGGGAGTTTCTTGAATTCCTGTTTTTCTTCTAGGGTTTTCCTTGTTTCTTGATCTTTTAATTGTTTTATTTTTATTGTCTGTTCTTTTCGCTTCTTTTGTTTGTTTTTGTATATTCTCTTTATTTTTGGCTGTCTTAGTGTGATCATAACCATCTTGTGATCCGTGTCATCTGTAATATTAGGGATTGCTCTACTGTTGGTTACTTTTTTTCTTGTTCTGTTGTCTTGTTAGTATAAAATCTATCTGGCTTCTGCATGTTGTGTCATTCCAATAGTACCAGGTGTATACTTGCGACTCTCTGTGTTTGAAGAATGTGTTGGTGATAAATCATTTTGATTGCATAGTTCCAGCAGTCTGCTTCCATTTTCGTTTATTTCAGTTGTTTTATCGCCAAAGGGTCCTAAGATATCACTGTTCTCACTGTTGCGTTTTCCAAGCCTTCCATTAAAATCTTCCATCACTAACATGTTGTCGCTTTCGTCAATCTTGTTAATGACTTCATTCAATGTGTCATAGAATTCTCACTGTCTCTTTCATTGTTGTTGCATAGATTTGAATGTAATTTGTTTTTTGATCGTCTTCTAGTAGTTTAATTGTGATAACTCTTTCAGAATGGTATTTTATTTTTAGAATGTTCTTTGCGTGTTCTGGTTTCAACTCACAACTGTTACTTGTATTCTATGATTTTTAAAATGACAGTTTGTTTAACATATATTTAATTATATTTACAACAGCGGATATATACCAGACGACCTGCTAAAATAAATTTTCATAGCCCTACCAAAGAAATCTGGTGCAATTGAATGCAGAGATCATCACACAATAAGCCTTATGATAACTGAGTCCCATGGCTAAGGTATTAATAAGTTTATTAATTATCTCGGAAACTGTATGATGAATTTCTGTAATTCTTTTTTGTGAAATCTTATTTTTCACAGACCTTCAGTCTCATTTTTTGCCCTACTGTCAAGCATTTAGGAAAGATTTTTGCTTATTTGAGGTATATAAAAATAGGATTTTCTTGCTTGTTAACATTTTTTTAGGATTTTACAATACCCACATTTGTTGTAATCAACTCACCAATTAAAAAGGCAAATTTCATATGCACACCACATAATCTTAGCACTGTTTTGCACTCTAAGATGCGTGCCACTCTGAGGTTTTTTTTTGGTAATTTAATTTCCGGTTTTCTTGTTAAATTGGTCCAGAGGCATATTTTGACAAAATATTTACTATTAATGAATATCCCTGTATGTGTGATAATTTGTAAGCTGCTGTGAAGTGACTACTTGACTTTTAAAACCATGAAGAATTTAAAGTGTAAATTCATCACTATGTAAAAGGTAACTGTGTTATTGTACATGCACTTTTGAAGGAATCTAAAATGGGTCGGTTATAATATTATATTAATATTCAATGTAATATGGATACACCTTTGGCTTGCATTGTTAGAAAATTAACATAATTTATCAAATGTAATGTTTAGAGTACGCGGTTTGATATTTTCCTAAAATTATATAACAAAAACGATTTGTGCAAAATTCAGACTACCTTTGTATAACTTTGTACTTAAATGTTATAAAATCTGAAAGTCTGTGAAAAAATAAGATTTCGTGAAAAAGAATTACAGAAATTAATCTCAAACAGTTTCCAAGATAATTGATCAACTCTGTGGGCATGAATTTGTGAACGAACTAAAGAATCATGCGAAAAGTGTGAAACAAAATGTCCAGAAATTATTGATGAACAGTGTAGTTTTATTGGAGGTAAAGGTATGAAGAATCATAATGATGCCATTTACATCATAAGATCTTTTACTGTTAACTTTAGTAGAAAGAACCAAAGAATTGAAAACAGCTATACTTATGTTTATAATGTTTCATAGATTACCAAATCATTTGACTGACTAAGTAAAGCACTAAGAGATAATAATTTTAGACGGCATATGATAAATGTTGACAACAAAGATCTAAGAATAATAAAGAACATGTACTGGCAACAAACAACAGCCATAAGAAAAATGGAAATCACTTGGGAATGTTTCAACAAATAAAACTGGGTGTAAAACAAGGATGTGTGAATTGTGTGCTGACACCAGATTTATTTAATATTAAATATGTATAATGTATAGTAAGATTATTTTAAGAGATCTCCAATTGTTATTCCAGGCATGCTCTTTTACTTTATAATAAAGGGCATACCTGGAAATGGAATAACAATTGGAGTCTAAGGCCTATGGTGCCGATGATTATACACAAGTCTTAATCACTAAGATTAAGAAGAGACAATCATCATTTTTATTTTAGCCATGTAAATGTAATGAGAAGAGAACCGCTGAAATATATTGTGACAACTGGGTAAATTGAGGGACGAAGAGATAGAGGGAAGCAAAGAGAAAAGATACCAGACAAATGGATTGACAGAAGGCAAGGTCAACAATTGAAATACTCAGTCAACTGGGATCGAAAGTTGAGAGACATGATCACCTACACCTACACTTACACTACAGTACAGAGTACAGTCCATGATGGCATATGATATATGATTATATGATAATGATGGTGGATGATCATCAATCATGATGTTTAACTTAACTTAAGCTTCTAACGCTAATCTACTAATAGTAACACTGCAGAAAGAACAACACTCATATTTATCATTACACTGGAGCCCGTTTAGAAGATTTATAGATTAGAGACCGATTGTGGTCATTCTCACTGATGATTAGTAGAGTTAGAACAATTATTAATTCAATAATAACTAAAGTCAAAGTACTAGACTTGTTATTAAATTATTAATTATTAATATTAACATTTATCAAATCAGGGATTATCAGGTTAAGTTTGGCAGTTAGTAGTATGGATTACATATTTTTGCAACTTAAGCTTCAGCTTCTATTCATCAACCATTTATTTCAAAATAAATGAGTGTACCTTTTCAAATGTTTTATCCTTCAAGTTCAAATCTTGGAAGACGATGATCTTGTTAGCTTCCCCACTTCTAAATGATGATCGACTCACGTGTTTCTCAATCTCGTTGAAGACTGAAGAAAGCACATTCTCGACACCGGTTTACGGTGTTCACATTTGATTTTGCAACGTTTATTTTTTTATTATATATTTTTTATAATTATATTATATATTATTATGTTATTATTTTATATAAAAGTATATACATGTATTTATAATATTATTATTATATTATATTATATATTATTTTTATATAAACAACTTATCATCATCATCAAGTACCGGGCCTGCTGGCGTAGGTGGTCTCTCCACAACTTTCGATCTCGACAGCTATTTATCATTTCTGTTGTTGACCTTCTGCCAAGCCATTCTCTTAAGCTGTCTGGTATTTTTTTCTCTCTGCTTCCCTCTATCTCTTCATCCCTCAACTTTTCCATTGTTACAATATATTGCAGTTGTTCTCTTCTCATTACATGGCCAAAAAATGATGATTGTTTCTTCCTAATATTGGAAATTAGCTCTCTTTTTGCTTTGACCTCTCTCAGAACATCTTCATTACTCTTCTTAGCTGTCAATGGTACTCTCAACATTCTTCTGTAAAACCACATTTCTACAGACTCCAGCGATTTTTTGTCTGTTGTCCTATTGCCCATGATTCGCATCCATATGTTAAGAATGGCTCTACGTAACATTTAAGAACTCTTTTTCTTGTTTCTATTGTCAAAAATGGATTGCATAGTATCTTCCTCATTTTTTGGAAAGCTGCTTTTGCCTGAGCCATTTTGCATCTCACCTCTTTTGTACATCTTCCGTCTGAGGTTAACAAAGTTCCGAAATATTTAAATTCATTTACCTGTTTTAATATTGTTCCACCTGTCTTTATTTTGCACCGAGGTGATGTCTTTTCTTTGTTGTTACCATTACCTCTGTCTTTTTGCTATTAAGGCTGAGCCATTTAGCTGTCTTTTTGCTTCTCTGTCTTTTTGCTATTAAGGCTGAGTCCTTATAGAATGCCTAAAAGAGATACATCTAGATGACATGGGCATACGACTAATGTGTAATCTATACTGGAGCAAACAGCAATAATAAAATATAACAAAGGGAACTCTGCACCCATTCATATAAAAAGAGGAGCAAGACAGGAATGCATCCTATCACCAAGCTTGTTCAATCTATACACTGATCAAATCTTTAAAACTATCTCAGAGATGCCAGGTCTACAATTAATGAAAAAGATCATCAATAACCTAAGATATGCTGACGATACTGTACTACTAGCAGAAAATCCTAAAGATCTACAACAATTACATAATGGAATAAACATGACAAGCAAAAAATATGGACTAGATATGAATATCAAAAAGACTAAAACTATGATCATAAACAAAGACAATACTCAAAACCCACAAGTGGATATCAAAATTGAAGAATAGACCATGATACAGTTCAGAACTACAACTACCTTGGACATACTATAACCAGTGATTGAAAATGTGCAACTGAAATAAACAAAAGAATAGAATGGCAAAAAGTAATTTTAATGTTATGGAGAACATACTAACAACAAAAAAATAATACCAAGGGCTAAAAACTAAGAATAGCAAAATGTTACATCTTCTCAATATTCCTATATGGTGCTGAAACATGGACATTAGACAAGAAAACAGAACAGAGAATTGAAACCTTTTAAATGTTGATATATAGAAGAATAGGTAGAATTGGTTGGAAGGAAAGAAAACAAAACAATGAAGTCTTAAAACAACTAAAAATGAAAAGAGAACTACTAAGCACAATTCAAACAAGACAAATGCGATTTTTGGGAGGTGTTAAAAGACACAACAGCCTATAAAAGTAATCTTGGAGGGGAAAATACAAGGTAAAAGAGGCGTTATTATTTTAACTAACGGCTGTTTTACTTCAGTCTAAAAGTAACATTTTATTTGAAACCTTAACAACGTAGCAGAGATAAATGAATAAACTTCATTCTGTACTGTAAGCTTACATTATATTTACAATTTGTTCATTTTAGGACATCACAATGTCATTTTAATTTGACGCTTTAGATTAATACTTTGTGAATGCTATTGGCATTTTCTAATGATCTTACTTATGATATATTGGACTGTCGTTATTTGTAACCTTTATCCGCAACAATAATACTATTAATCATTAAGTTCTGGTCTAATTTTCTTACTGTGCGTGATGATTCCTAATAATACTTTAGCCATATGCCTCATACGATTTTCTTGTACGAAGATTCTCACATTTCATGGCAGCAGTTTTCGTTGGTATAGATTTAAATTTATATTTATTAGATCACCCCCCCCCCCCCCCCCAAGTATCCAAGTATATGCATTTAACAGCTTTATTATTTCTTTTGATTTTTCTCCATGGCTTCCATTTCCTCTTAGGTTATATTATCTGTTTCAGGCTATTTTCCTTTCGTCTTATTACGCAAGACATCCTCTACTTCTGCGAGTATTTGCCATTTTTCTATGTGTGGTTTTAATGCAGTTTTATTGAAGAATGTTGAGAATACAATAGACCGTTTAAATAAGTAATGATGAGGTTCTAAACAAGACCAGAACAGCTCAAAAACAGCTCATTTCAAACCTAGAGATGAAACAATAATTTGGTTATGTAATGCGAATCTATCTATCTATTGACCTTTCGAGCCGTAACCGGCCCATAGGGCGTAGACCAAGATACACCTTCTCCTATATGAATTTTTGTTCTAGCAGTTTTCTTTTAAAGATATTTTATCAAATCTCGCCATCTGTCTCTGTTCTGTGCAAGCAGTTCTATCTCATTGAGGGAGCGATTCCTGCTGCTCTTGCCTCTCTCATCAATGTTCTTCTCAGTGTCTCCCTGGGTCTTCCTCTTTTTCTTTTACCTGTTGTTTCCCATATGAGGGCTTGCTTTGCTATTCAATGCGAATGCAACAGTTGTAATATATTGTGGCAACTAGAGAAATTGAGGAAATAAGAGATACGGAAAACAGAGGAATATAAAAGAGTTTAAAAAAAAAATGGTTTGATAGGAAGTCAAGAACAAAAGGTATAAACTGCCGTAGAGATAGCAAGTTATGGAGAGATGATCACTGACTTCAGCATGCACGGTAGTTGATGGTGATGACTGACATTTTAAAGAGTTCTTAGCTACGACTTTAAGAGCTTACAAAAGTATGGCTTTGCATGAATCGTCAAACATGGAAAGTTATGATTTCTGGCCTATGTTTTGTCTTTGGCCCCCAGAGAAACTAACCGCCTAAGATGAGATTGGGGAGCCGCGATAGCTCAGTGGTTAGTGAACTGGACTACACAGGACAAGGGTAGGGTTCGATCCTAACCGACAGCTTCCGGGTTCACCCAGCCGTAAATGGGTACCGGATTTTTTTTCTGGGAAAGTAAAGCAGCACGGGCGTAATACCGACCACATTACCCCGAAAATCATGTGCTGAAGGTCTGTAAAATATAGGGTCACTAACACCATATTTCCCTATACGCCACTTGGCGTGACGGGGGTACTTTACTTTTTTTTTTTAAGATGAGATTGCGTTTGTGAAAAAAAATATATGTTATATATCATTTCTCGCCATAAATATGTGTGGAAGTGAAACGAATAATTTGTTACGCTAAACTGTACATTACATTTGTAAAATGATTAATTGAAAACGAGAACAAAAGTATGTGTTGGCGTGCAAACCATTTTTTAGTACACCCTAATAGGCTATTGATTAACTTAAGACTTAGTATTAGCTTACAAATCATATATTTTTTTATGAGATCTAATAATGACGAGAACTCGTTGTAAAATAAACTTTGCGTCAAAATTGATTATCAGACGAAACCTGTCAAATAGGTGTTTTGACCCTTTACTTTCTTGACAGTCTTTTTAAAAAAGTGTGGGGGGGGGGGGGGGTGGGGTGGGAGGTGGCAGGGGTGGGGGTGAATTAGGCTTGCCTTGGTCATGACTCTCAGTTGTTGTACTCTAAGACTCAGAGTTCACGAAATTTCCCAACTGAATTAAAAGAGACTACGTCACCAGAATATAATGGTTTCAACTGTAGACTACACAGTCTTTAATGGATACCGGATTTTTTTTCTGAGAAACTGAAGCGGCACGGGCGTAATACCGACCACATTACCCCAAAATCATGTGCCGAGGGTCTGTAAAATTTATGGTCACTAACACCATATTTCCTATATGCCACTTGGCGTGACGGAGGTACTTTACTTTTTTTTTTTTTTTTTAACTGTAGACTACATGAAACGTCCTAATCGAGTCTAGTGTTGACATTTAGTCACCACTATATCTAGTTCTGCAATATGTGCCATTTTGGCATGCAAGGTTTCTGCTTTTGAGATTGTGGTTCTGCCCTATGTGCCGCCTTCGGCTCGAAAGGACAATAGATAGATATCGAGTTACAATCATACAATGCTCAACAGCATTAGTTGATGTCTTCCTCGTGATGTTGTTATATCTAAATGATTTGGCCCTTTCGAATCTCGCTTAAATAATAATCGACCGTTACTTGACACATGCATAACAAACCACTCACTCTGTAACGAACATTTTATCTTCTCAGTATGACGTAATTCCTGCCATACTGATCATGTATGCTGAATCCCTAAAGCTTGAGCATAATGATTTGTATCCCTTTGACGATGCTTCAATAGCTTCCGTCTCATACGATCATCATCATCATCCTCATGTGCCATAACGGTTGGCGTAGGCGATCATGTCCTTCCACAATCTTCTATCTACAGTGCATCGTATCAGTTCTGTTGTTGACTGTTTTCCAGGCCATGACATCAAGCTATCCAGTATTCTCTCTTTTTATCGTCTGCGATCTCTCTTTCCTTTTATTTTGCCAGTTGTAACCAAGTATTCCAACTTTCCTCTTCTCATGATGTGCCCATAACATGTTGATTGTTTCTTTTGATGTTTTTTAGGAGTTCCCTTTTTGTGTTGGCCTTTTTGAGAATTTCTTCATTGGTCTTATTAGCTGTCCAATGAACTTTCAACATTCTTCTGAGAAATCCAATCTCTGTGGCCTCTAATCGTCTTTTCATTTGTTTATCTACTGTCCATGATTCACTTCCATAGGTCAGAATTGGTTTTATATAGCAACTATATGCCCGAAAATGTAGATTGTTTCTTTCTGATGTTTTTAGGATCTCCCTTTTTGTGTTTTTGTAACCTCCTACGATAACACAATTTATTAAGTAAAATAGTAAAGTAAAGTACCCCCGTCACGCCAAGTGGCACATAGGGAATATGGTGTTAGTGACCATAAATTTTACAGACCTTCAGCACATAATTTTTGGGGTTATGTGGTCGGTATTACGCCCGTGCCCCTTTACTTTCCCAGCAAAAAAATCCGGTACCCATTAAAGGCTAGGTGAACCGGAAGCCGTCGATTGAGATCGAACCCTACCTCTTGTCCTTTGTAATTCAGTTCACTAACCACTGAGCTATCGCGGCTCCCATTTCGTAAGTAATTACTATAATATTTATTATTTGTTAGAATTAATTATTGTACCAAAGGATTTGTGTAGTCACAGAGGGAATTACAAGATGAATACTGGCACCAATGACCGGGCATGTTCAGGGATAACTTCTTATATTATTATTATTTTTTTTCCTCTCAGATACTCTTGCATATAAAGCTATTAGTTATATTTCGTGGATATCTATATATTTTTGTGCTGTGTCTATTGTACCAGTGAAGGCCTACCGCAACGCTGTTTTGCTTTTGTTTTGTCCCTCACCTACGTAAAGTTTTAACCAGACCCCTTTTCTTCCTTTAATTTTAAATTTCTTTCTTTTCTTCATCGATTCCCCATGACCTGTTATACGGGGTTGTTCTGTGGGCATATTTGTGTTCTTAAGATGTTGAAAATGCCGCAGGCCTGTAGCAAATGCTCTGGAATCTGTCTGGATGTTCCGCAGTCGCATGGTGCTAGGTCACTGAGTCCTACCCTGTTTAAGTGTGCTCTGATGCCACAGTGAACTGTTCTGAGTCCGAATATCTTGGTCTACTCGTGTCTGCTGAGTTTGCTTCAGTTGTCTTCTGGCTCATATTTTCTAGATGACTCTCTGCATTCTTTTTCCTAGCTTGTCTTTATTTCTTTGAGGCTCTTGGGTGGTTGAATTGTTGAAGACTCTCATCTGCTTTCTCGTTTTCAGGGATGCAACAATGAACCGGTACCCATTGAAGGAAAAGTTCTGTTTATTTTTGATCTGACAGGGAACATATGTTCATCTTTATTTTCTGTATGAATCTGTCCTATTTCTGACTAGATATCACTTATTAGACTGACCTTGCATCACTAAAGATGACGCTTTTTGGACTTTAAACCTTTTGTGGGTTTGAAATCAATATACTTAGCAGAGAGTGAATGCACCTACTTGACTTGTCTCACATCAATAGCAAACGCGGACACGTACCGAAAGTGCAGGAGATTGTAGAAACAAGATAATCGTCAGATTAGCAGGGACTGCAATTGTGCAGGGGGCGCTAAAATGATATTATTCGTATGACAAACGAAGAGCAGAAAGAACTTCTAAACACAATTCAAACATACAAATGAGATTTTTGGGACATATTAAAAGACACATCAGCCTACTAAAAGTAAGGTTGGAAGGGAAAATACAAGGTAAAAGAGGCAGAGGCAGATCAAGACTAACATAGGCGAGTAACATCAAAAGATGGACAAGTCAGTCTATGACAACCTGCACATTAAAGCACGAGACATAGGAGAATGACGTTCCACGGTAGCCAGCCTTCGAAGCAGAGGCGGTACTCAATGAATGAAAACGAACAGCACGCCAAATTTGTTTGCGTGATACTGCTTGCGTGAAAGAGAGTTCCTCGGTGCTATATAGAACCAATTCTGACCTATGGACGCGAATCATGAACAGTTGATAAACAAATGAAAAGACGATTAGAGGCCACAGAGATGGGATTTCTCAGAAGATGTTGAAAGTTCCTGGACAGCTAAAAAGACCAATGAGGAAGTTCTCAAAGAGGCCAACACAAAAAGGGAACTCCCAAAAACATATGAAAGAAACAATCAACATTTTTTGGGCACATCATGAGAAGAGGAAAGTTGGAATACTTGGTTGCAACGGGCAAAATAAAAGAAAAGAGAGATCGCGGACGACAAAGAGAGAAAATACTGGATAGCTAGGTTTCATGCCATGGAAAAAAGTCAACAACAGAACTGATACGATGCACTGTAGATAGAAGATTGTGGAAGGACATGATCGCCTGCGCCAACCGGTATGGCATATGACGATGATGATGATGATACCGCTAGGTGTATATGGTGATATTCACTATTATCATCATCATCATCATCATCATCATCATCATCATCATCATCATCATCATCATCATCATCATCATCATCATCATCAAGTACCGAGCCTGCTGGCGTAGGTGGTCATGTCTCTCCACAATTTTCGATCTCGGCAGCTATTTATCATTTCTGTTGTTGACCTTCTGCCAAGCCATTCTCTTAAGCTGTCTCTTATTTTTTCTCTCTGCTTCCCTCTATCTCTTCGTCCCTCAATTTTTCAGTGTTACAATATATTCCAATTGTTCTCTTCTCATTACATGACCAAAAAATGATGATTGTTTCTTCCTAATATTGGAAATTAGCTCTCTTTTTGCTTTGACCTCTCTCATAAACTTTTCATTACTCTTCTTAGCTGTCCATGGTATTCCCAAAATCCTTCTGTAAAACCACATTTCTACAGACTCCAGTGATTGATCTTCACTATAGACAACGTATAAAACATGTTTGTAGAGCGTAAATAGCCTTCTTCCATCTTCATATTTTGGAGTCCTCGTTTGGATTGCTTATTAATAGTCTTTCGACAGTTTCATAAGTAAACAGTTAATTTAGTTTCTGCAACTATATGCTAAGATGATGTACCAACGTCTGGAAAATTCTCAGATCTGTATAGCTATCTTGTTTTACTTTTAAATACACGTAGTTTCATAATTATGTATTAACTTAACTTTAATTATGTACTTGTATTCACTTTTTTAATATACTTAGTTTCTATAACTATCTTGTATTAACATTTACGTTCATTTAGTTTCTATGATTATCCAGTATTATTTTTTTTAATACACTTATTTTCTATATCTGACTTGTATTACATTTTTAATACACTGAGTTTCTATAACTGACTTGTATTACATTTTAATACACTGAGTTTCTATAACTGACTTGTATTACATTTTTAATACACTGAGTTTCTATAACTGACTTGTATTACATTTTTAATACACTGAGTTTCTATAACTGACTTGTATTACATTTTTAATACACTGAGTTTCTATAACTGACTTGTATTACATTTTTAATACACTGAGTTTCTATAACTGACTTGTATTACATTTTTAATACAATGAGTTTCTATAACTGACTTGTATTACATTTTTAATACACTGAGTTTCTATCCGTAGAAGTTTATCGAATCAACCACTATAATGTCGCATCTTCTAATGAAAAATGTTCGATCGTCTAATTGAAATGTTGATTTGCGTTATAGGTGTTTTCCAAAATCACACATTTTTTTGCACAATTTTGTGTAATTTAATTTATAATTTATGACAATTTGACAAATAATAAACTATTATGGTTTATAAAAAAATAAATTTTGTCATTTCAGAAATTATTGCTATGATGTTCGAACATTACTATGTTTAAATTAACGTTTATTCGTGCGAAAGAGTTAACATTTATTTATTTATCGCTGCCAGACTGTAATTACATTTGCATCTCCACTACCTTACTCATGCTGCCTAGAACAGAGTTGATATATCTATTGCCAGGCCTTCTTTGCTCAACTCCACTTAACATTTATAATTAACTGTCATTATACTTCATAACATCTATCTATCTATCTATCTTTCGTTCGCCTGAAGTATTGTCTATATCTGCAATGTCGTTTCCTGTATACATTTCACTCTTTTACTTCACAACATCCGTTGTTTATTTTAATTCAACAGTTTTGTTATGACTCCCTGTCGCGTCATATTGTTATCAGTATCTCCAATATATATTACATCATTCAAGCAAACGTGTCAACAAAATATATTCTTTGATTTGTTTTTTTATTTTTTTTACAACTGCTTTTATTTTATACAACTGGTGTTTCCGTTCTGATTTGTCACTATTTACATCATGTTTGGAGGATAAAGTGTCATATTGTTAGGCTGGTTTGAATGAATCGTTTTTTATTTGTGGTCACACACACACACACACACACACACAATTAACTTCAACTTATGAACATCAGTAACATAGCAGTTAGTGCGCTGCACTGACAATAAAGTGCACATAGCTTCAGTCGCTTATATGATGCCGGGTTCCTTCATTGTCGTACTTTAGGATTTAATATGACAGCGACGACCAGAAGGTCTCTACATTATCACATTCTAGGATTTAATGTGGCAACGAGGACCAATAGGTCTCTCCATAGTCACACTCTAGGATTTAATGTGGCAACGAGGACCAATAGGTCTTTCCATAGTCACACTCTAGGATTTAATGTGGCAGTGAGATCAAAAGGTCTCTCTATTGTTACACTCTAGGATTTAATGTGGCAGTAACGACCAAATGGTCTCTTCATTGTTACACTCTGGGATTTAATGTGACAGTGACGACCAAAAGGTCTCTCCATTGTTACACTCTGGGATTTAATGTGGCAGTGACGATCAAAAGGTCTCTCCCGTGTTAAACTCCAGGATTTAATGTGGCAGTGACGACCAAAAGGTCTCTCCACTGTTACACTCTGTGATTCAATGTGGCAGCGCGACCAAAAAGTCTCTCAACTATTACACTCTACGATTTAATGTGGCAGTGACGACCAAAAAGTTCTCTCCACTGTTACACTCTACGATGTAATATGGCAGCGCGACCAAAAGATCTCTCAACTATTACACTCTACGATTTAATGTGGCAGTGACGACCAAAAGGTCTCTCAACTGTTGCACTCTAAGATTTAATGTGGCAGTGACGACCAAAAGGTCTCTCAACTGTTGCACTCTACGATTTAATGTGGCAGTGACGACCAAAATGTCTCTCCAGTATTACACTCTGGGATTTAATGTGGCAGCGCGATCAAAAGGTCTCTCCATTGTTACACTCTACGATTTAATGTGGCAGCGCGATCAAAGGTCTCTCAACTGTTACACTTTACGATTTAATGTGGCAGTGACGACCAAAAGGTCTCTCAACTGTTACACTCTACGATTTAATGTGGCAGCGCGAAAAAAAGGTCTCTCCATTGTCACACTTTATGATTTAATGTGGCAGCGAGAACGAAAAGGTCTCTCTATTGCCACACGCTAGGATTTAATTTGGCAACGGCTTTAACCAAATATTTCCTTTGACACCCCAGGACTTAAGGAGACAGCTGCCTACACTATTACCCCCATCTGACACTCAAAAACTAGTGGCAACACATTTATATCCACTATTTCCCTCTCCTGGCACCCCTAGACTTAGGGAGACATCTGTTTCCACAAGATCTCAATTCTGACACACAAGAACTAATGGCATTATCTGTTTCCACTAGATCCCTCCTATAACACACAAGAACTAATGGCATTATCTGTTTCCACAAGATCTCTCCTATAACACACAAGAACTAATGGCATTATCTGTTTCCACAAGATCCCTCCTATAACACAAAAGAACTAATGGCATTATCAGTTTCCACAAGATCCCTCCTATAACACACAAGAACTAATGGCATTATCTGTTTCCACAAGATCCCTCCTATAACACACAAGAACTAATGGCATTATCAGTTTCCACAAGATCCCTCCTATAACACACAAGAACTAATGACAGTATATGTTTCCACAATATCCCTCCTATAACACACAAGAACTAATGACAGTATATGTTTCCACAATATCCCTCCTATAACACACAAGAACTAATGACAGTATATGTTTCCACAATATCCTCCTATAACACGCAAGAACTAATGACAGTATATGTTTCCACAATATGCCTCCTATAACACGCAAGAACTAATGACAGTATATGTTTCCACAAGATCCCTCCTCTAACACACAAGAACTAATGACAGTATATGTTTCCACAATATCCCTCCTATAACATACAAGAACTAATGACAGTATCTGTTTCCACAATATCCCTCCTATAACACACAAGAACTAATGACAGTATCTGTTTCCACAATATCCCTCCTATAACACACAAGAACTAATGGCATTATCTGTTTCCACAATATCCCTCCTATAACACACAAGAACTAATGACAGTATATGTTTCCACAATATCCCTCCTATAACACACAAGAACTAATGACAGTATATGTTTCCACAATATCCCTCCTATAACACACAAGAACTAATGACAGTATCTGTTTCCACAAGATCCCTCCTCTAACACACAAGAACTAATGACAGTATATGTTTCCACAATATCCCTCCTATAACACACAAGAACTAATGACAGTATATGTTTCCACAATATCCCTCCTATAACACACAAGAACTAATGACAGTATCTGTTTCCACAAGATCCCTCCTCTAACACACAAGAACTAATGACAGTATATGTTTCCACAATATCCCTCCTATAACACACAAGAACTAATGACAGTATCTGTTTCCACAATATCCCTCCTATAACACACAAGAACTAATGACAGTATATGTTTCCACAATATCCCTCCTATAACACGCAAGAACTAATGACAGTATCTGTTTCCACAAGATCCCTCCTATAACACACAAGAACTAATGACAGTATATGTTTCCACAAGATCCCTCCTCTAACACACAAGAACTAATGACAGTATATGTTTCCACAAGATCCCTCCTCTAACACACAAGAACTAATGACAGTATATGTTTCCACAATATCCCTCCTATAACACGCAAGAACTAATGACAGTATATGTTTCCACAATATCTCTCCTATAACACGCAAGAACTAATGACAGTATATGTTTCCACAATATCCCTCCTATAACACGCAAGAACTAATGACAGTATATGTTTCCACAATATCCCTCCTATAACACACAAGAACTAATGACAGTATATGTTTCCACAAGATCCCTCCTCTAACACACAAGAACTAATGACAGTATATGTTTCCACAATATCCCTCCTATAACACGCAAGAACTAATGACAGTATCTGTTTCCACAAGATCCCTCCTCTAACACACAAGAACTAATGGCAGTATCTGTTTCCACAAGATCGCCCCTCAAACACACAAGAACTAATGGCAGTATCTGTTTCCACAAGATCGCCCCTCAAACACACAAGAACTAATGACAGTATATGTTTCCACAATATCCCTCCTATAACACACATGAACTAATGGCAGTATCTGTTTCCACAAGATCGCCCCTCAAACACACAAGAACTAATGGCGGTATCTGTTTCCACAAGATCCCTCCTATAACACACAAGAACTAATGACAGTATATGTTTCCACAATATCCCTCCTATAACACACAAGAACTTATGGCAGTATCTGTTTCCACAAGATCGCCCCTCAAACACACAAGAACTAATGGCAGTATCTGTTTCCACAAGATTCCCCCCCCCCCCCAACTCACAAGAACTAATGGCAGTATCTGTTTCCACAAGATCCCCCCTCAAACACACAAGAACTAATGGCATTATCTGTTTCCACAAGATCCCCCCTCAAACACACAAGAACTAATGGCATTATCTGTTTCCACAAGATCCCCCCTCAAACACACAAGAACTAATGGCATTATCTGTTTTCACAAGACCCCCCCCCCCCCGCCCCCTCAAACTCACAAGAACTAATGGCAACAGCCGCGTCCACCAGGCCAACACTCTGATAACCCAGAACTTAAGGAAATATCTGTTCTTTACTTCCATTCGTAGTCCGCCATTAACAACACTTCAAATGGGTATAGATGTATTGTGGGTTTCAGGAGTCAGCGATGTTTGTGCACCTTTGCCCAAGAGATCCTACTTCATCTTTACCTTTTGGTACATGGTTGTCTTCCCCTTCGATTCCTTCAAATTTGGCCAAGATGGTTAATCATATCTTATGGAACTGTGGTTTCCAGGAAAATAGTTTTATAAATCTTGATTCATCAAGATCATGTGCCATACCTGTTGACGTAGGCGATCATGTCCTTCCACAATCGTCTATCTACAGTGCATTGTATCAGTTCTGTTGACCGTTTTCCATGCCATGACACCAAGCTATCCAGTATTTTCTCTCTTTTTCGTCCACGATCTCTCTTTTCTTTTATTTTGCCAGTTGTAACCAAGTATTCCAACTTTCCTCTTCTCATTATGTCCCCGAAAAATGTTGATTGTTTGTTCCTGATGTTTTTTTAGGAGCTCCCTTTTTGTGTTTATCTCTTTGAGAATTTCTTTATTGGACTTTTTAGCTGTCCAATGAACTTTCAACATTATTCTGAGAAATCCCATTCTGTGGCATCTATTCGTCTTTTCATTTGTTTGTCTACTGTCCATGATTCGTTTCCATAGGTCAGAACTGGTTCTATATGGCACCGATGAACTCTCTTTCTCATTTCTATTGACATAGATTTGTTGCATAAGATATTTTTTTACTTTCTGAAATGTTATTTCGACCTGAGTTATTCTGCTTTTTATTTCTATGGTGCATCTCCCATCTGATGTTATTATTGTGCCCAAGTATTTGAAACGTTAGTAGTGTTGGTGGCTGTATATCCTTCAAAAGTGCACGCACATGCACCGAAACTGCACAAAGACAATGGATTTTGCACCGATACCGCACGAAACATGTATACTTTTGGCACCAAATCCGTGCAAAAGTCCGATAATCGGCTTATTATCTCGGTGGTCGTGGCGTGCGGCGGGGCGTGACGGCTTATCTCGTGTGCGGTGGTGCGTGATCGGCGCGTCTGTCGCTCGCGGGCGGGGACAACAGGTACTAAAACTTGTGGGGTCTTCTCTCTCGGATGGCGGGTTGTCGCCGGCTATCTTGTGCGGGGGTCTGTCTCTCGCCGGCTATCTCGCGGGCGGGGACAACAGCGGTTCTAAAACTTAGAGCGATGTGCCTTGAATGGTCGTGTGTGTTATTAGTATCGCTACCATCATCATCATGTGCCACCCTCAACAGCATCATCAACATGTACCCTTCATGTCCTATCATCATCATACCACACAAAGTATCAAACGATTATTAGTGACTACATTTTTAGTGACACATCATCATCCGCATGTGCCACCCTCAACAGCATCATCAACATGTACCCTTCATGTCCTATCATCATCATCATCATGCCACACAAAGTATCAACCAGCGAAATTCTCTCTCTCTCTCTTTCACATTCATGCTAAAGCAAAACAAAATTCGTTCTATATTTCACAGCATTATTATTAATACAACAAATATACAACACATATTTTGAAAATATATATTACTGTCCGGTTGTTGATAATTTAATCGTCTGGGTTTCCTCCCTCCTGTTTTGGTGGTACTATATGTTAACTGTCTATCAAACACGGGTGCATAGAAGTTTCATTAGTCTTCAAAACACAACCGCCCTCCATTTTGACAAAACCTTGATCAAAGCTGGAATAGGTAATTGGTGACTCTGCTGAAACACCCGTGGCATCCATATTGGCTGCCGGATCTGTCATCTGATTAACAAGAGAGAGGTTCCCTTGATTAACAAAGGGGGGCGTGTAGTCGATGAGATTCGGGTTAACAAGAGATGGTATGTAGTTCTGGTGGTTAACAAGAGATGACGTGTAGTTCTGGTGGTTAACGACAGGCGGCGTGTAGTTGATCTGGTTAACGAGAGGTGGCGTGTAGTTGATCTGGTTAACAGCAGGCGGCGTGTAGTTGAGGTTAGCATAAGCGGTTAAATTTTCCTCTCGCATCTCAACTAACGTGATAAATTCCTCTCTCGATAGTGTTATCCCAGTTCTGGTAGGAAACTTCAAAAAACTCTCACCGCTATATGTCCTTATATTTATCAATGGTCTGTTACGAAAAACACAAACCGAGACTGCCTTAACGCGATCTTTAGACAATGGAACTACAGTCTCATTACCACGTGACATAAATATGCGCTGATCACTGACATCAAACGAAGTTGGCGTATTCAAGTCGACTCCATATTCAAAGAAAACAAACACAAACCACCTGGCAACATACGCTGGTTATGTGTATGCGTGTACACTGATCGACTGGAGTTTTTATACCTGTTACGTTTATCGTGTCGAGGACCGTCTATTTATAGTAGCTAACTCAATACGTTATCAGGTGTGGTAATACGTTATGTTGCGACATGTTCAGTGACCTCTGGAACTGACCCAATAGGGTGATGTGTGGGGAAATATGATGCGTGTAACAATTCGGTCACAGGTAATGCGGCTTGAGACTAGAAAACTCCCCACCTGTAGTGTTTATATAGGTTGTGAATTTTAAAAATAGGTGTTAGTTGAAGAGGGGAAACCTCGCGCGCTGACCTAAAATCACTCGTTGTTATTTTTGTTGGTGGTATAATCACTAAAGTTAGTAGCACTTGTGAGGATGGATCCCCGATGGAATCATCCCTTCACAGCTCTGATAGCCGTCGTACAGGGTGTGGAAAACGGTATTTGTGCAAAAGTTTATACAGAACCTTCACGAGTTAGCTGTCCCCGTACCGGAGGAAGTTATATGGTGTTATGCGGAATGGCAACAGATATACGAGACTATGGGGTCAGTGAGATTTATAGAGGGTCTACCAGACGTCGATAAATTGGAAGGTGGTAAGAAGTGAAAGACTGATCGTCATCGATGACTTGATGTCTGAGACGGACGAGCGGGTAACAAAATTATTCACCAAAGGTAGTCATCACAGAGATATTAGTGTGATGTACATTGTTCAAAATCGATTCGGAAAAAAAATAAAGAACATCGAACCATAAGTCTCAATACGCACTATTTAGTCCTTTTCAAGAAACCGAGAGACGGGAGTCAAATCATGAATCTGGCTAAACAAATGTATCCATGCCAGGGGTACCTCCAAGATAGTTTTAAGGACGCGAAAGTGTCTCCTCACGGTTATTTGCTGGTGGATCTTCGTCAGGACACACCTGATAATCTTAGGTTGAGAACAAAAATATTCCGGGGGAGAGACAAATCGTCTACGTGCCAAAGTAGAGAATCATGTGTGATGAAACACTTAGACGGCACGGTGAAATGTTGAAATGTATGCGCGCCGCCTCGCCGAGCGGTTTAAGAGCCATACTAAAAACAGCCTCTCCCAAACTCATTAACATTTTGTGCGAGTGTTGTCATAACATATTAAAAGGTAATGTTAGACTCACTCAGCGACAGAAGTGCGAGCTACGTCGACACAAGAACAAGTCGAGACTTCTCACTAAAAAGAAACCGAATCTTAAGCGGCGGAAAGAGATTGTACAAACCGGTGGGTTCATAGGTGCTTTGCTCCGTCCTATATTAAATATTCTCGGTGGAGTACTAGGTGCGTAACAATGGCCAAAAAATGATCTTGATGGATCATCGATTCCTCGAGGGTCTTAAACAGACTACTAGCACGTATACCCCACCCGAGGCGATCGGTGACAACTTGAGAGATTTAGATGATGAAATGCAACGTATCCTATTCCGCGATGATTTAGCACCAGCTGATAAGGTCAGATTCTACCAACGTGCCCTGCATCAATATTTAACTAGATTGGAGCAGTATAAACGACGCTCATTGGGCTTGGTCGATCTCATTCAACACAACACGGCAACAGAAAAAACACCTTCCCCACCACCACCACCACCAATCGAGGTATCACCAGAGCAGACCAAGACACCACCAGCGGAAACCCCAAAGCTAGCTAATGAAACCACTCCGCCCGTATAACCACGTATAAACTGAGGCCTAAAAAAAGAAAGAGCGGAATCCCAACACCAAAATGGGAACGGTGGAGAAAATATTGAGACGTCATTACTTTGACCCTGGTCGATCAGGGGCGTATAGTGGTGCAACGGCCCTGCAACGTAACACCAAACTGGGACTCGCAAAGATCAAACAATGGTTGAGTCATCAGGATACCTATACCCTTCATAAACCAATTCGTCGCAGATTTGAAAGGCGTCCCATTATAACGAGTGGCCCCCAACAGCAATATCAGGCAGACCTAATTGATTTGAGACATTTGAAAAAGCACAACGATGGATATTCCTATTTGGTTTCTTGCATGGACGTTTTCAGTAAATTCGCGTGGTCTGTACCGATACGAACCAAAACGGGAAATCCTTAGTGGAAGCCGTCGGTAAGATATTTCTCAATGGGAAACCCGCGAGTTTTCAAACGGATAAGGGGTCAGAGTTTCTGAACAGAACATTTCAGAAATTCCTCGCTGACAACAACGTTCACTTTTTCACTACGCAGAACGAAGATATTAAGGCCGCCGTTGTGGAACGCTTTAATAGGACTCTGAAACAACGGATGTGGCGATATTTCACGAAATCCAATAAACTGTCTTATGTCCGAGTCCTACCCGCCCTACTTCGAAGTTATAACCATTCGTATCACAGAAGTATAAAAATGGCACCGGTCGACGTCAACGCAGATAATCAAGAACAGGTATGGAACACGTTGTATAATAGCAAACGCAACTTTAAATTTGAAAGACCCCTGTATAAGCCCGGTGATCGAGTTAGACTGGTCCTGGGCAGAGCCAATTTTAAAAAGGGTTATGCCCCGGCTTGGACGGAGGAACTGTTTTCCATCAGTCGAGTAAATGAAACAAACCCCGTTACATATGTGTTGAAAGACGATAAGGGCGATGAGATAGAAGGGTCATTCTACACACCGGAAATTCAAAAAGTTGGAGACAAGCACGAGTACAGAATCGAGAGTATCATAACCGAGCGTCGCACATCATTTGGGCGAAAGAAGAGTTTAGTCAAATGGTTTGGGTACGATTTCTCATTTAACAGTTGGATACCGTCCAAAGACATTGTCAGATACAAAAACTAGAGATGCGAGAAGAAGAAGAAGAAGTGGTAACTTTTGGTGGAGAGCCCGATTTGCGAGCCTTAAACTCGGTAGTGAGGAGAGAGAGAGCGAACCACGCTGCTGGGTTCGGTGTTTAGGAAACTATCCCCCTACTTAGAACTTGTCTTTATTTGTCAAGTGGTAGTTATATATACAGTTGTAGCGGTCTCGCTGTTCAATCTGACCACCGAAAAGCCAGACGCAAAGGAGGGAAAACTGTGGATAGCCCTACTGAGCAGCTGTTTGGGTTACATGCTACCGAATCCAAACTTGGAGAGGCGACGGTGAAACGAGTGAAAAAAAAAGAGTTTTTATGTCACCCTGCCCAGCAATGCATCTATGGAACTTTTTAAGGATAATAACCCCGGCCACTTTTTCGTTAAACTCCATCAGACCATTGACATTTCGACGCAGTATGAGATCGCACTGGTGGAGATACAGTTTCCGCTAAATTATTTCAATGTAATAGAGGGTGATGTCTGGATACGGTACGAATCTCTCGCTAACGACAATATTTGCGACGCTAGATTTCATTTCAACGTGACATTGGAGCCTGGGTTATACACGAAACCAGATGCGTTCATCGGCGCGTTGAATGCGTCGATCATAAAAGCGGAGGATGAGCCGAACGGGGATGTGAAAGGGAAAAAAATGAGATTCATTTACGCAAAGAGGTGAATAAAGCCATCTTGAAACTTTACGAAAAAGGAGTCAGTGTTACCATAAGCGACACTTTGAAAAACATGTTAGCCTTCCCCACGACCTCTATATCAGACACGGCTCCCGATATCTTCAGCGTGGGCGTAATGGACTTGGAAAGTGTTGCGAAGAATGTCTACGTCTACTGCGATCTCGTTTCCCCCAGACCGGTCGGGATGTGATGGTGCCTCTCTTCAGGAGCGTGCCTGTTCTCAATAGAACAATAGAATTACTGTTGTCAGGCGGGTGATGGAATGCCCGTGTTTATAGGAGGTCGAAGTCAGAGCGGTCGAGGGATCGGTTGTTTCTTTGGTGGAATCGGGAGGGCTATTTTACCCTGGTTAGAAACCGGCGGTAAGGCCTTGCTCAGAGAAGGCTTGGGGACCGGTCTGCAGGTCGCACAGGACGCATTAGCCGGGAAAAATGTCGGTGAAGCTTTCAAAGAACGAGCTAAGGAGGCCGGTCAGCGGTTGATACACGGGACCGTAGACCACCTGAGTGTTAACAACCAATCAGGAAGTGGTTTACAACAAAGCAGAAAGCGAGTTATGAAGTTACCGCCACCAGGAGAACCGTTACGAAGAGGATAAAACCGACAGTTAGACAGTTCCCCCTTCATTCGGTGCACAACAGCAAGAAGACGAAGACGAGGGTGGCAAAGGATATTTTCGACTAATAATGTCCCTCATTCACCCAAATGGTGCGAATGTCTTCACTCTGGTTTGGATTTATTTAGCGTTCCACCCACACAGACATCTCTAGACTCAGGCCAGTTTATTGAAATTCGTCCGATCGCAGCCTTGTCGCATAGCGCACCGATAGAGTTTTTCATTTCTGGAAACAGCGAGGAGTATCTAGATCATTTCAACACGTTTTTACATCTGCGGGTCAAGATCACCCTCCCGAATGGTGATAGTGTACCACCGGATGCTGAGGTAGGACCAGTCAACAATTGTCTTCACAGTCTATTTTCACATGTCGACGTATCGCTAAACGACACGTTGGTTACACCGTCGGAGAATACCTATCCTTTTAGAGCAGCGTTTGAGGCTACGCTAAATTACGGGGAGGATGCGAAAACGGGATACTTGACGGCCGCTCTGTTCTACAAAGACACAGCTGGCCACCATGACGATTTGAAAGAAAATGAGGGTTTTAAAACACGGCGCGATTTGACTTCGGGTAGTAAAGAGGTTGAAATGATGGGTCGTTTGCACTCTGATGTCTTTGTGCAGGATCGTTACATGTTAAACAGAGTCGATGTAAAGATAAAACTCACGCCCTCGAAGGATGTGTTCAACCTCACGGGTCACAATTGCTCTGTCATGCTAGGTCATAAGAGTGTTATCACCTACGCCGCGCTCGTAGTCAGGAAAGCTAAGCTAAACCCCGCGATTTCTCTGGCCCACGAAAAGGCTCTCTTAAACGGAATGCGCGGTACCCGATCAAGAGGGTTACCATCAAGACATTTTCCATCGCTAGCGGGATGTTCTCCCACAGTCAAGACAATTTATTTTTGTCTCAAACACCGACCCGTATAGTGATAGGTCTGATTACGGCCAGTGCGTTTAATGGTGTTTATACAGCTAACCCGTTCAATTTTCAACACTTTGGTCTGATTTATATGAACCTGACGGTCGACGGGAAATGTATCTCGGGAAAGCCTCTAACTATGGACTTTGAACGAAATCAATACGCGAGAGCTTTTTTCGGTACAAATCTGGCCATGGGTCTGATTGGTAAAGACGCTGGGAATAACGTTGATTATAGAGAGTTCAGGGACGGATACTGCCTATTTGGTTTTGACCTCTCGTCCAGCCTACTGGACGGCTCCCATTTTGAGCTAGCCACAAGCGGACCCTTGTCGATAGAACTCAAGTTTGCCGCTCCCACAACTACTCCTCTACAAGTTATCGTCTACGCCGAGTTGGACTCGGTGCTCGAGGTGTCCAAGACAAGGCAGATTCTAACAGACTTCGCCGTTTAAGAGAGAAAGAAGAAGATGAACACGAGGGAGATTTACAACCTTTTGATGTCGGATATTTTCGTTCGACGTTGTTCCCTTGTTAGTGTCATTCCACGAAACCACTTACCGCCCAGCATCGACCCAACGTCGACCGCAGCCTTTTTCATAAACACCGACCCTGCCCACGAACCCGGTGAGCATTGGGTGGCCCTATTTTACAACGGTCTCGGCGAATGTGAGTATTTAGATTCCTACGGTTTGCCTCCCAGACACGTGGATATTTTAAACTTTATAGAGCAAAACTCACACGCTCCATTCGTCTACAACCCGCGGGTGTTGCAAGATTTGCTTAGCAACACGTGCGGTCTATATTGTGTTTATTACATACTTCTTAAGTGTCGTGGTGCGAAACTTAACAGAATTCTCATGTCGTTTTCATCGAGACAGCACATAAACGACCGTATCATTTATCGTTTGCTCGCCCCGTGGCTATTTCGGCTTCGAGGGCCCATGGATGCCCAAAGTCAACAACCGGACAGTAACATATATTTTCAAAATATGTGTTGTATATTTGTTGTATTAAAATAAAGCTGTGAAATATAGAACGAATTTTGTTTTGCTTTACCATGAATGTGAAAGAGAGAGAGAGAGAGAGAGAGAGAGAGAGAGAGAGAGAGAGAGAAAGAGAGAATTTCGCTGGTTGATACTTTGTGTGGCATGATGATGATGATGATGATGATGATGATGCTAGGACATGAAGGGTACATGATGATGACGCTGTTGAGGGTGGCACATGATAATGATGATGTGTCACTAATAATGTAGTCACTAATAATCGGTTTGATACTTTGTGTGGTATGATGATGATGATGATGATATGACATGAAGGGTACATGTAGATGATGCTGTTGAGGTGGCACATGATGATGATGATGTGTCACTAATAATGTAGACACCAATAATCGGTTTGATACTTTGTGTGGTATGATGATGATAGGACATGAAGGGTACATGTTGATGATGCTGTTGAGGGTGGCACATGATGATGATGGTAGCGATACTAATAACACACACGACCATTCAAGGCACATCGCTCCAAGTTTTAGAACCGCTGTTGTCCCCGCCCGCGAGATAGCCGGCGAGAGACAGACCCCCGCGCGAGATAGCCGGCGACGACCTGCCATCCGACCCGCGAGATATCCGCTGTGAGACGACCCCACAAGTTTTAGAACCGCTGTTGTCCCCGCCCGCGAGCGATCGTGCACCACCGCACACGAGATAAGCCGTCACGCCCCGCCGCACGTCGCGACCACTCAGGTAATAAGCCGATTATCGGACTTTTGCACGGATTTGGTGCCAAAAGTATACATGTTTCGTGCGGTATCGGTGCAAAATCCATTGTCTTTGGTGCAGTTTCGGTGCATGTGCATGCACTTTTGGATTGAATACAGCCACCAACACTACTAACGTTGCACTTGTTTCAGATTTTTCCTGTTTATTTTTATGCGGCATGATGGTGATGATTGTTTCTTCGATATAACCATTACTTCTGTTTTCTTACTATTCAGACTGAGACCTTTCTTGTTGCTTTCTTTTACTATTATGCCTATTATTTCTTGTAATTCATTCTCTGTCTCTGCTATTAAGACTATATCATCCGCATATCGCAAATTATTTATGTTGAGACCGTTGACTTCAATTCCTGTTTTTGGGTCTATTATTGATATCATAATATGCTCGCTATAAAGTGAAAACAAATCCGGCGACAGAACACAGCCTTGTCTGACTCCTTGTTTTATAAATTGAAATTGTCCTGGTTGGTTGTTAACTCGTATAGCTGCTGTTTGTTGTCAGTACATGTTTTTTATGATTCGCAGATCCTTGCCAGCAATGTTTAATTTCTCCAGCATATTGATTATTTCCACATGCTTTACTTTGTCAAATGCTTTTGTGTAGTCTATACATATATAGATCTTTCTTTACCTCTATAGATCTTTCAATCAATCTTCTTAAGATGTTTATAGCATTATTAGTGCCCTTTCCTTCCACAAATCCACATTGCTCCTCACTTATTTCTGGTTTTATTTTGTTTCTTACACATCTCATGATGATTCATTTTAATATTTCCGTCATATGGCTCATGAGACTAATAGTGCGATGGTCTTCACAATCAGTGGCGCCTGACTTCTTCGGTAGGGCTACAAAGGTAGATTTTAGTAGATCTTCAGTTATGTGTCCAGTGTTATATATGTCATTGAGTAATTTTGTTATGACTTGTACTCCCAACTCTCCTAATGCATTTATCTCTTCGATTGTTATATTGTCGGGACCTGGAGCTTTACCTCTTTTCATGTGTTGAATTGCGTCCTCCACTTCACTCTGCATTATTGGTGGTCCTGTGTCTTCATTTGAATTGTTTAACTCTGGTCTTTCATCATCATGGAGTTGACTGATATATTCTGTCCATCTTTCAATTATCTTCTCCTGTCCCATTATTATATTTCCTTCCTTTGATTTCACATATCCTGAAACTTTGACTTCTTTTCTTCCTGTTAATTCATTTAACTAATTGTGCGTACATTTTGAGTCTTTCTTTTGTTGTTTTTCCATTTCTTCACATTTCTATTTTAACCATCCTTCCTTTGCTTCACTGCATTTGTTTTGGATCTTTTTGTGCAATATTTTGTATATCCGTTCGTTCTTCTTTCTCATGTTTTCTTCTTTCGTCCATTAGTTAATTCTTGATGAAGAGAGTCAAAAACATGAATAATAATTGTATCCACTTTCACTAATGAAAGATAATTAAAATAACGAAGGACAGATACAGTTTATGATGGCATAATTTTAATATAAAAAATAGCACACAAATTAAATGGACAGACATTCACATGTTTTTAAAGTAGGTTTTTTCCCCACAGCCATCTATAGATTTCCACAGACCCACGGACAGAAAATAAAATCGGAATTTTTTTAAACTAGCGCGACGTTATCAGGTATAGGAGCCACAGACGGCTGACGTCACTCTACCCACAACAGACTCTGCTCGCAAATCTGAAAACGTCACTTTAGTTGGAGGTTATCCGGGAATTTCCTGTTAGCCTGTAGGCCTTTGTAAAGTGCGTATGTCACTGTTTTTGAAACAGATCTCTATTGAGGTAGATTTGTGTCATTTTTAGTTTTGACATTTCTCAAATTTGCTTTCTAATTCTGAGATAAAGTAGTGTTCTTGAACATCGACAACACTAAGGCAGTAGTGGGTTGACCAAATGTACCTTTCTTCTATTTCATATTTCACGCCCATATTTCATATATATATATATATATACTTCGTTCTTCATTATCGGTAATTTATAAATCATGACTTATAATCATATACCAATATCATGGAACCATCAGTTTGTACAATCATGGGTTATATCAAAAGTGTGTCATGAAGTTTGAGAAGTTTTGTGAGAAGGACTTGAAAGAAAACATTATCTGCCTTAGATTACCTCCCTGTCGCGTCATATTGTTATCAGCATCCCCACTATTTATTACATCAGTCAAGCAAACGTGTCTACAAAATATATTCTTTGATTTGTTTATTTATTTATTTTTTACAACTGCTTTTATTTTATACAACTGGTGTTCCGTTCTGATTTGTTACTATTTACATCATGTTTGGCGGATACAAGTGTCATATTGTTAGGCTGGTTTGAATAGTTTTTTTATTTGTGGCCACACGCACACACATAATTAACTTCAACTTATGAATATCAGTAATATAGCAGTTAGTGCGCTGCACTGACAATAAAGTGCACATAGCTTCAGTCGCTTATATGAAGCCGGGTTCCTCCATTGTCGCACTTTAGGGTTTAATGTGGTAGTGACGACCAAGAGGTCTCTCCAATTTTACACTCTAGGATTTAATGTGGCAACGAGGACCAAAAGGTCTCTCCATAGTCACTCTCTAGGATTTAATGTGGCAGTGACGACAAAGAGGTCTCTCCATTGTTTCACTCTGGGATTTAATGTGGCAGTGACGACAAAGAGGTCTCTCCATAGTCACTCTCTAGGATTTAATGTGGCAGTGACGACAAAGAGGTCTCTCCATTGTTTCACTCTGGGATTTAAAGTGACAGAGACGACCAAAAGGTCTCTCCATTGTTTCACTCTGGGATTTAAAGTGGCAGAGACGACCAAAGGTCTCTCCATTGTTTCACTCTAGGATTTAAAGTGGCAGAGAGACGACCAAAAGGTCTCTCCATTGTTACACTCTGGGATTTAAAGTGGCAGAGACGACCAAAAGGTCTCTCCATTGTTACACTCTGGGATTTAAAGTGGCAGAGACAACCAAAAGGTCTCTCATATATCAACACAGGAAAATTTCCACATTAACGAAAACAACGCAGTTAAAAATCAAAATCATCATCATCACGTGTCATAGCGGTTGGCGTAGGCGGTCATGTTCTTCCACAATCTTCTATCTACAGTACGTCGTATCAGTTCTGTTGTTGACTGTTTGCCATGTTATGACACCAAGCTATCTAGAATTTTCTCTCTTTGTCGTCCGCGATCTCTCTTTCCTTTTATCTTGCCACTTGTAACCAGGTATTCCAACCTTCCCCTTCTCACGATGTGCCCGAAAAATGTTGATTGTTAAAAATAGAGAAACGTAGAGACCGGGAAATCAGCCAAAATATGACGAAAATATTGAAGAGAAGTCTCATTTAGAAAAGAAAAGAACCGAAAAAAACATTGATAAAAAATAATAATATATTTTGAGCTGACAAGAACGAGGGAGCAGCGATAGCTCAGTGGTTAGTGAACTGGACTACAAAGGACAAGAGGTAGGGTTCGATCCCAACCGACGGCTTCCGGGTTCACCCAGCCTTTAATGGGTACCGGATTTTTTTCTGGGAAAGCGAAGCGGCACGGGCGTAATACCGACCACATTACCCCAAAAATCATGTGCCGAAGGTCTGTACAATTTATGGTCACTAACACCGTATTCCCTATGCGCCACTTGGCGTGACGGGGTATTTTACTGTTTTTATTTGACAAGAACGAAATATGCCATGCTAATGAACGGACAGAGTTATTTCATTTCGCGTATTTTATTTTTTTGGGCGGGAAGAGTTAGAAATATATCACAGCTATTTATCATTGATACTTTAGTTCATTTTCTCATTTGTGCATTTCGAGAAAGACAAAATATACAAGCTTTCACTATTATACATTCTCATTTATTATACATTCTCATTTATTATACATTCTCATTTAGTTCATTTTCTCATTTGTGCATTTCGAGAAAGACAAAATATACATACTTTCAATATTATACATTGAAAGTGATTAGAAGAAGTTGTGTTTTACAATGAAAAAAGAACAACTTTTGTGACTAAAAATTAAACATGAAACTCTCGGTTTTGCCAATCTTTGGTCTCTTCGTTAGAACATTACTCTAGTAAAATATCTTGATAATATTGACTTCAGCTAAAATATTTTACGTTTTGTTTGTGTGGTGTTACAAATTGAAACCGCTTCCATAAAATATACATTAATATTGAGGAGAATGTACTACTCCGGATATCAATAAACGATGCACAATTTCCAGATTATAACTAAAACGCCACTTTTAGACGATAACAAACAGTTGTGATATATCATTGAGAGTGTGTATGCATACACTCATGTAACAAAAAAGACAGCACACACTTTTTGAAAACGCAATATGTAACACATGCTTTCCCAAAAAGGGTCAAGGCAAAGAAATGCACATAAATGTATCAAAATGCGATTTTTTTAAATTATTAATTTAAAAAAAAATGTTTAATACATATTTGTACGTGTGTTGTATGTTTGTTCCAATTGAAGGCCTATTGCGTCGAAACGTCGTTCTGGTTTGTGTTGTCTACTTGCTTTCCTAAATAGTATCTTACCACCAGACCAGAATATATAAACTGAAACTTTCAAAGCATTTGTATAACTTTGTTTCTTCCACTCATTTTTGTATTTATTAAACAAATAAACGTCGCTCTCACATTAAAGTAGCGTTGTTACATCTTGTTGTAACTTCTACGTTTTCCACATGTGAACAAGAACAGGAATCCGTCCTGAAAAAGCACAAATTGAAATCAATATAAATGGTTAAATGTACTTTGTTTTTATTTATATTAACACACACATATATATATATATATATATATATATATATATATATATATATATATATAATGAAAAATAAAATTATGGACGAAGAGAAAGAGGGAAGCAAAGAGAAAAGTTACCAGACAGCTTAAGAGAATGGCTTGGCAGAAGGTCAAGAACAAAAGAAATGATAAATAAATGCCAAGATTGAAAATTGTGGAGAGACATGATCACCTACGCCAGCAGGCATGGTACTTGATGATATATATGTATGGCCCTTTTCGTCTTGTCAAACGGTCTAGTGGAGGCTATTGTGTATTTTTCGAGGTTTTGTTTTTGTCAAACAGCTTCTCTCGTGGCTAATTCTACCAATGTTTGACAACACACGCGGTCACATAATGAACAAGTCAGGCTCACTGATCCACAGGGTTTTTCATCCTTTTTCATGTGTCTTTTCTCTTCAAATTTTTATAATGATAATAATATTCTTTATACACTTTCCTCGAGAGATTTTGTACAATGTTTCACATGCAGTTTCATTATTTTCTATTCTATTCTTGCCTTTAAGTTTTAATACACACGACTAGGGAACATGCCAGCAACAAGGTTCTGCTGTTATTTCTACAATTTACTGTCAACTTCTAGTCTTTCCTTCATGTAACCTTTCTGCTGTTATTTCTACAATTTATTATCAACTTCTAGTCTTTCCTTGATGTAACCTTTCTGCTGTTATTTCTACAATTTACTGTCAACTTCTAGTCTTTCCTTGGTGTAATCTTTCTGCTGTTATTTCTACAATTTACTATCAACTTCTAGTCTTTCCTTGGTGTAATCTTTCTGCTGTTATTTCTACAATTTACTATCAACTTCTAGTCTTTCCTTGATGTAACCTTTCTGCTGTTATTTCTACAATTTACTATCAACTTCTAGTCTTTCCTTGATGTAACCTTTCTGCTGTTATTTCTACAATTTACTGTCAACTTCTAGTCTTTCCTTGTGTAATCTTTCTGCTGTTATTTCAACAATTTACTGTCAACTTCTAGTCTTTCCTTAGTGTAATCTTTCTGCTGTTATTTCTACAATTTACTGTCAACTTCTAGTCTTTCCTTGGTGTAATCTTTCTGCTGTTATTTCAACAATTTACTGTCAACTTCTAGTCTTTCCTTAGTGTAATCTTTCTGCTGTTATTTCTACAATTTACTGTCAACTTCTAGTCTTTCCTTGATGTAACCTTTCTGCTGTAGTGTTTGTGAAGAAGGTGGTTTGACCACACCAAGGAGACACTGAGCTTGACAACAGAAGAAGTGGGAGACCTTGCTAGAGACAGGGATACTTCCAGATGGGCTGTGATGAGATGAAAGTACGGCAAAGGGCAATCAGTCACAGGAGAGCAATATAATTGTAATATTGAGAAGGTTAACAGAACAATAAGGAAACCTGTTGCCAAAATCACAAGGGAACAGTCAACATTTTTAAAACTATGAAATGAGAAGAGAGCAACTTAACTGTGTTATAACAATAGAAACACGATTGAAGGAGAAAGAACATACTCTAGAAAATATGCCATTTAGTTCGATACTTGTTTGGTAGGAAGTCAAAGACTGAACTGAAAAAAACAGCTGTTTAGTAGTAAGTTGTAGTGAGTCGTCGATAGAGACAATATACTTGATGATGATGATGACGATGAGATAAAGAAGTGGTCTTCACCGTAATTATGATAAAATAATGCTTGAGAATAGTTTACCACAATAAGACGAGGAAGAGCTAGACACACAGTGACATGTGAGATCATCTCTCGTCCTCGTGCTTTTCTGACTGTCACTTGAAAGAGCGTCCCGAATAAAATATATGCAAAAAGGATCGAGAAAAATCTGGAATAAAATAAGAAATATGTTGAGTTACATCTTCAAAATACATAATTGAAAATCACATATAAAAGGACGAAAATATTAATGTTTAATTATGATCTTTGAAAATACTACACACATATAGTTTCAACAGGAAAACTTTGAGACTTTTATATGTTTTATAGCGATATCATCATCATCGTGTGCCTTCTCCGCAACGAAGGTTGGCTACCATGGATCGCCATTCTACTCTGTTTCTTGCTTTGATGGTGCAGGCTGTCATAGATTGACTTGACCATCTTTTGATGTTACTCGTCCATGTTAGTCTTGATCTGCCTCTGCCTCATTTACCTTGTATTTTTCCTTCCAATATTACTTTTACTAGGCTGTTGTGTCTTTTAACATGCCCCAAAAATGTCATTTGTCTTGTCTTAATTGTATTTAGTAGTTCTCTTTTTATTTTCAGTTGTTTTAAAACTTTATCGTTTGTTATCTTTTGTTTCCATCCAATTCTACCTATTCTTCTATAAATCCACATTTCAAAGGCTTCAGTTTTCTATTCTGTTTTCTTGTCTAATGTCCATTGTTTCTGCACCATACACGAATATTGAGAAGATGTAACATTTTGCCATTCTTAGTTTCAGCCCTGTTGATATTTGTTTTGTTGTTAGTATATTTTTCATGAATTTAAAATTACTTTTTGCTATACCTATTCTTTTGTTTATTTCAGTTTTGCATTTTCCATCATTGGTGATAGTATGTCCCAGGTAGTTGTAACTCTGGACTGTCTCCAGATGTATTCCCTCAACTGTGATATTTAATTGTAGGTCTTGAGAATTTTCTTTGTTTATGATCATAGTTTTAGTCTTTTTGATATTCATATCTAGTCCATATTTTTTGCTTGTTATGTTTATCACATTGAGCAATTGTTGTAGGTCTTTAGGATTTTCTGCTAGTAGAACAGTATCATCAGCATATCTCAGGTTATTGATTATCTTTCCATTAATGTTTAGGCCTGGTATCTCTGAGATGTTTTTAAAGATTTGCTCAGTGTATAGATTGAACAAGCTTGGTGATATGATGCATCCTTGTCTTACTCCTCTTTTAATGTCCATGGGTGTAGAGATCTCCTTGCTATGTTTATAGCGATAAAAGCTACATAAAAAAAACATAACAATGATACCGTTTTTAAGTGTAAACATTACAAATAATATACCTGTCAAAACTTTGTCGTTTAAATACACGCACAGATTCACTGCAAGATTAATGAAGTTTGACTGAAGACACAAAACGTTGGTATTTTAAGATATGACAACAAAATAATCACGTAAAATGTAAGCTACAGATGTATTATTATAACCCCGTATGATTATAAGATTATGTATTAAATATTAATCTATTATATTATTATGTATTATGTGTCCATGTATTACAATAGTATGTATTATATGTTCATTTATTATATGTCTATGTATTATATGTCCATGTTTTATATTTTCATGTATTATATTATAATGTATTATATGTCCATGTAATATATGTCCATGTATTATATGCCCATGTATTATATGTTCATGTTTTATATGTCCATGTATTAAATGTCCATGTTTTATATGTCCATGTATTATATGTCCATGTATTATATGTCCATATATTATATGTCCATGTTTTATATGTCTATGTATTATATGTCCATGTATTATATTATTATTTATTATGTATCAATGTATTATATGATTATGTATTGTATGATTACGCCTATTCCTATTAAATCATAGATTTGTTTACGTGTCTGAATGACCTACTCGTCCGTGTTGCTGCCGAGGTCCTGACTATGGTCCGGGATGGAAAGATTACGGCCACTGTCACCTGCCATGTATGTTGTATGAGTCGACTATGATAGTTTAGTTGTGGGATAATCCTATAGCCTGTCACCTGCCATGTATGTTGTATGAGTCGACTATGATAGTTTAGTTGTGGGATAATCCTATAGCCTGTCACCTGCCATGTATGTTGTATGAGTCGACTATGCTAGTTGTGCAATAATCCTAGAGTCTGTCACCTGCCATGTATGTTGTATGAGTCGACTATGATAGTTTAGTTGTGGGATAATCCTATAGCCTGTCACCTGCCATGTATGTTGTATGAGTCGACTATGATAGTTGTGGGATAATCCTATAGCCTGTCACCTGCCATGTATGTTGTATGAGTCGACTATGATAGTTGTGGGATAATCCTATTGCCTGTCACCTGCCATGTATGTTGTATGAGTCGACTATGATAGTTGTGGGATAATCATATAGCCTGTCACCTGCCATGTATGTTGTATGAGTCGACTATGATAATTGTGGGATAATCATATAGCCTGTCACCTGCCATGTATGTTGTATGAGTCGTCTATGAAAGGTGTGGGATAATCCAACAGCCTGTCACCTGTAAAAAAAAAAAATCCCCCCAATTTACAAAAAACATATATAATTAAATGGACTAATCTATTCTTGGAAAAGGGAGGAAACTCTGGAAAAAAAGATAACATCGCCAGGCAGTCAAATCAAAAGGAACGACGAAGGACGGATATTCGTTTACAGAAACCCTTTTGCCTGTTGGAATGTTCGAACAGCGTGTGAGTGTAATAAGGCAGTCTGGATAGCTAGAGAAATGAAGAAAGTCAAAATAGAAATTATGGGACTGAGTGAAACACACTGGCTGCAGCCGGGATTTGAACCAACATCCTCTCAGTCTCGAGGCCGGCGTCTTGCCTCGAGACCACACAGTCCCCTTCATGATTTAAGATAAGAGACAGAAGACTGAGGCGAAGTTACAAAAAGTCGGAGGTAAAACCTAGCGAGTAGAAGATGTACCATGCCAAGATTATCAGATCTCCTAGCGAGTAGAAGATGTACCATGTCAAGATTATCAGATCTCCTAGCGAGTAGAAGATGTACCATGTGAAGATTATCAGATCTCCTAGCGAGTAGAAGATGTACCATGCCAAGAATCCCATAGTTCATAGCGAGTAGAAGATGTACCATGTCAAGATTCTCAGATCTCCTAGCTAGCGAGTAGAAGATGTACCATGTCAAGATTCTCAGATTTCCTAGCGAGTAGAAGATGTACCATGTCAAGATTATCAGATTTCCTAGCGAGTAGAAGATGTACCATGCCAAGATTCTCAGGTTTCCTAGCGAGTAGAAGATGTACCATGCCAAGATTCTCAGGTTTCCTAGCGAGTAGAAGATGTACCATGCCAAGATTCTCACATTTCCTAGCGAGTAGAAGATGTACCATGTCAAGAATCCCACAGTTCCTAGCGTGATGTACAGGGTTTACTGGAACAAGAAGACCATGCACAGATTTGTCACCAGACACATAGAGAGATCTTTAAGATGTGAAAAACGAAATTAGTACGGCTCCGGCCGAAAACTGCTTGAAGCACACGTGGGTGTTGTAAAATAATCATAGATTTAACAGGGAGAAACATGTTAACAATTATTAGAAGTTAGTAGAGATATTCAGAGCCATTGGAGTAATTTTAGACAAGTTTGTATTCCTACAAAAACCATATGCTGAAGGTATGTAAACATTATGGTCACTAACACCATATTTCCCATACGCCACTTGGCGTGACGGGGGCTCTTTACTGTTACCTTTTTACTTGTATTCCAACGGATATTAGAGATTGAGTTTTATAAGTGGTGTGTTAAATAAGCAACATTCAGTCAGATGTTATAAACCAGATAGGTGGATAAGGCAACGAAACTTCAAAATAGCACTGACAGAAGAACTCATAATTAAAGCTAACCACTTAGATTGTCAAGAAAACTTAAAGATCACTGGGGGTTACATACCAATAAAGATCGTCAATAGACTCGGTATTGTAACACGGCACGAACTTGTAAAATAATAGAAGTACATTGCTGATTGCGCATGTTGCTTTCAAGCCTTGCATGCAAAATAATAAAGAATTGATTATAGATGTTGTAATGAATAATTATGAGTTCTCAAATTACTCAAGTGTGGTATATGTGATGTGGTGTTGAGAGTATCTCTCTCATGTGACAGCCCACTTCATGGAAAGAATCATCAATGAGGAACTTTTGTATAGAAGAAGTTATTATTATTATTATTACTATCCTAATTGAAGAGTAATGAAGATGTTCTAAGAGAGGTCAAAGCAAAAAGAGAGCTAATTTCCAATATTAGGAAGAAACAATCATCATTTTTTGGCTGTGTAATGAGAAGAGAACCGCTGGAATATATTTAACAACTGGAAAAAATGAGGGATGAAGAGATAGAGGGAAGCAAAGAGAAAAAATAACAGACAGCTTAAGAGAATTGCTTGGCAGAAGGTCAACAACAGAAATGATAAATATCTGCCGAGATCGAAAGTTGTGGAGAGACATGATCACCTACGCCAGTAGACCCGGTACTTGATGATGATGATGATGATGATGATGATCCTAAATTAATTAACACACCTCAGTGGGACAGGATACTGTAAAGCTACAACTGTGAGATTCCCTAACCACTTCTCTATCATGTTGGTTTGCCACAAAATTCCAATCTTGCTTACTCATACTCATTAGTTATACCCTAATAAGCAATATGTGAAAATATATGTATGAATTTATACATATTATGTGTAAACACACACACACGCGCACACACACACACGCTATACACTATATATGCACACATATACATTTCAATGTGTATATATGTGAATGTGTGTGCTATTATGAATAAACAAATAATTTCACAAATTAAACGAAGAAATGAAACTCTGAACTCACACTATAATCAATATACTTCCCACACCGAGACCGCTTTTACTTGTCCCTTCTGGTTTTATCGGGCAGCATATTTTAGAAGTGAAATCAAAATTCTGGGGAGCAATCGTAATGACATTCAAATGAAAGTAGAAATAAAATATACATACCAGGAGGTTTGCTGCATATTAATATAAACACAGTTACTTCTAATTTGTTCATTGTTTCAGCAGTTGTTCTTTTATGCCTGCATTCGACATATTCTTCCTCTTACCGAACATGCCACAGTTGTTGTATTACTATTTCCTTCTATATGGGCCTTTGTGTTAGTGCTAGAGTACGTATGTATTTTGTTTTAAAAAAAACAGTTAGAAAGTTATTTTGTTACGGGCTTCATGGAACTAAGGCCTGAATAGCAGCCACGATTAGGGGGGAGAGAGGGGAAGGTATGCAAAGTAGATAATTAAATGTAGATAGTTGAATGTACAAACTGGACAAGAGTTTGGTTAAACTTTGACAAACGAGTTCAAAATGTGATGTAGACAATTATGATTGTAATAACAACACGCTACGCGATGACGTCAAAGGTTGAACTTAATTCAACATGTTTAGTTCGAGTTGGCTAGTTCAGAAAAGATGTGATAATGTCGTTAGTTGGAACTCTGTCAGAGTAGGATTCCGGACTCTCTCACGAAGGCAGCTGTATGTTTAAGTGGATTACATGTTAGAACGTTGCACTGTGTTCCGCGCCATTGGCCCAGCGCATCCGATTTCTGCCAGCATTTTATTAAGGTTTGCTTTCCTTAGCCTTTGATTGTCCCCAATCTTCCTGCAAGGCAGCAGCTTGTCTTTCCTGTGGGGGGGGGGGGGAAGGGGGGAGATATAAATTCAGTATTAATATGAGAAAGACAGAAGGGGGAGGTGTAGACGGCTTAGTATATTACTCGAGCGTGAAACAGAGGTCGCATATTCAACGGGATGTTGTTTAAACACGCTATTTAAGTTTACAATGAGAAACATCATGTTGCCGGAAAGACTGACATGGATAGTGCTATTTTTTGGTATATGTCGATAAAACGGTAACATTTTTTTACCTTCTAATAATATCTTCTTCTTTTCTTCCTCATCTGCCTTTCAGCGTCGAGGGGAGATATAATTTGCGGTGTTTTGCTCATCTGTTGGCCTCTGCTGCTGTTATGTTTCCTAGTGCTTCTAATATTCCATCGACTCATCTTTTTCGTGGTCGACCCTTGGGTCTGGTGTTCTCACAACGTTTGTTGAAGGCTCGTTGTATTGTGTTTTGTTCTTTCTGCCTTGTCACGTGGCCAAACCACTATGTCTGTTGTTTCCTTATATATTCTATGGCGGAGGCTATTCCTAGCTTTTTTCTCAGTTCTTCATTTCTGATCTTATCTCTCAAACTGTTTCCTGTTATTCGTCCAACACATTTAATCTCTGTAGAGGTTATTTTTCTTATTGTTCTTGTATCTAGGGTCCAGGTCTGGCATTGGTAGCACAACGTTGGGATGAAGATTGTATTGCATAGTGCTCGTTTTGCCTCCAGAGTTATTTCCTTGTTGGACAATAGTGGCGATAACTGTCCAATGATTTGACAAGCTTTGTTGCATCTTGATTCTATCTCTGCTGTTTGAGAATTATCGTTTGTCATTAAACTTCCTAGGTATTTGAATTCCTCTACTTGTTTTGTTGTCTGCCTTCTATAGTTATGTTAATGTTCTGTTTATTTTTGGCGACATTCATGACTTCTTTTTAATAATATTGTTTACGTATTTCTAGTATGTATGGTAGCTATCTTGTATTTGAAAATTAACGTAATTAAAATGCTAATGTCTAAAAATTGGTCATAATGTAGAGAATGAGACTTACACATTACAACATTTATAGAAAAACACATATAGATTGATAACCCATTTGAACTTACGTATGTCAGTTTGGGGTTCTCTGATACGAAGACAAAATTGTCATCGGAACCACAGGTACATGTAATGATGGTAATCCTGGCAACATTTTCAGAGAAAGTTGTTCAGTTATTGGATGTTAGATATGGCATGTATGTGTTGGTGAAGGAATACATTTGAGAAAGACAGAAATAGAAACAGACACAGAGAGATGGAGGAATATACATATATACATTTAAATATGTAGAGCTAGACAGAGAGACAGAGACGATGATAGAGAAACAGACATACAGCCAGACAGACTGAAAGATAGACCGACAGATAGATAGACAAGCAGGCAGGCAGACAGGCAAGGCAGACCGACCGACCGAGCGACCGACAAGCGATCGACCGACCGACCGACCGTCCGACCGACCTACAGACAGACAGACAGACAGACTTACAGACAGAAGTTACAGACAGACAGATAGTCATACAAATGAAACATAGATAAATGAATAACAATTTGAGAGAGAACCAGAAAGAAAAGAATGAGCAATAAAGAAGGGATTAGAAGAAAGAGTGAACAAGAGTGAGAGAACAAATCAGAACGTCAACCATGGACAACGCCATGTTATTTAAAATGTTTCTTTGACCAATAACATTTACGGTACTGTGTTAATGGCTAAGAGTGAATGAGAGCTAATAAAAAAAAACATATGCTAAAACAATGTATAGAGAATGTGTGTGTAATTAAATAACAAAGGCTGAATGATATGGATGAGGCAAGAATCTTATCTAATAATTAGCTCATTTACACCTTAACCTAAAAGTTAAAAGGACAATCTTAATATGTACTCAAGCTTATTTGCTTTGTTGATACCCAGTGAGTTAACCAGTCCGAAACACTCTCACATACATAATGACACACATACATATAAGTAAGCAAACACATCAATATATGTAATAAATCATGTGTTTGAATCAAAGAAGTAGAAGCAACGACATTAAAGAGTTCCTCTTTCTCCACTAGCAAGCAAGGTCACCATGGCTACAACGAAACTAGCAGAACAATTACTGAATTTAAAGCTGCACGTCGAGACCATAGACCAAAGGTCAGTAAATGTAAAACAGAAATCATGTCCACAATTAGAGAACATACAGAAACTATAATTTCACATGAAAACAAAAATTTGAAACAATATAAACACAACAGTGCATATTATGACTTTTAACTGAGATTTACAACAAAAAAGCAGACTGGACTTTATTCATAACAAAAATCAAATACGTGAAAATATTACTTCTACTTCAGCGTTCAAGTGTATTGATTATGCGAACATGACTGGTCTGTTTCATGAAGTAAGAACAGCATCACGACATACGATGATGGTACTTATATGTGCCCATCTGTTCTGGTTTTCCCCTAAATCTGCGCGTGGCTGACACACACAATTTTCAGCAAGCTAGATATTGGTTTGACATAAGAGTTTTCCTTATCATCAGCCAGGTCTGTTGATCCCACCCTGCCCGTAGTTTTTGTCTGAGTGTTCTCCCATAGCCTTCCTGCTCCTGATGGCGATTACTAGTTGGCAGTGGTTTGGTTCTCAGAGAGTCCTTCACTGTGGCTAGAGTTTTAAATGCGCCTCTTACTGGCATGGCTTACCCCGTCATTGGTCAGAATGGGCTTTGGAAAAAAACATGACAATATCAGAAATGTAAATCACAGTGTCGCAATTATCTTATTTGATATCATGCAAGCTGCTAGATAAGATATCTATAACAACGCGAAGGAAACGAAAGTGAACATTAAAAAGAACTGGAAATTCAGACAAGCTGGCACAAGAAATCCGAAACTCAAGCATGGAAATTTGGAGGCAAATATTCTAGGGTATTCTATATTGTAGAGCGTGTTTTGCTGTCATGTCTGCTAGAGCACAGTAGCAAAGACTGGTGGAACGTACAACCCACGATTTCATTACAGAAAACAAAGATCTACAAAACAAAATAAACATCTATAAAATAAAAAAAAAATAAAACAAAAGAAACTGGAAATTCAGGGAAGCCGACATGAGGAAACGAGAGAAAATTCTTGAGTTTGGAGCGCTTGTGGTGTCGCGTTGTTTTGACCCCTTCTGAGACGGAGTATGATCATGTTTTGTCTCTCCTGAACAGTTGGTGGTGATCGTCCAGTACAGTGCTTTTAGTGCGGGTTTACTTCCACAAAGCATGGCACTATACTTTGATGAATGATTTGACTTCTTCATAGCTGGTCAGATAATATCTTTGTGGTAGTTTCACTTGCTCTTGCCTAGTCTATCTACATACCTGTTTTCTTATACAACGCAATGCTTTGGTATCCCTATTAGCGGAAATCAGCACAGTTGCACTTTTGTTGTTCTCATGTCTTCTATTTCGTTGTTTCTAAGGTATTGCAATTTGGCTGACAGCGTATTAATCAGTAACACCAATTTCGTGTGCATGTTACATTTGTGCATGTTACATTTGTGCATGTTACATTTGTGCATGTTACATTTGTGCATGTTACATTTGTGCATGTTACATTTGTGCATGTTACATTTGTGCATGTTACATTTGTGCATGTTACTTTTGTGCATGTTACATTTGTGTTACTTCTGCAGGGTTGAGCTTCAGTTTTAGCCTTGCATTTGCGTGAATAATTGTGATGGCGACTCATGATTATACAAAAAAGTTACAACGGTGGTTTTCGGTTGCCTTCCGTCAATTTGTTTACGGTTGACTCCGCTAGCCTTTGACTAAAAAGTCTCACCACAAGACAATGGGGTTGTTTTACTTTAGTGTACCCTCCCGTAGCCTTTTACTCTCCCAATCATATCTGCGTAGGTTGTGTTGCATACAGTTACAGGTAAAATTACTTGACCAGATTTCAACAATTAAAACAGGGTGTTAGACAAGGTTGTGTGCTGTCACCAGATTTGTTTAATATTTATAGTGAGATTATTTTAAGATCCATAAGGGACATGCTTGGAAAAACAATAGGAGGTCATAATATAAATAATCTAAGGTATGCTGATGATACAATCTTAATTGCTAAGAGTGAAAATGAGTTATAAAAATGTTTTACATTATGATGAAGGAAAGCAAAAATAAAGGACCCAGCCTTAATAGCAAAAAGACAGAAGTAATGTTAACAACAAAAAAAAAAGACATCACCTCAGTGCAAAATAAAGACAAGTGGAACAATATTAAAACAGGTAAATGAATTTAAATATCTGGGAGCAATGTTAACCTCAGATGGTAGATATACAATGCGGAATGGCTCAGGCAAAAGCAGCTTTCCAAAAATTGGGGAAGATACTCTGCAATCCATTTTTGACAATAGAAACAAGAAAAAGAGTTCTTAAATGTTATGTAGAGCCAGTCTTGACATATAGAAGTGAATCATGGACAATGGAACAACAAACAAGAAAATCACTGGTGACTGTAGAAATTGTCTAGAGAAACATATAAATACGCATGTAAGCAGAAGAAGATTAAGTTGCAACACTTAATATATAATAGTTTTTCTGTCTGCATTATTAGTCTAATTTATTATTTTTACTACCTTATTTTTTCCGCCATTATACCTAACTAAATGTCTACCTGTTTTGCTACCTGCCTACTTTTCCTCTATTTTGGCTACCGAAATGTCTGCCTGTTTGTCTGCCTTTTTGTTTTCCTGCTTTACTCTCTACCTGCCTATCTGTCTGCGCACTTACCTAACTGCCTACATAGTTACTATTTATGTGTCTGTCTGTGTTTCAGACCTTACCTCGAACTAGTGGTAGTTGCCAAAGTAAAAATGGCGAATCCGTTTGCAGCAGTAGAACTTGCAAGTTTGTGGACACCCAAGTCGATGCACGAGAAAGAACTTACAGTTTGTATAGCCTGGATAAAATTCACAAACACAACATACGTTATATGACAGATAGGGGCAATCATCTAGCAGGTGTTGCGACATGGACAAGTGTAATAGTTTGATATTGAAAATATGAAACTAAAATATGTAAACAAATATGTCCCTCTACTTATCTGATCTTTTAGTATTGTTAAATCTGCTTTACAGTCATACCCCAGCTGTTACGCCATTCAAAGTGAAATCTGTGCAGGGTTGCCAGTCGTAAGTGTCTCCTGTTATCGAGTCCTTGCTGCTGTACCTGTTGAAATATTTGTGAAGAAACATTACGTTCTGAACCCCTGGGATTTGCACTGTTGTGTTGTTGTGTGGTAGATGACTTAAACAATTTAACACCGTAGTGGCAAGGGAACAAATTAAGAATATAACTATAAGACACAACAGGATATAAAAAACTGCAGACATCATAGAGTGTCAGTAACACGACATATTGTGTCAGTTTTAGTTTACAACGAATAATGTCAGCAACTGTTGTTACTTTCCAAATTACGATATTTTATTTACATGGGAATTTAGATTCAATAATGACTTCTTTTTCTGCAGCTGGGCACTCAATGTTTTAAATTATTTAGTCATTATTATAATTTATAAAGTCCCATGACGTGTTGGATCGTGTTGGGCATGTTCACTCTCCGGCAGCGCCAGCTATAATGCTGAAGTCACATATGCCGAATCTACGATGGATGGATTCCAACAGAAACCATATATAAAGAAATATCAACATCGTCATTTTACTCTCGGGCCGATGATGACGAATATAACGGAAATCATAGTTCTCCACGATCGACAATTGACTACTAGTTCTTGTAGGTCTTGGTTGTTTCTTAGTCTCATGATTGAGTCTTCCCTAGTAGTTCTGCCTACTTCTTGTAGGCTTTGTTTGTCTCTTAGTCTCATGATTGAGGTTCCCTAGTAGTTGTTCTGCATAGTGATCCACTAAGGTTGTCTTGTTTTCTTTACTATGGTTTTCACAACAATGCCTGATGAGGACGTTTTTCTTCATTCATTTTCAGCACGTGGCCGATGCATTTCCGATTTATAAAGAGGCAGCCTCAAGGGAAACGTCGTCTACACTACAATAATGTCTGTCAGCGTGTCATGACAGCACTTTATTTTTTAACAAAACTATCCGGGAAGATAGTTGTGAGTTTCCTTGACACATAAAAAGACAAACGAGGACATTCTCAAAGATGCCAATACAAAAACGGAGCTTTTAAAAAAATGTCAGAAAGTAACAATCGACATTTTTAGGGCACATCATCATCAGAAGGAAGTTGGAATAATTGGTTACAACTGGCAAAATACCGGGAAAGAGAGATCACGGATACAGTGAGAGAAGCTTCGTGTCATGGTACGGAAAATAGTCAACAACAAAATTGATGACACACTGTGGACAGAAAATTGTAGACGGACATGAACACCTACGCCAACCGATATGGCGCATGATGATGCTAACGATAGATCCAGGTGGAGACAGACACATTTATATAAACTCCAACTGTGAAGCTAATAATGTCTTCAAGCTCAAAATCCCAAATATATTTTTCTTTTAATCAAAGTTAATCAATATATATATAACAACGTATAAATAGTACTTTGTGCAACATGAAAACATCGTTAATAAACTTTAGTGTTATTTGAACATCTCTGTATTTGTATCCATCGTAAATGTCTGCGTTTCTGCTTTTATAAAGGACATCAGTCGACTCAAGATGATCAAAATCTTCAAACAAATTTCCGTGTAAAGAAGTCAGACCTATTACTTTCGAATTACTAGAAACTTTACACTGGAGTTAATTTGATGGAAATTATCTAGAGTAAAAATAAAGAGCCCCCGTCACGCCAAGTGGCGTACAGGGAGTATGGTGTTAGTGACCATACATTTTACAGACCTTCAGCACATGATTTTAGGGGTAATGTGGTCGATATCACGCCCGTGCCGCTTTAATTTCTCAGAAAAAATCCGGTACCCATTTAAGGCTGGGTGAACCCGGGAGCCGTCGATTGGGATCGAACCCTACCTCTTGTCCTTTGTAGTCCAATTCACTAACCACTGAGCTATCGCGGCTCCCAAATTATCTAGAGCCAAGAACATAATGTTTGTTGAGTCAGTAATAATAGAACCAAGAACACAGTTTTTTTTATTGAGTCAGTAATGATAGAAAATATCTTTTGTTGAATAAGTAGTAATGGAGTCAGTAACATAGTTTTTGTTTAATTATAAATAATAGAGCCAAGAATGTAATGTTTGTTGAGTCAGCAATAATAGAACCAAGAAAACAATATTTGTTGAATCAGTTGTAATAGAGCCAGTAACATAGTTTTGTTTAATTAGCGATAATAGAGCCAAGAACATAGTCTATGCTGAGTCAGTAATAATAGAGCCAAGATAATAGTTTTATTGTGTCAATAAAAATAGAGCCAAGAACATAGTTTTTGCTGAGTCAGTAATAATAGAGCCAAGATAATAGTTTTATTGTGTCAATAAAAATAGAGACAAGAACATAGTTTTTATAGAGTCAGTAATAATAGAGCAAAGAATATAATCGTTGCTGAATCAGTAACAATAGAGCCAAGAACATAATCTTTGTAGAATCAGTAACAATAGAGCCAAGAACCTATTTTAAAAAATTGAATCAGTAACAACAGAACCAAGAATATAATAGTTGTTGAATCAGTAACAATAGAGCCAAGAACATAGTTTGTGCTTAATTAGAAACAACAGAGCCAAGAACCTATTTTTTTAATTGAATCAGTAACAACAGAGCCAAGAACGTTATTTTTATTGAATCAGTAACAACAGAGCCAAGAACGTTATTTTTATTGAATCAGTAACAATTCCTTCACAGAATAGTATTAGCTATGGTGAGGTAACTTACCGCCTACTCCCTGATCCATCGCGGTCCAAGCTAATGGTACCCAAGTTTGTCTCACACGAACACTTATCCAAGTTGTACTCACACTTGGTAATCCCTTGCCCTTGTGCCAGGTACTGCTGCAGCATTAGGACAGCAAGACCAACAAATCTGACTAATGTCAGCTCTTTCATGGCTGAAAACAGAGAACTTCTTGTGGTCGCCTACTCGAGTAACACATTAAGTTCTGTAAACGATCAGTACTGAGTAGATAGAGACTTACAACAACGCGACATACTTTCCCTGCTTAATTCCTAAATATCAATCAACAAATAAGTTTAAACAAGCGACAAAGTGAAAGCTTTCTACAATCCGTTACCAAACACATCAGATGATTTGTATGTAATTATGTCTTGTTTGTCATTTGAGGCAATAGCACGCCCGTATCTGATAACAACAAACAGGAATAATCTGATAAGTGAGAATGGTAACTTTGCTATGAATAAATGATGTCTGTTTTATCTTCAAGTGTCACATATTACTATTATTCATTAATTAACATCATTCACCATTACTGACAACGCTAAATAGATGCACACGATTTTATGTTATTTCTTACGTCACTTTCTTACTTTCTGGTAGCTGTGAATCCTGAACGGATCCTTAATTATTTTAATTGGCACATCTGACATAAAAGGCAGCTCAGTTTGTAATATAGTCAGGTAATATAGTAATATAGTTGACACTTACACTATACTATCGTATTTTTGAACATGAAAAAGCTAGTCGGAACCACAAGGATACATATTGGAATCAATAGCAAACCCACAAATAATACAACATTCATTTCATCTTTAAATACGTCAAATGTTAGTGAGAATAAAACAATTGTAATTGATTAAATCATATAATATTTGATATATATTATACACAGGGGCTAAAGTACTAACTACAAATTATTAGGAAATAGAGAATTTCAACAATTACATGGCCAGGCACCAAAGCAAGATTCAATTATGCAATTCATGGAAAACGATTCATGAGACGTTAACATTACAGATTAAAAATTTGGTTGCAATGTTACAAAAAAGGTTACATAGCTGCATGACTTATCACTGCAAACAAACAAACAAACATTAAACTTTGGCAGTTAGTGAGATATCTTAAAGAACAAAAATGTGGCCTAGCGAAATATGTTAATTTATTAGTAGGAAAGATCATACAACTTGTCACCAAGCCCAAGTCCACCTTATGACCAACAATTATGCATAAAAAACCATAAAAAGCATAAAGTAAAGTGTCCCCGTCACGCCAAGTGGCGTGCAGGGAATATGGAGTTAGTGACCATAAATTTTACAGACCTTCACAACATGAATTTTGGAGTAATGTGGTCAGTATTACGCCTGTGCCGCTTTACTTTCCCAGAAACAAATTCGGTACCCATTTAAAGGTGGGTGAACCCGGTAGCCGTCGGTTGGGATCGAACCCTACCTCTTGTGCTTTGTAGTCCGGTTCACTAACCACTGAGCTATCGCGGCTCCAAACGATTATGCATGAGAAAGTAATATTACTTAGAATACCTAGGACATTAATAGTCGAAACTGACACAGACTTAAAGCTTTCCTTAAATATCAGCAAACATGGTCAGCCTCAGTGAAATCATTCTATTCTATTGAGAGAACTGAAACAAGCAAAGAAGAACCTCAAAAAAATAGACGGTCTATGGCATCATATACGAAACTATTCATAGTTAGACATAACCTAACTTATCTATTGTCCTTTCAAGTTGAAGACGTCATATAGGGCAGACATTTCTCTATGTCCGACGATATTTTCTATTAAGTGCTAGACTTTGCGCAGGGCCCTAATTGCATGGCGCCACTTGTTGCGCTATAGACAGTAAAAAGAAGGAGAACAGGAGGATTGATGTAAAGGAAGAACTTCACAGCAGTGAATTAAATAACCACAAATGGAGATCTCTCGACAAATCTTATTGCAGGCCTTTCTCGAAGCTAAACAAATTGTTCAACAAGAAAACATTAAGACCATTAACATAGTTTTCCCATGTCAATGCACTCTTACCGACTATACACAATGAACAAACTACTAACGTGAGATGAAGACGATGAAAGAAATCAGTCGCCACAAACATTATTCGTTACCATTATAAGGAATAACAACACAGACCCGGACACCTCGCGGCGAATGAACGGCCTTTATTCTTTGGTCCATAAGTGCCTGACAGACCCCAGTAATGGGTCAATGCCGTAGAGATAGTTTAAAAAAAAATTACAATGAACTTCTGCTCAATTCGATATAGAGGCAAATGAGAAGAAATAGCTGGAAAAGTGATTTGGACGAGAGCACACATACACACACATGCACGCACGCACGCACACATGCACACACACACCACACACATACACACACACACACACACACACACAAAGATCAGTTTCACTAAAGTGTATCAATGGCAGAAGTTACAACTAAAAATGGATATATATATTTTTTTAATATGAAAGGAAAACAAGATGAAATAGTCCATGTCTCCAAGTTCTCTTCATACACATATTGAGAGAGCAACAAACCACAATCTTCAGTCTCGGAATTAAACATTGTAGACTACATACCAACCTGCAAAAACCGCAAGCTGCTCAGATACAACATGCCATGAATATGTCATAACAGTCGTCAGACTTCAGAACATTTCCTGCACAAATATGACAAGTGCAAAGAGCTAAGAGTTGAGATGTGACTTTGCGAACGGGTGGCAAGCCAGACACTCGTGGGCACTTATTGACGGTGACATTGACCCCTATGTTGGGTGTTATGTTAAGCATAGCTGCTACAGAGTAGAGAGGATAATAGTCAAAGGGACATAATCGATAAAAAGAGAAATAATTAAGTAGGATAAGGAGTCAATAAATGGAAGAATCAGTTACACAGAAAATATGTCGTGCAGTGAGTGCAGGCGAGAGAACGGTATTAGAATTGAACTATAATTGGAGAGAGAGAGAAAGAGAGAGAGAGAGAGAGAGAGAGAGAGAGAGAGAGAGCGTGGTTGTTGGGGGTATATGAGTTGATTCGAGATCCAAGATTAAGATTGTCAGGTTTTTGTTACGATCAGCGTGAGTGAAACCATCCATTTTTGTTACGATCAGCGTGAGTGAAACCACCCATTTTTGTTACGATCAGCGTTGAGTGAAACCACCCATTGTGACTGAATATTAAGTCCACTATGGACCGATAGTGGGATTTGTTAGACAGGTTCTAGAAGTATATGAGATAGCTTAGCCAGGGAATATAGTCCCTGTTAAAGTAGTATCCTTTTGTCTTGTGACGGAACAATATGGTTCAAGAGAGTTATGAGTTAATTGATAGAAATATTTATAATGCAAATACTTGAACCTTATTGACATACGTTTATTTTAACATAGCAAGGTCAGGCTAGCAGTGTGCAGGCATTGCTCGACCGCTGAGGGGGCTTTCCCGAAAACACCCCAATACTTGCGACGTCTCGAGCTATGCGAGCTATACACAGTTGACCTCATTATACACACAACCGCTCCTGCTCGCAATGCTGAAAACGTCATAACTATTGGTCGACCCCCCCCACCTTCTCAGCTGGCAGGCTCAGAGATAACGGTGGCGACGACCAGACACTTATATCCAACAGCGTTGTTTTCCTTTTTACCTCAGTTTCTTTATGAATGACTGTATGCAAGTTTACTACTGAGAACGTCAGCAACTCAATATCCCGGACCTGTTTTTTTCTTTCTTTCGTTCACCAGCTTTACCGCTGACGAAGACCCATCGACTAGGAACTGAATTTTGCGTGTTAATCTGTTTTTCTCTGGCAGCTGTGTGCACAGGGGTCCCTCGCCGCATAGTCAGATAAGTCTGACTTCGGATGTACTAATATTTTTTTCGTCGATGAGTAATTGACGTTTCAAACCGGGCCTCGCTGCTGAGACCAGGGGTGGTTACCGCAGAGAGAAATCACAAATAAAAATCCCAACCGGTGCAGCCGGGATTTGAACTCACAACCTCTCTGTCTCGAGGTCGGCGTCTTGCCTCGAAACAAGAGGACCCCCTTCCGGACCTGTGATGGGAGAGTACAACGGCAGAGCAGAGGACCCGACCAGATGAATATAAATCTCTGAAGTTTCAAGTCACGTGGGTTTCTCTTGTACAGTGAGATGAACCTGTGGTTCCAGACAAGAGTGATAGCATATTGTCTTCAAGCCGGATTAAACATCAGTTGTACATTCAAGAGGTGTAGATCTGGTTAACTTGACATTAGCGGACTTTTGACAATGTAGTCCAATGTTAATGTTGTTTTTACTACGATTTCAGTGGGCGCAGTTATAATGATACCACCAGGCTGATGCATCAGTGCGGACTTAGTAGGACGCAGACTAGATTATTTCCCAGCTGTTGGTGAGACCTGTGGTGAGACCTGTGGTGAGACCTGTGGTGAGACCTGTGGTGAGACCAATGTTGGATATCAAGAACAGTCACAATCATCCAGAGTACAAACCTACAGTAAAATAAAGGCTCCTTCCTTGTCTTGTTAGCCGAATAGCGAATATGGTTTTGGGGACCATATTTTTTTTTTTTATGACTACAGCACGTTTTTGGGTGATGTGACCGAAATCAAGCCAGGCTGCCTTTGCTTCCCAGAAAATATTCTGGTACCTATTTTTGGAGACTGGGTAAACCCCGTACCATTGTCTGTCCGAAAAAAAAATTCGCCACTTTAGGAATCTAATCCGGATCCTTCTTGTCAGAAAGCGAGCACACTCAGCGACCGAAGCTCAAGTTAGTACTTACTCTACATTATCACTGGGAGCCGCGATAGCTCAGTGGTTAGAGAACTGGACTACAAAGGACAAGGGGTAGGGTTCAATCCCAACCGACGGCTTCCGGGTTCACCCAGCCTTTAATGGGTACCGAATTTTTTTCTGGGAAAGTGAAGCGGCACGGGCGTGATACCGACCACATTACCCTAAAAATCATGTGCCGAAGGTGTGTCAAATGTATGGTTATTGTTCGTTCATCGGTGTTAGTGGAGAACCAAGCTGACATCGATTTCTGTTAGAGTGGGCTTGAAGATGGCTGGTGAGGTCAATACAGTGAATGAGTTGTCTGCTGCTATGATCACATGGATGTGACTTGTGTTGAGTTGTCGAGGAGGATGATATTCTGTTGGATTTGATTTGAGAAGTGATCACTTGAGTGCGGCCTCATAAAACGGTGCACTTAAGGTTTTTACTCACTTCTCATAGTTTGCAGGCTTCTACTTTAATTTGTTCGAGATTATTCTGATGATTTGGGGACTGGATGGTTTAGAAATAAGACGTCGACCTCTAGGCAGGATAGTTTGTGGTTCGAATTCTTCTACCGGCAGTGGAAATTCTTCGCTCAAAATTCGTGGCCTCTTCGTTTCTTAACACTCTCCTGTCTTTGAGCAGTGAGATCTGATGTCTAGCCCGCTCGGGTAATAGCAAAAACCCGGAGGTCCCGTGTGCATTCGCGCACGTTAAATAACACTTGACCGTTATAAGTCGAGACGAGTAGGTAAAAAATGACCGCCTTCCGGACACAAGTAAATCTACCTAGTTTGGCTGCCTTTGCCACGACTGATCAGATTGGACACGATGTAACGTTATAGTCCAGCAAATGTTTTACTATAAAGTGAGTTTCCTGTCTTAAAGCCTCACCAGTCATCATCATCATCATCATCATTGAGTGCCGTCTCCGCAACGAAGGTTGGCTACCATGGATCGCCATTCCACTCTGTTTCTTGCTTTGCCTCACCAGTAGAGAATTTTAATAAACTTGCTTCTTTGTCGTGTCGTGTATTGTAGTGTTAGATAGGCCCTTGATCGATAAAATCCCTAGTTTCTAGCGGTTACCACGTGGATAATCGGATGCACTGGGTTTCATGCCTAACCGTTACAGTGCAAAGTAGCTCATTGTTGAGATATAGGCAAACCATTCTGATCACGCAAATAAGAATTGACAAGAGAAGGCAACCCGGTGCTAAAAATGGTATGCTGAAGTTGGATATATGGAGCCTAAAGATGTAAAATATGGCAGATGGCTGTAAACTACAACACAACACATATACGCGCACTGTTTGCCATTTCAATGACAGATTATTAAGAGATACAGTCGTCGAACGATTGCAGCAGTAGAAGAATTTATTTGGAAGCTCAAATTTTTAAGGTTATATCATTCGCTTCTAAGTAGTCAAAGTTGTGGACATCATGGTGTTTTCATCATATGGTACTGGCTCGTCAATTTGAGATCATTAAAATTAAATATCTATGAAATCGTGTAGTCATTTTGTACGTGTTTCTTGCCCAGAAACGTTTATTTTGTACTGTTTTCTTTCAGTAAAGCTGACGCACAGTTTATTATTATTATTATTACTATTATTATAATATATTATTATTTTCGGCAAAAAATGTTAAAAAAAATCCCCGCCATTGATGTTATCTAGAATTGAACGGTCGTAGATGGTTGCCATGTTAGAAATGTCAGACTCGGAGTTCAAGGCTAATAAGTTGTATGCATTTACCACAGTCACGTGCTTTGTCAAAGGAGGTTGAAGGGCACATTTCACAAGTCATTCAAGAAACTACTGAAAGGTTCATAATACAAGTGACATGATAAGGTCAGGAGACTGAGAAGATAATTAATCTCAAAGCACAGTATCTGACGAGGTACAGAAAGCTTAAAGTACATATACAATAACATTTGGTAAATTCATTTCTTTTTGTAGGATCCACTACATGTGATGGGGAGCGATGATAGCTCAGTGGTTAGTGAACTGGACTACTAAGGACAAGAGGTAGGGTTAGATCCCAACCGACGGCTTCCGGTTTACCCAGCCTTTAATGGGTACCGGATTTTTTTCTGGAAAGTAAAGCGGCACGGTCGTAATACCGACCACATTACCCCAAAAATAATGTGCCGAAGGTCTATACAATTTATGGTCACTAATACCATATTCCCTATGCGCCACTTGGCGTGACGGGAGTGCTTTTTTTGCATTATCTGATGAGGTACTGAAGGCTTAACAGTACGGATACAATAACATTTGGTAAATTCCTTTCTTTTTGTAGGATCCACTACATGTGATTGAGCATGAACACACATTAGGCCTTGACATATGACGCGCTGTTGAAGAGTTGTCAGCCCCAGTAGGATAGTAAGGGTTCCCTCACTAAAGGTGCATGGGGACAAATGGTGTTGTTGTCCATATCCCTCAACCACTAACTCATCCTTTATGGGCAATGTGATCAGAATCACGCCAGGTCGCCCTACATGGCCAGAAATAATCACTGGTACCAGTTTTCAGAGGCTGGGAGAATAACCCCCTACCTCCCCCCCCCCCCCCAAAAAAAAAAAAATCACCAGAGAATTGTACTTGACCAGTTACTGACAGCAGCGTACGCATCTACAGCTCAGCCACAGCACACAACAGTGACATCTTAACATGAATGTTCTTAATGAAACTCTTGCTCACTTCCGTATGAAAAAATAACCAAGAAATTACTGAAACAATTGATTTTTGGCTTTTAATACTCAACGAAAAGTGTCAAATTTAATCAAAATGAATGGAGGCATTAAGTGTTAACCTTCTACGAGATGTATTTTGACATCACTTTTAGTGACTTTTGTGGGCTGGTATTAATGGATCTCTTCACTGAACCGACTTTAGTAAAACTTCATCTACGCAGAATTTGTTGTTTTCTGAAACCTGAAAACGGTTACATTTTCTTTTGTAACGATGAACATAGAGTTATCCTGAAAACATTTACATTCTCTTCTGTAACGATGAACATAGAGTTATCCTGAAAACACTTACATTCTCTCCTGTAACGATGAACATAGAGTTATCCTGAAAACAGTTACATTCTCTTCTGTAACGATGAACATAGAGTTATCCTGAAAACAGTTACATTCACTTCTGTAACGATGAACATAGAGTTATCCTGAAAACAATTCCATTCTCTTCTGTAACGATGATGATTAGCATAGAGTTATTGGTGGATGTAGTGAAGATTGGCGGTATGGTAAAGTGAAGGGGAGAGAAGGATATGTTTACAGTTTTACGTTGTTAGACAATATAGTAGGACACTGTTCAATGTTCCGAAAAAAATCTTTAATTGAAACATTAAACAACAGTTCAAATAATATCATATATTAAAAAATGACAAAGAAACATGATTATAATGTTTCAACAGGGGATCCATAGTCAAGAGATTTGATTGGATCTGTCGTTGGATCCAGACAGGCAGACATTGGATCAGTTCTAGAAGGATCAGTTTTCTTCTTCTGTAAAATGTAATATAACAACTGTTATTTTATTTAACAGTAACAAATGCACAGCAGTTCTTGATGTTCCAATCACAACAAATGTCTCTACCTCCTAAACTTAACTCTCGGTAGATTCCAGAAAATGGTACAAACGAGATACAGTCATCTCCCTTTATTTTGAAATAAATAAATAAATACTAAAAAATTAGTGTCTTCAAACCAAGGAAAACAATTAATGAAGCATGCATTTTAAATCATTATGCGTAAGCAAAATGTTTTTTGTTGTTGTTTCCCTTTTCATCTATAGGCGTTGTGATTTCGCTATTTAAATAGTGCAACAACTATTTTTTACCAATCTTACGCTCATCTAAGAAGTTATGTAATTTTCACTTATATTCACAAATATGTATTTTTAAAAAATCTAAAATGTATGAAAATATGACAATGTTTCTTCTTATTCACGAATTTCTACTGGTCTATTGATGATATATTCAGGTTTTTATCATTATGTCTATTTATAAATATACAATTATAACATTACACATATGTAGATTATAATATTTAAATTTAATGTTACATTACTTATCAATGTTAATGTATATATATATATATATATATATATATATATATATATATATATATATATATTTGGAGTTGAGTTCTTTACAAATTTTATATAAATAATAATATAAATATTATTCCGAACCAATGAAAAAAGTGTATTACGAGGAGATGTCCCAGGTAGTCAGACATCAGTTTATACAAGTATATTCTTCGCTGCTAAAGAGTATTGAACTTTTATTGGTTTTCACTGAATGCTGTGTCGAATTTTCCATCATTATCGTCATCAATATACAAGTACATACTACAATTTTTTATGTGTTAAAAATAGTTTGTGTTTTTAGGAGTGTATGGACAGGGGGGGGGGGCACACATACATAATAGTAATATGAATACTATAAGATGTGCAATGCGAATGATCTAACGACTAAGCTGAACTAAAACTAATATATAGGATGTCATATGTGAGATGATACGTTGTCATTTTCTGAAAAATCAACATGACATTTGAGTGTTCCATGATGAATGCATATGTGTTTGCACTCTCTCACACACACACACACATGAAGAAACGTAGTACATTTTTTATTTTCAAATTTGATTAATATTCTATATAAATAGTCAAAATCAAAATAATTAATACAAAAGATCTAGTAGATAAAATGTAATAAATCTTATCACATAAAACGCACTATTGGAACATATTGTATATGAAACAGAGATTTACAAATTGTGTGGGTAGAAAACACTATAGTCCGTTCAGAAATTCATAATCACACCTGAATTAGTTTTGCATGATAACCGTTTGTTATTTTGCTTTCAAATTTTGCATGCAATCTTAGAACATTGATGACGTTATAGAAATATTTTTTGCTCTGAGAAATTTGATCTAGTTTAAAAGTTTTCTTCTTTAGGCTATATTAAATTCACCCTGTTCGAATTTGACACCATTTTAGGATATATACACTAATTTGGTGCGGTCGTTCACGTAAAATAGTTTGGCTATTGCAGAAACACTAACTTCAGGAAAATCCCGTGCACACAACTTAATTGTTATTGAACGACATGACGCACCACGGCCTTGGCATTAATTACCGAAGAGAAGGCGTATCTTTGTTAATTTTGTGAAGACTCAGTAGACAATTTGTTGACTTTAAATACCAACATTTATATCTAAATTACAATGAGTTTCAAATGCAAATTTATAACTATGCAAAAGGTTACTGTTTTACTATATCAGCAATTCCTTAGGGAATCCAAGATGGGGCATTTATATTGTGATATTCATGACCCAGAGAGACGAACGCAACTCGCGCTTGGTCTTAATAAATCGTCATTTTCTCGTTGGATTAAACAAGACTCAGAGTGCACTCATGTCAATCAAGAAAAAAAAAGGAAAGTCGACAGCTTTGACATGGATGTCATAAAACGTGAGATATTTAAAATGTTTGCTAATAATGTACTTGTTACTCTCAGGAATTTGAAATTAAAATTGCATGCAGACTGCAATATTGACATTTCTAAAAGTACTCTATGGAAGATTGTGCGAGGAGCCGGCTTCACTTTCAGAAAAAACTGTTGGGGGTAGGAATATTATTTGTGAAAAACCACACTTAGTCATTGCTCGAAGCAAATACCTGAGACAGATCCGTGAGCGGCGGAGTGAACGGTATGATATTGTATATTTGAACGAATCATCGGTCAACGCACACCACGCCTATGCTAAAGAATGGCAGTCAGTAAATGGCAAACTCAAAAGAACAATTCCGAGCAGCAAAGGCCAGCGCATTATATTAACGCATGCTGGAAGCACTAAAAACGGTCTTGTCCATGATGCGGGACTTATTTTCCAATCAAAAAGTACCGACGGTAGGGACTACCATACTGAAATGAATGGAAACATTTTCAGGCACTGGTTGGAGAACGATCTTTTACCAATCCTGGAGAGACCTTCATGAATAGTCATGGATAATGCATCATACCACAATGTCGTATCAGAGGAAGACAAAGTGTCTACTGCATCAAATACAAAAGAGGAAATTAGGACATGGCTTGCGAATGAAAATGTCAAATTTGACGACACATATTTAAAACCCGAATTGTTACAACTTGTGAAGAATACGAATAAGAAAAAGGTGTACCATGTTGACAAAATCATTGAGAAATACGGCCACACCTCTCTTCGACTCCCTGCATATCATGCGCATCTTAATCCAATCGAACTTGTCTGGGCTCACGTCAAAGGACAAGTTGCAGAACAGAACAGGACGTTTAAAATGTGTGATGTTGAAGTTCTGACACGCGAGTCTCTCTCACAAATAGACATTCCGTTCTGGAAGAAGTGTGTTGAGCATGTGCTGCGGGTGGAAGATGAGTACTGGAAACGAGATGAATTACTATTTGTCCATCCAGTAATGATTATCAACCTCTTGGAATCGTCAGATTAGGAATGATTAAAATTAAGATGAATTCAATTCCAGCTGCAGTTAGAACGTCCTGGGGTCTAATGGTGACCGAAGGACAAGACTATTTGTAACCAATTGAATTCATGTTTGCAAATACACATAACGAACAACACCCACAATTAAGCACTATGTAGATACGCCTCTGACAAGAATTGCAGTAAACTGGAAAATTTAACACGATTACTTTAAACTCTAAAATTTGAATCAACTTGTGTGATATCGTCATAAAAGATTAAAGGAATTCGCTGATGTGCAAAATCTGTCGTGTTCGTGGAATAAAAAAATACCCAAATCTTTGCGTCATCAATATTCTAAGATTGCATGCAAAATTTGAAACCAAAATAACAAGCGGTTATCACGCAAAACTAATTCAGGTGTGATTATGAATTTCTGAACGGACTATAACATAAACTGCAACAATAAAAGTACAAAAAAAGCAAAAAGTTGTGCTAGAAAATAAAATGATGTCGCAGCCTTTGACAACTTCCTCAACGCTTGAGTGGTGAACGTGGAGTTTACGTTATGGCAGATCCGGTGAGTCCATGTGTTGTACTAGTTAAAATAAATCCTTAAATTACTCCAGTTAACCAGGGGTTTCTGTAGTTTCCAAGTACAAAATGAATTCATCTGCCTTGTTATATTTCTCCGTATACATCACGTCTATTACACGAAAACGTAAATATAAATCCATCCTGAAAAATAAAAATATTAAAATTTCAGTTGAATTTATTGATGTATTACTTGTTAATAGTACACTTAATTAACCTACATGGGTAGCAAGAAGAAACTGCCAATTTTAGTTAATGACAAAATGCAAATACAGATACATGAAATCAATCATTTTTCAATAAAAATCCCCCCCCCCCCTTTCCTCTACCTTCAATGCATGTACACCAGCACTTCGAATCCGGGAGAAAACATCTTCTGGTTGATTATACAGTTTTTTGTTGTGTTCCTATTTTGTAAAGCTGAAACCATACCTAGTAAGAGTGTACGTTACACCACACTACTGGCTCTTTGATTGCCCCGACATGCACGCACTGCCGTTTTCACCTCACTGTCTGAAGACAATTTTCCACTAGGAGCCGCCTTAAGTGGTCCAGAGATATAATAACTCGCCGTGAGCTCAGTCGTAAAAGGTCGACGTGGAGGGCACTCGAAAAGAAGATTATAGTCCGTTCAGAAATTCATAATCACACCTGAATTAGTTTTGCGTGATAACCGCTTGTTATTTTGGTTTCAAATTTTGCATGCAATCTTAGAATATTGATGACGCAAAGATTTTGGTATTTTTTATTCCACAAACACAACAGATTTTGCACATCAGCGAATTCCTTTGATCTTTTATGACGATATCACACAAGTTGATTCAAATTTTAGAGTTTAAAGTAATCGTGTTAAATTTTCCAGTTTACTGCAATTCTTGTCAGAGGCGTATCTACATAGTGCTTAATTGTGAGTGTTGTTCGTTATGTGCATTTGCAAACATGAATTCAATTGGTTACAATTAGTCTTGTCCTTCGGTCACCATTAGACCCCAGGACGTCCTAACTGCAGCTGGAATTGAATTCATCTTAATTTTAATCATTCCTAATCTGACGATTCCAAGAGGTTGAAAATCATTACTGGCTGGACAAATAGTAATCCATCTCGTTTCTAGTACTCATCTTCCACCCGCAGCACATGTTCAACACACTTCTTCCAGAACGGAATGTCCATTTTTGAGAGAGACTCGCGTGTCAGAACTTCAACATCACACATTTTAAACGTCCTGTTCTGTTCTGCAACTTGTCCTTTGACGTGAGCCCAGACAAGTTCGATTGGATTAAGGTGCGCATGATATGCAGGGAGTCGAAGAGAGGTGTGGCCGTATTTCTCAATGATTTTGTCAACATGGTACGCCTTTTTCTTATTCGTATTCTTCACAAGTTGTAACAATTCGGGTTTTAAATATGTGTCGTGCAAATTTGATATTTTCATTCGCAAGCCATGTCCTAATTTGTTCTTTTGTATTTGATGCAGTAGACATTTTGTCTTCCTCTGATACGACATTGTGGTATGATGCATTATCCATGACTATGCATGAAGGTCTCTCCAGGATTGGTAAAAGATCGTTCTCCAACCAGTGCCTGAAAATGTTTCCATTCATTTCAGTATGGTAGTCCCTACCGTCGGTACTTTTTGATTGGAAAATAAGTCCCGCATCATGGACAAGACCGTTTTCAGTGCTTCCAGCATGCGTTAATATAATGCGCTGGCCTTTGCTGTTCGGAATTGTTTTTTTGAGTTTGCCATTTACTGACTGCCATTCTTTAGCATAGGTGTGGTGTGCGTTGACCCATAATTCGTCCAAATATACAATATCATACCGTTCACTCCGCCGCTCACGGATCTGTCTCAGGTATTTGCTTCGAGCAATGACCAAGTGTGGTTTTTCACAAATAATATTCCTACCCCCAACAGTTTTTTCTGAAAGTGAAGCCGGCTCCTCGCACAATCTCCCATAGAGTACTTTTAGAAATGGCAATATTGCAGTCTGCATGCAATTTTAATTTCAAATTCCTGAGAGTAACAAGTACATTATTAGCAAACATTTTAAATATCTCACGTTTTATGACATCCATGTCAAAGCTGTCGACTTTCCTTTTTTTTTTCTTGATTGACATGAGTGCACTCTGAGTCTTGTTTAATCCAACGGGAAAATGACGATTTATTAAGACCAAGCGCGAGTTGCGTTCGTCTCTCTGGGTCATGATTATCACAATATAAATGCCCCTTCTTGGATTCCCTAAGGAAATGCTGATATAGTAAAACAGTAACCTTTTGCATAGTTATAAATTTGCATTTGAAACTCATTGTAATTTAGATATAAATGTTTGTATTTAAAGTCAACAAATTGTCTACTGAGTCTTCACAAAATTAATAAAGATACGCCTTCTCTTCGGTAATTAATGGCAAGGCCGTGGTGCGTCATGTCGTTCAATAACAATTAAGTTGTGTGCACGGGATTTTCCTGAAGTTAGTGTTTCTGCAATAGCCAAACTATTTTACGTGAACGACCGCACCAAATTAATGTATATATCCTAAAATGGTGTCAAATTCGAACAGGGTGAATTTAATATAGCCTAAAGAAGAAAACTTTTAAACTAGATCAAATTTCTCAGAGCAAAAAATATTTCTATAACGTCATCAATGTTCTAAGATTGCATGCAAAATTTGAAAGCAAAATAACAAACGGTTATCACGCAAAACTCTAGTGACAAACACAATTCTCCTTGCTACTTTTACGTTGTATGATAGATTTATACTGCTATTTCATTTTCGCTATTAAAAAAAAATAAAGGGGTCGCACTGCACGCTGCCCCTCTTTAGAGCATGTCTGTACTGTATGGGCGTCTCCATCTTTGTTGTCACGACACAGTGCTCGAGGTGGCTAGCGTACCTGCACTCGCCATTTCTGTAAGGTTGAAGACAAAACACCTCAACATCATAATACAATTCCAACATTATCAGAAATTAGTACGATCATCATCATGTGCCATAACGGTTGGCCTAGGCGATCATGTCCTTCCACAATCTTCTATCTACAGTGCATTGTATGAGTTGTGTTGTTGACCGTTTTCCATGCCACGACACCAAGCTATCCAGTATTTTCTCTCTTTGTCGTCCGCGATCTCTCTTTCCTTTTATTTTGCCAGTTGTAACCAAGTATTCCAACTTTCCTCTTCTCATGATGTGCCCGACAAATGTTGATTGTTTCTTTCTGATGTATTTTAGGAGCTGCCTTTTTGTGTTGGCCTCTTTGAGAACTTCCTCATTGGTCTTTTTAGCTGTCTTTCAACATTCTTCTGAGAAATTCCATCTCTGTGGCCTCTAATCGTCTTTTTATTTGTTAGTACGATCATATTAAAGTTATTTTTTGCACTCATAACACTCGTTTAATACTCGTGAGGTATTTAGTTCAACTGAGCTATAAATCGAGCGTAATAGATAATATTAGAGTAATAAACCACTGCTCCAAGTTATTCGTTTAAGAGCGTCGCGAAGCTTCGTGGAGAGCTTTTCTTTTATCCTGGATCACGAGTGTCGTTCTGGAGATCCTTAGCATGTGCCGCTGTAGGTTTTCTGTAATACTATCAGTCCGATTTTTTGTCTTCCTCGAGCCCTGATGACAGGTCGTTGGTTGCCGTGGACGGTTAGTAGTAGCTGACCGGACTCCACTTTCTAGAAACGGGCAATATTAGTTATATCCTGCCTTCCTCGTGCCTCGTACAATTGATCTGATGTCTTTTTATTCTACAGCTATAACCTGTTAAGCGGACGTGAATTCATTCGGTCGCAAGTTTACAACTGGCTGTGATGTGCGCCATTCGACATGGGTTGATTGTTAATTGCTTAATAATTTTCCCGCGTAACCGCCATTTTCTTCAACCCTTTTCTAATTGTAACTGCTAATTGTCTTTAACATGCTCAGAGTGCATAACATCGCCTCCAGTTTTTCGCCATTACACAAGAGAGCTAGACATCGGTTTCCCAGACCTGTCAAGTCCACCATGAGGTTTTCATATTCAGGGATCAGTTTCTGCTCAACTTATAGACTGACAAGGATCGCCAACAACTTATTTGTGCGCTAGAGGTCTTCAATGATTTTTCCATTGTTTGGCTTGCATCAGTGGGTCAAGCACTAAATTTGTGGCTGTTGAGGAGGACGGCGCAGTATTTTCGTGCATGTCCATGAGTCTACGTGGGTACTCTGCAGTGGTAGAGATCACTTCTAACTGAATGATCCTGACGTAAGAAATCAGCTGCGGCTCGACAGTCTTTTGCGACCCAGGAACTGTTGGTCATATTGGGTGGATATCACAGATCATCTTTATGTATATTTCATCCAATATTCATGACAGGCGAGATATAATAATAATGCTGGGAACGAACAACAACAACAACAACAACAGCATTAACAAAAATAACAACAGTAACATCTACAAGAAATAACAGTAACAACAAGCGTAACAGCAACAGTAAACCACAAAAGTAAAAGCAACAACAGTAACAACAACAGTAACAATAACAACAGTAACAACTGAACAACAGTATCAGTAACAGTAATAGGAATAACACAATAAGAGTAACATCAACAGTAACAACATCAACAACTGTAAGAAGAGTAACAACAGCAATACTAACAGTAGGAAAATAATTAATAACAATAACAGAAACTAAACAACGCCACTTGTAACAACAGCAAAAAAGACAAAGAAGCAACAACAACAACAACAGTAACAACAACAGTAACAAAAAGAATACAAATAACAATAGTAACAGTAACAAAAACAACAACAATAAGAGTTACAACAACAGTAACAACAGCATTAGTAAGTAACAACATCAACAAGAATAATAACATCAAGAACAACAATAACAACAGCAACAGTAATAACATAAACAACAGTAACAGCAACAGCAGTTACAGCATCAAGAACAACAACAACAACAACAACAACAACAACAACAACAACAGTAACAACATTAACGACATCAATAACAGTTATAACAACATCAATAAAAACAACAGTAGCAACAGTAACAACTGTGACAATAGTAACATGGACAACCACAACAACAACGACAGCATCAATAAAATTAATAACAATAACAATTATTAAACAAGAACATATTAACAAAAGCAATAACGACAGTAACAACAAGAACAACAACAGTAACAACAACAGTAACAACAACAGTAACAACAACAGTAACAACAAGAACAGCTGTAGTTTGGGAAGAAGAAAAGTAGGGGAATAATTGTAGTAGGGACGGTGTGAGGAGAATTGACAGAAACACCGTGTGTACGGGGAAAGTGACATTCACGGAATGTTGGGTGAACTGTTGTTTGGGTGAGTAGAGATGAGAGAGTCTCATGGTATTGGGGACCGGTGTTAAGCACGGAGGAGTAAATAGAGATAAAGGAAATTTAAGGTAGAGAGAGGTTATGACGTCAAGAGAAGTCATTGGCTAGGAAATTAAGGAAGTAGTTGTTGATTGGCTGGAGTACGAGGTACTTATGGTATTGCAGAAGGTTTTAGAATTGTGAAATCAAATGTAAGTAGTAGTATAACAGGGTCCATCTGTTTATATAAGTTGTCCCGTAAATTAACAAAGATATATAGTAAACGCGCGGCGCGCCTAATGTACTCTAGGCGCAGGTGGAGTTAACCATGACTTCTCGTGTCGATGACCCCGGAAGTGACCTGTTAATGTCTGGTGTGTGCTCCGTCCTCCCTCCATTGTAACCATTCTCGCAATGTATCTCTATTATCTTCCCGTCCTTCTCCTAGACTTCTCTCTCCCGCTCTCGCTCTCTCTCTCTCTCTTCTAGACTTCTCACCTACCATATCATCATCCCTTCTCTCTCTGTCTCCTAGCGTTCCGTCCTCCCTCCATTGTAACACTTACTCATTCTCGCAATGTATCTCTATCATCTTCCCGCCCTCCTAGACTTCTCTCCCGCGCGCGCTCTCTCTCTCTTCTAGACTTATCACCTACCACTACATCATCCCTCCTCTCTCTGTCTCATAGCGTTCCGGCTCCCTCCATTGTAACACTTATTCTCGCAATGTATCTCTATCATCTTCCCGTCCTTCTCCTAGACATCTCTCTCCCGCTGTGTCTCTTTCTCTCTTCTAGACTTCTCACCTACCATACCATCATCCGTACTCTCTCTCTCTGTCTCCTAGCGGTCCGTCCTCCTTCCATTGTAACACTCATTCTCGCAATGTATATCTAACAGCTTGTCGTCATTCTCCTAGACCCCTCTCTCTCACTCTCTTCTAGACTTCTCACCTACCACTCCATCATCCCTCCTCTCACTGTCTCATAGCGTTCCGGCCACACTCCAATGTAACACTTACTCAATCTCGCAATGTATCTCTATCATCTTCCCATCCTTCTCCTAGACTCTCTCTCTCTCTCTCTCTCTCTCTCTCTCTGTCTGTCTCTTCTAGACTTCTCACCTACGACTCCATCATCCCGCCTCTCTCTGTCTCATAGCGTTCCGGTCTCCCTCCATTGTAACAGTTATTCATTGTCGAAATGTATCTCTATCATCTTCCCGTCCTTCTCCTAAACTTCTCTCTCCAGCTGTCTATCTTTCTCTCTTCTAGACTTCTCACCTACCATACCATCATCCCTCCTCTCTCTGTCTCCTAGCGTTCCGTCCTCCCTCTATTTGTAACACTTACGCATTCTCGGATGTATCTCTATCATCTTCCCGTCCTTCTCCTAGACTTCTTTCTCGCTCTCTCTCTCTCTCTCTCTCTCTCTCTTCCAGACTTCTCACCTACTACTCCATCTTCCCTCCTCTATCTGTCTCATAGCGTCCCGGCCTCCCTCAATTGTAACACTTACTCATTCTCGCAATGTATCTCTATCATCTTCCCGTCCTTCTCCTAGACTTCCATCCCGCTCTCTCTCTCTCTCTCTCTCTCTCTCTTTTCTAGACTTCTCACCTACTATTCCATCATCCCTCCTTTCTCTGTCTCATAGCGTTCCGTCCTCCCTCCATTGTCACACCTACTATTTCTCGCAATGCATCTCTATCATCTTCCCGTCCTTCTCCTAGACTTCTCTCTCTCTCTCTTTCTTTCTCTCTTTCTTTCTCTCTCTCTTTCTCTGTCTCTTCTAGACTTCTCACCTATCACTCCATCATCCCGCCTCTCTCTGTCTCATAGCGTTCCGGCCACCCTCCATTGTAACACTTACTCATTCTCGCTATGTATCTCTATTATCTTCCCGTCCTTCTCCTAGACTTCTCTCTCTCTCTCTCTCTCTCTCTCTTTCTCTTCTAGACTTCTCACCTACCCTTCCATTATCCCTCATCTCTCTAGCTCCTAAAGTTCCGTCCTCCCTCCATTGTAACACTTACTCATTCTCGCAATGTATATCTATCATCTTCCCGTTTTTCTCATAGACGCCTCTCTCTATCTCACTCTCTCTTTTCTAGACTTTTCACCAACCAAAGAGAGAGAGAGAGAGAGAGAGAGAGAGAGCGGGAGAGAGAAGTCTAGGAGGACGGGAAGATGATAGAGATACATTGCGAGAATGAGTATTACAATAGAGGGAGGACGGAACGCTAGAAGACAGATTATGACATAGAGCTAAGCAGACAACCGACTATATAGCTATAAATAAATGTTATCCTTGCACTATATATTTACTCAGTGTACTAAATATTTTTGTAATGTTATATAATAGCCACTGTATGTTATATATCTACTGAGATAATAAAATAATAAAATATATCTTTTGATTTCTGTTTTATATTTAATGCTATTGTTTTTCATTGATGTTGTATAATCTACTAACCTATCACTATCGAACAAGTACATAAAGAACTCCAAAGTCAGCATACACCAGACATAAACAGGTCACTTCCGGGTCACCGACACGAGAAGTCATGGTTAACTCCCCCTGCGCCTAGAGTACATTAGGCGCGCCGCGCGCCTACTATATATCTTTGTTAATTTACGGGCCAATTGATAAACAGTTGGACCGTACTATACTACTGAGGTACCTAGCTTACTTGATACGCGAGCGGAGATGTAAGTCCGCTGGGCTTTTATGATTGTACATTGCTATTTGTGGAATTAAAGTCTTTCTATGTTTTCACACGAGAGACTTACGTGTGTAATTGATTCATTGAAACATGTGTATTGTAGATCAACCAAACGTCCGAGTCAAACACAACGCGAAGTACAGAAATTAGACATTTGACACCAACAACTGAGCACAGATCTTAAAGGAAGAGCAAACGGCGACAGTGAAAGGAAATCACCAAAACCAATTAGCCTGTTTCCCATCGACAGGTTGACGCGGCAGAGCTCGACTTTGAGGCGTGGTCTGTGCTACGGTGAAGACAATACTACCATCGTGAAGACGTCCAGTTTACGGTGACCATGTTACCGCGTTACCTTGTGATTCTTTTGAACCTGGAAGCGTTACATTTACGCTTGTGACGCTATTGAAGTATTGTAAACGGACATTATAAGACAGCATTCACATTGAGCCGTGTGTGTGTGTGTGTGTGTGTGCCACATTTTGTGACCTTTTTCCATCCCAGACACAGAGGAACTTTTATTATTACACAACAAGAGTAACAACTACAACAACAGTAGCAGTAATAACAACAACAACAATAAGAGTACATCAACAGTAATAACAGTAACAGTAGCAACATAAAAAAAACAGTAACAACAACAACAATAGTAATAACATTAACAACATTAATAATATTAATAATAACAATAACAACAACAATAAAAAAAAAATAATAGTAACACAGTACTAACAGTATTAACAACAGCAACAGTAATAAGGATTACCTTAACAAGGCCTGGAAGTGATGACCATAGGTTTATGTTTGGGACCCTTTCTCGCCCTTGAGCTTTTTTGACTGCTACTTGGAAAAGAACTCCGCAGAAAATATAAGCAACAATAAGTAAGATAAATCTGAAAGTAGCAAATGAGAACAGACTCTAAGGAATGTATAAATGTGTGCGCCTGCACACACACACACACGCACACACACACACACACACATATAGGGAGAGAGAAGGAGAGAGAGAGGGGGAGAGAGAGGAAGAGTGGTGCTTAGTCTTTCTCTATAAACCAGAGACTAAGCACCTTTCTCTCTTCTACCTTTCAGAGCGCCCTGTGGAACATAGGTCTTCAACAAACACTTTCCATGTCGTTCTGTTTTTGCCATTCTTTTAAGATCATTCCATGTCCTCCTCATCATCTTCATCTCTGCTTCCATCTGTCTTCTCCAAGAATTTATTGATCTTCCTCTTTGTCTTTCCCCCTTTGGGATTCCAATAAAGGACCTGTTGTGTAAAGCTCTCAGTTGGCTTCCGCATTGTGTGTCCACTCCAGCGCCATCGTCTTCGCTGTATCTCTCTATCCACTGGAATTTGACTGGTACATTTCCATAATGCTATGTTAGTGATTTTGTCCTGCCATTTCCAAACGACTTGGAAAGTGTTTGTTGAAGACCTATGCTCCACAGGGAGCTAAAAAGTTAGAAGAAGAAAGAAGAAGAGATTTGACTGGTACATTTCCATAATTCTATGTTAGTGATTTTGTCCTGCCATTCCCATCCTTTTATATTGCGTAAGCATCCATTCATGAAAGTTTGTATCTTCATGATTGTCATAGGTGCTTAGTACTTTGAACTTAATTCGTTCTAGGCAGCCATTCAAGATCTAAATTGTTAAACGTTCTGAAACAATTTCTTTCCATTTGAAATAATAGAAAGAGAATTCATTCCCAGGCCCCAAACTATAATTAGATAAAACATCATCAACAAATGCACACAATTTAATGTAAAGATAACATAATTAAATGGGCTAAATAATAAATAAAAACGTAAAAATAAGCAATAAATAAAATATATAAATGCTATAAAATCAAATAAAATGAAAAGTACATTTACTTTAACTTAGTGAGAAATTGGGATGTTTTTTTGAAGTTCCAATATTTGAGCTTTCAGCTCAATACATACGACTTCATCCCAGGGTATTTTTGTGAGCAGGTTGGCTTTCTCTTTTTTATATTTTTCTTGACCAGGCCAGGTCACTGATTTCGGTACCTCCATATGGAGATGAATGTTCACAATATTAATAATAATAGTTAAAAAAAAAAGTAAAGTACCCCCGTCACGCCAAGTGTCGTATAGGGAAATATGGTGTTATATTTTACAGACCTTCAGCACATGATTTTTGGGGTAATGTGGTCAGTATTACGCCCGTGCTGCTTTACTTTCCCAGAAAAAAATCCGGTACCCATTTAAGGCTGGGTGAACCCGGAAGCCGTCGGTTGGGATAGAAACCTACCCCTTGTCCGTGGTAGTCCAGTTCACTAACCACTGAGCTATCGCGGCTCCCTATTAATAATAATAACGCAGGTATTTTTCTTTTGTTCTTCTAACGATTCTAAGCATGGAATCAGTTTCATTGTAGTCGAACCATCCACACACTTGCTCCACGGCCTATCCAGCAATTCCCGAAGCTTATGTAGACTGATTGTTCCCGTAAGTTGTTGATTGTAGATACATCTGCTTTTCCCACTAAGCACTCCGGATTGACCAGACCTCTTGCCACTTTTAGACTCACCAGTCTCTCAAAATATAATCGTTGTTTTGAAAGAACGTGTGTGTGTATAGATGCGTTCTGTTGTTGTACACAGCAAGTTGTGATATTTGTTCCTCTCGACCCAGAACATCTATCGTTAGCAAGACATTTTCAAGCGAAAGTTTACCTCTCCTATCTCTACTCGTTTGATCAGGCTTGTTAATCAGTTACTAGGGGCACTACAATGCTAAAGAATAGAATATGAATAATTCTAGTTCATGGACTCCTGCACCAGCTGCTCAGCTATGAGTCGCACGAGATCAAATAATCCTACAGGAAACAGTGAAATATCATCATCATGTGCCATACCGGTTGGCGTAGGCGATCATGGTCTTCCAAAATCTTCTATCTACAGGGCATCGTATCAGTTCTGTTGTTGACTGTTTAGTAAACTGCTAACTGTTTAGTGAAATATAATCGATCGAAAAGTAGACACAAGATCAGGCCATTATTTTTTCATCAAAACAGAAAATTGCAGACTCCGCAGCCACACCCACATAGTATACCCACACCATTGTACGCAACAGTGGAAGGAGGTCTAGACACCTCAGCCACACCCACATAGTATACCCACACCATTGTAAGCAACAGTGGAAGGAGGTCTAGACTCCGAAACACGCTTTTCATTAGTGTTGCTGCCTTGTCAAGCTTAGGGAGACGCGATAGCTCAGTGGTTAGTGAACTGGACTACAATGGACAAGAAGTAGGGTTCGACCCCAACCGACGGTTCCGGTTCACCCAGCCTTAAATGGGTACCTGATTTTTTTTCTGGGAAAGTAAAGCGGCACGGGCGTAATACTAACCACATTTGGACAGAATTGGTAACGAAAAAAGAAATGTAAATTAAGCGCGTCCGAAGCGACATGAGTGTGATAACTACAGCATGTACCTGGTATGCACTAGCTGCATATATGTGGTCTTTCGAATCCAGACACCATGACTGCAGTAGACGGTGCGTTCTTGAGGTGATAATAAAACTTTGTTAATAAACAATAGACCAGCAGATATTAAACTCACATGATAAGAAGGATGGATCCTAGACTCAAACCTTCAGACTGGGGAGTCGGGCTCGATTTTGGACAACAGGCTTTGGAAGTGAAAACGAAATTCTGAGGAATATTAAAAACAGAAAAAAAGAAAGGAACGTAATCTGTAAATAGTAATTACTGTTTTTAAAAATAATGGGAAAAAAGAATGATGTGGCTCAAGAACACATCAAAGGGAGAATAATAACGTACTGGCACATAATTGAGAATAAAGTGAGCGAGACGGATGTTATGACTATTTGTTAACATTGCATGTTTGCAGTTTGCGTTGAATACACAAAAACACGCTTTCTTTGTAGAATAAAATACAAATGGACAATTTAAGATTTTAACATTTCGTTTATACTTTTTATATGTGTAAATACTAAATTAAGAATGGTTAATTGCCTTTAAAAGCAATAACAAAAGTAAACCAAAAAAAATCAACATTTATACTCACGTAATTATTAGCATTTAATTGCTTGTCAAACTGAAAATTGTCACCAGCACCACATTCACATTTCACATAGATTTGCCTGCGAAATTATAATTTACTTTAATTTCTGATTTATTATAGAATAATATGAACATTCAGTAATTGCTAGCTTTCAAAAAAGGACAGGTAGTTCTTAAGTGTTATGTTGTTATGTTGAACTAACGTGGCATACAGGTGTCGATCTTCCATTGTAAATGCCCGGTCCTGTTTTATCAAGCAGTTTCTCTAATGGCTGATCTTGTCATATTGGAATGGTGGGTCCGCTTGCAGAATGAACAAAAACTACTTGAATAGTGGTGCGTGGTTGCTTGTAAAGAGGAGTAGAAAACTCAAGATAAACAAGTCTACAATAACATAAGTCTAAGCAGGAGAAGTAATTAGTCTCCAACGATCTACAAGATTCAGTAAAATAATTACAGGTAAATTCGTCAACTGTGCAAGAAAGTCGCTAATGATAAGATGTAACGGAGAGCGCCTAAAGTGCCCAGATAATCAGTCGAGAAGACAAAAGATACAAAACACAACGTGAAGACAAATAAACAAACAATCGAAGTCAAGCGAAGTACGAAATCATCAGTAAGAATAATCAGTCACTAAATTCGTTGCTGTGCATATTTAAAACCTTCCCCTATACGAACGAGACAGCCGAATCTTTTTACTGATTCAGGCGAGATTCCATTCAAGATGATAATAGCTGGTTTCATGTCTTTGTGCTAAAATGAACATTTTATAACTTTCTGCAAGTTTATTGTTAATGAGAACTGGTCGCGTTAAAACAAATCACCATGAATCCGCAGTCATGAACAGACTTCACGAATATCATTTCAAGGTGGGAGATGTCAGACGAGAGCGAGAGAATCCAAAGAAAGAAGACTTGTCAACCAACACAACACCGGTGTCGTTAGTTGCTACACATTGATGGATGTTATGCGGAGATCTGAGCTCTTATGGACTTGTTCCATGTGCACTGGATGACCTGTCCACTAAACTAAAGTATAGGTCGCATAATTTGGCCCCGGTTTCAACCAATGTTTGACATAATTTGGCCCCGATTTCAACCAATGTTTGGCATAATTTGGCCCCGATTTCAACCAATGTTTGGCATAATTTAGCCCCGATTTCAACCAATGTTTGGCATAATTTGGCCCCAATTTCAACCAATGTTTGGCATAATTTGGCCCCGATTTCAACCAATGTTTGGCATAATTTGGCCCCGATTTCAACCAATGTTTGGCATAATTTGGCCCCGATTTCAACCAATGTTTGGCATACTTTGGCCCCGATTTCAACCAATGTTTGTAAAGTAAGGAAAGTAAGTCGTTATGATCAACTAAAGATGTATCATCAGCAAAAAGAGCTCTTATTAGGGCTTCAGTTGTTTTCGCTTTGCTTTTAACGAAGCTGAGTTGAAAAATATCTTATGCAATAAATCTATGTCAATAGAAGTGAGAAAGAGAGTTCATCGGTGCTATATTGTTCCAATTCTGACATATGGAAGCGAATCACGGACAATAGACAAACAAATGAAAAGACGATTAGAGGCCACAGAGATATGATTTCTCAAAAGAATGTTGAAAGTTCATTGGACAGCTAAAAAGACCAATGAAGAAATTCTCAAAGAGGCCAACACAAAAATGGAACTCCTAAAAAACATCAAAAAGAAACTATCAACATTTTTCTAGCACATCATGAGAAGAGGAAAGTTGGAATACTTGGTTACAACTGGCAAAATAAAAGGAAAGAGAGATCGCGGACGACAATGAGAGAGAAAATACTGGATAGCTTGGTGTCATGGCATGGAAAACAGTCAACAACAGAACTGATACGATGCGTTGTAGATAGAAGATTGTGGAAGGACATGATCGCCTACGCCAACCGGTATGGCACATGTTGATGATGATGAGTTGAATAATTATATAATAGATTTAATAATCGATTTTGAGCGTATAAAAGGTGTCAATGTGGGCTGCTGAAAAGGCATGGTATGAGGGCAGCAAATAGATTTCATAGACGGTAGGGGCAAGGACACAACCCTACTTAACCCATCTTTAACTTTAATGCACTTAGATGTGCTGATATAAAGCAATACCTATCACCACTAAGAAACATCTTATACAGAATATTCATTCCAACATTGTGCTACTAATGCCAAACATTATCACTTGCGACGAAACATAAATGAAAGCTTGTCACCATATGAGATGAGATGTATAAGAAATGCGCTTAGAGTGACAAGAAAAAATAGAATCAGAAATTATAATATAACAGAAGTGGTAGGCATTAAACCAATCATAAGCAATATACAGAAACAACAAATAAATTAGTTTACCCACCTGGAAAGAAAGAATACGGTGCTATTCCTTACCATTATCATCATGTACCATCCCGACTGGCGTAGGCGATCATGTCCTTCCACAATTCTCTATCCACAATACATCGTATAAACTCTGGTGTTGACCTTTTCGTGCCATAACACCAAGCTATCCAGTATTTCTCTCCTTGTCGTCCGCGATCTCTCTTTCTCTCTATTTTGCCAGTTGTAACCAAGTATTCCAACTTTCCTCTTTGATGATGTGCCCCAAAAACGTTGATTGATTCTTTCTGCTATTTCTTAGGAACTCCGTTTTGGTGTTGACCTCTGAGAATTTCCTCATGGTCTTTTTAGCTGGGGAGCCGCGATAGCTCAGTGGTTAGTGAACTGGACTACAAAGGACAAGAGGTAGAGTTCGATCCCAACCGACGGCTCCGGTTCACCCAGCCTTTATTGGGTGCCGGATTTTTTTTCTGGGAAAGTAAAGCGGCACGGGCGTAATACCGACGATATTACCCCAAAAATCATGTGCCGAAGTTCTGTAAAATTTATGGTCATTAACACCATATTCCCTATACGCCACTTGGCGTGACCGGGGTACTTTACTTTTTTTTTTCTTTTCTTTTTTGCTGTCTAGGAAACTCTCAACATTCTTCTGAGAAATACCATCTCTGTGGCATCTGATCGTCTTTTCATTTGTTTGTTTACTGTCCATGATTAATTTCCATAGGTTTCAATTTGTTCTATATACCAATGCTGAACTTTTTTCTCATTTCAATTGACATAGACTTGTTGCATAATTTTTTAATTTACTGAAAAGGTTTTCTGTCCTGAGCTATTCTACTTTTTTTTATTTCCATTGTGCATTTTCCTTCTGATGTTATTATTGTGCCAAGTATTTGATGATCTGCACTAGCTTCAGATTTGTTCCGTCTATTTTCATGTTGCATGATGATGATGATTGGTTCTTCGATGTGACCATTACTTCAGTTTTCTTACTATTCAGACTTAAACCTTTCACGTTGCTTTCTTTCACTATTATGTTTATCATTTTTTGTAATTAATTTTACGTCTCTGATATTAAGACTGTCATTCGCTTATCGCAGATTGATTATTTTGTGACCTTCTTTTCTCTTTTCACTGATACCTAAAAGGTGTCGTGGTTATATCATTTGTCGTTCTTGAGCTGCTCGAACTGTCTAAATTAGTGATTTTCATTTGTTGTTAAATGTCTCTGCATCTATCCATCTTCTTTTGGGTCTTCCTCTCGGTCTTTTTCCATGCATTCTCGAGAAGAACGCCCTTGATGGTGATTGGTGAGGATTCATTCTGACCAGGTGGCCAAACCATTTAAGTTGTTGTTGTTCTATATATCCTTGGCAGGGTTTTATTCCTGCCGTTTTTCTTGTGGTTTCATTTGGTATTCTATCTCTTCTTGTGTTGTTTGTTCCTTTTCTCAAGCATCGCATCTCACATGTATTGATCTTTTTAAATTGTGATTTAGAAAAGGTCCATGTTTGACTTTCATAGCACAAAGTTGGTATGAAAATGTTATTTATCATTTGTTGTTTAGCTGGCATAGAAATGTTTGGATGTCTTGGCAATGGTGAAAGCTGGTATGTGACAGTATTTGCTTTTTGTGTTCTCATGTCAATTTCTCTGTCTAGTTTTCCATCTTCTGTGAACATTGTGCCCAAATACTTAAATTCTTCTACTTGTTTTATCTCTTTATCTTTGATCTTAATGTTTAATTGGTGTCTTAATTTGCTTATTCTCATAGCCTCTGTTTTTGCTGTGTTAATTTTCATACTGTAGTTTGTGCAGCTTTTATCTAGAGATGTTAAATGCTGTTGTAGCAGGTTTTCATCCTCATATATTAGGCATTGGTCATCTGCGAAGAGTAGCTCGTTGATGTTGGAGTTTTCTACCTCTGTTATTATATGATTTTTCCTTATTGTTGGTTGTTTCCAGATTTATTTTGTCCATGTATATGAAGAAGTGTAACGTTTCAAATACTTCGGCACAATAATTACATCAGATGGGAGATGCACCACAGAAATAAAAAGCAGAATAGCTCAGGCCAAAATAGCATTTAAGAAAATGAAAAATATCTTATGCAACAAATCTATGTCAATAAAAATGAGAAAGAGAGTTCATCAGTGCTATATAGAACCAATTCTGACCTATGGAAGCGAATCATGGACAGTAGACAAACAAATGAAAAGACGGTTAGAGTCCACAGAGATGGGATTTCTCAGAAGAATGTTGAAAGTTCCCTGGACAGATAAAAAGACCAATGAGGAAGTTCTCAAAGAGGCCAACACAAAAAGGGAGCTCTTAAAAAACATCAGAAAGAAGCAATCAACATTTTTCGGGCACATCATGAGAAGAGGAAAGTTGGAATACTTGGTTACAACTGGCAAAATAAAAGGAAAGAGAGATCGCGGACGACAAAGAGAGAAAATACTGGATAGCTTGGTGTCATGGCATGGAAAACAGTCAACAACAGAACTGATACGATGCACTGTTGATAGAAGATTGTGGAGGGATGTGATCGCCTACGCCAACCGGCAGGGTACATGATGATGATGATATGAAGAAGAGGAGTGGTGAGAGGACACATCCTTGTCTTACACCTGTTGTAACCTGAAACCATTCTGACATTCTGACAGACCTTCCGATGTTCTAACGGCACTTTGACTGTTTTTATATAATGCCATTATACTATCTAGTAATTGTCTTGCTACACTGTAGGTTTCTAAAGTTTGCCTAAGTTTGTTCCTGTCCACACGGTCAAAAGCATGGGCCCCGCGTAGGGACTTCCGGTGTGTGACTGTCCTGGCAACAAGATGCAATTTTCGATGGGAGTCAGATTTTAAGTTATAAATGAATTTCAATGCCTGTAGTAAACAGAAATTCAAATGTTCTTGTGTGTGATTTCGAACTGATTAATTTGTGATTTATTTGTGATTTACTGTATGTGGGATATAAGTAGAATTACCATCCATTATGCCATTACGATCACGAACGAAAATGCAAAATGAAAACGGAAAATCTACAACAGCACAAAGAAAACAATCAGAACGTTTAATAAGTACTTAGAACATCTGCGGTTTAGGTGATAAAAGCACATAAATAGTTGAATTTATGAAGAAAAGGAATATAAAAATCTTAGGATTAGCGGACACTAGAAAGAGAAGTAAAATCATTAAAGAAATACACCAAAGCTACACACTCGTCACGAGCGGAACTAACAACATGGCGGAAATAAACATGGAGTCGGTTTTATAATTGAAAGTAATATGCCAAAAATATACTAGAAATAGATTACATCTCGGAAAGAATAATAAGTATCAAATTAGCAGAAAGAGGAGGAAATACCACTTATATCCAAACATATGCTCCTTGCAACGACACCTATAGTGAGGACAGCGAACAAGAATATTTTGATAAACTCTCAGCCACAATAGAAATTTTTTGACTGTTGACTTCGATTCCTTATTTGTCCACTATTGATCTCATAATATTTTTGATGTAAAGTGAGAACAAATCCGGCGACAGAACACAGTCTTGTCTGACTCCTTGTTTTATGTATTGGAACTGTCCTGTTTGGTTGCTAATTCTTATGGCTGCTGTTTATTGCCAATACATGTGTTTTATGATTCTCAAGATACCATCAAAGCATATATTAAAATAGGAGAACGGAGGAGAGCAAGAGGCAGACCCAGAGTAAAATGGACAGCAAACGTCGAAGAAACGCTACAATAAAGTCAATCGACATTGAGTGAAACCGTTAAAAGGTCAAGAACCAGAACTTTGTCTCCCTCGACATGCGAACGGGTACAAGAGAAAGTGATGCCAGAGATGTGTTGACATTAAGCTGTACTGGGGCGTTAATTTGTTAAGGAAATCGTGTGATCATTCTAAGCAGCAGCAGCGGTGGACATAACTGTTCCCTAGTACTCTATAAAGCCATGCTTCGTTTGCACTCATCATCGTCATCTTCATAGAGTGCCGTCTTCGCAACGAAGGTTGGCTACCATGGATCGCCATTCTGCTCTGTCTTTTGCTTTGATGGTGCAGGTTGTCATAGGCTGATTTGTCCATCTTTTGATGTTACTCGTCCATGTTAGTCTTGGTCTGCCTCTGCCTCTTTTACCTTGTATTTTCCCCTCCAGGATTACTTTTAGTAGGCTGTTGTGTCTTTTAACAATGGCCCAAAAATCGCAGTTATCTTGTTTGAATTTGAATCGCAGTTCTCTTTTCATTTTAAGTTGTTTTAAGTCTTCATCATTTGTTTTCTTTTCCGTCCATCCAATTCTACCTATTCGTCTATATATCCACATGTCAAAGGCTTCAATTCTCTGTTCTGTTTTCTTGTCTAATGTCCATGTTTCTGCACCATATAGGAATATTGAGATAATGTAACATTTTGCTATTCTTAGTTTTAGCCCTGGTGTTATTTGTTTTCATGTTAGTATGTTCTTCATGACATTAACATTACTTTTTGCCATTCCTATTCTTTTGTTTATTTCAGTTGTACATTTTCCATCATAGAATGTCCAAGGTAGTTGTAGTTCTGAACTGTCTCCAGGTCTATTCCTTCAATTTTGATATCCAGTTGTGAGTTTTGAATATTTTTTTGTGTTTATTATCTCTCTCTCTCTCTCTCTCTCTCTCTCTCTCTCTCTCTCTCTCTCTCTCTGCGATCAGGGCTCAATCAGAGTAGGATTCCAGACTCTTACATGAAGTCAGCTGTCAGGTTAAGTATGTTGATCGCCCCCACAGACAGAACATCACAATTAGAGTCTGCCAGATCCACTCTGATTGAACACCCGTTAAAACGTTGCACTGTGTTCTGCGCCAGTGGCCCAGTGCATCCGATTTCAGCCAACATTTTATTCAGGTTTGCATTACTTAGCCTTTGATTGTCCCCAATCTTCCTGCAAGGCAGCAGATTGTCTTTTCTGTAGGGGGATTCTGCCCTTAGATGGTCTGTCCTCCCAGGTTTACGAGCACCATCTGCCCGAGTCACTAAAGGTGACTAACACAGACATGCACACACAAAGATATGAGATGTGACTAACACAGACATGCACACAGCGATACGAGGCATGACTAACAATGACACACACCAAGATATATGACACATGACTAACATAAGCATGCACATAAAGATATGAGATATGACTGACATAGACATGCACACACACAAATATATGACACATGCCTAACATAGACATGCACACAAAGATATGAGATGTGACTAACATAGCCATGCACACACAAGGATATGAGATGTGACATACACAGACATGCACACACAAAGATATGAGATATGACTAACATAAACATGCACACAAAGATATGAAATGTCACTAACCCAGACATGCACACACAAAGATATGACACATGACTAACACAGATACACACTAAGATATGAGATATGACTAAACACGGACACACCAAGATATGAGATATGACTAACATGACACACACCAAGATATGAGCCATGGCCAGCACACACACACACACACAAGCTAAGATATGAGCCATGGCTAGCACAGAAACACATCAAATATGAGCCATGGCTTCACGGAAAAACACCAAGAAATGAACCATGTCTAGCAGAGAAACACATTAAGGTACCCATATGATTGGGTTTGTTGTAGTCGGCAGACTCTTCTTAACATGGGAATCATCGACATACGAAACGCCGGCCCCGATTAACTGTTCACAGGTTTCGTTCAAACAGTTGTCCGAAGATATGAGAGTGCAGTCTGACCCGTAGAACATTTCATTGCATGTACAGTTCCCGGATGACTGTACACAGGTGTCGTTGAAACAGTTGTCCGGACATCTGAGAGTGCAGTCTGACCCGTAGTACGTTTCCTTGCACGTACAGTCTGCACTTTCCGGGTCACATATGATGTCACAGCCATCAGAACACGGATGTTTGCACTGTAGCCCAAAATTACCATCGGGACACGTGTCATTACTGGTGTAGCCAGGATGTTTACGTAGGCATTTTCCAGATTTTTCCTCACATAAAGGACAGACACTGAGACAAGACCCGGAGCAGTCGTGTTCATATATCCCATGTGAACAGTTGCCGTGATACGTACCGATGATGATGACGTTGCAGCCTTTGCAACACCCACTACACACTGCACAAAACAATCAAGAATGCCCGTCCAGACAATAGGTGTCTGTAAATGTTTGCACCTAACACACACAGTCAGTGCACTGTCGGCCTGCGAAATGGTCGGTGAGAACTCAATCTTAATGTGTGCCATTATGGCTTGTGTGGTGACTACAATTGTATTCACAAAAATATTTGGGTATGCTATATCATTATACTGGAACACTACACCGCCACTGTCAGAGAAAGCCTTTAGAGTGGCATTCTCTACCCGAATCATAGTTCTAGCTCGATGATAGATTCGAATGGCGTGAGTCTTCTGGTGCGTGGCAAAGTTCAGATACCAGTAAACAGAATTGGATCCACTTCTCAATTGTGTGTGTGTGTGCAGTCATTGTCATAGAGATTGGTCTTTGTTTTGCCATTAACTGCGGGCTCTGGTCCACATCCGTCTCCTGTATAACAAGCATTAAATGTGTCGGTCTGGTCTGTGTTCTGTTTGAGAGCCACATTCCTACCCCCCCCCCCCCCCCCCCCCCCCGCCAATGTAGATGGAGCAGATATTTGCAACTATCGCCCCTTCAATCAGTAAATTGTTGATCAGTCGGCACCAGAGCAAAAGACATCAATCTCGTGCGAACTAACTACAAACCTTGATTCAATGTTACTTGAGGCAAAACCAATTAGTTTTACTGTGAAACTGTCCGGATTTGTTAAGTCATTCACATAAATCCTAAACCAGGAGAACGGCAAAGATTGATTGAGAGTTACCTCAACTGATGTAGAATCTGTATCCGGATTACATGTGGTGTCGTTGTTATCAAACAGGAAAGTAGGTTCAGATTTTGGGCGTATTTGTAAACGAGACCCAAGTACTGACACTAGGGTCCGAAATATTTGTGCTGACAACTGTCATTGTTTGGGCATGTCCCTGTAGTTTTGTCACAGACTGAGTCATTATAGCAGTGACATTGTAACGTACAATTTACCCCAAACCAACCGTCTGCACAAGTTAGGTCATTAGCTTCCAAGGTCGCGAGCGAAGCCAGCAGAATAAAGACTTGATCTACAGCGGAGGTTAACGAACTATGTACAAACATTTATTATCAAACCCGTGGTTACATTTCTAAAAATCCGCCAACTCGCTGTGATAACAGATAGCGTGATGTTCAAAGTCAACATTGTTTACACAATGGCACGAACGCGAACAGCTTCCATCTTGGTGCGTCCCATGACGTCATTCATCTGTTTATGATTATAGTTTTAGTCTTTTTGATATTCATATCTAGTCCATATTTTTTGCTTGTCATGTTTATTTCATTAAGTAATTGTTGTAGATCTTTAGGATTTTCTGCTAGTAGTACAGTATCGTCAGCATATCTTAGGTTATTGATTATCTCTCCATTAATTTGTAGGCCTGGCATCTTTATGATGTTTTTAAAGATGTGCTCAGTGTATAGATTGAACAAGCTTGGTGATAGGATGCATCCCTGTCTTACTCCTCTTTTTATATCAATGGGTGTAGAGTTCTCTTTGTTATATTTTATTATTGCAGTTTGCTCCCAGTATAGATTACATATTAGTCGTGTGTCCATGTCATGTAGATTATCTCTTTTAGGCATTCTATAAGTTGTTTGTGGTGTACTCTATCAAAAGCTTTGGTGTAGTCTATGAAGCAGGCATATATTGGTTTGTTTACTTCTGTGTACTTTTCAATTAATGTTCTCATGCAGAATATGGCTTCTTTTGTCTCCCTATTTTTCCTAAATCCAAATTACTGCTCATCTAATTCAGTATTGATTTTATTCTGAATCCTTCCTTATTAAACTTTTAGTAAGGTTTTGCTTCAGGGTCTGCCTCTTGCTCTTCTCCCTTCTACTATTTTAATATATGCTTTGATGGTATCTTGACAATCATAAAACACATGTATTCGTTTACACTAGAAGGCAACAAAGGCTTTGTTCACCCTATTTTTACATTTTTCAAAGAACTGTCGAAGTGTAAAACATTGTATCATTGGTTGACATTACAGCATAAATTCACACAATGCCTCCTTGTTTTTCCTGCTATACACACGAGAGAGAGATTCATCAGTAATTGTTGAAATCGCACTTGTCGCCTTTATTCTTGTATAAAGTCTTTGCATTTCTCATGTCGTGGGATATTACACTGTTACCCCAACACAGGAGAACAGGCTTGTAAAGATGAGGTAACAGTATATCTAGATTTCCTTTCAATATATTCAGCTGAATCATCGTGGATATTTAAGTTTGATAATTTCAGGTCTAGGAGTTGCTTCTCTGGCCTCTCTACTGATTTCATCTCTGATTTGTGCTCAGCCATTCTTTCGAGCTGCTTTTTCTTATCGCTACGTTCGCTTCTCTGAGATCTCGCTCCATCGGCATGCTTTTCCTAGTGAAATAATACGGATATAGTGTTCACATGTGTTTGCTGAATGTGAATATTTGGCATTTAGAAATATCACTTATACAGACGTGGTATCTTGAGAAGAAAATAAAGACAGTAAAAAAAATAGTAAAGTATTTGAACAGTTCTCAACATTCCTTTATGGTGCAGAAACACGGACATTAGACAAGAAAACAAAACAGAGAATTGAAGCCTTTGAAATGTGGATTTATAGAAGAATAGGAAGAATTGGATGGAATGAAAAGTAAACAAACGATGAAGTCTTAAAACAACTAATTATGAAAAGAGAACTACTAAACACAATTCAAACAAGCCAAATGCAATTGTTGGTCATGTTAATCGACAAAGCAGCCTACTAAAAGTAATCTTGGAAGGGAAAATACAAGGTAAAGGAGGCAGACCGAGACTAACATGGACAAGTAACATAAAAAGATGGACAAGTCAGTCTATTATAACCTACACCATCAAAGCAAGAGACAGAACGGAATGGCGCTCTATGGTAGTCAACATTCGATGTGAAGACGGCACTCAATGAATTTGAACAGCTAAGACATCAAATATGATATAATCCACACTATGTGATCAGCAAAAAAAATACTGGTTTTTCAAAATGTTAATAAGATGTCAATTCACTAATCTACTAAAAACGAATTAAAAAAAAAAAAGAACATCACCGATAATTAAGTGTAATTCTTTACTTTATTCATTTCTTCTTTCCATTGTCTCAATGCAAAGACATCCATGAAAGAATTTCATCACAACGGCTTAGAAATCCTAAACATTTTAAACAAAGATTCTCAGTCTTATATCGTTTAACCATTTTTTGTTTTGTACAGGAATAATGGAGTCTAGTTGTGGCTCAGATTATCTAGCCACGGGAATAACCGTGAAGTCTAGTTGTGGCTCAGATTCTCTTGCCACGGGAATAACCGTGTAGTCTAGTTGTGGCTCAGATTCTCTTGCCACGGGAATAACCGTGAAGTCTAGTTGTGGCTCAGATTCTCTTGCCACGGGAATAACCGTGAAGTTTAGTTGTGGCTCAGATTCTCTTGCCACGGAAACAACCGTGAAGTTTAGTTGTGGCCAGGATTATCTAGCCACGGGAATAACCGTGTAGTCTAGTTGTGGCTCAGATTCTCTTGCCACAGGAATAACCGTGAAGTCTAGTTGTGGCTCAGATTCTCTTGCCACGGGAATAACCGTGAAGTTTAGTTGTGGCTCAGATTCTCTTGCCACGGAAACAACCGTGAAGTTTAGTTGTGGCCAGGATTATCTAGCCACGGGAATAACCGTGTAGTCTAGTTGTGGCTCAGATTCTCTTGCCACGGGAATAACCGTGAAGTCTAGTTGTGGCTCAGATTCTCTTGCCACGGGAATAACCGTGAAGTTTAGTTGTGGCTCAGATTCTCTTGCCACGGAAACAACCGTGAAGTTTAGTTGTGGCTCAGATTATCTAGCCACGGGAATAACCGTGTAGTCTAGTTGTGGCTCAGATTCTCTTGCCACGGGAATAACCGTGTAGTCTAGTTGTGGCTCAGATTCTCTTGCCACGGGAATAACCGTGAAGTCTAGTTGTGGCTCAGATTCTCTTGCCACGGGAATAACCGTGTAGTCTAGTTGTGGCTCAGATTCTCTTGCCACGGGAACAACCGTGAAGTCTAGTTGTGGCTCAGATTCTCTTACCACGGGAATAACCGTGAAGTCTAGTTGTGGCTCAGATTCTCTTGCCACGGGAATAACCGTGAAGTTTAGTTGTGGCTCAGATTCTCTTGCCACGGGAATAACCGTGTAGTCTAGTTGTGGTTCAGATTCTCTTGCCACGGGAATAACCGTGTAGTCTAGTTGTGGCTCAGATTCTCTTGCCACGGAAACAACCGTGAAGTTTAGTTGTGGCCAGGATTATTTTGCCACGGGAATAACCGTGTAGTCTAGTTGTGGTTCAGATTCTCTTGCCACGGGAACAACCGTGAAGTCTAGTTGTGGCTCAGATTCTCTTGCCACGGGAATAACAGTGAAGTCTAGTTGTGGTTCAGATTCTCTTGCCACGGAAGCAACCGTGAAATTTAGTTGTGGCCAGGATTATCTTGCCACGGGAATAACCGTGAAGTCTAGTTGTGGTTCAGATTCTCTTGCCACGGGAACAACCGTGAAGTCTAGTTGTGGCTCAGATTCTCTTGCCACGGGAATAACAGTGAAGTCTAGTTGTGGTTCAGATTCTCTTGCCACGGAAGCAACCGTGAAGTTTAGTTGTGGCCAGGATTATCTTGCCACGGAAGCAACCGTGTAGTCTAGTTGTGGCTCAGATTCTCTTGCCACGGGAACAACCGTGAAGTCTAGTTGTGGCTCAGATTCTCTTGCCACGGAAGCAACCGTGAAGTTTAGTTGTGGCCAGGATTATCTTGCCACGGAAGCAACCGTGTAGTCTAGTTGTGGCTCAGATTCTCTTGCCACGGGAACAACCGTGAAGTCTAGTTGTGGCTCAGATTCTCTTGGCCAGGATTATCTTGCCACGGGGTTAACTGTGACGTTTAGTTGTGGCCAGGATTATCTTGCCACGGGGTTAACTGTGAAGTTTAGTTGTGGCCAGGATTATCTTGCCACGGGGTTAACTGTGAAGTTTAGTTGTGGCCAGGATTATCTTGCCACGGGGTTAACTGTGAAGTTTAGTTGTGGCCAGGATTATCTTGCCACGGGATTAACTGTGGTTTCTAGTTGTGGCCCAGATTCTATTGCCACAAGTAGGACCTTTTATCAGAGTTGGTGATATCAGTGTTCTTCCTCCTTTCAACTTCCTGTGGAGCTTAGATCTTCAAACACTTTCCAACTGTCCGGTGCAGTGCCATTCTCTTAAAATCGATGCGTGTCCACACCATCTTCTTCATCCCTGCCTATTCCTGTCTTCTCCAAGTATATTTTGACCTATCCATTTTTCTCCTCCCATGGGGATTAAAAAAAATGGCTTGTGCAATACTCTTTGTTGACTTCCGCAGCGTGTCCTATTCGACCCCATCGCCCGTGGATTATCTTGTTATCCACTGTTATTTGATATTAGTGTTGATCGTCCTATATTTCACGACATCCCGTTTTTATTGTGCTTCGTTTATTTGACTATATCTACAAAGCAGGCGCCTTTTTACTTAACAGACTTTAGCTGCCATTTTTCTCAAAAGTTATAAACATTCTCTTTTTCTCCAATCTCGGGGTATTTCTGCGTAAATACATGCCAAGTTATATCATTGGTTTAGGATTACGGCGACTTTGCAGTTTATTGAAATATACTTTAGTTGACATGACACCTGAAAATGACGTATTTTTAAATTTTATCTTATTAATCAAGTACTAATGAATCGATACAGAAATACAATGCAATAAGGCAAACCAAATATTGGGAAAGCTGTTCCCTATACTTCAAAGCAGAGCAAAACCTATTACCACCACGAAACATCTTATACAAAGTATATTCATTGCAACATTGTGCTATCAATGCCAAACATGGTTACATACGTCAAAACATAAAAGAAAGGTTGTCTGTCAGCGCTTGGTGTAACAAGAGAAGACAGAATCATAAATGATTATAAGTGAAAGAGAAAGCATTGAGAAAATCCTAAGCTACATACAGAAACAACAAATAAACTGGTTTACCCATCTAGAAAGAATGCCGTGTGATTCCTTGCCATACAAAGCATATATTAAAAGAGGAAAAGGAAGAAGAGCAATAGTCAGACCTAGAGTAAAATAGACAGACAATATCAAATAAACGCTACAACATCAATTGCCAATTAGTAAGGCCGCCAAAAGGGCGAGATCCAGAATTTTGTATCTGCCTCGAAACCCGAACGGGTACAAGAGGAAGTGAAGTAAAATAAAAAGAAGAAATACTTATGAATCTGTCATCCCAGCAGCTAAAATGCGATTGTATATCTTACCCCATATGATCAGAGTTGTTCATATTAAATCTGGCATGCCCATCAATGACGTCAGAGAAGGCGTTGCTGTGAAGTCCGAGAATAGTGATTCCACGCCATGGCTGTACATATAAGGCCTGTCGACACACATGAAGGGCACCGATAAGAGTGAGAATTGCTAAGTCTTCAGGTACGATGCAATCAGATAAAGATAAACATTTAATGTTCACAATATTTAACACTGGAGTGATGATGGAGCATTGGTTAGTGATCTGTAGAGTAGTTAATAGCGATCTGTAGAGTAACTGTTAGTGAATTGTATAGTAGTGATTAATGAACTGTAGAGTAACTGTTAGTGAACTGTAGAGTAGTGATTAGTGAACTGTAGAGTAATGGTTAATGAACTGTAGAGTAGTGATTAGTGAATTGTAGAATAGTGATTAGTGAACTGTAGAGTAACTATTAGTGAATTGTAGAGTAGTGATTAGTGAACTGTAGAGTAATGGTTAGTGAACTGTAGAGTAGTGATTAGTGAATTGTAGAATAGTGATTAGTGAACTGTAGAGTAGTGATTAGTGAGTTGTAGAATAGTGATTAGTGAACTGTAGAGTAGTGAATAGCGGTCTGTAGAGTAATGGTTAGTGAACTGTAGAGAAGTGAATAGCGGTCTGTAGAGTGATGGTTAGTGAACTGTAGAGTATTGTATAGTCATCTGTACAGTAATGGTTAGTGATCCGTGGAGTAGTGTAAAGTGATGTGTATAATAATTGGTAGTGAACCGTAGAGTAACGGTTAGTGAACTATAATGTAATGATCAGTGAACTGCAGAGTAATGAACCTATCTATCTATCTGTCTGTTTGTTTGCCGGCCACCCGCCCATCCATCCATCCATCCATCCATCCATCCATCCATCCATCCATCCATCCATCCATCCATCCATCCATCCATCCATCCATCCATCCATCCATCCATCCATCCATCCATCCATCCAATCTGCCTACTTACCTACCTACCTACCTACCTACCTACCTACCTACCTACCTACCTACCTACCTACCTACCTACCTACCTACCTACCTACCTGCCTACCTGCCTACCTGCCTGCCTGCCTACCTACCTACCTACCTACCTATCTATCTATCTAGACAGGCAGGCAGTATATATATATACTTTAAGATATAATAAACTTTATATATTTTATACTTTTTATTCTTCAATCTTTTATTTTCACTTCCACATTATTTCTCCTTACTTACGATTTTATATCTCTACATTTCATCTATCCTTCAACATGTGACACATCTCTGTCTCGTGTCACCATATCAGCTCTCATCCCTCTGTCCACCTCTCTCTAACTTCATCATCCGACATGTAGCTATAGGTAATCAGTGCCTCACCGTTTGTTGTCGTTGTGTCCGTCTTCTGAAGGAGGCCATCGGCCGAAACGTCAGTATTTTGTTGTGTTCCTCTTTTGTAAAGCTGTCACCATACCTTGGAGTGTATACCACATCCCACTACTGGCACCTCGCCTGTTCTCTATCTCCCCCCCCTCCCCCCCACCCGAATCTTGAGTTACCCAGGATGGCTAACTTCAAGTGACGTCGGAAGTAATGACCGTTCTATCGCGCCAGTTGTGACAACTTTACTGAAGGTGACAACGCTACAAGGGTCTGATCATAAATACATTAGCAATGATTTATCTCGTGATCAATAATGCCTGACTCATGATGTTGGCTGCTTTGGGAGTTAGAAATGTAGGTAGATATAAGCAGGCGATAAAAAGTGTTCTCTCAGATATTCACCAATCATTCAAGTCTAAAGTTTGGGATTCAGTACAACTAATCTGGTGATTACCTTGATATGATTCCCACATGTGGACGTCACGTTGAGATAAACTCATTACTTCATGGTTCTTCTCTTCTCTAACATGAACTACAAGGTAATAATTTATAACCAAGTCTAACAAGACTGGTATATCTTAACATACAATGTACGATAGAGCTATTTGCAAGTAAAGTAGTAAAGAGCCCCTGTCACGCCAAGTGGCTTCTAGGGAATATGGTGTTAGTGAACATAAATTTTAGACTTTTGGCACATGATTTTTGGGATAATCTGGTCGGTATTACGCCCTTTACTGGACTACCACGGACAAGGGGTAGGGTTCGATCCCAACCGACGGCTTCCGGGTTCACCCAGCCTTAAATGGGTACCGGATTTTTTTCTGGGAAAGTAAAGCAGCACGGACGTAAAATATAGGGTCACTAACACCATATTATCCCTATACGCCACTTGGCGTGACGGGGGTACTTTATATACTTATTACGCCTTTACTTTCCCAGAAAAAAATCCTGTAACCATTTAAGGCTGGGTGAACCCGGAAGTCGTCGGTTAGGATTGAACCCTACCCTTGTCCTTTGTAATCCAGTTCACTAACCACTGAGCTGTCGCGGTTCCCCTTAGAGCTATTTGGCTCACTTATAATTCTCAGAACCAGTCATCCCAAGTAATTGATCTACCTAACGTTTACACGGCAGCCACGACTGGTCGATGATTTGTCCATTGGTCATTAATTATGTCATTATAATATAGATTATTGGTTTGAGATATTTCATTATTTGCTAGCTATGTCGTGCTAGTTTTATTTACTTACACATCTCTGTGTGTTGTTTGTTGTTCCTGCTGAAGACCTATTGAGCCGAAACGTCATTCGAATTTGGGTTGTCCATTAATTACGTAAAGCTTTAACCATACCATTTTTTATCTACAATCTACATCATCTTGTCTGGTCACGCCCCGGACCTGGGGTCGTTCAGAACTACCTCTTGTCACATTATTATGTTTTGTGTCCTTGAATTTCATAAGCATTATAACCAAGTACAATCACTTTATCTTGTTTCTTTCCATTGTTATTATTATTCGATTATGTCCCTTGTCTTGTAAGCTCCCCTTTTTCCTTTGACAGTGTGTCAGAAGTATTTCATAACAATCATCTACTTTATGGGGGACTGGTTGGTCTCGAATAGAGGTTGTGAGTTCAAATCCCGGCTGGATCAATTGGAATTTTTATTTATGATTTCTCTATGCGGCAACCGTCAATTACTCATCGACGGAAAAAAATATGAGTACCTCCGAAGTCGGAGTTATCTGCCTGTACGGCAAGGGATCCCTGTGCTCACGGCTTGCAGAGAAAAACGGATTAACACGCAAAATTCAGTTCCTCGCATATAGGGACTTCGCCAGCGGTTATAATAAACCTGGTGATGAGATTTCATCGAACATTAATATTACGAACAATATCATACGAGAGGATTAAGCTGGACAGTCTCTTTGTGTTAGAATAATTATAAACAAACACGTAGATGCCTTTCATATAACACACATCATCATCATCATCATCGAGTGCCATCTCCACAACGAAGGTTGGCTACCATGGAGCGCCATTCTGCTCTGTCTCTTGCGTTGATGGTGCAGGTTGTCATAGGCTCGTTTGTCCATCTTTTGATGTTACTCGTCCATGTTAGTCTTGGTCTGCCTTTGCCTCTTTCACCTTGTATTTTTCCCTCCAGGATTACTTTCAGTAGGCTGTTGTGTCTTTTAACATTGCCCATAAATCGAATTAGTCCTGTTTGAATTGTGTTTAGTAGTTCCCTTTTCATTTTTTAGTTGTTTTAAGACTTCATCGTTTGTTTTCTTTTCCTTCCATCCAATTCTACCTATTCTTCTATATATCCACATTTCATATAACACACAATTAAAGAAAAAAGTAGATTGTACAGAAAAAATACGTAGGCTGGAATGAAGATCAACATTTCAGTGGCTACTGCAGAGTTCATGGTTCAAGTAATTTCATCTCTTACTAGGAGCCTCCTCGGAGTCGTTTCCGTCAAAATATACTGGTCAACGAGGTGACGATGGCAGCACTCCCTACGGTGGTGGTACTGTTGATATAGAAGACTTTGTTTCGATATTTCTCTTGGATAAACGCTCCGGATTTGAGAGCTAACGGTTCGTGTCGACCTCGTGGCATTAGATAATCAAACTAATCCTTCTACTTGTCAGGTTATTCTGCTGTCTGTCTTGTCTCTCTCTCTCTCTCTCTCTCTCTGTCTGTGTATCTGTCTCTCCCTAACGGCTAGTCTGTTTGCTTGTCTACCTGTGTCTGTCTACCTGTTTTTCTTTTCCTTTGCCCTATATAATGTCTACAAGTCGGTTTTTGCTTATTTTTTAAAAATCGGAGTTCATGTTCTGTTTTAATTTTCCTACTGTTTTGCCCATCTCCTTGCATATTTTCTTTTTGTCCGTCTGTCTATCATTATGTCTACTTCACTGCCTACCTCTCACCTAACAATATTCCTAACATCATCATCATCATCAAGTACCGGACCTGCTGGCGTAGGTGATCATGCCTCTCCACAACTTTCGATCTCGGCAGCTATTTATCATTTCTGTTGTTGACCTTCTGCCAAGTCATTCTCTTAAGCTGTCTGTTATTTTGTTCTCTTTGCTACCCTCTATCTCTTCGTCCCTCAATTTTTCCAGTTGTTACAATATATTCAAGTTGTTTTCTTCTCATTACATGGCAAAAAAAATAATGATTGTTTCTTCCTAATATTGGAAATTAGCTCTCTTTTTTCTCTGACCTCTTTCATAACGTTTTCATTGCTCTTCTTAGCTGTCCATGGTACTCTCAACATTCTTCTGTAAAACCATATTTCTACAGACTTCAGTGATTTTCTTGTCTGTTGTCCCATTGTCCATGATTCGCATCCATATGTTAAGGCTGGCTCTACGTAACATTTAAGAACTCTTTTTCTTGTTTCCATTGTCAAAAATGGATTGCATAGTGTCTTTCTCAATTTTGGAAAGCTGCTTTTGCCGGAGCCATTCTGCATCTTACCTCTTTTGTACCTCTTCCGTCTGAGGTTAACAAAGTTCCCAAATATTTAAATTCATTTACCTGTTTTAATAATATTGTTCTATTTTTCTTTATCTTGCACTGAGGTGATGTCTTTTTCTTTGTTGTTACCATTACCTCTGTCTTTTTGCTACTAAGGCTGAGTCCTTTTTGCTTTCTTTCACTATAATGTCCAACATTTCTTGTTATTTATTCTCATTTTCACTCTTAGCGATTAAGACTGTATCATCAGCATACCATAGATTATTTATATTACGACCTCCAGTTGTTATTCCATGCATGACCTTATGGATCTTAAAATAATCTCACTATAAATATTAAACAAATCTGGTGACAGCACACAACCTTGTCTAACACCCTGTTTTATTTGTTGAAATATTCCCAATTGGTTTCCATTTCTTATGGCCCCTGTTTGTTGCCAGTACATGTTCTTTATTATTATTAGATCTTTGCTGTCTATGTTTATGCTTTCTAAAATTTTGATTATTTCTTGGTGCTTTACTTTGTCAAATTCCTTGGTGTAATCTATGAAACATAGGTACAGATCTGTTTTCACCTCTATGGCTCTTTCAACTAAAGATCTTATGATATAAATGGGATTGCTTGTTCCTTTATCTCTAACAAAACCACACTGTTCATCGCTAATTTCTGGACTGCTTTTGTTTCACACTCTTCGCATGATGATTCTTAGTAATACCTTAGTCATATGACTCATAAGGCTTATTGTGCGATGATCATCGCATTCAATCGCACCCGATTTCTTTGGTAGGGCTATGAATATTGATTTGAGCATGTCGTCAGGTATATAACCGCTGTTTTAGATATCATTCAATATGTTTGTTATTATTTCTATTCCAAAATCACCCATGGCTTCAATCTCTTCTTTAGTTATATTATCTGGTCCAGGAGCTTTGCCTGCTTTCATATTGCGCAAGGCATCTTCCACTTCTTCTCTGAGTATTTCTGGTCCTTCTCCATTATCCTTAATATTTACTTCCGTTCGTTCATCAATATAAAGATCTTTAATGTATTATGTCCATCGTTCTACTCCTAACAATGAAAAACAAATATTTACATTGATGTATACCTGGTTGTCCTTCTGTCAACAACTACCTGTCCATCAACACTCTTTAGTATGCTTCCTGTCTGTGTCTTTATAAGTCTATTTATCTTATTAAACGTGGGTCTGTCGGACCATAGCTATTTATAGATTTACAAAGGTCAAGGGGCTGACAGGAAATTCATTGAAAACCTTTAATTAGAATGGTGTTTCAGCTTCATGGGCGGTTGTGGGTGGCAGTAAATAAAAAAATTGTACCTAAGTGATTTAAGCAATTTATTTTTATATGATATGACAATACTAGGGTCTGTGAATTAAAACAGTGTTATTGATTCTTTCTAACATTATCCGTTGCTATGGTAACCACGATAAACAGCCGCCATATTGGATTTATAAGAATTGACAATTTCTATACTAAAACACACCACATCAACACAATTTTTGGCATACTTGCACATTATCCATGTTCTTACATGTTTATAGAAGAAAATGTATATTAATGTGTGAGGTTGATTTTATACAATTTTTATCCATTAATGCAGTACAAATTAGGGGTGGCGGCAAAGCAATAATCCCTATAAAGGTAGAATCTTATGTGCTATAAACAAAGTCTCACTGTATAGCCTTTCCTAACATATCATTGTTCAATTCTTCCAAGTCTCAAGAGATTTGAACTGATAGTTGCTGAGATATCTTAATTCTTGTGCAGCACATGTGACGAAAACAGAAAACATAGAAAAAAGAGATAAAAGGAAAGAAAACACATTTATAGCTTGAAAGTGCACTTTTAATTGTGCTCAGACTTTAATAATTAATCATTTTAAATATAAATTATTGATCACAATTAAAACTGGCCAGCAGCATATGCTGGGCCATCTTCCAGCCTAGTAAGTTCTACCTGATGCCTCATTTAAGCTTTTCGCACAATGTAGCGACGCCTGTTGGCCTGGTCCCTTTTGTACTTGACACTGTTCCACTCTCTTTTTTGTTGTCTGCTTGTTCCCAGCCTCTCCATGTGTAAACCCTTGGTGAAACCAAAGAAGCTGGCAGTGTCCTGAGCAGCAATTGGGCCAACATTAAATTCCCGGATGGCTGTCAGAATTGTGAACTCTACGCGGCAACGAAACGCAAAGTTGTCTTTTGTGCACCGACTCCAGATAAGACTGTGCAAAGACTCATTCGCGTTTTGAGTTCTGCCAGAAACATACCTGCTTAGCAAGTGGTCTTCAGACAGCCTGTCATAGACTGGCTTAAGGTACTCATGCAACGTTACACGATTAAAAGGTGTGTGTACCAGCTTGAGATGAGGACCAGGAGTTTCATGCCGAGCTATAGCCTGCTGAAGGAAGCACCAGGAATTCTCACCAAGTGGACAATATTCATGAGAAGGATCCTGGTCAGTAGAGTAACAATGGTGGAGAGAAGCCAACACAGCGTTCTTCATTTCCTGCACTTGCCGCACCTTACTGCCCGACCATAGTATAGGGTCACTTTTGGATGGTGTTCAAAGTAAGTTGACCATGTCCCCGTCCACCGAGAGTGACACCCCTTTTTTTGCAGTCAGACACCAAATTTCTCAGTGCTGTACCAAGCCTCTTGCTCACATGGTTGATGCACTCCTCTTTTTAATCAGTACATCCTCCCCATTTGGCTTCAGGCTGAACAGCTCATTGAATGTTTTGGTGCCCCCGTCAGACAGCAAGGTTGTGTAGCGCAGGTTGTGTCACTCCAAAGACCTCCTCCAAAGTACCCGTGCAGCTTCCACCTCCATCATACCAGAAGATCCTGTAACAAATACAAGTTGAACAACTTTTATACAATTACTGTATGTTTGCTATCTTTTATAGATAAACATATTTCGATAGGCTTATGCTATTATCTTTTTTATATAAGTAAGTGATTGATGTATCTATGTATGATGATCCTAAATGTATAGAAGTTGTGTTCATAATACACAGAAATTAAACAATTAATTCTACCAGAGAAGTTATGCACATTTACACACACTCTCACAAAATGTCATTTCAATATATCTGGCATGTTCTTGTTTTTCTATTCAATTGACAGTTCTAAAATTGTATTATCCTAAAAATATGTACACATGATTGACAAATACAGGTAATAATACAATTTAGTGTTGAAAACTATGAAAGTAACCATGGAAAGTAAACAAAACTTAATAGAGATGCACACAGAAATAAAGAGAATGACAAATAAAGACAAAAAAGCTGCCGGAAACGGATGTATTGCAAACAAAGAGGGAAGAATGCTAACAGACAACAAAGATATAATAGATAGATGGCAAGAATATATAATAGAGTTATTTCATGACGAAAGGGACAAAAAGCCAGACATAAAATGTACATACAACTATAAAATCATGAAATCTGAAGTAGAAAAAGCTATAAAAACAATGAAAAAGGGAAAGGCAGCAGGGCCTGACAATATACAGATAGAGATGATACAGGCTCTAGAAGACTTTGACATCGAAGTGATCACAGACATATGCAATGATTTATACCATACAAGATACATACCAAACGATCTAAAACATCAACTTTCATTGCATTGCCTAAAAAGAATGGTGCAGTTGAATGCAGTGATTTCAGAACAATAAGCCTTATGAGCCAGGTAACAAAAATCTGGCTAAAAGTTATACAGGGAAGGATTCAGAATAAAATCAATACTGAATTAGATGAGCAACAATTTGGATTCAGGAAAAACAGTGGGACAAAAGAAGCCATATTCAGCATGAGAACATTGATTGAAAAGTACACAGAGTAAACAAACCAACATATGCCTACTTTATAGACTACACCAAAGCTTTCGATAGAATACACCATAACCAATTCATAGACTGCCTAAAGGATATAAATCTAGACGACGCAGACATACGACTAACATGTAATCTGTACTGGGAGCAAACAGCAATAATAAAATATAACAAGGAGAACTCTACACCCATGGACATAAAAAGAGGAGTAAGACAAGGATGCATCCTATCACCAAGCTTGTTCAATCTATACACTGAGCAAATCTTTAAAAACATCTCAGAGATACCAGGTCTAAACATTAATGGAAAGATAATCAATAACCTAAGATATGCTGATGATACTGTTCTACTAGCAGAAAATCCTAAAGACCTACAACAATTACTTAATGTGATAAACATAACAAGCAAAAATTATGGACTAGAAATGAATCTCAAAAAGACTAAAACTATGATCATAAACAAAGAAAATTCTCAAGACCTACAATTAAATATCATAGTTGATGGAATACATCTGGAGACAGTCCAGAGTTACAACTATCTATGACATTCTATAACCAATGATGGAAAATGTAAAATTGAAGTAAACAAAATAATAGGTATGGCAAAACGTAATTTAATGGCATGAAAAATATACTAACAACAAAACAAATATCAACAGGGCTAAAACTAAGAATCGCAAAATGTTACATCTTCTCAATATTCCTGTATGGTGCAGAAACATGGACATTAGACAAGAAACAGAACAGAAAATTGAAGCCTTTGAAATGTGGATTTATAGAAGAATAGGTAGAATTGAATGGAAACAAAAGATAACAAACGATGAAGTTTTAAAACAACTGAAAATAAAAAGAGAACTACTAAATACAATTAAGACAAGACAAATGAAATTTTTGGGGCATGTTAAAAGACACAACAGCCTACTAAAAGTAATAATGGAAGGAAAAATACAGGGTAAAAGAGGCAGAGGCAGACCAAGACTAACATGGACGAGTAACATCAAAAGATGGACAAGTCAATCTATGACAGCCTGCACCATCAAAGCAAGAAACAGAGTAGAATGGCGATCCATGGTAGCCAACCTTCGTTGCGGAGACGGCACTCGATGATGATGAGTGTTGAACAAACACATGACAGTTGATGTAAACTAAACAAAAGTAGCTTACCTGTGTAATTCTTTCCACACTTAGGTTGATGATTCAGCAGCCAGGCTGCATACTCCAGGGATTTCTCATTCTGAATCTTTTTACCAGTACTCTCACACATCTGGCAGTAAGTTGACATCACATGTACATCAATGCACATACCTGTCAGGATGTCGATGACCCATCCTACACCAATGTGTGAGGTGTGTCCCCTGGTCAGCCAAGCGCCATCATAGATGACACTGATGTCAATGACTGTATCACTGTCAGGTGAAATTCCAGCCTGTGCTGAATGAATGTGCCTAACATGGGCTGCTGCTTCATTGAAAACAGTATCAGAAAAATCTTCCAGCTTATCATAAAGCTGGTTTGCTTTCTTTTGAAATGTTGTGTGGTTCATCCCTTGAAGATTCAACATCTCGTTGAAGTTGTTTAATGTACTTGGACCAAACCCACACAATACCTGCAAATACAGCTTGTCTGTTTATTGCATAGTCTCTATGTTCTTCACTTTGTTCAGACAAAAAATCTGCTGTCTCTTCTACTGCTTCCTCAAAGGTTGAGAAAACACGCATCCATGAACTGCCAAGCCGTTAGATCTCTTCTTGTCACTTCTGAAAGACTGGGAAGCGTGTTGGCACTGAGGGCAAAGCAACTTTTCAACCATTTTGTTGAGTTTACTAAAGTCAACAATGACCCTTTGTTCCTCAATGGCTGATGGAGCTATTGGTGTCTCTGCTCCAGATGCAACATCCTTCTTGGCTGCCTCATACATCTCTCGCTTGACTCGAGACAGTGTTTGAGCTGCAGAAACAGGCATAAGTGGTGCAGCAGTAGAAGATGAAGCTTCAAATGTTTGCGACATGCCAGTCTCTGAGTCTGACATCGTGGCTGATGGACGCGCTGGTGGCGAAGTCAAAACGAAACTGTCATTAATATAGGGTTTTTCTATCTATCTAATCTATCTATCTATCTATCTATCTATCTATCTATCTATCTATCTATCTATCTATCTATCTATCTATCTATCTATCTATCTATCTATCTATCTATCTATCTATCTATCTATCTATCTATCTATCTATCTATCTATCTATCTATCTATCTATCTATCTATCTATCTATCTATCTATCTATCTATCTATCTATCTATCTATCTATCTATCTATCTATCTATCTATCTATCTATCTATCTATCTATCTATCTATCTATCTATCTATCTATCTATCTATCTATCTATCTATCTATCTATCTATCTATCTATCTATCTATCTATCTATCTATCTATCTATCTATCTATCTATCTATCTATCTATCTATCTATCTATCTATCTATCTATCTATCTATCTATCTATCTATCTATCTATCTATCTATCTATCTATCTATCTATCTATCTATCTATCTATCTATCTATCTATCTATCTATCTATCTATCTATCTATCTATCTATCTATCTATCTATCTATCTATCTATCTATCTATCTATCTATCTATCTATCTATCTATCTATCTATCTATCTATCTATCTATCTATCTATCTATCTATCTATCTATCTATCTATCTATCTATCTATCTATCTATCTATCTATCTATCTATCTATCTATCTATCTATCTATCTATCTATCTATCTATCTATCTATCTATCTATCTATCTATCTATCTATCTATCTATCTATCTATCTATCTATCTATCTATCTATCTATCTATCTATCTATCTATCTATCTATCTATCTATCTATCTATCTATCTATCTATCTATCTATCTATCTATCTATCTATCTATCTATCTATCTATCTATCTATCTATCTATCTATCTATCTATCTATCTATCTATCTATCTATCTATCTATCTATCTATCTATCTATCTATCTATCTATCTATCTATCTATCTATCTATCTATCTATCTATCTATCTATCTATCTATCTATCTATCTATCTATCTATCTATCTATCTATCTATCTATCTATCTATCTATCTATCTATCTCTATCTATCTATCTATCTATCTATCTATCTATCTATCTATCTATCTATCTATCTATCTATCTATCTATCTATCTATCTATTGACCTTTCGAGCCGTAGCCGGCCCAAGGGCGTAGACCAAGATACTCCATAATGTTTTTACTGGCCAATAAATCAATTGCCTTCTATGCTTTGCATTCTCTCGCATACATAAGATTTCTCTTTCTTTTTAGATGTCCTTTAGGAGTTGTTTTAATAGTGGATATTTTAGAGCGAACCATTTCTCTAGTACAACAATAATTTCAAACCGACTTGTAAACAATGGCCCAAAATGGCGTCGCGACGTCACGTGACGTGACATGTTTTGGCCAATGAGTTTCGTAGGCTTTCATATAGGCATTATCCAGGGATGTACGAGGGACACTCCCTGTGTAGCAATGAGGTATCTTCTTGACTTTCCAACCATGGATGACAGAATCAAGATCTGGAGAGCACGAACATACCTGAAGATTAGTACAGATACAGAGCATCCATTGCACCACGTGCTCAACACAGAGAAAGGGCCAGGCTAAAAAGAGAGCAAATCATGGGTGGGCCAAGCAGAAGAAGTCATCAAACAGGTCTGTGGGCTTACCAATATCAGCGTTGGCAAGGAGTGGATACCGGTGCCTACGTCCTTCAAGGGTACTTTCTCGTGTATTGTCACACTCGACAGGAAAAGTAGGGAACAGAATCCGGTCGTGGTTAATGCTGAGGTCACGGTCTCATCTGCGATAACACCGATGAGAAAGATGCAGTCATATATACAGACGGATCTGTAAGACGACACCAAAGAAGTGCATGGGCATTTACAGCACGCTCGGCAGGCAGAATAGTCAAGGAAGACAGTGGTGCATACGTCATGACCACGGGTAGCGTGACAATGGAGGCGATGGCAGTGACCAAGGCATTCAAATGGTTAGAATCACAAGACTACACCCACGCATGTATACTGAGTGATTCGATGAGCATGATAAAAAAAAAAGTGGAGGCGGGCTCTGTACGCATGCAATGAGTAGAGTCGTTGCAGAAATCCAAAATACGTAAGGTCACCTTTGTCTATGTCCCTGGACATGCGGGAGTACGGAGAAATGAAAGAGCGGACAGGTTGGCTAGCTGCGCTGTCGTTGAGGACGGGCAACCAATGGATCGGGCGGACATCATCAATGCCCTCCGAGATGTGGGAAGAGCACAGGACTTCGACAAACACAGATCCACGTCACTTCTTCGGATGATGGAACTGGGAGTTTAGATGGGCACAGCCAGAAATGAGAAACTTAGTGGCCGTGTAAGAAGACTTATCAACCAACATAGAACTGGAGTCGTAAGTCGCTGGACACTGAGGGAATTGCTGAGGAGGGGATCTGAGCACCTATGGACATGTTCGGAGTGCAATGATGATGACCTGCGAATAACTCAATAACTCAATATAGGCATATGATGTCAGAGGATATCCCGAAATTTCCCTATTCAGACAAAGCAGCTCTAAATATAGAAACAAGGTGTGGGCGCCATAATGTAGGGCACATGATTTCCTTTCTTTCGGTACCAAATATGTTGGTGTTTGTTTAAAAGAACATGGGATCTATGGACACGACTGCTCCAGGTCTTGTCTTAGTGTCTGTCATCTGACATGTTAACCTGACATCTGACTTCATGTGAGAGTCTGGAATCCTACTCTGATTGAGTCATGATCGCAGAGAGAGAGAGAGAGAGAGAGAGAGAGAGAGAGAGAGAGAGAGAGAGAGAGTTTAGAAGAACGTACGGTTACTAAGGTGTGAAAAGTGGCATTTTTCGATTTTGTTCGACCAAAAACAAACACACTTAGGTGGGTGTAGAAAAAGCATTAAAAAAAAAAAACAAAACCGACGTCTTCTGTGAAAAAGAATTATAGATAATGAAAGTAAACAAGTTAATGTATCCAAATATACCAAAAGTGAAAACTGAACAAAAATTTGCAAAAATAATGTTTAATTAGATATGATTGCCTTAACTAGAATGGTGTTTCAGCTTCATGGGCGGTTGTGGGTAAAGTGACGTCATCTGTCTATAGCTCATATATCATAGCAGATAGTGTCGTGCTAGTTGCCCCCCCCCCCCCCCCCCCCATTTTATTTTCTGCCCGTAGGAATCCATAGACAGCTATGGGCAGACGACATCACTATTAACGAATTGCTTGCTTTTGCACTTTTCTGCTTCCGCTGTTTGTCTACCTCCCTTCCCACTTACTTTTATCGCTTTGTCTCGTGTGTAATAATTTATTTGTACATCATTCAGTTTACTTGTCTGTATATTCTTTCCCTCTTTTTACTTGTAACCCATGAAGGTGACCAAGTTATCTCTCTATTTACCTCAATGCTTTTCTCTTTATTCCTGTTCTATATAACGTATCTAAACTGACATATCTAAACGCAATCAAAAACTGGATGTTTAAGATCAAGGGAAGGAGAACTGTTGATTGATCAAGAAAACATAAGGGAATGATGGACAGAATACATTAAGGTTCTTTATAATGATGAATGAACGGAAGTAAATATTAAAGGTAATAGAGAAGGACCAGAAATACTAAGAGAAGAAGTGCAAGACAACTTGCGCAATATGAAAGCAGGCTAAACTCCTGGACCAGATAATATAACTAAAGAGAGAGATTGAAGTAATGGGTGATTTTGGAATAGAAATAATAACAAACATATTGAATGATATCTACAACAGCGGATATATACCAGACGACATGCTCAAATCAATATTCATAGCCCTACCAAAGAAATCGGGTGTGATTGAATGCGATGATCATCGCACAATAAACCTTATGAGTCATATGACTAAGATATTACTAAGAATCATCATGCGAAGAGTGCGGAACAATATCAGTCCAGAAATTAGCGATGAACAGTGTGGTTTTGTTAGAGACAAAGGAACAAGCAATGCCATTTATTTCATAAGATCTTTAGTAGAAAGAGCCATAGAGGTGAAAACAGATCTATACCTATGCTTCATAGAGGCATTTGACAAAGTAAAGCACCAAGAAATAATTAACATTTTAGAAAGCATAAACATAGACAGCAAAGATCTAAGAATAATAAAGAACATGTACTGGCAACAAACAGCGACCATAAGAACTGGAAACCAATTGGGAATGTTTCAACAAATAAAACAGGGTGTTAGACAAAGTTGTGTGCTGTCACCAGATTTGTTTAATATTTATAGTGAGATTATTTTAAGATCCATAAGGGGCATGCTTGGAATAACAATTGGAGGTCATAATATAAATAATCTATGGTATGCTGATGATACAGTATTAATCGCTAAGAGTGAAAATGAGTTACAAGAAATGTTAGACATTTTAGTGAACAAAAGCAAAAATAAAGGACTCAGCCTTAATAGCAAAAAGACAGAGGTAATGGTAACAGCAAGAAAAAGGACATCACCTCAGTGCAAAATAAAGACAAGTGGAACAATATTAAAACAAGTAAATGAATTTAAATATTTGGGAACTTTGTTAACCTCAGACGGAAGATGTACAAAAGAGGTGAGATGCAGAATGGCTCAGACAAAAAGCAGCTTCCCAAAAAATGAAGAAAATACTATGCAATCCATTTTTGACAATTGAAACAAGAAAAAGAGTTCTTAAATGTTACGTAGATCCAGTCTTAACATATAGATGCGAGTCATGGACAATAGGACAACAGACAAGAAAATCACTGGAGTCTGTAGAAATATGGTTTTACAGAAGAATGTTGAGAATGCCATGAACAGCTAAGAAGAGTAATGAAGAGGTTCTGTGAGAGGTCAAAGCAAAAAAGAGAGCTAATTTCCAATATTAGGAGAAACAATCATCATTTTTTGGGGCCATGTAATGAGAAGAGAACATCTTGAATATATTGTAACAACTGGAAAAATTGAGAGACGAGAAGATAGAGGGAAGCGAAGAGAAAAAATAACAGGCAGGTTAAGAGAATGACTTGGCAGAAGGTCAACAACAGAAATGATAAATAGCTGCCGAGATCGAAAGTTGTGGAGAGACAAGATCACCTACGCCAGTAGGCCCGGTACTTGATGATGATGATATAACATATACTTATTTTTCTATTTGTATGTCTATCTATTTATTCATCAGTATGTCTTCCAGATTAACATAAACATACCCCAGCACTTATCCCATTCATCACGAAATCTGTGCACGGCTTCCAGTAGTATCGATATTTAGTCTCTGAATCTGTATAGTTGTACCTGTAGAAATGTTCTGAAAATTATGATTTTTTTTTTCTTCAGATTTTAGGTTTAACATTTACAATTAATAACGAAACAGCTGCAGCTTTTGCTGTTTTGAGAATGATATGTAATGTTGCAGAGGTGCAAAGAAATGTGTATGGCAAGAGAAGCACAACTGTTGTATAAAAGGATGCCTCTTCAGAATGGGCTTTGTATTCATTTAAGTATATAGGACCCGTCGTAGCTCAGTGGTTAGTGAATTGGACTACAAAGGACAAGATGTAGGGTTCGATCCCAACCGACGGCTTCCGGGTTCACCCAGCCTTAAACGGGTATCGGATTTTTTTTTGGGAAAGTAAAGCGGCACGGGCGTAATACCGACCATATTACCCCAAAAATCATGTGCCGAAGGTCTATAAAAATTATGGTCACCAACACCATATTCCCTATACGCCACTTGGCGTGCCGGGGGCCTCTTTTCTTACTTTTATATAGGAGCCGTTGTAGCTCAGTGATTAGTGAACTGGACTACTAAGAAAAGGGGCCGGGTTAAATCCTGATCGACGGCTTCTAGGTTCACCCAGGCTTAAATGGGTACGATATTTTTCTGGGAAGTTAGACGGCACTGACATAATACATTTTTCAAGAAATAATATGCTGAGTAGTAATGTGTCAACAGTTAGATGTTGAGAAGTGTATATGACACCATTTGTAGCTAAGTGATGATTTGATAACAGGTGGTAATTAGTTGTAAAATGGAAATGATGATTATGAGAAATAGAATGTTAAAAGAATGTGTTAAACATGTTGATGGCAGAGATACGAGAACAATGAAAATAATTGCAGGGAAGAACTATTAACTTCATATGTTATGTTAACATAATATCTTGATCCTTTCCGCGCCGTTAGACGTCTCATAGGGCTTGTAGTGTCTTTCACCACCCTTCTCTATTCTGGGCGAGATGTTCGATCTCATCTAATGAGTCTATGCCTGGCAACTTTGCTTCTCCTTTAAGTGTTCTTTTTAGCGTCTCTTTAGGTCTTTCTCTTTTCTGTATCCTGATGTTTTCCATAGAAGAGCCTGTTTTTGAATTATTTTGTTGTCTATTCTCAGCACTTGTTTAACAAAAGTTCACATACTCTTCCTAATTGTAGAAGAGATATGTGGTTGCATGGCCATTTCTCTTATTTCAATATTAGTCTTGAATACACTCCATTGTATACAGAGTATTTTTCTTAGGCATTTGTCTTCAAAAGCGTTTAGTTTTTTCTCAATCTCTTTCACGTTTTTCAGCTTTCACACGCATAGATAGGTGTTATACACGTTTGAGTTGAATATTCCAAAATTGAATATATTACCAAAGTATACCTTCATATAATATTGAAAAAGGTCAATAATACGATCACAAATAAAATTTCTGAACAATAATGTGGTTTTATCAAAGGGAAAGTTACAACAAACGCCATTTATATCTCAAGAACATTGAAGGAAAGAGATATAGAAGTTACAACACACGTACACGTATTCATTCACTAGAGTAGTACATTTGATAAAGTAAAACACACAAAAATAACAAAAATGTTAAAAGACATAAATGATGATCGGACAGAGAATCTGAGAATTATGAAAACAATTACAGGGAACAGTCAGCATCAGTCAAAGTAAATAAACAAATGTGAGAATAACAGAATTTTAAAATGAGTGAACAACAAGGATGCAACCTATATCCTGATCTCTACTTGTACAGTGAAAACCTCACTAGAGACGCAGGACACATGCCTGGAATAACAGACGGGGGACTTAATTTTAACAACGTGTGGTGTTCATACTGATATCCCAGAAGCTATACATCTATAAATAATTCTAAACAGTTATTAAAGAAAGTAAGAAATAGGGATTCAGTTTAAATAAAAAGAAAACAGAAGTAATAGTTGTCTCAAAAAAAATATTTCAGTTCGCGCAGTTTTTTTTTATACAAATGGTAAAAAGTTGAGACAAAAGTCAGGCTGTTTGAAATACCTGGATACGGGATTGTGAAAGTTCTGAAGATGTCTTATGGAGGTAAATTGTAGAGGTGCACAGACAGAATATTTGTAATAAAATTAGACATATTTTATACAGCATGTTATTGTCATCGAGAGTGAGAAAGTGGATATTACAGTTCTACGTTGAGTTAGTGCCGCTTTATGGCTGCATATCATTGACAGCAAGCAAAGATACAATGTCCTATACAATCAACTGAGATGCGGTTTTTTAAGAGGATGCTAAAGGTTCAAGGGACAGTCACAAAATCAAATGAGGAGATACAAAAAGAGGTAGATGTAAAAATGAAGGTTCTACAATTTATTACAAAAGCGCAGTCCAGATTTGTGGGGCATGTGTGGAAAAGAAGCGAACTGGAATACTTAGTAACAACAGGAAAAATAGAAGACACGAGATACTGAGCAGGCAGAGGGAATAGATGCTGGGTGGTTTACGGCTTCTCTCGGAGAACAAATCAAGAGTGAAACTATTACACAAGGCACGAGATCGAGGGTTGCAGGAGACAATCCAACTCCACTCATCACGGACCTGGAATAATAGAAAATGAAAGTCGAATAAAACATTGAAGGTCTTGAGAAATAACACAACTGTACTGGGAAAAGTAATTGGTTACTTGAGACAAATATTACCCTCCGAAAAACAATAATGCTGACTTGAGAGAAGTTACTATTAATGTATGTGTTGGTAAACAGTAACAGGCAAATAATTTCAGTGTTGCGGTAAAGCTGGCAGCAAGGAGCAAGTGATGTGGTGTAACTTACATTCCTACAAGGTATGGTGACAGTTGTACATAAAAGGAACACAACAAAATACAGACGTTTCGGTCTACATGCGGCCTTCCGAGAACGAGAACAACACAAACGGACAAACGGAATAAAGATAAACTATACCACACCCAGAATAGCGAGAAAAGTAAATCAAGGAGAAATAAAAAGAGGGATAATAAATGCAACGATAAAACAAAAAGGTAGAAGTACTGCATTATAAAAGGATAATATAAATTTGTACATAAAAATTAGTAAACTAAAGAATTTTTAAATTTTAAAATTAAAACGAGACAACTGAGACACGATCCAAAATGCTCACAGAGAGTGTTGGTAAATAATGTACTGGTACCATGCACACATGTATTGTTGCCTTGATATATGATATCGATTTTTATAGTGCTTCGGGAGAAATATTTAAACATTAAGGAGCAACATAGGACAATTTGTTATATTGTTATCAAGGATAACGCGGACAGAGACTGAGATTTCAAACGTGGACATATAAAACACTAGTTTATCCACAGACACGCAGCTCCAGTTGTAAAGGGGGATAAACGATTGTTTTTAGCTGATTGTTACAACCTATCTTAATTTACTACGATCATCTTACAGGTACGGTTTGGTATCTAATGCCTGGAACCCCTTTCTACCTATACCTACCTACCTACCTACCTACCTACCTACCTACCTACCTACCTACCTACCTACCTACCTACCTACCTACCTACATACCTACCTACCTACCTACCTACCTACCTACCTACCTACCTACCTACCTACCTACCTACCTGCCTAACTAACTACCTACCTGCCTGTCTACCTACCTACATACATACCTACTTACCTACCTACCTACATATCTACCTACCTACCTACCTACCTACCTACCTACCTACCTACCTACCTACCTACCTACCTACCTAACTGCCTTCCTACCTGCCTGACTATCATTCAATCAATCAATCTATCATCCGTCCGTCCGCCTGTCTGTTCCTCTGACCGTCCGTCCGTCGCGTATCTCGGTTAGAATTTCTATTGCCAAGTTTTATAATTCTCGTCAGGACGTAGTTGTCTTTCCTTGTTGGTAGAGGTCTCTCATGTCATTACTTTCCTGAAGAAGATGTTTCAGAGCCAGAGTCTCGTTTCCACGGTGACATCACAGATGTTGGTTATTTTTTGGCTGCGGATCAGGAATCTGCAGTAGCCATTTCTGGGAGTGCCTCGAAAGCTGGTGAATTTGATTGCCAGTTTTGACTGCTCTGGGCCAAATTGTTAAGTTCGTCCAAAATGGAGGAAAAAAAATCACTTAAGCTCTTTATCAAGATTTCTTCGCCATCTTTCCCTTAGTATCCCTTTGTCTTACACCAAGACAGGTGTCAATTTTATGTCGACAATGCAACAATATTTCTACATTCGTCTATCTCCAGCACATTATTAATCAAGATCGTTATCGTGCTAATGCTAGAAACACTACCGAGGAAACTAAGGAATCAGAATGACATGCAGACAAGATGGGCACAGTTAGAATTTGGTATACTTCGTTTTACTTGGAAGATCTAGATTTTGCAGATGATATAAAGCTCATGATTGACAATAACAACACACGATGCAAGATATCACAGATACCTTGTCAACCAAGGCATAAAAAAATAGATCTTGAAATCAACAGGGATAAAACAAAATTAATGAAAAATAACAATACTCCAAAGGACAATATTTATATCTCAATCGCCAGGCATTGGAAAGAATAGACCACTATATATATATATATATATATATATCTTGCTAGTAATACAGATCAATAAGGTGAAAAAAATAAAGAGATCAGAAGCAGGATAGCAAAGCTGCAGTGATTTTAAAAACCTGGACGAAATATGGAAATAAAAAATGCCAAGAAAGAAAAAAAACAAACTTAGAATACTCAAACGCGTTATCGACACGTTACCTATGCATGTGAACGATAGGCAACAAGAACAAAGATTGAGAGAAAACTAAAAGATTTTGAAGACAAATGTCTAAGAAGAATACTCTGTGTACTATGGAATTAATTCAAGACAAATACTAAGTACTATAATAATAAGAGAAATGGATATGCAACCAACCATCTCTTCTACAAACAGGAAGATAAGATAGATATATGTCGGACATTTGATGAGAAGAGACAACAAGAGAATTCCAAAACTGACTCTTCTATGGAAAGATCAGGATACAGAAAAAGAGGAAGACCGAGAAAGACACTGAAAAGAACACTTATAAGACAAGCACAGTTGGCGAGCATAGACTCATTAGATAAGATCGAACGTATTGCCCAGAATATGCGACGTCTAACGGCGTGTGAATAATCAAGATACTTCATATTGAGGGCTTGATATAATTCATTTTGATCCGCAATTTTGGGACATTTTTTCCCCGATCGATATGGCTTTTTTGTGTGTGATTCACGAATCATCTTAATTAGGACACCAACTAAATGCCATGGTTGAAATGGTCTTTGATATATAAGTGCTTTAACTCTTTCCTTACTGAAGCTTTTTATCCACGCAACGTAAGAGATGTCTGAAACAAAATTTATCAAGGCTTGAAGAATCTATCTACATATTTATATTTATGTAACATATAACAATCATTAGAAGAGGAAAGTTGGAATACTTGGTTACAACTGGCAAAATAAAAGGAAAGAGAGATCGCGGACGACAAAGAGAGAAAATACTGGATAGTTTGGTGTCATGGCATGGAAAACAGTCAACAACAGAACTGATACGATGCACTGTAGATAGAAGATTGTGGAGGGACATGATCGCTTACGACAATCGGTATGGCACAAGATGATGATGATAAACGATCAGCAATAAATGGCTTACTTCCCTTATCTATAATGGCTTACTTCCCTTATCTATAATGGCTTACTTCCCTTATCTATAATTGCTGGTGCTTCCTTTCTCTTCACAGTATAGAAGATACAGATTTGAGACCCGGATAGAGGTTTGCTATGAACCATCGAGCTGTAAAAATGTACATGAGGCATGCACACACGCACGCACACAGGCACGCACTGTCTCTCACGCACACTACGCACACAGATGCGCACACACAAAGGCATACACACAGACACACATATACACAGTTTGAAAGAGCACTGTTTACAGACTCATAATCAGGTATCCAGACGTATACCTTTTGTATCTGTGCGGAGGTGTATGGTAGATGTAACTAGTCGAACGAAATCAAAGTAGAAATAAATAGAAATAAACAAGAAGAAAAAATGCTAAACTAATTATAAAGTTAAAGCTAAAACAGTTACAAAAAGACAGAGAATTGGACAGTTGGTTTTTAAACAACAACAAAAAGAGATAAGTAAGAAAAAAGGCAAAGAATTGGACAGATTAATTAAAACAGCAACTAGAAGAGATAAAGAAGAGTGACACGAAGAGAAAAAATATGCCATGAAAAACAATGCCAATTCCAAAATGCCATGAAACATATACTAGTATCAAGACAAATAATAGTAGGGCTAAAACTAAGAATAGCAAAATGTGATATGTTCTCAACATTCCCTTAAGGTACAGAAACATGGACATCATACAAGAAAAGAGAACAGAGAAAATGTAGCCTTTAAAATTGGAATTTATAGAAGAATAGGAAGAATTGGATGGAAAGAAAAGAAAACAAATTATTAAGTCTTAAAACAAGTAAAAATGAAAAGAGAACTACCAAACACAATTAAAACAAGATTAATTACATTTTTGGGGCATGTTTAAAGACACAGCAGCCTACTAAAAGTAATCTTGGAAGGAAAAATACAAGGTGAAAGAGGCAGGGGCAGACCAAGGCTAACATGGATGAGTAAAATAAAAAGATGTATACGTCAGTCTATGACAACATGCACTATCAAAGCAAAAGACAGCACGGAATGGCGTTCAATGGTAGCCAACCTTCGATGAGGATACGGCACTCAATGATGATGATGACACAGAGAATTATGCAAATGAACTTCAAATGATTTCTAAATGTCCTGTATTTTATTGAAATCTGAAAGGCTGATGGCAATGACGAGGATGACTTTGTTAGATGATGCGTTCAATAATTGCGTTCAGTGTTATTAGAGTGAAGTGACTTACAGAGTTTCTTTTGATATCTGGCTCAAATCAATTACTCCCAAGTTTGTTTCACAGGAACATCTAGAACTGTCGTAGACACACTTGGTTATAGTTTGTCCATACGCCACGTATTGTTGCATAAAGATAGCAAGACTAGCAAATCCAATTACTGACAGTTTCTCCATAGTAAAAATACAAGCAGATTAATAGGAACCTCTAGAAACACCTCGGAAATTATCACTATTTTGATGTACAATTCGTTGAATTCGATAAATGTCTTAGTACTATTTATTTACACAGAAAATATAACTTAATCTTATTGCACGCAGTGTTTTTTTTTTTGCGTATAGAGAGTTCGCGAAACTGATTACACGAGTTTTAGTGAATAGATTCTGGTCTTTCAGTCTGGGGAGATTATTGTTCCATGTGTTATATTAGTGTTATAACTGCATACTTTTTGAATTGTTTAATGTATACAATTGTTATTTAAGGATAATCTAGAAAAAAGATTCATCTAACTAATGCAACTATTTTACAGAATTACGTTTCAAATCTTATTCCCTAAAATCAGCAGTAGAAAACAAGATGTTTCATTTGTTGATTACAATAAATAAATCAGACATTCACAGGCTAACAGGTAAGAAAATAAGTGTACAGATGACGTAACGGTAGCGCCTCTGGACTTGTCGTGTCTTAAAAATGAACCTTTGAAGAGAAGAAAAAAAACTACCATGCACATTTACGATCACGTGCTTTATAATGATCACGTGTTTTATAATGATCACGTGTTTTATAATTATGGTAATTGAGAATGATCACATTATATCAGGTTCACGTCAACGTTATGCAAGCGTGCATTTATAACATTGGGTTATTGTTTACGTTTGATTGTCACTGATATTTTAGTTTGTATTGATCGTTTCTGAAATATAGTCTGCAGGATGCCTTTTCATGGTGTAATAGATTAGTAGTAGAAGAGCAATACACCTAGACTGACAGCCATCAGTGTCTCACAGCTGACTGCATACGTCAGTATTGCCGAAAAGAAAGCTTACGCTGACTCCTAGTGGTCTCCCTGGAACAAACGAACCAGTCTTGCTAAGTTAGTAGGGATCGAGAGAAAAGACAACCCGGAACTCTAACACGCCATATCGAAGTCGGATTTGTTGAGCCGAAGAGTGCAAATAGCACAGTTTTTACTGCAAACACAACGCATTTACGTCCAGTTAACGTCCTTTTAAGGGCGGATGATGTAGAGCGATAGCTTACGTCGGGATCGATGAAACAGGACTATCCAGTAGATCAGCTGTTCATCTAGTCATTGGGTGAACTCGAGCAAGGAAGCATATAACCTTCATGTCTTTTCTTGATGCATTCACTTTAATTCATTGAATAATCAAGACGTCAGCTTCCAGCTTCCAATCTATGTCACGAAATGATCAAGACGTCAGCTTCCAAGTCTATGTCACGAAATAATCAAGACGTCAGCTTCCAAGTCTATGTCACGAAATAATCAAGACGTCAGCTTCCAAGTCTATGTCACGAAATAATCAAGACGTCAGCTTCCAAGTCTATGTCACGAAATAATCAAGACGCCAGCTTCCAGGTTTGCGTCACGAAATAATCAAGACGTCAGCTTCCAAGTCTATGTCACGAAATAATCAAGACGCCAGCTTCCAAGTTTGTGTCACGAAATAATCAAGACGCCAACTTCCAAGTTTGTGTCACGAAATAATCAAGACGCCAACTTCCAAGTTTGTGTCACGAAATAATCAAGACGCTAGCATCCAAGTTTGTGTCACGAAATAATCAAGACGCCAACTTCCAAGTTTGTGTCACGAAATAATCAAGACGCCAACTTCCAAGTTTGTGTCCCGAAATAATCAAGACGCCAACTTCCAAGTTTGTGTCACGAAATAATCAAGACGCCAACTTCCAAGTTTGTGTCACGAAATAATCAAGACGCCAACTTCCAAGTTTGTGTCACGAAATAATCAAGACGCCAACTTCCAGGTTTGTTCACGAAATAATGAAGACGTCAGCTTCCAAGTCTTTATCACGAAATAATCAAATAATATGTCTGTTGTTCTTAGTGAATGAATTATTTAGTATTGATCTATCAATGTTGATTTTGAGATCTGTTCTCACTGTTCTGAACAAAGGTAAACCACAACAGCAAACCCACACAGATAAAATAACAAGTTGTAGAACATGAACTGTTGTCGCATGCTTTCACTATATTAAAAGAAACATAACTTTATTTTGTTCAACAGGATCTCGTTAAAATACTTGCGCACCACAAATACAAGAGGGAATAGGTAAGATAACAAAGAAATTATTATATAGGAATTCGATAAGATATTTAAGCACCTCAAATACAAAAAGGAATAGGTAAGATAACGAAAGATTAGACACATAGAAACTCGATAAGATATTTAAGCACCTCAAATACAAGAGGGAATAAGTAAGATGGCAATAGATTAGACATATAGGAACTCGATAAGATATTTAGACACCACAAAGACAACAAGGAGTAGGTAAGATGACGAAAGATTAGACATATAGGAACTCGATAAGATATTTAGACACTACAAAAATAATAGACAATTATGTTATCGACCATAGGTGAGCTACACAGGAAGTTCGCACTACTGCCAGTTCGTAGGAATAAAGTTCCCAGCCCGATTTATCTTTATCACCATTTATCAGTTTCTGATCAACTTCTTCCCGCCAAATTAACGCCTTGCCAAATCAGCTTGTACGCGAGTCTATAAAAAGGCGTTGCAATTGCAAGCCACTTTAGACTGCTGCTACCACGATGAGGACATCAATGTGCTGGGTTAAAGTTAAGACATGTAAGTAAACCAGGCTGGTAGAGACCGCAGATCCGACCAAAAATGTTGTGTAGAGTAAGTGTAGTTATTTTGTACCGAATATATTGTAAGCTTTAGAGTCAATGCAGCAGAAGGTCGACGCCTGGGAGTCATGACCCAGGCTGGCCCACCTCTGTCAAGGAGCTAAAGGGCCGAAACACTTGCTCGACGGGGTTCTACTTCTGATGATCTGACTGCCTCCTGCTGCGAAGGTCTGTATAAAGAGTTTCTTATTTTATAAGTAAGATAGCGAAAGACTAGTCAAATAGGAGGATCTCGATAAGATATTTGCACACCACAAAGACAACAGAGAATAGGTAAGATGGCGGATCTCTATAAGATAACCGAAAAATAGAGTAAGGTAAACATTAGACAGATGTAGACAGCAATGATAATATGGTCAACGTAGACAGCTGAAGACTGCAATGATAGCATGGTCAACATAGATGGCTGAAGACTGCAATGATAGCCTGGTCAACATAGATAGCTGAAGACTGCAATGATAGCCTGGTCAACATAGATAGCTGAAGACTGCAATGATAGCATGGTCAACATAGATAGCTGAAGACTGCAATGATAGCCTGGTCAACATAGACAGCTGAAGACTGCAATGATAGCATGGTCAACAAAAACAACTGAAGACTGCAATGATAGCATGGTCAACATAGATGGCTGAAGACCGCGATGATAACATGGTCAACATAGATTGCTGAAGACTGCAATGATAGCATGGTCAACATAGATAGCTGAAGACTGCAATGATAGCATGGTCAACAAAAACAGCTGAAGACTGCAATGATAGCATGGTCAACATATACAGCTGAAGACTGCAATGATAGCATGGTCAACATAGACAGCTATAGACTGCGATGATAACATTATCAATATAGACAGTTGAAGACTGCAATGATAGCATGGTCAGCATAGACATCTGAAGACTGCAATGATAGCATGAACAACATAGACATCTGAAGACTGCAACGATAGCATGATCAACATAGACAGCTTAAGACTATAGCGATAACAAGGTCCACCTAAGATAGCTGATAACAGCAATGATAACAGATTCCTCATAAGATAACTGAAGACTGCAGTGATATGAAGGTTCAGCCTTGTTTCAGGCGGGCACCTACTGAGCCGCAACGTTGTTAAGATATTTTGTTATCTCTCACCTACGTAAAACTGCAACTGTACCATTTTTAAATACATGCATTTTTAAATTTTTATCATCAGCTTTACAGCAGCATCACATTTTGACACCGTCATTAGTGTAGGCTTGGAATGGAATGTTTCAAAACCCAGCGCCAAACAGGCAGGATCTAAAACAGGAGAAACTCTGAGACGCGTTAAAACGCGAATTTGTAATCGAAAAGGTTCAAAGTATTAACAGATAGAAAATATTAACATATACGTAGTATTAAAAATTACAAAGTATTAACAAATGCGAAGTATCAACAGATACAAAGTATTAACAGATAGAAAGTATTAACAGATATAAAGTATTAACAGATATAAAGTACCAACAAATACAAAGTATTAACAAAAACGAAGTATTAACAGATACAAAGAATTAACAGAAACGAAGTATTAAATGAATCCTCACCAATCACCATCAAGGGCGTTCTTCTCGAGAATGCATGGGAAAAGACCAAGAGGAAGACCCAGAAGAAGATGGATAGATGCAGTGACAGAGACATGTAACAACAAAGGAAAATCACTAATTCAGACAATTCGAGCAGCACAAGAACGACAAATGATATAAATCACGACACCTTTTTGGTATCAGTGAAAGAGAAAAGAGGAAGAAGAGAGGAAGAAGTATTAAAAGACACGAAGTATTGATATATACTAAGTATTAACAGACACGAAGTATTGATATATACTAAGTATTAAAAGATACAAAGTATTAACAGATACAAAGTTTTATTAGATACAAAGTATTAACAGATACAACGTATTAACAGATACAAAGTATTAACAGATACAACGTATTAACAGATACAAAGTATTAACAGATACAAAAGTATTAACAGAAACAAAGTATTAACAGATACAAAGTATTAACAGAAACGAAGTATTAAAAGACACGAAGTATTAACAGATACAAAGTATTTACAAATACAAAGTATTAAAACATACAAAGTATTAACAGATTCAAAGTATTAAAAGATACAAAGTTTTTAACTGATACAAAGGATTAACAAATGCAAAGTATTTAAAGGTACGAAGTATTAACATACATAAAGTTTTTAAAAATACGAAGTATTAACAACATATACGAAGTATTCACATATACGAAGTATTCACATATACGAAGTATTAAAAGATACGAAGTATTCACATATACGAAGTATTCACATATACGAAGTATTTAAAGATACGAAGTATCAACATACACAAAGTATTAACATATACGAAATATTTAAAGATACGAAGTATTGACATATACGAAGTATTTAAAGATACGAAGTATCAACATACATAAAGTATTAACATATACGAAATATTTAAAGATACGAAGTATTAACATATACGAAGTATTTAACGATACGAAGTATTAACATATACGAAGTATTTAAAGATACGAAGTATTAACATATACGAAGTATTTAAAGGTACGAAGTATTAACATATACGAAGTATTTAAAGATACGAAGTATTAACATATACGAAGTATTGACATATACGAAGTATTAACATATACGAAGTATTTAAAGATACGAAGTATTAACGTATACGATGTATTTAAAGATACGAAGTATCAACATACACAAAGTGTTAACATATACGAAATATTTAAAGATACGAAGTATTAACATATACGAAGTATTTAAAGATACGATGTATTAACATTTACGAAGTATTTAAAGATACGAAGTATTAACATATACAAAGTATTTAAAGATACGAAGTATTAACATATACGAATTATTTAGTGATACGAAGTATTAACATATACGAAGTATTTAAAGATACGAAGTATTAACATATACGAAGTATTTAAAGATACGAAGTATTAACAGATGCAAAGCATTAAAAAGCAAGAAGACAATCATTTGTGATGGAAAGAAATAGCTCTTCAATGTTACAAAGACGCGAGTAGTATACAAGGGTCCATTTGATTAGCATTTGGCCCGTAAATTAACAAAGATATATAGGGCGGCGCGCGGCGCGCATAAAGCGTGCGGCGCAGGGGGAGTTAACCATGACCGCTCGTGTCGGGGCGTTGACCGCTAGTCCAGGTGACCCCGGAAGTGACCTGTTTATGTCTGGTGTATGCTGACTTTGGAGTTCTTGATGTACTTGATCGTTAGTGATAGGTTAGTAGATTATACAACATCAATGAAAAACGTTCAATATAAAACAGAAGACAAAGATATATTTTATTCTTTTATTATCTCAATAGGTGTATAACATACAGTGGATATTATATAACAGTACAAAAATATTCAGTACACTGAGTAAATATATAGTACAAGGATAACATTTATTTATAGATAGGTAGTTGGGTGTCTGCTTAGCTATGTGGCGTCGATGAATCATAAGGGGTGAAACTGTTAGAGATAGCTGGGTAGTCTTAAGTGGTAGTGTAAAGAGTTAAATATCTAGAGGCGTAGTCGAGACGTTATCATCAGCTACCTTTCTTTTTATATAGAAATAGGAAAGAGCATTTCTTGTTTGACTGTAGGAAAATATAGAATTATTTAAGACTTTGAAACCTACATTTTTTCCACCCTTGGTCTTTTGCGTGGCGAGAACCTCTAAAAACATATCTTTATCTAATTTGTTGTGTTGCTTGCTTAGCCCTTTACAACTGATTTTATCGTAATCCCCACTACAATGGTATGTCTTACTACATAAGCTAACAAGAGCTGTCCCTTCGTACTCTAGTTTAAAAAGCCCGGGCGTTCGTTTGGTGTACGCTTTAACACCCTTACAGTTTATACAGTCTGTCTTGCTAGTATGTTCATCGCAGCGATGGGTGTATGGAGGTCGCCTAGTGTGTAATAAGGGCTGTATAGGGGTCGTCTAGTGTGCCGTGATGGGGCAATGGAGGTCGGCTAGTGTGTCATATTGGGTGTATAGAGGGCGTTTAGTGTGTCATGATGGTTGTATAGGGGTCGTCTAGTGTGTCATGATGGTTGTATAGGGGTCGTCTAGTGTGCCGTGATGGGTGTACGGAGGTCGTCTAGTGTGTCATATTGGGTGTATAGAGGGCGTTTAGTGTGTCATGATGGTTGTATAGGGGTCGTCTAGTGTGTCATGATGGTTGTATAGGGGTCGTCTAGTGTGCCGTGATGGGTCAATGGAGGTCGGCTAGTATGTCGTGATGGGTGTACGGAGGTCGTCTAATGTGTCATATTGGGTGTATAGAGGGCGTCTAGTGTGTCATGATGGGTGTATAGCGGTCGTCTAGTGTGTCATATTGGGTGTATAGAGGGCGTCTAGTGTGTCATGATGGGTGTATGTAGGTCGTTTAGTGTGTCATATTGGGTGTATAGAGGGCGTTTAGTGTGTCGTGCGGGGTGTATGGAGGTCGTCTACTGTGTCGTGAGGGGTGTATGGAGGTCATCTAGTGTGGTATGTGTGGTGTATGGCGGTTGTCTGGTATATCATACTTTAATCAACCAATAAGAAAAATGAAGGAACATTACATTCAACATTACTTATCTTAACTACTTTACATCAATACAGTTGAATAACGTGTTATCGTTAAGTCTTACCATACTTTAAGAGAAAACATTCAAACTTACAGCGTAAAATATAGTCTCAATCATCTACACCGAATATAACCTGTTATCGATAAGCCTTAACATACGTTAAGAGAAAACAAGCCAACTTACTGTGCAAAAATCCGCTAGTGTGAACAGTAACTTTCCTTGAATCAACCAAACTTATAACGCCGTCTAGTTTAAATATAACCTGGTAAGAAATGAATAAATTAGCCAATCAGCGAGTGACTATGCCAACATCGCTTGATATCGGGATTAACCAATCAGAAAAGAGTATTAACATAGGAGGCGGGGCGAAGAAATGGCTGACAGGTGGATTAACCAATCAGAAAAGCGCGTTAGCCCAAGCGTAGGTAGTGGCTGTCGGGTCAGCAGTGGGGGAAAAATGCGGGGTGGTGGGTTACTTGAACTCGTTTTGACCCCTGAGGCAATTCCAGAAGAGTTCTATGACCTCATTTTGACCGCTGAAGGCTTTAATACCAAGGTTTCCCACTTCAACGAACGACATACATCATTAAAGGTGATTACTTCAGCTCTTAGACTTTGGAGTTCCATATCTTTATCACTTCAACGAATGACAGACAACAGTAAAGATGATCATTTCAGGTAAGAAAACTTAGTTCCAAACCCTAAAATTTTGGTTCATACTCACAAAGTTGAACACAAACTCTACAAATTTAGGCCCAAAGTTGTAATTGTTAGACACGAAAGTCGTAAATGTTATATGCAAAGTCCAAAAGTTTGTCAAAAAGACAACCCAAACTCAAAATAGTTAGATGCAAAGCTCAAAAATGTATATGCAAAGTCCAAAAAGTTACTCCAAAAGACAACTAATATAACACTTAACCCCAAAATTTCGTCTCATAACCAAAAAGTTGAACTCAAAACCCTAAAAATTTAGTCCCAAAGTGATACTAGTTCGACACAAAAGTCGTAAATGTTATATACAAAGTCTAAAGTTTGTCAAAAAGACAACCCAAACTCAAAATAGTTAGACACAAAATCCAACAATTTATAGGCAAAGTCCAAAAGTTACTACAAAAGACAACTAATGTAACTCTTAATCCCAAAATTTCGGCTCATATGCACAAAGTTGAACACGAACTCTACAAATTTAGGCCCAAAGTCGTAATTGTTAGACACGAAAGTCGTAAATGTTATATTCAAATCCAAAAGTTTGTTAAAAAGACAACCCAAACTCAAAATAGTTAGACACAAAACCCAACAATTTATAGGTAAAGTCCAAAAAGTTACTCCAAAAGACAACTAATGTAACACTTAACCCCAAAATTTCGTCTCATAACCAAACAGTTGAACACAAAACCCTAAAAATTTAGTCCCAAAGTGATACTAGTTCGACACAAAAGTCGTAAATATTATATACAACGTCTAAAAGTTTGTCAAAAAGACAGCCCAAACTCAGAATAGTTAGACACAAAACCCAACAATTTATAGGCAAAGTCCAAAAAGTTACTCCAAAAGACAACTAATGTAACACTTAACCCCAAAATTTCGTCTCATAACCAAACAGTTGAACTCAAAACCCTAAAAATTTAGTCCCAAAGTGATACTAGTTCGACACAAAAGTCGTAAATGTTATATACAAAGGCCAAAACTTTGTCAAAAAGACAACCCGAACTCAGAATAGTTAGACACGAAAGTCATAAATGTTATATGCAAAGTCCAAAATTTTGTCAAAAAGACAACCCAAACTCAGAATATTTAGACACAAAAGACCAAATAGTTACATTCAAAGTCCAAAAGTTTGTCAAAAAGACAACCTTAACTCAAAATAGTTAGACACAAACCCAACAATTTATATGCAAAGTCCAAAAAGTTACTCCAAAAGACAACTAATTTAACAACAAGCCCTAAAATTTCGTCTCATAACCAAAAAGTTGAACTCAAAACCCTAAAAAGTGTCCACTTATCAACCAAAGTCTTTAATACAGCTGAGAAAACCCTAATAAATAATTACAATTTACTAAAAATGTTGCACTTGATGATAGTTGCGACTGTGTCTAAATCATTATTGAAAATATTCATAGAACTCTAGTAAAAGCCAAACACACTAAAACACCACATTGAAAGAATGAACTTAAAGTTCACGCCCCTGTCACAACTCTGCTAAGAAAAGTACTGCAAAGCATGAAAGTTATGTCCCCTGCTATAACTCTACTAAATGAAAGTATTACCAAACACGTAGGTTACACTCCTACCATAACCCACTAAGAAAAACAAGATTTTGCTTAAAATACCACATTTATGATTGTTACGCCCCTTGACCCTTTATGAGGGGACGCCCATGAAACTGTTAGAAATAGTAAATTTACACTCTAGGGTTACTCCAAACTTTATATTAAGCATCCCCATAGCAAAAATTTACTAAAAAACCACTTTTATGAGTGTTGCCCCCTTACCAATTTTTGGCGGTTACGCCCATGAAACTGTTAAAAATAGTAAATTTAACAGCTAGACATACCCCAAACTTTATAATAAACATCCCCGTATCAAGAATTTACATAAAAAACAACTTTTAAAATTACTACCCCTGTACCCATTTTTGGCGGTTACGCCCATGAAACTGTTAAAAATAGTCAATTTAACATCTAGACATACCACAAACTTTATATTAAGCATACCCGTATCAAGAATTTACTAAAAAAATCACTTTTGAAATTACTACCCTGTACCCATTTTTTTTTGCGGTTACGCCCATGAAACTGTTAAAAATAGTAAATTTAACATATAGACATACCCCAAACTTTATATTAAGCATCCCCATAACAAAAATTTACATTAAAAATCACTTTTGAAATTACTACCCCTGTACCCATTTTTGGTGGTTACGCCCATGAAACTGTTAAAAATAGTAAATTTAACATATAGACATACCCCAAACTTTATATTAAGCATCGCCGTATCAAGAATTCACTTAAAAACCACTTTTATGAGTGTTGCCCCCTTACCCATTTTTGGCGGTTACGCCCATGAAACTGTTAAAAATAGTAAATTTAACATCTAGACATACCCCAAACTTTATATTAAGCATCCCCGTATCAAGAAGTTACATAAAAACAACTTTTGAAATTACTACCCCTGTACCCATTTTTGGCGGTTACGCCCATGAAACTGTTAAAAATAGTAAATTTAACATCTAGACATACTCCAAACTTTATATTAAGCATCCCCGTATCAAGAATTTACATAAAAACAACTTTTGAAATTACTACCCCTGTACCCATTTTTGACGGTTACGCCCATGAAACTGTTAGAAATAGTCAATTTACACTCTAGACATATCCCAAACTTCACATTAAACATCCCCGTAGCAAGAATTTACATAAAAACAACTTTTGAAATTACTACCCCAGTACCCATTTTTGGCGGTTACGCCCATGAAACTGTTAAAAATAGTCAGTATAACACCTAGACATATCCCAAACTTTATATTAAGCATCCCCATATCAAGAAGTTACATAAAACAACTTTTGAAATTACTACCCCTGTACCCATTTTTGGCGGTTACGCCCATGAAATCGATAAAAAATTGAAGTTTAACCTATTGGCATACATCAAACATAATATGTGACACGCCCACGTATCAAATTTGCCTAAAAAATCAACCAAAATTAGTAGTATACAATGTCAATTAGGATGGATAGACTATAAGGAAAAACGGTAGACTCTCATATAAGGAAAAACCGCACCAAAAAATGTTCCTCGATCTGCAGGTAGACTATTTATATAAGAAAAAACAACCCGGCTGCAGCAATTTGCCTGCAGATCGAGGCACATTTGGGGTCCCTAATTGACATTGTATACTACTAATTTTTGGTTGATTTTTTAGGCAAATTTGATATGTGGGCGTGTCACATATTATGTTTGATGTATGCCAATAGGTTAAACTTCAATTTTTTTTATCGATTTCATGGGCGTAACCGCCAAAAATGGGTACAGGGGTAGTAATTTCAAAAGTTGTTTTTATGTAACTTCTTGATATGGGGATGCTTAATATAAAGTTTGGGATATGTCTAGGTGTTATACTGACTATTTTTAACAGTTTCATGGGCGTAACCGCCAAAAATGGGTACTGGGGTAGTAATTTCAAAAGTTGTTTTTATGTAAATTCTTGCTACGGGGATGTTTAATGTGAAGTTTGGGATATGTCTAGAGTGTAAATTGACTATTTCTAACAGTTTCATGGGCGTAACCGTCAAAAATGGGTACAGGGGTAGTAATTTCAAAAGTTGTTTTTATGTAAATTCTTGATACGGGGATGCTTAATATAAAGTTTGGAGTATGTCTAGATGTTAAATTTACTATTTTTAACAGTTTCATGGGCGTAACCGCCAAAAATGGGTACAGGGGTAGTAATTTCAAAAGTTGTTTTTATGTAACTTCTTGATACGGGGATGCTTAATATAAAGTTTGGGGTATGTCTAGATGTTAAATTTACTATTTTTAACAGTTTCATGGGCGTAACCGCCAAAAATGGGTAAGGGGGCAACACTCATAAAAGTGGTTTTTAAGTGAATTCTTGATACGGCGATGCTTAATATAAAGTTTGGGGTATGTCTATATGTTAAATTTACTATTTTTAACAGTTTCATGGGCGTAACCACCAAAAATGGGTACAGGGGTAGTAATTTCAAAAGTGATTTTTAATGTAAATTTTTGTTATGGGGATGCTTAATATAAAGTTTGGGGTATGTCTATATGTTAAATTTACTATTTTTAACAGTTTCATGGGCGTAACCGCAAAAAAAATGGGTACAGGGGTAGTAATTTCAAAAGTGATTTTTTTAGTAAATTCTTGATACGGGTATGCTTAATATAAAGTTTGTGGTATGTCTAGATGTTAAATTGACTATTTTTAACAGTTTCATGGGCGTAACCGCCAAAAATGGGTACAGGGGTAGTAATTTTAAAAGTTGTTTTTTATGTAAATTCTTGATACGGGGATGTTTATTATAAAGTTTGGGGTATGTCTAGCTGTTAAATTTACTATTTTTAACAGTTTCATGGGCGTAACCGCCAAAAATTGGTAAGGGGGCAACACTCATAAAAGTGGTTTTTTAGTAAATTTTTGCTATGGGGATGCTTAATATAAAGTTTGGAGTAACCCTAGAGTGTAAATTTACTATTTCTAACAGTTTCATGGGCGTCCCCTCATAAAGGGTCAAGGGGCGTAACAATCATAAATGTGGTATTTTAAGCAAAATCTTGTTTTTCTTAGTGGGTTATGGTAGGAGTGTAACCTACGTGTTTGGTAATACTTTCATTTAGTAGAGTTATAGCAGGGGACATAACTTTCATGCTTTGCAGTACTTTTCTTAGCAGAGTTGTGACAGGGGCGTGAACTTTAAGTTCATTCTTTCAATGTGGTGTTTTAGTGTGTTTGGCTTTTACTAGAGTTCTATGAATATTTTCAATAATGATTTAGAAACAGTCGCAACTATCATCAAGTGCAACATTTTTAGTAAATTGTAATTATTTATTAGGGTTTTCTCAGCTGTATTAAAGACTTTGGTTGATAAGTGGACACTTTTTAGGGTTTTGAGTTCAACTTTTTGGTTATGAGACGAAATTTTAGGGCTTGTTGTTAAATTAGTTGTCTTTTGGAGTAACTTTTTGGACTTTGCATATAAATTGTTGGGTTTTGTGTCTAACTATTTTGAGTTAAGGTTGTCTTTTTGACAAACTTTTGGACTTTGAATGTAACTATTTGGTCTTTTGTGTCTAAATATTCTGAGTTTGGGTTGTCTTTTTGACAAAATTTTGGACTTTGCATATAACATTTATGACTTTCGTGTCTAACTATTCTGAGTTTGGGTTGTCTTTTTGACAAAGTTTTGGCCTTTGTATATAACATTTACGACTTTTGTGTCGAACTAGTATCACTTTGGGACTAAATTTTTAGGGTTTTGAGTTCAACTGTTTGGTTATGAGACGAAATTTTGGGGTTAAGTGTTACATTAGTTGTCTTTTGGAGTAACTTTTTGGACTTTGCCTATAAATTGTTGGGTTTTGTGTCTAACTATTCTGAGTTTGGGCTGTCTTTTTGACAAACTTTTAGACTTTGTATATAATATTTACGACTTTTGTGTCGAACTAGTATCACTTTGGGACTAAATTTTTAGGGTTTTGAGTTCAACTGTTTGGTTATGAGACGAAATTTTGGGGTTAAGTGTTACATTAGTTGTCTTTTGGAGTAACTTTTTGGACTTTACCTATAAATTGTTGGGTTTTGTGTCTAACTATTTTGAGTTTGGGTTGTCTTTTTAACAAACTTTTGGATTTGAATATAACATTTACGACTTTCGTGTCTAACAATTACGACTTTGGGCCTAAATTTGTAGAGTTCGTGTTCAACTTTGTGCATATGAGCCGAAATTTTGGGATTAAGAGTTACATTAGTTGTCTTTTGTAGTAACTTTTTGGACTTTGCCTATAAATTGTTGGATTTTGTGTCTAACTATTTTGAGTTTGGGTTGTCTTTTTGACAAACTTTTAGACTTTGTATATAACATTTACGACTTTTGTGTCGAACTAGTATCACTTTGGGACTAAATTTTTAGGGTTTTGAGTTCAACTTTTTGGTTATGAGACGAAATTTTGGGGTTAAGTGTTATATTAGTTGTCTTTGGAGTAACTTTTTGGACTTTGCATATACATTTTTGAGCTTTGCATCTAACTATTTTGAGTTTGGGTTGTCTTTTTGACAAACTTTTGGACTTTGCATATAACATTTACGACTTTCGTGTCTAACAATTACAACTTTGGGCCTAAATTTGTAGAGTTTGTGTTCAACTTTGTGAGTATGAACCAAAATTTTAGGGTTTGGAACTAAGTTTTCTTACCTGAAATGATCATCTTTACTGTTGTCTGTCATTCGTTGAAGTGATAAAGATATGGAACTCCAAAGTCTAAGAGCTGAAGTAATCACCTTTAATGATGTATGTCGTTCGTTGAAGTGGGAAACCTTGGTATTAAAGCCTTCAGCGGTCAAAATGAGGTCATAGAACTCTTCTGGAATTGCCTCAGGGGTCAAAACGAGTTCAAGTAACCCACCACCCCGCATTTTTCCCCCACTGCTGACCCGACAGCCACTACCTACGCTTGGGCTAACGCGCTTTTCTGATTGGTTAATCCACCTGTCAGCCATTTCTTCGCCCCGCCTCCTATGTTAATACTCTTTTCTGATTGGTTAATCCCGATATCAAGCGATGTTGGCATAGTCACTCGCTGATTGGCTAATTTATTCATTTCTTACCAGGTTATATTTAAACTAGACGGCGTTATAAGTTTGGTTGATTCAAGGAAAGTTACTGTTCACACTAGCGGATTTTTGCACAGTAAGTTGGCTTGTTTTCTCTTAACGTATGTTAAGGCTTATCGATAACAGGTTATATTCGGTGTAGATGATTGAGACTATATTTTACGCTGTAAGTTTGAATGTTTTCTCTTAAAGTATGGTAAGACTTAACGATAACACGTTATTCAACTGTATTGATGTAAAGTAGTTAAGATAAGTAATGTTGAATGTAATGTTCCTTCATTTTTCTTATTGGTTGATTAAAGTATGATATACCAGACAACCGCCATACACCACACATATCACACTAGATGACCTCCATACACCCCTCACGACACAGTAGACGACCTCCATACACCCCGCACGACACACTAAACGCCCTCTATACACCCAATATGACACACTAAACCACCTACATACACCCATCATGACACACTAGACGCCCTCTATACACCCAATATGACACACTAGACGACCGCTATACACACATCATGACACACTAGACGCCCTCTATACACCCAATATGACACACTAGACGACCTCCGTACACCCATCACGACATACTAGCCGACCTCCATTGACCCATCACGGCACACTAGACGACCCCTATACAACCATCATGACACACTAGACGACCCCTATACAACCATCATGACACACTAAACGCCCTCTATACACCCAATATGACACACTAGACGACCTCCGTACACCCATCACGGCACACTAGACGACCCCTATACAACCATCATGACACACTAGACGACCCCTATACAACCATCATGACACACTAAACGCCCTCTATACACCCAATATGACACACTAGCCGACCTCCATTGCCCCATCACGGCACACTAGACGACCCCTATACAGCCCTTATTACACACTAGGCGACCTCCATACACCCATCGCTGCGATGAACATACTAGCAAGACAGACTGTATAAACTGTAAGGGTGTTAAAGCGTACACCAAACGAACGCCCGGGCTTTTTAAACTAGAGTACGAAGGGACAGCTCTTGTTAGCTTATGTAGTAAGACATACCATTGTAGTGGGGATTACGATAAAATCAGTTGTAAAGGGCTAAGCAAGCAACACAACAAATTAGATAAAGATATGTTTTTAGAGGTTCTCGCCACGCAAAAGACCAAGGGTGGAAAAAATGTAGGTTTCAAAGTCTTAAATAATTCTATATTTTCCTACAGTCAAACAAGAAATGCTCTTTCCTATTTCTATATAAAAAGAAAGGTAGCTGATGATAACGTCTCGACTACGCCTCTAGATATTTAACTCTTTACACTACCACTTAAGACTACCCAGCTATCTCTAACAGTTTCACCCCTTATGATTCATCGACGCCACATAGCTAAGCAGACACCCAACTACCTATCTATGAATAAATGTTATCCTTGTACTATATATTTACTCAGTGTACTGAATATTTTTGTACTGTTATATAATATCCACTGTATGTTATACACCTATTGAGATAATAAAAGAATAAAATATATCTTTGTCTTCTGTTTTATATTGAACGTTTTTCATTGATGCTGTATAATCTACTAACCTATCACTAACGATCAAGTACATCAAGAACTCCAAAGTCAGCATACACCAGACATAAACAGGTCACTTCCGGGGTCACCTGGACTAGCGGTCAACGCCCCGACACGAGCGGTCATGGTTAACTCCCCCTGCGCCGCACGCTTTATGCGCGCCGCGCGCCGCCCTATATATCTTTGTTAATTTACGGGCCAAATGCTAATCAAATGGACCCTTGTATACTACTGACGCGGCATATGTTGATGAATAAGGTACTAACACGCGATATCTGAATTAAGTTGACACGGAAACCGAATACTCCCTAGGGTGTAGTTCTATCAGGGCCGTAGATGACCTAATGGATTGGACCGATCGTTTTCCAATCAGGCTGACATAAAGTCAATCGGTGGCACCGTTTCAAATGTGGAGTAAAGTTAACAAACCTTAAACTGCACATTACGTAGCGACAGACTATGACATGTAGCTTTCATTCCAAGTCTCTCAGTTAACAATCTCCCTTCCCCCACCCCTAAATGCCAAGGATCAGACTCCGGAAATAGAATGAAGCCGCAGAAGTCTAACTGTGTTTTGAAAGTAACTGTCATCAGCATTACTCATTTTGTACATGAGTTACTTTCAAGTACTGCTTCTGTTTGGGTAGGTGATCGGGTCTCTCTACAACTTTCTATCCTTAGCGTTGTTTTCGACTCTGTTGATAACTTTCTACCAAATCATTTTCTTCTCTGGTTTCTTTAATATTTTTTTCTTAGTTGGTATTAACCGTTGTTGTTGCTTTGGTCTTTCATTTTAGCATGACCTCGCATACTTTCGAGCTGTCAGTGGAATTCTCAAATAAAATTAAACCGAATATTTCTCGACACAAGTCAATAATGTCTCTTATCTGATGATGTATCATTTGTAACTCTATCAAGATCTGTGCCTCGCCATTAAGAGCAGGGTGCAACAATTTCGAAAAAGGACTGTACGGGATAACAAGGGAGATAAACACCAAAATACGTGGATGTAAAGCTGAAAATGGGAGTTAAAAACACGGATAGCATATGGTAAAGGAGAATAATAACTTAAAAGCAAAATTTACAGTAGGTTTTGCAACAAACAACGTCACATATAGGACATTGAAATCAGATCTGATAAGCAATAAAAACATAATGACGTCGACCTGCTGTATTATCTTTCTCGGTAGATCACACGCTGCGTTAAGGAAGTGGGACGTGAAGACTGGCCTTGACCTATTAAATCAAATCTATAAACCCGATCAGTGTTTGTCTCTACTAAAAAGTCATGTGCCGTGATTACTGATTTTCTAATTCGGGTCTATCCACATATCTCAGTTTTATGTTCTCCCTCTTAAAGAACACGTTCACTATTAGCCTGCTCAATATTTTACATTTATCCTATTTATAATACAATTCACTTCAAAATAATATTTCATGTTTTTTCTATGCAACTCTAGCACACTATGCAGCGACTGCACATAACCTCAACATTTATGCGTTTGTAAAGTTTTCATTATGGGAATGCTTCGTTCTATGTTTGTTCAATTCTGTGAGTAGTCTACAAACAAGGCTTTAATCGTGTTTTAGATTATATTTTGACCCACGAGAGTTACCGTACTCGTTGCAAGTGTTTCCATACATCATCATCGTCATGTGCCATACTGTTTGGCGTAGGCGATCATGTCATTCCACAAACTTCTATCCTCAGCGCAAATTGTATAAATTATATGAATGACTGTTTTCCATTTCACGACACGACACCAAGCTATCTAGTATCTTCTCTCTTTGTCATTCGTAATCTCTCTTTCCATTTATTTTGCTAGTCGTCATTCGTAATCTCTCGTTCCCATTATTTTGCTAGTCGTCGTTCGTGATCTCTCTTTCCCTTTATTTTGCTAGTCGTCGTTCGTGATCTCTCTTTCCCTTTATTTTGCTTGTCGTCATTCGTGATCTCACTTTCCCTTTATTTTGCTAGTCGTCATTCGTGATCTCTCTTTCCCATTATTTTGCTAGTCGTCATTCGTAATCTCTCTTTCCCTTTTTTTTTTTGCTAGTCGTCATTCGTAATCTCTCTTTCCCTTTTTTTTTGCTAGTCGTCATTCGTGATCTCACTTTCCCTTTATTTTGCTAGTCGTCATTCGTAATCTCTCTTTCCCTTTTTTTTTGCTAGTCGTCATTCGTGATCTCTCTTTCCCTTTATTTTGCTAGTCGTCATTCGTAATCTCTCTTTCCCTTTTTTTTTGCTAGTCGTCATTCGTGATCTCACTTTCCCTTTATTTTGCTAGTCGTCATTCGTAATCTCTCTTTCCCTTTTTTTTTGCTAGTCGTCATTCGTGATCTCTCTTTCCCTTTATTTTGCTAGTCGTCATTCGTGATCTCTCTTTCCCTTTATTTTGCTAGTCGTCATTCGTGATCTCTCTTTCCCTTTATTTTGCTAGTCGTCATTCGTAATCTCTCTTTCCCTTTATTTTGCTGGTCGTCATTCGTGATCTCTCTTTCCCTTTAATTAGCTAATTGTCGTTCGTGATCTCTCTTTCCCTTTATTTTGCTAGTCGTCATTCGTGATCTCTCTTTCCCTTTTTTTTGCTAGTCGTCATTCGTGATCTCTCTTTCCCTTTATTTTGCTAGTCGTCATTCGTGATCTCTCTTTCCCATTATTTTGCTAGTCGTCATTCGTGATCTCTCTTTCCCTTTATTTTGCTGGTCGTCATTCGTGATCTCTCTTTCCCTTTATTTTGCTAGTCGTCATTCGTGATCTCTCTTTCCCATTATTTTGCTAGTCGTCATTCGTAATCTCTCTTTCCCTTTATTTTGCTAGTCGTCATTCGTGATCTCTCTTTCCCTTTATTTTGCTGGTCGTCATTCGTAATCTCTCTTTCCCTTTATTTTGCTGGTCGTCATTCGTGATCTCTCTTTCCCTTTATTTTGCTAGTCGTCATTCGTAATCTCTCTTTCCCTTTATTTTGCTAGTCGTCATTCGTAATCTCTCTTTCCTTTATTTTGCTAGTCGTCATTCGTGATCTCTTTTTCCCTTTATTTTGCTAGTCGTCATTCGTAATCTCTCTTTCCCTTTATTTTGCTAGCCGTCATTCGTGATCTCTCTTTCCATTTATTTTGCTAGTCGTCATTCGTAATCTCTCTTTCCCTTTATTTTGCTAGTCGTCATTCGTAATCTCTCTTTCCCTTTATTTTGCTAGTCGTCATTCGTAATCTCTCTTTCCCTTTATTTTGCTAGTCGTCATTCGTAATCTCTCTTTCCCTTTATTTTGCCAGTCGTCATTCGTAATCTCTCTTTCTCTTTATTTTGCTAGTCGTCATTCGTAATCTCTCTTTCCCTTTATTTTGCTAGTCGTCATTCGTAATCTCTCTTTCCCTTTATTTTGCTAGTCGTCATTCGTAATCTCTCTTTCTCTTTATTTTGCCAGTCGTCATTCGTAACCTCTCTTTCCCTTTTTTTTTGCTAGTCGTCATTCGTAATCTCTCTTTCTCTTTATTTTGCTAGTCGTCATTCGTGATCTCTCTTTCCCTTTATTTTGCTAGCCGTCATTCGTGATCTCTCTTTCCCTTTATTTTGCTAGCCGTCATTCGTAATCTCTCTTTCCCTTTATTTTGCTAGCCGTCATTCGTGATCTCTCTTTCCCTTTATTTTGCTAGTCGTCATTCGTAATCTCTCTTTCCCTTTATTTTGCCAGTCGTCATTCGTAATCTCTCTTTCTCTTTATTTTGCTAGTCGTCATTCGTAATCTCTCTTTCCCTTTATTTTGCTAGTCGTCATTCGTAATCTCTCTTTCTCTTTATTTTGCCAGTCGTCATTCGTAATCTCTCTTTCCCTTTTTTTTGCTAGTCGTCATTCGTAATCTCTCTTTCTCTTTTTTTGCTAGTCGTCATTCGTGATCTCTCTTTCCCTTTATTTTGCTAGTCGTGTCCATGCAAACAACTGTTAATTAAACAAGTTACTTTTTTTTTAAGATATCATCATCATCAAGTACCGGTCCTGCTGGCGTAGGTGATCATGTCTCTCCACAACTTTCGATCTCGACAGTTATTTATCATTTCTGTAGTTGGCATTCTGCCAAGCCATTCTCTTAAGCTGTCTAGTACTTTTTCTCTTTGCTTCCCTCGATCTCTTCGTCCTTCAATTTTTCCAGTAATTACAATATATTCCAGTTGTTCTCTTCTCATTACATGATCAAAAATTGTGATTGCCTCTTTTTGCTTTGACCTCTTTTAGAACATTTTCATTACTCTCCTTAGCTGTCCATGGTATTCTCAACATTCTTTTGTAAACCCACATTTCTACAGATTCCAGTGATTTTCTTGTCTGTTGTCCTTTTGTCTATGATTCACATCTATATGTTAAGACTGGCTCTACATAACATTTAAGAACTCTTTTTCTTGTTTCTATTGCCAAAAATGGATTGCATAGTACTTCCTCATTTTTTGGAAAACTGCTTTTGCTTGAGCCATTCTGCATCTCACCTCTTTTGTACATCTTCCGTCTGAGGTTAACAAAGTTCCCATATATTTAAATTCAGTTACCTGTTTTAATATTGTTCCACTTGTCTTTATTTTGCACTGAGGTGATGTTTTTTTCTTTGTTGTTACTATTACTTTTGTATTTTTGCTATTAAGGCTGAGTCCTTTATTTTTGCTTTCTTTCACTATAACGTCCAACATTTCTTGTAACTCATTTTCACTCTTAACGATTAAGACTGTATCATTATCATACCTTAGATTATTTATATTATGACCTCCAATTGTTATTCCAGGCATGACTCTTATGGATCCTAAAATAATCTCACTATAAATATTAAACAACTCTGGTAACAGCACACAACCTTGTCTAACACCCTGTTTTATTTGTTGAAACATTCCCAGAGTTGTGGAGAGACATGATCACCTACGTAAGCAGGCTTGGTACTGATAATGATTGTGCTGAATTTACAATGAGTTGAGATTACAGTGAGTTGTTTGTTATTTAAATGAGTTGCGTTGGGTTTACATTGTGTTTAGTTGGGTTTATATTGAGTAATTTGGTTTCACTGTGTGTTGTTTGAGTTTACAGTGAGTCTGGTTGAGCTTACAGTGAGATGTTTTTTTAAGTTATTTTTTTTTTACATTGGGTTGTTCTTCAAAATAAGTTGAAATGGGTTTACAATTAGTAGTTTGAGTTTACAGTGAACTGAATTGAGTTTGCAGTAAGTTATGTGGGTTTACATTGAGTTAATATGAGTTTACATTTTGTTGAATGGATTTACAGCCATTCTAGATGAGATTGTAGTGGACTGAGCTGAGTTTACAGTGAGCTAAAATGGTTTACAGTGGGTTGAGTGATTAGTTCGCAATGGATTGAAATGAGTTTTTAATTGAGCTGAGATGGGTTCATGGTGAATTGTTACATTATGTCTACTTTGACAGCTTCACTTTGATATTTTCCTCTCTCCAGACTGACATATTGAACATTGTTAATGCATGTTTTTACGAATGGTTGTGGTTTCCTTTCTTGGTATGACGTTGAGTATCAGCTTTATCAGCTTTTATTCCTGGACCTTGTTACCACGAGAATTTGCCATAAACCAGAATCTAATGGAAGCATCATTACGCATATACTCAGTTATCTACCGAAAACAACATTGAGCATTTATGAATCTACCAGATGTGCCGTACATTCAGGTCTTGCAACTATCCAACTAGCTAAACAAAATAAAAGATTTTTAAAAAAGAGTGTAACGATAAAGCTGAATATTAGTTTTCCATTAGGTATGCCTTTAGAGATCTACGAATAATAAAGAACATGTACTGGCAACAAACAGCGGCCATAAGAACTGGAAATCAATTGGGCATGTTTCAAAACATAAAAAAAGGGGCTAGACAAGATTGTGTGCTGTCACTAGATTTGTTTAATATGTTCTTATGACCGCTGTTTGTTGTCTGTACATGTTCTTTAGCGGAGATCCTCAAGGCAATTGATAGCCATAAACTAATACATCTCCAAAAAATGTTCAACATCATTTAGAAAACAGAGAAGACGCCTCATAAATGGAAAAAATGAATCATTGTTAAGATTCCAAAAAGGACAATCTTAGAGATTGTAACAACTGGAGAGGCGTGACACTTTTGATAGTTGCCTCAAAGTTATTCTGAAAAATCATTCTAAATAGAATAAAGGATTCAATAGATACCGTAATACGTGTAGAACATCCTGGGTTTAGAAAAGGGAGAAGCTGCCTTGACCACATTTTCACTCTACGACTTATATTGGAGGAACACATTAAAAAGCAAAAACCTTTTGTATTTAACTTCACTGACTTCAAAAAAGCATTTGACAGTATTCATAGAGATTCTTTGTGGAAAATTCTGAAGCAATATGGCTTACCATAAAAAAATCATAAATATTATCAAAGACATGTACGATGGTTACACATGTGCTGTTCGAACAGAGGAAGGACTGAGCGAATGTTTCCCAATAGAAACTGGGGTTAAACAAGGATGTATTTTTTATCGCCCTTGTTATTTGGAATTGTTATGGACTTCATAATGAAGAAATGCTGCACTGGTAATAAAGGCATCGAATGGATACAAGGAGACCATTTGGAAGACCTCGACTTTGCTGATGACATAGTTCTCATCAGCAGCCAGATAAAAACGGTGTAGAAAAACACAAATGAACTATCATCATTAGCCAGCAAAATTGGGCTTGAGATCAATCATGAAAAGACTAAAGTCATGAAAAGTTTAATTCCAACAGATGACAAAATATACATGGAAAACAAACCAGTGGAAGAGATCGATCAATTTATCTATCTTGGAAGTCACATTGATCGAGAAGGGGATACAAGCAAAGAAATTAGAATCAGAATAGCTGAAGCAGCAATGTCTTTCAGAAGCCTTGAAAAGTTGTGGAAATCAAAACTCATCAGCACAAACACAAAACTTAGGCTATTCAAATCAAATGTACTATCAACCCTTACGTATGCGTGTGAAAGCTGGAAAACAACAAGAGATATAGGAACAAAGTTGAACGTATTCGAAAATAAATGTCTAAGGAAAATACTTGGTATAGCGTGGAACGAATTCAAAACAAACGAGGAAATTAGAGAAATCGCCAATCAACCACTAATATCTTCAGTAATAAAGAAAAGACGATGGTCTTACGTTGGACATGTGATGAGAAGAAATAATAACCGAATAGCAAAGCAAGCCCTCATGTGGGAAACAACAGGTAAAAGAAAAAGAGGAAGACCCAGAGAGACACTAAGAAGAACATTGATGAGAGAGGAGACAAATAATAATAAATGAATATTATTATAGAGGGAAACTTCCGAGGCGATAATCAGTGAAGCAACTCAGGGGAAGAGGTATGTTTACAGCACTCGGAAAAAAATGAACGAAAAGCCAAACGCTAGGGAACACTGCCACTCAGCTAACTAGTTTGGCTTTTCGTGGCAAGGCGCTGTGCCACTGAGTACGGGTTCGATCCTGCCTTGGTCCATATTTGTTTCTGTTGTTGATTATTTGTCATTTTTTTTCCGAGTGCTGTAAACATACCTCTTCCCCTGAATTGCTTCATGGATGAGAGAGGCAAGAGCAGTAGGATTCGGTTCCCTCAATGAGATAGAGCTGCTTGCACAGAACAGAGACAAATGGCGAGATTTGATATCTTTAACAAGAGTTGAAAGCTGCTAGAACGGGAATTCGGATAGGAGAAGGTGTATCCTGGTTTACGCCCCATTTGCCGGCTACGGCTCGAAAGGTAAATAGATAGATAGATAGATAGATAGACAGACAGACAGACAGACAGACAGACAGACAGACAGACAGACAGACAGACAGACAGACAGACAGACAGACAGACAGACAGACAGACAGACAGACAGACAGACAGACAGACAGACAGACAGACAGACAGACAGACAGACAGACAGACAGACAGACAGACAGACAGACAGACAGACAGACAGACAGACAGATAGATAGATAGATAGATAGATAGATAGATAGATAGATAGATAGATAGATAGATAGATAGATAGATAGATAGATAGATAGATAGATAGATAGATAGATAGATAGATAGATAGATAGATAGATAGATAGATAGATAGATAGATAGATAGATAGATAGATAGATCTATCCAGAGTTATACCCTGGTACCCATTTCTGAAAGCGGCTGGGTCGACCGCGAGGATATTTTTTTTCCCAACCACGAATACAACTCCCGCTACTTCCAGCGGATATCAAACACAGGTTGTCGGAACGTCGGTAGCCCAGTCGGGTAGTTTTTAGCCAGTCTACGGAGGCCCCAACCCGGTGGGAACCCACCTCAACTCAATGAAAGAATTCAACTTACACCCGCCACTTTAATTCAGGAGAAAAACAAAGATAGAGCACCAGTCGCCAAGGCGAACCTAAACATTATCAAAAGTTTGAATTCGTTTGGATATTTCATAACTTCACGTTCTGTATTTATTTTTTTACAAGTCTTATAAGTTCCTTCCTATGTTTTCGGCCTTCTTTAGTCCCAGATATTTCCTGTTGTCACAATTTATTTTGATATTTTCCAATAATTATTATTTCTCTAAAAAAACTACAAATTAATATTGCTCTAAAAAACCATAAATTATTATTGCTCTAAAAACTAGAAAGTATTATTGATATTAAAAAAACTAGAAATTATTATTGCTCAAATATTATTTGTAACCATCGTTATCTTTGTACAAGGACCATCTTAACTGCTTTCAGACAATGCCCCAAAGCGTTCTATCTTTCTTGATAACACAGGAATACCTCTGCGGAGCAGGACATGTACTTGATAGCAGCAACAGAAATGGTAGGATGTTCATTGACTGTAAATGGTTATATGGTTATTTTATCGTCTGAATCCGATATGACTAGATTTGGATTTAACCTTCCTTGAGGTCAGGGGTCACTACACAGTTACTAATATGACTCGAACTGTGCACATTTTGTTTGTGTTGCGAACGTTTCAACATCACATGACAGCAACCCCAATCTATAAAATGTTTAAAATGAAGAACAAACGATTCGGCGAATTCATCACCGATTTTCATTCCGACTATCAGGGAAAAGATAAACCGTTTTGTTCGTGGGCTGTTATCGTTTCTGTTTGATATACTTGTCTGACATTAGTTCATTCCCTTTGAGGATTTTCATCTATTCGCTGTAGTTCGGGAGGAATAGTTCAACACTCCAAGTCGATATATCGGACACATTAAAGAGTTCGAATATTATCTGATAGGAAATTCAATAAAATTGGGTTAGATTAACATTCAAGGCCGCATTTTAAAAGTTCTGATATAAGACATGAACACAGTATATTATGTAAAACAATGCATGGAACTTCAAATGTGATAAACATAACTATCTTAATGCAGTTGTTTTTTCCAGTTTTCAGGGCACAGATTACTTGATGTCTAATTCTCGTCACTTCTTTGATTTTATCAATTCCTTTTTTTAATTCTATTGATGCCTGGGGGCTACCGGGGCCCTGAACACCGCCAGGGGAGAAAAGAATAAAACCAGTCACCCGCCACGTGTATCGTGCGAGTGAGTTGGGATCAAGGTCTCCGACACTGCTACGGTTTTCGTACACCTTAGCTAACGCCATTTAATTAGGGAACAGTACCAGTCAAGTATGAAAGTATACGCATATAAATGTTTCCAGGAATAATAGAGTCTGGAATCTGGTACCCACCACCACAAATTATTATAACCCTTTTCGGCTATTGTATTTCACATCTAGGTCCTCCCTGCCAGTCGGGGATATCAATTTCAGTCCAGTCGGTGTCTGACAAAGCTCCGGACAACAGGGAACTGACTTATTTCACTTCTTTTTTGAGAGTCTAGCATATTATCACCGTGTGGGTAGATTTCTGTATATGTCCTTATATATTTTTGTATTATTGTTTATTATTCCAAGTGTAGGCCTTCTTGGTCGAAACGTCGTTCTAGTTTTGTTTTGTTTCTCACCTACGTCAAGCTGTTACTATTTCACTTTTCCCTTTTTTTCAATTTTCATTATTATCATCGTCTTTACAGCATCTTCGCATTTCTATTCATTGTGATGCATCTTGATGCATTTATCCCTTTACCAGTTAATTACCAGTTGATATGAGATATAACGAAGACAATGGCGCTGGATAGGACACACGGAAGCAAACTGAGAGTATTACACGACAGGCCATTTTTTGGACTCCCCAAGGAAAAAGACAAGGAGGAAGACCAAAATATTCTTGGGCAAAACAGATGAAAGCAGACAGGAAGATGATTGGGAAGACATGGAATGATCTTAAAAGAATGGCAAGAGCCATAATTGCTGGGAAAGTGTTTTTTTTTGAAGACCTATGCTCCGCAGGCAGTTGAAAGGAAGAAGTTAAAGCCATCTTTTTTAGCGAGCTTATCGGCTATTCCATTGCCGTGTACATCAGCATGCCCTAGGTAGTACACCCAGGTTAACGCGCTCACTTTCGAGTTCGTCTCCAAGATTGCGTGCACCATGTTGTGTGTAACCAACCAGGTTATCGCCGCCATTGTTGTTTTTATACACATTATCATGCTGGACACCGTCATGCCGCACTCGCCAGATTCCCTATAGCTCGTTTCAAAACATATGCCCAACTTCAAAACGCTATTACTCTCTAACCGTTTGTTAAATACTTTTGAAATTTTCCAAATGTTATTAGAATGCAAAAGACCCTTTAAATGTATATTTAACAAATATCTTGCAGCTGCAGTTTTCTTAAAGCGGCGATATTTCTTTGATGTTTGTCAAAATTGTAAATTGTGAAGCACTAAAGAATAGAAATTACCGTAGTTGCTGGTCTATGATTAATTTTCACTAGGTAAAGGCGTGGCCGTAATGGGGAAATAACTGGATAAAACAAAACACCAGGAGAATTATTGTCTGCTCAGTTCGAGGACGGACGATAATAATATCAAGGTATACCTGTATGTCCAATTTTCATAGTTGTGTGGTCCTGAAAAGGACCGTTTGTTGAAATAATTTAAGGTAATATAGGGGCCAACATTGTGGGGGCTATATACTTTCATTCTGAATCAGACGAGTCTAAAAGATAATAACTGTTTGGGGTTGAACATTCCACAAACCATCATTTTTCCAATATTCCTCTTCCTGTTTTAAGACGTGGTCTTCACATTTAGCCCAATAATCTTTGTCTATATTTAATAAAGCGAGATTAGCAAGAGTCTTTACATCGCATATTTTGAATGTTGTATTTTCATCTGCCACTTGTCCTTTTAATTTTGCCCAGATTAGTTCTATTGGATTTAAATGAGCATGGTAAGGTGGCAGCCTCAAACTTATATGACCGTGCTCTTGGATAATCTTATCTATTTGAAAAATCTTTGTCCTCTGTTTTTGCTTTACTAGAGATAGTAATTCAGGTTTTAAGTACATGTTATTAAATTGTATGTGCTCCTTTGTGAGCCATATCTTAATAGCATCTTTTGTACTGGATGACGTCGGGACTTTATCTTCAAGTGCAACAATGTTGTGGTACGCTGCATTGTCCATTATTAGGCAAGATGGTCGATCTAGTGATGGGAGAACAGAATTTTCAATCCAATGTCTAAATATGTGACCATTCATCTCAGAGTGATAATCCCGATTGTCTATGGATTTTGAAAGAAAGATGAGCTCTGCATTCTGTATTAGTCCATGTTGTCGACTACCTGCATGAGAAATTATCAAGCGCTGTCCTTTGCTGCTAGGTATTAATCTCTTAATCTTTCCATCTGATGACTGCCATTCCCTTTGGTTAGTGTGGTGAGCATTGATCCATGTTTCATCCAAGTAAACAATATCATAACCTTGCTTGCGCACCTCTTTTACTTCACGTAAGTACTTGCTTCTCATGACTACTATATGTGGCTTCTCACAGATGATATTTCGTCCATTGGAATACTTTCTGAATGTAAAGCCTGCAGCTCTCACATTCCTCCATAATGTAGACTTTGATATTTCAATACTGTTGTTCTTTTCCAGCGATACTTTAATTTTCTTATTGTAACAGTTTCATTCATACCCAACATTTTGCGAATTTCACTTCTAATAAGTTCACTGTCGAAATTATCCAACATTTTTGCTCTTCCTTGTGATTTTGTATATTTGGAACATTGACGGTCACGTGCTTGAATCCAGCGATTAAATGACCGTTTAGATAAATCCAAAATGTGTCTTGTCCTATTCTCAGGGTTTTCTAAAGAATGAAATAATCTTCCTCGTTTAGCCTCTTTGCAAAAATAGTCATACATTTTTATTGCGATGTTTTGTAAACTGCAGAATTTCATTTTAAGACTCATGATAAATGTTATTGTTCCACGTTACGCCGCTGAATTAACGGAAATGGAACACACAATGTCTCGTGTTTACTACAAGTGTCTAATTGTGTGAGACAACTCACGCGGAAAGCGTGCAAAATCGTAAATTTGAGCGTGTATGGATTTGTAATCGCTATTTTTAACTTAAATACTGTAAACACTAAGTTTTGACTACATCAATGGGTCGTTATAAATTTATATAAATCAAATAAGCAATAATAATAACCAAATGTTTGTTTTTAATGAAATTAATTCCCTGTTGGGTTCTAATCATTATAACTATACATGCAAATTTTGAAAAAATTACAAAAAGCGGTTTAAAAGATATTGATTTTTAAAGTTGGGCACGACTTATGAAACAAGCTATAGTCACTTCGCTGCCATGTTAATATGCCCAACACTCCAACCGCTGTTGCGGGATACAGGACCACGCAAAAAATGTTATTACTTCTTATTCTTTCTTATTTGTTTTTGGTGTCGAGAGAATAAAGATAGTTTGCAATATATACATAAATATTGTTGTTGTTGTTGACTTGTTTTTTTTTTTTTAATATTCCGTCTATCCGTCTTTCTCGAGCTTGCTTGTTGCTTGTGTTTAGTTGTTTTTACCTTGTCACTTCGCAAAACCATCTACTAGTTTATTGTTTGTATATCAAGAGTATGAATTATTCCTGTTTTCTGAGTTAACTTTTAATTTTGAATCTATCATACTTATATAATACGTCTGACACAGTTCATTATGGATGTTATCTGTCTTATTTCTTGCTAGAGATTGGAATATAACGTCCAAATCTAGCATTGACAGCACGACATTGACACCAAGATTAGCTGAAAACGGCTCTTTTTGCTTCCTTCAAAGTTTCTTTGTTCGCCAATAATGGAGACAAGTTAGACAAGTAATCGTGCTTGCTTTTTTGTGTCATTTTTTTTCTCCTTTTAGGCTCAGATTAAAAGGTCCAACCTGAACAAGTCGGAGTGATTGCACTTGACAAGCGGTCTTATTTCTCTCTGAAATCCAGCAGACCCTCATGATAATCTCAGAAATGAGGAAAATTCCAGAAAGATAAGTTGTAAAGATCTTACAAATATTTGGTCTCATGTGTTTGGAGTTAGACTTCAAGCCATTGATTTGTCTATTTTCTACTATTCGACTTCACCTATAATTGAATATAGTATGTACTTCTGAATCAGGACTTAGCATGTCTGTGTGATGTATTAGGTTCAATCGACGAACCGATGAGAATAGTTGATCAGATATATCAAGGTTCAATTGAGGAGCCGATGAGAATAGTTGATCAGAGATATCAAGGTTCAATTGAGGAGCCGATGAGAATAGTTGATCAGAGATATCAAGGTTCAATTGAGGAGCCGATGAGAATAGTTGATCAGAGATATCAATGTTCAATTGAGGAGCCGATAAGAATAGTTGATCAGAGATACCAAGGTTCAATTGTTGTGTTGGATTAACAACCTGCAATGTTTTTTTTTAACCCTTCTACCTCACTCGGAAACCCTATCACCTGGAGTGAAAATGTCTATTTTGAAAACCACTGGTCTAATCCTACTACATAGAGTTAAAATGTCTATTTTGAAAACTAATGGTCTAATCCTACTACATAGAGTGAAAATGACTTTTTTGAAAACCACTGGCCTAATCCTACTACATAGAGTTAAAATGTCTATTTTGAAAACTAATGGTCTAATCCTACTACATAGAGTGAAAATGTATATTTTGAAAACCACTGGCCTAACCCTAACACATAGAGTGAAAATGTCTATTTTGAAAACTACTGGTCTAATCCAACCACATAGAGTGAAAATGTCTATTTTGAAAACCACGGGTCTAATCCTACCAAAAAGAGTGAAAATGTCTATTTTGAAAACCACGGGTCTAATCCTACCAAAAAGAGTGAAAATGTCTATTTTGAAAACCACTGGCCTAATCCTACCACATAGAGTGAAAATGTCTATTTGAAAACCACTGGTCTATCCTACCACATAGAGTTAAAATGTCTATTTTGAAAACCACTGGCCTAATCCTACCACATAGAGTGAAAATGTCTATTTTGAAAACCACTGGCCTAATCCTACTATATAGAGTGAAAATGTCTATTTTGAAAACCACTGGCCTAATCCTACCACATAGAGTGAAAATGTCTATTTTGAAAACCACTGGTCTAATCCTACCAATTAGAGTGAAAACGTCTATTTTGAAAACCACTGGTCTAATCCTACCACATAGAGTGAAAATGTCTATTTTGAAAACCACTGGTCTAATCCTACCACGTAGAGTGAAAATGTCTATTCGGAAACCACTGGTCAGATAAAATGATCAAATCTGGCTGTTCAACAATTCGCCAAGGTTGCTACATAATGTTTTCAATATTTGTTTGGATAGTTGTGTTAATATCAACTCCGAGATTTTATGAAAACACTTATTGCTAATTATATTATTATCTCTGAACAATAGACCTATACATATTACGAATCGAGTAAGTGTATCTGTCTGGTTAATCATAACATAGGCACGTTTCCTTTTTTATGATAACGGTGATTAGACATTGCATCAACGTTTATCTATACGTTAGTGCATAACTGTATGATAACTTCAAACTTTTGATCACTTTATTAATTTGATAATCTTTATAATTATATTTAATGGAAAATACCGAACAAAATCAGATGTAAAGTTCATTCGAACTCTCCTGTCGAAACCTTAGTTTATTCTGACTGTGGTGTTATAATTTGACTTCATATCATTAACAGCTTTCTTGCTATTCAACATTTATTCAGGAGGGCACAAAGTTTGAAGCTCTAACACTTGACATTATCACAGAAAAACAATATAACAGTACAAACTTCGTGAAATAGAATTGACACTAAATGTATCCAAAACAGAAATGAGATTCTGTGTGTTTTCAGACATGGGCAAGATAAAATTAGTTCAACTAGTTGGAATTGTTCTGTTAATGCAGCTGTATGTTAATGATGGACAAGGGATTACAAAGTGTGTCCTAGGTAGTGACATGTGTTCTTGTGAGACCAACAAGGGAAAGATTCAGTTGAAGTCAAAGAACAGTCCGTAAGTTACAGCTTTGTCGGTCATCGGTAGGACAGGCCATGGTAATTAAGTTAACTAACAACGGTACATGCAGAATATATCGTGTTCCTGTAATCTTAATGAAGAAAAGCATTTACAGGTGTAAAATTAAGATATTTATATAAAGTCAATGACAAATATATACATATTCAATTATATTGTGCTAAAATTACCTAAATGACAAACAAATGAGTATTGAAAAATGCTAGCAGTTAATAGATAACATAATACAGGGCGTCTCACTGTGTCCGGAACCCGACATTTCTTCAATCAACATCATCATGTACCGTACCGGTTGGCGTTGACGATCATGTCCTTCCACAATCTTCTATCCACAGTGCATCGTATGAGTTCTGTTGTTGACTGTTTTCCATGCCATGACACCAAGCTATCCAGTATTTTCTCTCTTTGTCGTCCGAGATCTCTCTTTCCTTTTATTTTGCCTGTTTGTAACCAAGTATTCCAACTTTCCTCTTCTCATGATGTGCCCGAAAAATGTTGATTGCTTCTTTCTGATGTTTTTTAAGAGCTCCCTTTTTGTGTTGGCCTCTTTGAGAACTTCCTCATTGGTCTTTTTAGCTGTCCAGGGAACTTTCAACATTCTTCTGAGAAATCCCAATCTGTGGCCTCTAATCGTCTTTTCATTTGTTTGTCTATTGTCCATGATTCGCTTCCATAGGCCAGAATTGGTTCTATATAGCATCGATGAACTCTCTTTCTCATTTCTATTGACATAGATTTGTTGCATAATATATTTTTTTACTTTCTGAAATGTTATTTCGACCTGAGTTATTTTGCTTTTTATTTCTATGGTGCATCTCCCATCTGATGTTATTATTGTGCCCAAGTATTTGAAACGTTGCACTTGTTTCAGATTTGTCCTGTTTATTTTTATGCTGCATGATGGTGATGATTGTTTCTTCGATATAACCATTACTTCTGTTTTCTTACTACTCAGACTGAGACCTTTCTTGTTGCTTTCTTTTACTATTATATCTATAATTTCTTGTAGCTCATCCTCTGTCTCTGCTATTAAGACTGTCATTCGCATATCGTAAATTATGTATGTTGTGACCGTTGACTTCAATTCCTTTTTTGTCTACTATTGATCTCATAATATGTTCGCTGTAAAGTGAAAACAAATCGGGCGACAGAACACAGCCTTGCCTGACTCCTTGTTTTATAAATTGAAATTGTCCTGTTTGGTTGTTAACTCGTATTGCTGCTGTTTGTTGCCAGTACATGTTTTTTTATGATTCGCAGATCCTTGCCATCAATGTTTAATTTCTCCAGCATATTTATTATTTCCACGTGCTTTACTTTGTCAAATGCTTTCGTGTAGTCTATAATGCACATATAGATCTTTCTTTACCTCTATAGATCTTTCTATCAATGTTCTTAAGATGTATATTGCATTATTGATGCCCTTTCCTTCCACAAATCCACATTGTTCCTCACTTATTTCTGGCTTTATTTTGTTCCTTACACGTCTCATGATGATTCTTAGTAATATTTCTTCAATAAATTCCTGTTTTGACGCAAATAATGGTCACTTCCAGCGTATGTTATGATGACGTCACGTTTCTTCCAATTATGTAAGTCTACTTTACATTATAAAAGTAAAAAGTAGTAAAGTACCCCCGTCACGCCAAGTGGCGTATAGGGAAATATGGTGTTAGTGACCCTATATTTTACAGACCTTCAGCACATGACTTTTGGGGTAATGTGTTTAGTATTACGCCGTGCTGCTTTACTTTCCCAGAAAAAAATCCAGTACCCATTTAAGGCTGGGTGAACCCGAAAGCCGTCGGTTGGGATAAAACCCTACCCTTGTCCGTGGTAGTCCAGTTCACTAGCCACTGAGCTATCGCGGCTACCTACTTTACATTATATTTGCAATATATCCTCATTGGTGGTAAAACTGCTAAAGAAATGGCGGGTCCCATAGGGAGTGAGGCACCTTATACAAATATTAAGTGTTTCATACAGTTCATAGTTCTATACTTAAACTTAATATTCGTGTTTTCTTGTATTTTGTACTTTCAAGTTCACGAATAAATTAATATTTATTTAAAAAAATATAAAATGTATTATTGGGATAGGGCATGTCTATCCCTTTGCCGTTGCAGACAGACACACAAGAAATCCTGTATCTTGTCCCTGCTGTCTTGTCGAGGTCTCGGAACATGTAAAGTCTAGGGGAGTAAATCCCAACAGAAAAGCAGGAGTGCAAACTCTAATGCAGTTACTGATCTCTTGCAAATCCTTCATGCCAGCACGCTACATTAAACCAAATAAATCTGAATGTTATTTGTAGAAATAAATTTACAATGTGATTAGTTTCTAAAATATCTTGACAAAATGTCAGAATGTTATTCAATTTGAAAATAAGAGTGTGATATTGCAAATTAATAAAACCACGACACAGCTGATGCAAGATGATGCTTTTGATGTGTTCAAGTTAAGCTCTGTGTGTATGAGTGTGTGTATGTACGTGTATGTATGTACGTGTATGTATGTATGTGTGTGTTGCGCGTTTAAATCACGCAGACAACAATACAGGTTCCGTATTAACCTTCTTGAGTCCACATTTAAAGAGGGTTGTTGGTGTGCCAGTCTCTCACTGTCCAGTCATTTAAAACATTTGCCTCCGACAAAAGTGTGCACTTTCAAATAAGACAAAAAGTCAATGATAGGCTTTCACTCGGGACTTATTGGTTTCAATGACAAATCGGCAATAACCAAACCTGAAGAGTTTTAGGGGCAGAAGGGAATCTCATTATCAAGGAAAATGAACTCGTCTCAATTCATAAACTTTTTATATTATTGAGCGTTTGGTTTAAATAGCAAAACATAGTGCTGTTAAAGGCAATATATCAACATATTTATGCCACTTATAACAGAAGTAGTCATCTTATATCTTTAATAATTGACTACGTCGTAATCACGTTTGTTCTTTCTGCCGACGATCCGAGAAATTCGAGACTTGAAGGCCGCAAGCTCAGTGTAGTCGCCACATAGTGTACAGGTTTAGTTTATTCTTCTGTTTCTTCTTCTTCTTTTTCCTTCCTCATCTGCCTTTCAGCGTCGAGGGGAGATATAATTTGCGCTCTTTTGCTCTTCTGTTCGCCTCTGCTGCTGTTATGTTTCCTAGTGCTTTTAATATTCCACCAATCCATCTTTTTCGTACTCGACCTTTGGGCCTGGTGTTCTCACAACGTTTGTTGAAGGCTCGTTATATTGTGTTTTGTTCTTTCTGCCTTGTCACGTGGCCAAACCACTATGTCTGTTGTTTCCTTATATATTCTATGGCGGGGGCTATTCCTAGCTTTTTCTCAGTTCTTCATTTCTGATCTTATCTCTCAGACTGTTTCCTGTCATTCGCCTCACACATTTCATCTCTGTAGAGGTTATTTTTCTTACTGTTCTTGCATCTAGAGTCCAGGTCTGGCATTTGTAGCACAACGTTGGGATGAAGATTGTATTATATAGCGCTCGTTTTGCCTCAGTTTCTGTGGTTGAAGAAAATCATTGAACATACCGGAAACAGGACATACGCCCGCCTGGCTGGAAGAAAGATCCATTTTATACATTCTATTAATAATAATAAAAAAAAATATATAATATATATTTATGTTAATTATTTAAAAACGTTAACATTTAATTATAAAAACATTATGAAAAAATATCTGATGAAAGTACCTAAAACTAATTAGAATAAGCAATATAAAATGCAACAATAATTAAACGTGTGATGTAGAACATATTAAACGTGACTGTTAAATATTAATTACAATTGTTTAGAACGGAAATAATTACCGTCTGCGTAAATGTGATTATTTAAAAAAAAGAATTAATTATATATTGTCTTTTTGTGATCACGATCGTTATCATAGTAGTAGCCTCTGTCAGTCAACTATGGACTTTGCAGATTCCATAGGAAATGGGTCCTCTCCAGGACGCGAACTAGGGCAAAAGAAAATAAGAGACAAGTTGTTCCCCATGCAACATGCTTCTTCGCTCCCCGCAGCCGAGCTCATGCAACATATTCTTCTCTCCACGTAGCCGAGCCCATGCAACATGTTTCTTCTCTCCCGTAGCCGAGCCCATGCAACATGCTTCTTCTCTCCACGTAGGCGAGCCCATGCAACATGCTTCTTCTCTCCACGCAGCCGAACCTATACAACATGCTTCTTCTCTCCACGCAGCCAAACCCATGCAACATGCTTCTTCTCTCCAGGCAGCCGAGCCCATGCAACATGTTTCTTCTCTCCACGCAGCCAAACCCATGCAACATGCTTCTTCTCTCCACGTAGCCGAGCCCATGCAACATGCTTCTTCTCTCCACGCAGCCAAACCCATGCAACATGCTTCTTCTCTCCATGCAGCCAAACCCATGCAACATGTTTCTTCTCTCCACGCAACCGAGCCCATGCAGCATGTTTCTTCTCTCCACGCAACCGAGCCCATGCAGCATGTTTCTTCTCTCCACGTAGCCGAGCGATCCATATTTCTGACAGGACATAGTTTACAATCCTCTTATAAAATAAACATGTTTCAAACAAACCTGTTTGAATTCGGAGACTTTCTTTACGCACATATGTTTTCTAAAGGATGTGACAACCATCCTCGCTCATTAATCACTCTTTTGACATTAATTCATCTTTAATGCCATCTCAAATGCACCAACAGGTACATCGCTCAAGACACCAATTTGCCAATATATTACTACTTATGGGATCCGTGCAAGGACTTCACCAATGGAACTGTCACAGCCGGGGTAAGATTCACAAATATACTAGACCAGTGTCTTTTAATCTGGGCGCCACTGCCCACTAGTGAGCGATTTTTACTTTTAGGTGGGCGGTAGTAGAACAGTTAATGTTTAATTAATAACATATCAAATATACGCTTGGTGAGTAATTGTGGAACTTTATGCTCTCTCTAAATTTTCTAAAACATCTGAAGCCAGAATATCCTGATAATTTGGTCTCTGAGCTCGACCTCAATGAAATTGACAAGACCGATCCAAATGGTTTGAGTAAGAGGGGTGTCAATTGTAGTGACTGCTTTACACCTATATTTGCATTTTATCAATGTCAACCGATCTACCCTTGCAAATTTGTAGTTAGTTTGATCCTGTTAACACCAACAAATACCTCTTGCTGAGTGGTTGCTCTTTTCTCTCTTCTTCTCTCAATCCTGTAGTTACAGCTAACATTCTTATTAAATTCACGATTGCTCTGAAATGATTATAACCCATTCATGCTGTTGAATATGTGATTGGAGTGTTTGACAAGTGACGTCCGATTTTTTCCTACCATTTTTATTGATTTATGACTTCAACAAACTGAAATAATGTCTCAAAAAGGTATGCCTGTGGCTGTTTACCTGAATATCCTAAGTTGGGATTCATTGAATCTGTTATATACAAACAGTTTCCAATGTGTTTATTCTGCCACAAAATATGTTCTGATGAAGCAATGAAGCCTAGTTGATTGTATGAATACCTGGCAACAAAACATTCAAAAGATAAAGATAAGTCATCCTGTTTGGTGTGCTATTTTCCATCGCACTATCTTTACCATTTTTTTTTCACCGCTATATCCACCTGTATTGTCCAAGTATATTTTTGCTTTTCCCTTTGTCCTCTCCTCTGGGGAAACAAAAAATGGCTTGTCGTGTAATCACCTCTGTTGGATTCCGCAGTTGTCTGTCCTTCCAGCGCCATCGTCTTTGTCGATCTCTTTGTTCACTGCTAATTGTCTGGTAAGCAAATAATTTCAGAGGAAGAGGTATGTTTACAACAATAAAATAAAATTCACAAATTCACAAATAATCAACCACATAAAAAAAAACCAAGAACAAACGACAACCCGATGCAGGATTGAGTCCGTACTCCCTTCGGTTGCTTAGCTGACCGTGTACCGTGAAACATAGCTTCTCGCGGCAAGTCTCTGTGTCGCAAGTTCGGGTTCGATACTATTTCGGGGTGTCTATTGTTCTTTGTTTTTGTTGTTGTTGAAACTCTTCCCCTAAATGATTCGCTGATCTGTCACCTCAGAAGTTTCCTTTTACTGTAATGTTTATTTATTATTATCTGTTGAAAATAAATATCTAAGGAAAATACGTGGTATAGCGGTGAACGAATTCAAAACAAACGAGGAAATTAGAGAAATTGCCAATCAACCACTAATATCTTCAGTAATAAAAAAAAAGACGATGGTCATATGTTGGACATGTGATGAGAAGAGATAATAACCGAATAGCAAAGCAAGCCCTCAAATGGAAACAACAGGTAAGAGGAAAAGAGGAAGACCCAGAGAGACACTGAGAAGAACATTGATGAGAGAGGCAAGAGCAGCAGGAATTGGCTCCCTCAATGAGATAGAGCTGATTGTACAGAACAGAGACAAATGACGAGATTTTATAAAAATATCTGTAAAAGAATTAAAAACTGCTAGAACAAAAATTCAGATAAGATAAGGAGTATCTTGGTCTAAGCCCTATGGGCCGGCTTCGGCTCGGAAGGTCAATAGATAGATAGATAGATAGATAGATAGATAGATAGATAGATAGATAGATAGATAGATAGATATATAGATAGATAGATAGATAGATACATAGATAGATAGATAGATAGATAGATAGATAGATAGATAGATAGATAGATAGATAGATAGATAGATAGATAGATAGATAGATAGATAGATAGATAGATAGATAGATAGATAGATAGATAGATTGATAGATTATCTTTCTCTTATTTGTCCGGTACTTTTCCATAGTTCCAGTTTAGTAGTCTTGTCCTGCCTTTACTTCTCAGTAATATCTATGGGTTTTAAAGGACTGTGTGATCTCTGAAGTCTTTTCGGTTTGGAAAATATTAAAAAAAATCCGACATTCTGAACATTGAACCCGGCACTTCTAATCAAGAAACGAGGAAACTAACTACTCAACCATCAAGGTTCCTTTTACTTGGGAAAATGTTCAGCTAATAGTGAACGCAGAAAGTACAAGATAGACTGTCAGCCCAATTATATAGAACTAGATAGGCTGTCAGACCAATTATATAGAACTAGATAGGCTGTCAGCCCAAATGTAGAGAACTAGATAAATTGTCAGCCCAATTATAAAGTACAAGATATGCTGTCAGCCCAATTATAAAGAACAAGATAGGCGGACAACCCGGGTATGATACAAACCTAGTTAAGAAAGACTCGTTAATCTGGTAACATTGTTTACCTAGAAGAGACAACTATTACTACAGACAGTTGTAGTTTTACAGGAAACAAATGCAATGGAAATCATTGAGCAAACAAAGAAGAGGAATAATACACGATATTACATTGTTTAGCTATCTTGATTAATTAATCTTAACTCTGTTAACTGGGAATTAAGACCGTTGCTGCCAGAATAGAACGAGATTCTGGATAAATGAGTGGATTTGACAACCAACACCGAACTGGGACAATTATTCACTGTGTACTGACGAACATTTGAGGAGAACAATAATAATAAATTAATATTACTATAGAGGGAAACTTCCGAGGCGATAATCAGTGAATCAATTCAGAGGAAGAGGTATGTTTACAGCACTCGGAAAAAATGACAAATAATCAACAGAAAAAAAAACAAAGAACAATATATGGACCGAAGCAGGCACGAACCCGTACTCAGTGGCATAGCGTCTTGCCACGAAAAGCCACACGCTAGGGAATACTGCCACTCAGCTAACTAAAAAAAAAATAGCTATCGTGGACAATGTCTTTCGCGCAGGTGTTCTCATGACTATAGCATACGGCTGCGATCACAGCTCGGAAATACATTTGTTTATCTGTATTTTCCAATTACGACAAGAATTTCCCAGATAAACATACCTCTTCCTCTAAATTGATTTCGAGGAGAAGCCTGGAGTATCTCATGAATGTGCCTGGAAGGAAGTATTGATGATCTTAATTGAAAGTAACATATACCTTTTTTTTTTTTAGCTTTATCCAGTGTCTCATCATCGTGTTATCTTTTTGCTTGTCTCCAGGCCGTACAGGCTGATACACAAAATATTTATCCTGTGTTAGAAATAGGCACTCACCGCAACTCTTTCTCTGCTAATTCAAGTGGCTACGCAGTGTTTAGTATGACTTCCACTGATGGCACCAGGTGAGATGCTACATTATTTGAGTCAGGGAAAATAAATAAACCATCAGAACACAATATACATTTGTTTCCTTTTACGGACGGACAGATATGGATCTTAAAGGTAGGTACATTGGTCAATGTAAACAAGACCGGAGTATGTCGAAGAGCGGTCGTTGACATATATAACCTAACAAAACGTGAGAAAAAATAAGAAATCTCAAATGTTTTTTTGTTGTTCCACCCACGCTGTTGTTCCCCCATTTTATGATGGGCACCAAGGATTATCTCCAGGAGAGCAAGACGTCTGGGCGTGATACTGACCACGTCAAAAAAAAAAAAATTTCCGATTGCCATAAAAGAAATATTGGCAATAGCACCATATTTTTCACTCGGAACACGATATGGTGGATTTTAATTTTTTTTTTTTTTAAACTTTACATTCCGTGATGGCATAAACATTTTCTCTCGCTCTCTCTCTCTCTCTCTCTCTCTCTCTCTCTCTCTCTCTCTGCGATCAGGACTCAATCAGAGTAGGATTCCAGACTCTCACATGAAGTCAGCTGTCAGGTTAAGTGTGTTGATCGCCCCCACAGACAGAACATCACAATTAGAGTCTGCCAGATCCACTCTGATTGAACATCCGTTAAAACGTTGCACTGTGTTCTGCGCCAGTGGCCCAGTGAATCCGATTTCAGCCAGCATTTTATTAAGGTTTGCTTTCCTTAGCCTTTGATTGTCCCCAATCTTCCTGCAAGGCAGCAGATGATCTTTTCTGTAGGGGGATTTTGCCCTTAGATAGTCGGCCCTCCCAGGTTTACGAGCACCATCTGCCTGAGTCACCAGAGTTGACTAACACAGACATGCACACACAAAGATATGAGATGTGACTAACACAGACATGTACACAGCGATACGAGGCATGACTAACACTGACACACATCAAGATATATGACACATGACTAACATAAACATGCACATAAAGATATGAGATATGACTGACATAGACATGCATACACAAAGATGTGACACATGCCTAACATAGACATGCAAGCAAATATTTGAGATATGACCAATATAGACATGCGCGCACAATGATATGAGATGTGACTAACATAGCCATGCACACACAAGGATATGTTTTGTGACATACACAGACATGCACACACAAAGATATGAGATATGACTAACATAAACATGCACACAAAGATATGAGATAACACTAACCCAGACATGCACACACAATGATATGACACATGACTAACACAGATACACACTAATATATGAGATATGACTAAACACAGACACACATAAAGATATGAGATAAGATTAACACGGACACACCAAGATATGAGATATGACTAACACGACACACACCAAGATATGAGCCATGGCCAGCACACACACGCACACGCACACGCACACGCACACGCACACGCACACACACACACACACACACACACACACACACACACACACACACACACACACACACACACACACACACACACAGAGGAATATGAGCCATGGCTAGCACAGAAACACATCAATTTATGGGTCATGACTTCACGGAAAAACACCAAGAAATGAACTATGTCTAGCACAAAAACACATTAAGGTATCCATATGCTTGGGTTTGATTGGATAACCAAACCGGATCTATATAGCATGAATCATCATGTACCATACCGGTTGGCGTAGGCGATCATGTCCTTCCACAATCTTCTATCCACAGTGCATCGTATCAGTTCTGTTGTTGACTGCTTTCCATGCCATGACACCAAGCTATCCAGTATTTTCTCTCTTTGTCGTTCGCAATGTCTCTTTCCTTTTATTTTGCCAGTTGTAACCAAGTATTCCAACTCTCCTCTTCTCATGGTGTGCCCGAAAAATGTTGATTGTTTTTTTCTGATGTTTTTTAGGAGCTGCCTTTTTGTGTTGGCCTCTTTGAGAACTTCCACATTGGTCTTTTTAGCTGTCCAGGGAACTTTCAACATTCTTCTGAGAAATCCCATCTCTGTGGCCTCTAATCGCCTTTTCATTTGTTTTTCTACTGTCCATGATTCGCTTCCATAGGTCAGAATTGGTTCTATATAGCACCGATGAACTCTCTTTCTCATTTCTATTGACATAGCTTTGTTGCATAAGATATTTTTCATTTTCTGAAATACTATTTTGGCCTGAGCTATTCTGCTTTTTATTTCCGTGGTACATCTTTCATCCGATGTTATTATTGTGCCCATGTATTTGACGCGTTGCACTTGTTTCACATTTGTCCCGTCTGTGAGTGTGTCTGTGCTAATCAGTCATTCTGACTGACACATTTCATGATAACAAAAAGCATGCAATAGATCGCCAATTTTGTTACAAATTAATAGCACTGAAGCAGAACGAACAAATACAAGAGTGAAGAAGAAACAAGAGGAATGAGTAATAACATAGCAACAGCACCAATAGTAGTAACATAATATTATTATGACAACAGCACTAATAGTAGTAACATAATATTATTATGGCAACAGCACCAATAGTAGTAACATAATATTATTAAGGCAACAGCACCAATAGTAATAGTATAATATTATTATGGCAACAGCACCAATAGTAGTAACATAATATTATTATGGCAACAGCATCAATAGTAATAGTATAATATTATTATGGCAACAGCACCAATAGTAATAGTATAATATTATTATGGCAACAGCACCAATAGTAGTAAAATAATATTATTATGGCAACAGCATCAATAGTAATAGTATAATATTATTATGGCAACAGCACCAATAGTAGTAACATAATATTATTATGGCAACAACACCAATAGTAATAACATAATATTATTATGGCAACAGCACCAATAGTAATAACATAGTATTTAGTAATAGCAACAGCATCAATAGTAATAGCATAATATTATTATGGCAACAGCACCAATAGTAATAACATAGTATTTAGTAATAGCAACAGCACCAATAGTAGTAACATAATATTATTATGGCAACAGCACCAATAGTAATAACATAGTATTTAGTAATAGCAACAGCATCAATAGTAGTAACATAGTATTTAGTAATAGCAACAGCAGCAATAGTAGTAACATAGTATTTAGTAATAGCAACAGCAGCAATAGTAGTAACATAGTATTAGTAATAGCAACAGTAATAACATAGAAGTTGTAGTAGAAACAGCGCTAATATAGTGGTAGTAGCAGCAACATTAGTTGTAATATTAAAAGCAGCAACAGCAGCAACGAGAGCAACTGTAGTGACATAGTAGTATAGTAATATAATAGTGGCAATAGAAGAAATACAAGCAATAATTATAACAAAATAATATTAGTAACAGTGGTAGCAACAACAGCAGTAAAAGTAGTAAAATTTTGGTAGTAGTAGCAAGAATTGTGAGATAGTAGTAGTTGTGGTGGTGGTTGTAGTAATAGTAGCAGGAATGCCATTGTAGTAGTTGTGGCGGTAGTAGTAGTAGTAGCAAGAATAGTGAAATAGTAGTAGTTGTGGTGGTGGTGGTAGTAGTAGCAGTAGTAGCAGTAGTAGTAGTAACAAAAATAGTGAGATAGTAGTAGTTGCGGTGGTGGTGGTAGTAGTAGCAGTAGTAGTAGTAACAAAAATAGTGAAATAGTAGTAGTTGTGGTGGTGGTGGTAGTAGTAGCAGTAGTAGTAGTAACAAAAATAGTGAGATAGTAGTAGTTGAGGTGGTAGTAGTAGCAGTAGTAGCAAGAATAGTGACATTGTAGTAGTTGCGGTGGTAGTAGTAGTAGTAGTAGTAGTAGTAGTAGTAGCTGTAGCAGTAGTAGTAGTAGTAGTAGTAGTAGTAGCAGTAGCAGTAGCAGTAGACGCAGTAGTAGTAGTAGTAGCAGTAGTAGTAGCAGTAATAGTAGTAGCAGTAGTAGTAGTAGCAGTAGTAGTAGTAGCAGTAGTAGTAGTAGCAGTAGTAGTAGTAGTAGTAGTAGCAGTAGCAGTAGTAGTAGTAGTAGTAGTAGTAGTAGTAGTAGTAGCAGTAGTAGTAGTAGCAGTAGTTGTAGTAGTAGCAGTAGTAGTAGTAGCAGTAGTAGTAGTAGTAGCAGTAGTTGTAGTTGTAGTAGCAAGAATAGTGACATAGTAGTAGTTATGGTGGTAGCAGTAGCAGTATTAGTAGTAGTAGTAGTAGTAGTAGTAGTAGTAGCAAGAATAGTGACATAGTAGTAGTTGTGGTGGTGGTAGTAGTAGTAGTAGTAGCAGTAGTAGTATTAGTAGTAGTAGTAGTAGTAGCAGTAGTAGTTGTAGCAGTAGTAGTAGTAGTGGTAGTAGTAGCAGTAGTAGTAGTAGTAGCAGTAGTAGTAGCAAGAATAGTGACATAGTAGTAGTTGTGGTGGTTGTAGTTGTAGCAACAGCAGCAACAGTAATAATATTGTAAAAGGGAACGTAGCAGCAGTAGCAACAGTAACGCTGTAACAGTTGTAGTAGTAACAGCAGCAGCTGTAGCAGCAAAAGTATCAGCAGCTGGAATAATCACATTGTACATGGTAGCAGGAATAATAGTAGTTAGTAGTAGTAGTAACAGCAACAGCTGTAGTAATATAACAGTAGTAACATCAGAACCGGTAGTAACATAGCAGTAGTAACAACACCAGCATTAGTAACATAGAACTAGTGTAACTAGCTACAACAGCAGCAATAGAAACACTGTAGCAGTAGCAGCAAAAGTAAGATTAGAAGCTGTGGTAACGTACACGCAGTAGTAGTAACAGCAGCAGCTGTAGCAGCATAGTGGTAGTAGTAATAGTAGCAGCAAAAGTATCAGCAGCTGGAATAATCACATTGTACATGGTAGCAGGAATAATAGTAGTTAGTAGTAGTAGTAACAGCAACATCTACAGCAACATAGTAGTAATATCAGCAGCAGTAGTAGAATATAAATAGTAATAGTGGCAATAATTACAGCAGCAGTTATAGTAACAAAACAGTTATAGTAGTTACAGTAGCAACAGTAGTAACATATTAGTAGTAGTAGTAAAAATGTAGCAGGCAGTAACATCGTCGTAGTAGTAACAGCAATAATTGTATGAAAAAATAGTAATAATAGTAGTAGCAGTTGTAACATCAGCAGCTATTGTAACATGGTAGTTATAACAGCAGCATCAGAAGTTACAGCAAAGTAATAGTAGTAGTAACAGCAGCAGCAATAATTGTAATGTAGTAGTAGAAGCAACAGCAGCAAAATATTAGTAGTACATCTGCAGTAACATAAACAGTAGTGTACAACAATATCAGAAGTACTTAATTAAGTACTTGTAGCAGCAATATTACTGGTATAATAATAGTAGGAGTAATGGTAGTAGTAGTAGTAGTAGTAGTAGTAGTAGTAGTAGTAGTAGTAGTAGCAATAGCAACATATGTTGTAGCATCATGGTGGTAGTAAAAGTAACAGAAGCAGAAATAGTTTCAATATAGTATCAGCCATAATGTAGCTTCACATTAATATGTATATGTATATATACATATTAATCTGGCTTGCTACATCAGAGAAACAATACAAACAAAGAGGAAAATACTACAATCTCTTCTCTCCGTGCTGAAAGACAGGTGAAGAGGAGAAGGAAAGAAGAAATAAAGAAAGAATACAAGAAAAAAAAACGATCCAGTAGTCAAGAAACAAGGATATAAAAATATAAGCATATGACACGTATTCGTCCTGGAGCGTAACTCAGTAGACATCAGTTGAATAGTCTACGGTTGTAGCATGTAACGAGACAGTCCACAGTTGTAGCATGTACCGGGACAGTCCACAGTTGTAGCATGTACCGGGACAGTCCACGGTTGTAGCATGAAACGTGACTGTCCACGGTTGTAGCATGAAACGAGACAGTCCACAGTTGTAGCATGTACCGGGACAGTCCACGGTTGTAGCATGAAACGTGACTGTCCACGGTTGTAGCATGAAACGAGACAGTCCACGGTTGTAGCATGAAACGAGACAGTCCACGGTTGTAGCATGAAACGAGACAGTCCACAGTTGTAGCATGAAACGAGACAGTCCACGGTTGTAGCATGAAACGAGACAGTCCACGGTTGTAGCATGAAACGAGACAGTCCACGGTTGTAGCATGAAACGAGACAGTCCACGGTTGTAGCATGAAACGAGACAGTCCACGGTTGTAGCATGAAACGAGACAGTCCACGGTTATAGCATGAAACGAGAAAGTCCACAGTTGTAGCATGTAACGAGACAGTCCACGGTTGTAGCATGTAACGAGACAGTCCACGGTTGTAGCATGTAACGAGACAGTCCACGGTTGTAGCATATAACGAGACAGTCCACGGTTGTAGCATATAACGAGACAGTCCACAGTTGTAGCATGTACCGGGACAGTCCACAGTTGTAGCATGTACCAGGACAGTCCACAGTTGTAGCATGTAACGAGACAGTCCACGGTTGTAGCATGTAACGAGACAGTGCACAGTTGTAGCATGTAACGTGACAGTCCACAGTTGTAGCATGTAACGAGACATTCCACGGTTGTAGCATATAACGAGACAGTTCACGGTTGAAGCATGTACCGGGACAGTCCACAGTTGTAGCATGTAACGAGACAGTCCACGGTTGTAGCATGTACCGGGACAGTCCACAGTTGTAGCATGTAACGAGACAGTCCACAGTTGTAGCATGTAACGAGACAGTCCACAGTTGTAGCATGTACCGGGACAGTCCACGGTTGTAGCATGTAACGAGACAGTCCACAGTTGTAGCATGTAACGAGACAGTCCACAGTTGTAGCATGTAACGAGACAGTCCACAGTTGTAGCATGTAACGAGACAGTCCACGGTTGTAGCATGTAACGAGACAGTCCACGAGATCTCCTATGATAACCCCGAAGTCTCTCTTCTTTTATGTCTTTTCCTTCTCTCTCTCTCTCTCCTCTCTGTCTCATCTCTCCCTCTATATCTATCTATCTATCTATCCATCCATTCACCCATCCATCCATCCATCCATCCATCCATCCATCCATCCATCCATCCATCCATCCATCCATCCATCCATCCATCCATCCATCCATCTATCCATCTATCTATCTATCTATCTATCTATCTATCTATCTATCTATCTATCTATCTATCTATCTATCTATCTATCTATCTATCTATCTATCTATCTATCTATCTATCTATCTATCTATCTATCTATCTATCTATCTATCTATCTATCTATCTATCTATCTATCTATCTATCTATCTATCTATCTATCTATCTATCTATCTATCTATCTATCTATTTCTCACACTGTTTCGAATGTATTCACTTAAGGCGGCATATATGCAAACTTTAATAAAACATCCACAAATCTTTGCAGAACAACCAATGTAAGGTGTATATGTGGTTCAGGAAACGTATTTAAATACGACATTGAACTTCCAGGATTCATTTATGTGAGTACAATTATATTAGTTTACGTACATCACATATTTGTAATGTTTCTAAAATCATGTCACAATAACTTGACACCAAAACTGGAATAATTTTGAGAATCAATACAGTTAGCAATAACCAAATAGCAATAGGAGAAATACCTCTACTAGACGTACAAACTTACATATCTTGGCAGTAATATTTACAATATGCGGATGACACAGTCTTAATAGCAGAGACAGAGAATGAACTACAAGAAATGATAGACATAACAGTAAAAGAAAGCAACACGAAAGGTCTGTCTGAATAGTAAGAAAACAGAAATAATGGTCATATCGAAGAAACAATCATCATCATCCTGCAGCATGAAATTAAAAAGGACAAATCTGAAACAAGTGCAACGCTTCAAATACTTGGCACAAAAATAACATCAGATGGAAGATATACCACGAAAAAAAAAAAAAGCAGAATAGCTCAGGCCAAAAAATCATTTCAGAAAATGAAAAACAAAACATCTTATGCAAGACATCCAAGTCAATGGAAGTGAGAAAGAGAATTTATCAGTGCTATACAGAGCCAAATCTGACCTATAGAAGCGAATCATGGACAGTAAACAAACAAATGAAAAGACTATTAGAAGCAACGGAGAAAAAAAACAATCAAAATATTTCGGGGAAATTACGAGAAGAGGAAAGTTGGAATACTTGTTACAACTGCAAAATACATGAAAAGAGAGATTGCGGACGACAAAGAGAGAAAATACTGGATAGCTTCGTGTCATGGCATGGAAAACAGTCAACAACAGAACCGAAAGGATGCACTGTAGATAAAAGATTGTGGAAGGACATCATCGCCTACGCCAATCTGTATGGCACATGATGATGATGAATACAAACAAAGAGGGAGCAACAGAAAATGATACTAAAATAAGGATATCAAAAGTAAAAGGAGCATTCATTGCCCTAGGAAACGTAAGGAAAAATAAAGAAATTAGGTTAAAAAATAAAAATAAAAATTTTCATGTCCTATGTTAAGTCAGTCCATATATATGGATGTGAAACATGGAGAACAACAAAAATAACAATCGTGAAGATACAGACCTTCATTAATGGATATTTGCGCAGAATAAAAGGATGGAAATGGCAGGACAAAATCACTAATATTGAATTATGGAAAAGTACCAGTCAAATACCAGTGGATAAAGAGATGCAACAGAGACGATGGCGCTGGATAGGACACACACTGCGGAAGCCAACTGAGAGTATTACATAACATGCCTTTTTCTGGAATTCACAGGGGAAAAGACAGAGGAAGATCAAAATATTCTTGTAGGAGGCAGATGGAACCAGAGATGATGATGATAGAGAAGACATAGAATGATCTTAGAAGAATGGCAAGAAACAGAACGACTTAGAAAGTGTTTGTTGAAGACTTATGCTCCACAGGGAGCTGAAAGTGTTTATTGAAGACCTATGCTCCACAGGGAGCTGAAAGTGTTTGTTGAAGACCTATGCTCCACAGAGAGCTGAAAGTGTTTGTTGAAGACCTATGCTCCACAGGGAGCTGAAAGTGTTTGTTGAAGACCTATGCTCCACAGGGAGCTGAAAGTGTTTGTTGAAGACCTATGCTCCACAGGGAGTTGGAAGGTAAAGAAAGAAAAGAACTGGAAGAAGTGTGAAAAGTGATACGATCACGTGAATTCTTTACATCGAAGAACTCTAGAATAAAAACAAATACCCAGAAAGTAAGAGGAAAGGATATGGGAGGGAACGATTCAGATAGGAGGACAACATTAACGAATGGGTAGGTTTAGCTTCTCCGATTCTCATGCCTCTGGGAAAAGCTGGCTAGATAGATAGATAGATATATAGATAGATAGATAGATAGATAGATAGATAGATAGATAGATAGATAGATAGATAGATAGATAGATAGATAGATAGATAGATAGGTAGGTAGGTAGGTAGGTAGATAGATAGATAGATAGATAGATAGATAGATAGATAGATAGATAGATAGATAGATAGATAGATAGATAGATAGATAGATAGATAGATAGATAGATAGATAGATAGATAGATAGATAGATAGATAGATAGATAGATAGATAGATAGATAGATAGATAGATAGATAGATAGATAGATAGATAGATAGATAGATAGATAGATAGATAGATAGATAGATAGATAGATAGATAGATAGATAGATAGATTGATGGTTATTGCCTTTCGTGCACCATGCTCTCTACTGATGGTTGCCTTGGATCAACCAACTTGTGCACTATTAACCATAAGACTTTGCTAGGCACATTTTACTGCGTTTTTATTATAGGAACATATAACATTCAGTGGCGTAGCGTCTTTGTCTGCTACGTTAGGTGCACCTCTAATCAAAGTACTAAAATGTATGTGTTATAGTATGTTATTTATCATTATCAGGTCCCAGGTCCTTTACAGAACGTTGCATTCACCACAGCCCGTCTGAAAGAATCTCTGTCTCTAGCCAGTTCTTCCACAGAACGTTACATTCACCACAGCCCGTCTGAAATAATATCTGTCTGTAGCCAGATCTCCCACTTCTTCTGTTATCATATTCAAGGTCTCCTTGATATCTGGAGAGAATCCTCTTCTTGGTCTGCCCCTGATGTGTCATCCTAAAATTATGCCTACTACTACTGTTCTTCACAGCCTGCTGTGTCTTTTGACGTGGCCATACTGTTTTAATTTCTTCTGTAGAATGATGTTTAAAAGCCAGTTCTTTTTAGTGTTTAAATCTTGTAATATTTTTTCATTGCTCTTTTTCATTATCCAAGGTATCTTAAGGATTTTCCCATAACATTTTTTTTTTCGAATGAATAGATTTTCTTCCTTGCTGTTTGCGAGATTGTCCATGATTCACAACCATATTTTACTTTCGAGAAGATACATGTTCTCAGTAATTTTAATTTTACAATCATTCTAGTGTTGTGCCACATATTCTTCATGGCGTTTAATTTTTGTGTTGCTATTGCTAATCTTCTTTTGAAATCTTTCTGGCAGTCTCCATTGTTAGTTACAACAGATCCCAGATATTCACAATTTGTTACATTTTCAACGGGTACTGAATGCTCTTTCTTTTCAAGGAATGCAATTTCTTGCAGTGCTGCTGCCATTTTAGAAAGCTCTTCTGAAGCTTTTCTTCTTCTCGATACGCTGTTAAAAAGACTCACTATAACACCCTATGAAGACCTTCAGAGATCTGAGTGCCCACACTTTCTACCAACGGAAAATGTTCCTTGTGCCCTTCATTCATTTATGCATTCATTCATTCATTCCATGAACTAAACCTCTGACCTTTAATCTGCTTATCACTTATTCGTTTTATCATCAATTAGAGGACCTAACTCATCAACACTTATATATATATACATATTATGTATGGGGTTATGTTTCTTAGACTAGATTTGTCAAACCCTTACAGTCTCCATTACAGTCGCTGAGGCGAGCGGGTGGCCGATAACTCTTCGTTGTCCAAGATGGTGAACTTAGCATTGGATCCCGGCAGCGTTAAAAGGTGTTACATTTTCAAGTTCTTCATTGTTGATGATGATGATTTGGGGTTCACTTTCTGTTTTGTCAGTGTCATCTTAGTTTTCCGTAAGTTTAGATAGAAATTTGCGTTTTCACTGTATTTTTTAACACACTCATTTGCCCCTTTTAATCATTTTACACTGTTAGTATGCTATTAGTTGTCTAACAATTTTAATACAGACTTGTTAATATTTCATAATTACTGATGTTTGACTTTGGTTTCCAATTAACGTTAAGGTCTTTTCTACGAATAATCGTATGACCTCCTACTTCATCGTGAACATAAACCAGAGTTATGTCGCTTTTTGTTTGGCGTGCTGGATTAAATCTCGCGCCCAGTTGTTCTATTGGTCGACTTGACAGTGAGGCGGATGTTGTAATTACATTTGAAACAGGCTTATGGGACTGTATGTGCGATAACGGGATACCACACAGCTCTTGAAAAGAAGCGTTCAGGTACTAGAAAGTTACAATTACCTACTATGGGGCGGATCATTTAGTGTATATGTAGGAAATAATGTTGAGATTTTTTCTCATACAAGTTTAAGTTAAATATCTCCTATTTGATGAAATTATGGAAGAACACAATTGTATATCGGAATATCTTCTGATAACACACTGTAACAGCTATAAATAAACTTTTCCTGATGAGTTCGTATGTAAATTTAGATTGGCTCGTGTTTTAATCACAATCCTCTTAAAAGTGAACTAACCATAATTTATGCAAGTCCTTAATTTCAAGGGTTGCCTATTTTGAACTTGTCAAGTTTATGAAAGATAATCCTTTAGATTCTGGACTGAAAGAAGTGCACAGTTCAAGTGAATTTATGTTGTCTATTCCTTGTTCTGGGAGCCGCGTTAGCTCAGCGGTTAGTGAACTGGTCTACAAAGTACAAGAGGTAGGATTCGATCCCAACCGACGACTTCCGGGTTCACCCAGCCTTTAATGGGTACCGGATTTTTTTTCTGGGAAAGTAAAGCGGCACGGGCGTAATACCGACCACATTACCCCAAAAATCATGTGCCGAAGGTCTGTAAAATTTATGGTCACTAATACCATATTCCCTATACGCCACTCGGCGTGACGGGGTTACTTTACGTTTTTTTTTTACTACTCCTTGTTCTACAAGCTTTGTAGAGCGCTCATTTTCTCGTTTTGAAGCAGAACATAGTTACTGTAGGCGTACTCACAGTTAAGATTGTTAAAGTGGCTTGAGTTTTAATTTCTATCATCATCGTCGTCATAGTCACCATCATCATCATCATCAGATCGCATGTCCTTTTGCAGAACGCTGCATTCATCACAGCTCGACTAAAAATGATCTCTATCTCTAGCCAGATCTCCCACTTCTTCTATTTTCATGCTCAATATCTCTTTGATGTCTTGAAACCACCTTCTTCTTGGTCTGCCCCTGATGCATCGACCAGGAACCATGCATTCCATTATTGTTCTTTCCAACTCGCTGTGTCTTTTGCCATTACCATAGTATACCCCAGTGACTACCGGAAGTCTGAATCAAGCACATATTGTTTTGTCATTTAGAGGCAATAAAAGGGATCAATTAATGATGCTTTGGCCAGCTAGTTCACTATAAATACTTGTCATTTAGAGGCAATAAAAGGGATTAATTAGAGACGTTTTGGCCAGCTAGTTCACTATAAATACTTGTCATTTAGAGGCAATAAAAGGGATTAATTAGAGACGTTTTGGCCAGCTAGTTCACTATAAATACTTGTCATTTAGAGGCAATAAAAGGGATTAATTAGAGACGTTTTGGCCAGCTAGTTCACTATAAATACTTGTCATTTAGAGGCAATAAAAGGGATTAATTAGAGACGTTTTGGCCAGCTAGTTCACTATAAATACTTGTCATTTAGAGGCAATAAAAGGGATTAATTAGAGACGTTTTAGCCAGCTAGTTCACTATAAATACTTGTCATTTAGAGGCAATAAAAGGGATTAATTAGAGACGTTTTGGCCAGCTAGTTCACTATAAATACTTGTCATTTAGAGGCAATAAAAGGGATCAATTAAGATGCTTTGGCCAGCTAGTTCACTATAAATACTTGTCATTTAGAGGCAATAAAGGGATTAATTAGAGACGTTTTGGCCAGCTAGTTCACTATAAATACTTGTCATTTAGAGGCAATAAAAGGGATTAATTAGAGACGTTTTGGCCAGCTAGTTCACTATAAATACATGAACACACTTCGTCGTATGATGAAAGTGACTCAACTACATGGAAGTACTTCGAGTACTTTTAACTCACTCTTTCTAACTAATCAATCAATATGTTTTAGACCGTATAGCCTTTATTTTTTCAGCAAAGAGCGATCTTATATGTTGACTAGTTTCTGTAAAAAAAATGCTGACTTTAAACGCTTATTTTATTGTTTCTATCTTC